>OY992876.1:167673012-168273012 GCA_963921405.1 Cepaea hortensis | reverse complement strand
GCAAGCATATCTACCATGTTGCTTGCTTGCTTGCTTGTGTTCGTTGGCTTGAGCTCCAACGCGAAGTCCTGTATGTCGGATGAAGGCATCCTGTTGTCCAACATCAGTGTGATGTCATACAGGACCTGAGTTTTGCGTGAGTATCCGTTGTCCCATGTCTGGCTTATTGGTGTGCAGACTGGTGGTTCCTCGCCGTACAGGCAGACACTCTCCGACTTCGGAGGAATCGGCGATCCTACTGACTTTAGCCAGGACCCCAAAGGGACCTGTTGCCCAGGACGCTCGACGAGGACGCTTCAATAGGTCTTGGCCAGTATATAACCCAGCCCTGGTGCCTTGGAAACACCTCTGCGTCCCATCTACCATGTTGACATGTCTAACTCTATCAAAAGCCTTTGTGTAGTCAATAAAGCAAAGGTGTATATCCTTGTTTACTTCTATAGCACGTTCAATAACTGTTCGCAGCATATACACTGCATTTACTGTGCCCTTTCCTTCTACAAACCCACATTGTTCTTCTCCTATTTCAGGTTGTATTTTCTTCCTTACTCTTTGCATAATAATTTGTAGCAAAATCTTTGTGATGTGACTCATTATACTAATTGTTCTATGTTGATTACATTCCAAGGTTCCTGATTTCTTTGGGATTGCAAAGAAATCAATCCCATTTTCAATTCCCAATTGAGATCCCAATTAAGATTCCAATCTCAATTTTCTTTGGGATTGCAGCATATGATACCACAACATCCAGCTTAAGAATGGAGGTGGAGGCAGTCACTGCGGCTCTCCGCTGGATGGAGAATACGACACACACACACATCGTGATTGTGACTGACTCAGAAAGCATGCTGACGAGGGTGATGACGGGCAGGCTTCGTGCGGAGTGGCTTGCTTCGCTTCGGAGGTCACGGGTGACAAGCATCACCTGGAGCTTTTCTCTGGGGCATGCCGGTGTGCTGGGAAATGAACAGGCGGACAGATTGGCTGGCTCTGCAGAACTTGGTGGAGTATTGATACATGACAAGGCAGATGTGGTTGCGGATTTGTGGGAGCACGTGTACATCTCGGGGGAGCAAATGGATTACCATGGTCTGGCAAGAATGAGACAGCGAGGAGTGACGAGGGGATCTGGCCAACGCTCAACGCTCAGAGGAAAGGCGAGACGGACTTATAATCAGATTGCTACTGGTACTATTAGTGTTGGAACTCTTCGCTGGCTACTGAGGATGGGGACGGAGCACTTATGGGAATGCCCCGAATGCTGTGATGTTGATTCCTAAATCAAGCAATCAATCAATCAATCATTTGGGATTGCAATAAATATAGAGTTGCATAATTCAGAAGGTATATCTCCAGTATCATATAATGTGTTCAGCAGTCTGGTGACCTGCTGTAGTTCAAATTCTTCTAAAGCTTTAATCATTTCTGTTGTGATGTTATCTTGCCAGCTTTCATATGCTTAAGAACATTTTGAACCTCCATCTTTAAAATTGGTGGTCCTTCATTATTAAATCTAATATCATACTACAAGTATACAAATAAATTATTAATAATCTTTAAACCTGTTAGTTAGTTAGTTAGTCGAAAGATCATCCTCATTGCACATCGAACCATTCAGTCCATAAGTGCTTGGATCCCCTCCTCAGCAAATCCCGCAGCGTGTAGCGGCTAACGACACCAGTTCTGTGTTGTTTTATCAATCTTCTTTGGCTTCCTGCATAGTGTTCTTGTTTGGCCACCCCTCTTTTAATTTGCTGTTCTCGCAGTCTGGCCATGGTTGTGGATTCACAGTCATCACTTGGTTCACGCAAAAGTCTTACTTCTCGTAGAGCATTCAGAATGTCAGCCTGGTCCATGGCGCGTCTGCCCTTCACCGTAGCCTCACTTGCGAGCTTGTCAGCCCGCTCATTTCCTTGTACTCCCGCATGCCCTGGCACAAAAATGAAACTAATCTTTGCCAGCCGAGACCGCTCCAGAGACAGCAACCATTCTCTTCGGATCGACCCCTCCTCTATCCTCTTGATCATGTTCATTGAGTCGCTAAGGAAACATGCCCTAGTGAATGTCTGTGTCTCGAGCCATGTTATTGCTTTACTTACTGCCATGACTTCCATAGTCAGGCTACTTGTGGTTTCAGTGAAAGCACCAGAGTCCTCCTTCACAATTCTCCCTCCGGCCTGAGCCGTAAAGGCCCATGAGCTTCTCACATGTCGGACGACCGACCCATCTGTGTAGATGACAGCATCACCGTCTAGCGAATTCTCGAAAATCAACGCTTGTACAGCAGCCGGATGTTCTTGTCTGCATTTTCTATCTAGTTGGATGCAAACTGAAAAGGATGTGCAGAAATCTGTTGGCACTTGTACCCACTCCTCGCCAGGTTCTAAGTCCTCAAGTGAACACACCTGTTGAAGAATGTCTTCGGCTTGACCCATCCACGACCGTCCTCTTTTTAACCTGCTGCCCTTCACCTTCATAATTTCACTAAGCAATGGATGTTGTGTGTTTGCGTTAACTCTGAGGTAGGTGCGCGCTCTGCAGACTTGTATTCTCTCTTCACTGGTTGGAAAATCAAGAAGGTAGCACATCACCTTGCATGCTGTATCTCTTGTACATCCAAGAATAATGCGCATAGCTTCATTCTGTATCCTTTCTATCTGCTTACGGCTGAGAGTCAGGATTGCCATTGCATACTCAAAAACAGACATGACCAGCCCCTCGTACAGAAGACATAGATAGTGCTGCTCACAGTTTGCTGCCGCCATCACCCGCATCGCAGCCAAACCCTGCTTGGCCTTTGTTATCACCTGGTCTATGTGCTCATTATAAGCAAGGCTTCGATCAAACCGTATCCCCAGGTAATTCATTGCCTGCGTTCTTTCCACCGTCTCTGAACATAGCTTTACAGTTGGTGTTGGAGTGTTGACAATATGATTATTCAACGAGAACCAAGTCACTGTTGCCTTTGTTGGGTTGACCATTGCCCCAGCTTCATCACATCAAGTACTTATGCGATTGAGTTCGGTTTGTAGTTCCACAGCAACCTGCTCTCTATCCTTACCCTGACGATACACTAAAACATCATCGGCATATGACATTGTCCTGCCAGGTCCAGTGATCTGTTCACTGGTGATTCTCACTGTGTAGGCGTTGAACAGTACCGGAGATAATGGTGATCCCTGTGGTAGGCCAGGATATATTGTTGTTGGTTCCGAAGTCCAACTGCCACATCTAAAAACTACTTTCTGTTGGAAGAGGGCTGCAGCGATCCAACTAAGGAGGAATGGACTTACTTTGAGTTCAAGAAGCTGAAGCATTAAAAAATCCAATGGTCCTCTGTTGTGCGCTTCCTCAAGATCAATCGCTGCAGCAAAGGTTTCAATGCCTGAGTGGAAACCTTCATAGACATCATGGGCAAAAACTGCTGCATTGGTCCAGGTTTCTCTTTTTGGACTGTACCCACCCAGGGTAGGTGGGAAAACACCTTGCCTCTCCAGCTGGTTTGATATTTTCCTGGCAGTTACCTTCTCCAGCAGCTTGCCTATTGTATTCTGCATGGTTATAATTCAATATCCCTGAATTTTTTTGTTGTCTTTGTCAGGCTTCGGCAAGGGAATCAGATAGCTGTGTAACCACTCCTCCTTAATGCTAATACTCCCTATACTGTTGTTGTACATGTCTGCTAGTTTTTCTAGCTCGTTGTCGGTGTACATATTCTTTAAACTTGTGTTCTCTTTAACTTTAGTAGGTCAAATCACATGTTTTGTGTGTTGAGTGTAGTGCAATCGATATGCGCAGCTGTCATGAACCATTCACCAAGTCACATCTTCGCGGAAAATCTGTTTTTCAACCACAATTTGAGCAAGTTTAGAGATGAAACTATGCTGATTCAGGGGCAATATTTTATATGGCAATTAAAATTCACATTAAACAAAGACATCTATTGGATTCATCGATTCCGATCGCGATCATTCGGCTGCCTCTGTGGGATGCGCTCCCCGGCAGTCGGCAGCTTGCACAGATCCATAGAACACACACACTTTATTCACAAACTTCCAGTTTCTTAGTTCTATATAATATTTTAGTTCGTAATGTTTAATAGTTTCTATTATATCACCTAATAATTTTGTGAAAAATTTAAAAAAAAAAAAAGCCCAGCTGGGAACAGAACCCCGGCCTCCTGCGTGACAGGCAGACTGCTTACGACAACGCTAGCAAGATCACAATCCTTTCTCTACAGAGATATTTATATAGTCAAGCCGCCGTTTTGGGTTACATGATCGTAATATTTTCGCCTGTTTTTTAACCACAATTAAAGCAAGTTTAGCCATGAAACTTTCCAACTTCTGTAAAATTGAATACAGAATTCGAAGATCCATCTACAATTGATGGTTTTCTATTGAAAGCGCCAGAAAAAAAATTATTTACTGTTCAGCTTGCCGTTTTCATTTTTCTCCGCGCGCGAGGTTGGTCTCAACCAACACGGGTCATAGACGGATTATGAAAACTGACTTCAAAAATATGTTCCGTCATGTTAATTGATTAAAAGATAGTACAAGTAAACAAATAAATTATTAATAATCTTTAAACTTGTGTTCTCTTTAACTTTAGTAGGTCAAATTGCACGTTTTGAGTGTTGAAAAGTGAAAGCATACATGCCATTTCGATCGATAAGCGCATGCGCAGTCGCCAACGCACATGGCCTTGCGTTTCCCCATTCACAAAGGCACGCTTCACCAAAAATGTTCTTTTTCACCCACATCGAAAGCAATTACCGCGATGAAACTTTCCAGATATATTTAAAATTGTATGCAGAATTCAAAAATACATATATAATTGAAGACATTCTAACTGCAGCGCCATAATAGTATTACAAAGTGCACATGCCAATCCGATCAATATGCACAAAGAACCAAAACAAGTCTTCGCAGAAAATGTTGTTTTTCATCCGCATCGAAAGCAATTAGCGCGATGAAACTTTCCAGATATATTTAAAATTGTATGCAGAATTCAAAAATACATATCGTATTGAAGACATTCTAACTACAGCGTAATAAAAAATTAATTATGGTAAATATATTATATATTCTTATTTATATAAAAGGTTACGATGATTTCAACCAATCGCTGTGCACAGAATATTAAGCATACCTTTCCTGGAAAACCCAGAATGACGTGTGTTATTGTCACGTGAGATGTGAATGAATGAATGACGTAGAAAGAATGCATGGTAAATTAGATAGCGTTTTCCGGACAAGGTGAATCATGGCGGTATGATTCCGTATATGATTTCGGTTTTCATTTCCAGTCGCGGCACGATGGAACTCGCTATCATTATATTATTGGACAGGTAGTTGTTAGTTCAAGTTGAAGTTGTGTTCTCTCTCTATGCCAGTGGTTCTCAACCGGTTGGGGGAGGGGGGGGGGGGAATTTTAGGGTTTCCAGGGGAGGAATTAAGATTTTTTTCTAGACTGCGTGAATACAAGAACCGATTACTTGATATTGTTTTTCCCTTCATACTTTGCAGTTCTGTACGTATCACCCTCCTGAAATTCATTTTATAACGTAAGTAGATCCGCAAATCACGTTTTATGTAGATGTCTAGACTTGTTTTAGTATGTGCTATTAAATTTAGCTTCAATTATTACGTATACTGTGTAGGGGTAGGGGGAAATTTTTAGGGAGGAAATACGAAGGGGGAGGGGAGAATGATGTTATAAAAATATGGTATGGGGGGGGGGGGAATGACGTCCTAAAAATATGGTGAGGGGAGAATGACGTCCTAAAAATATGATGAAGGGGGGCACAGGTCAAAAAAGGTTGAGAACCACTGCTCTATGCTATGTTTGTCGTTTGTCTCTTTCACTCCACTCTCTGTCTCTTTCACACAGTTTCATACACAAAATATTTTATTGTAAAGCTTATTCGAATGGTTTTTTTAGTGTCACTTATGCAAACTACTGAACGTAAAACTTGCCTAGACATCAACAATGGCAGTTTTTCTTCTTTCGTTCGCTAACAGCGGCAGTAAACTGCTGGTGTTGACTGCAACGTCCTGTAAAGGATATGAAACTTTAAAAAAAAAAAAAAGTTGTTATTGTGAATGTTTGTGATGCAAATTTCTTATGGTGATTAATATTATAATTATATTATATTTTGAGAACAGTTTCTGTATATAGTAGTATAGAGTAGTAGTCAGCAATTTTGGTCGTGATTTAAAAATTGGGTTTTTAATTATGGAACCATCACAGTTGGATACAGCTTGACAAGACAAATCCAACAGTTACTCAATGAAGACTACGTCTGTTCTAAGCAGAGGTTTTAATATTTTTGTGTCATAATCTACAACACAGGAAGAGCAAAGCAAATGAGCAGTTCTGCTCAAACCATAACCCAGTAAAATTGGGAGCTAAGAACATTTAATTTTGCTTTCTGTTACTGTGGCTTGTGTATTTTTAAACGAACTACATAGCAACCATTTATCGTTGCCGCATATCCCATATCTCTTTCACTACACTATATGTTGTCTCTCTGAACTCTTTCTCTCTCAACACTATGTT
Organism: Cepaea hortensis; assembly: GCA_963921405.1. Taxonomy (NCBI): domain Eukaryota; kingdom Metazoa; phylum Mollusca; class Gastropoda; order Stylommatophora; family Helicidae; genus Cepaea; species Cepaea hortensis. Next base: position 168,266,451 of record OY992876.1, on the reverse strand, counting down.
TGTCTCTTTCACTCCACTCTCTCTCTCTCTCTCTCTCTCTCTCTCTCTCTCTCTCTCTCTCTCTCTCTCTCTCTCTCTCTCTCTCTCTCTCTCTCTCTCTCTCTCTCTCTCTCTCTCACCACACACACACACACACATTTTATTGTTTTAGCTTATTCAAATGGTGCAATGGTGAGTTTTAGTGTGACTTAGTAAATAAGAATTTTTCATGTGTGTGCGTGTGTGTGTCAGAGAGAGAGAGAGAGAGAGAGAGAGAGAGAGAGAGAGAGAGAGAGAGAGAGAGAATGGATTGTATCTTCATCAGAATGCATTAGAAAATAACTTTTTTAATCTGTTTATTTTGCAGTCTGAACATCAAAATTAAATCTTTGTAGTCTAGACAAGTATTTAGTAACAACATGAAACGTAGTCAACCAAAGTGGGAACCTCCATGCAATGAAAGCAGGACAAAACTTCGACTTTATAACAGCCTGACAAGGCAAAAGGTAAGTTGTGCACACACAAAAATTATTGAAAATTATTTTTTTATTGAAACAGTTTTGTTGGAACAGATATTTCTTTTCATTTACTCCAAGGCTAATCATATTGTTTTAGCTTTTCAGTCTCAGAAGGACATAACAGCTGCCCAGTGAAGGGAAATAACGGTAACAAAATCACAGATGTATTACTTTCACTGAGGCCAAATATATATATGCATTGGGAAACCATGATCAACTAGATTATTGGCTTGGCATGTGATGATGAAAAGATCAATGTTGACAGAAGCAGAGTCAAACAGAGAAATGATGCTGGATGGCCTTAGATGGGGGGATATCATGTAGAGTTTATCTAGAACACCAAAGACTCAAATCTGTAGGGGAAGATCACATACTCCAAGTCTGCCCAAAATACCATATATCTAGGCAAACCTTCTGGCTTAGAGAAACAACAGTGGAAGATAAAACTATTTGGACCACTGAGTGAATTAAAAAAGACAGTGACATTCATGCAAGAGACAACATTGCAGATATAGATAAATTTCAAACAAACAAAAGAAGTTCTGTGTGGATATGTGAATGCTTAAGCCAGTTGGCAGATCACGTGATGATGATGATAATGTTAAAAAACAAATACCTTGTCAGGCTTCTTAAGCATGCTCCAACTACATGTAAAAGTACAGTTTAACTCTTTGATTGGTACACATAAAGAAAAACCAGTCACACATGGTGTGTTGCTTGGGATGGGACAAAAAGAGTTAAGTTAAAGTGACAAAAGACAGACAGATATGCTTGGTCAAATGCCATAATAGGGAAAAGAACATAGATTTTGTGCAACACTCTGAGAATTGTGTGAAATGGGAAACTTCTTTGTTCATCCGTAGTTTTTTTTTCCGGACGTGATTGTGTTGTGCCTGTTTATAGCAGAGCTGCATTCTTGCGCTGTTAGGCCAACACATCCGACTTCTGCGGGCATTTGTTGACTGGGTTAACCTTCCCGGGAGATGAGAAACCATAATCGGATATCGGTATGACACATGATGAACCTTGGTATTATACCGTAAACCAAACAGCATTTATCAGTTTGTGTGCTGACTCCCTTCCATGCCATGACAAAATACTGTCAAGAATTTTCTCTCACTGTCTTCCTCTTTCTCGCTTTCCACAAATCTTTTCAGTTGTCACAGCATGTTCCAGTTTTTTTTTGTCTTCTCATTTTATGTCCTAAAAATGAAGACTGCCTCTTTCTGATGTGGTCATAAGTTGTCTTTGCAACTTAATTTCCCTCAAAATGTCAGAAAAAAATCTAGTAGTGTTGATAATATTTGTGACATGAAACAATGGATCATATGAAACATTTAATAATTACAGATGAACAAAATATACAGTTATGCCAGGATTTTGAAGTAAAGTTATGATTTTCTTGCAACTTTCAGGAGGAATTTATCCCTCAGAAAGGCAATACAGTCACATGGTACAACTGTGGTCCAACAGTTTATGATGCTTCTCATATGGGTCATGCAAGGTTTGTTTCCTATATTTGTATATTCACCTTCCTTAACAATAAATTCTTCTTCCATTCACTTGAAATTTGTCAGTATTTGCAATTTTGTCTCTTGAATGAATTTAGCTGTCTTGTTTAGTTCACTCAATGGTCCATAGATTTCATCTTCCACTGTTGTTTTTCCAGGGCAGAAGGTTTGCCTAGATATGTCATATTTTGGGCAGTCTTGCAGTATGTGATCTGCTGGCTGCGGCACCAGTCAATGTGCACATGACTGATTCACCAATCTTGAATTTTGTATACACATGATTGCGTGATCTATTGTGTCCTGTTATGAGGCGCAGAATAATAAATTTTTTTTCTGGTCTGTTGATAAGGTGGTAATAGTATTGAGCTGGTGTTGATGGCTTTCTGGCTGATTTTGTCATTCTTTTTTTATTCCGGTGGCTTTCTAGCAGATTTGATTATTATTTTTTTTTTTTTGGTTTTTTTGGGTGTGTTATGGACAAGGGACTTTGTAGTTATACTGTTTTCATGTTTCCTCTGTGTGTGTCCTACAGAGTGTCTTTTCTCTCACATCGTGATTCACTGTTGTTTGTTTATTAAATGTTTGTTGCTTTATTCACTTACTCTTTACATGAGCATAAAGTTATACATTTTTGTCCTAGTTAAAAGTATGTTTGAAGTGGGCAAACTAATTAATTCCTTGATGTGCAATCAGCAGGCGCATTTCCTGGATGGTAAGTTTAATACTATAAATTTTTTTGTATTATACACAAAATTTTTAGAATTGGAGCCCAATAAATCTTGGATGCGTATTTTAAGTAAGTACTAACAATTTGTCACTTTTTAATATCAAAAGTAATCTACATTGGACAATTTTAAAGTTTTTGTTACACTTTGAAAATGAAAGTGTGCATGTGTTAGGTGATTTCTTTTGAATAAACTTAATGGCAACAAGAACAATGTTTTGTGGGAGTAAGAATAGGTGTTGTTGGATGAAGATGGTGGCAACATTTACAATGATGGCACCAATACTGGCATTGACTCAACATCACTAGTTGAGCTTCTTTCTGGAGAAATAATGAGCGAGTCCAAAGTACCTAAAATAATGATGATATGTTTCTATCTGTTTTTTGTTATACTTTCAGTTTTAACAAATGTTTTTTAAAGTAAAATCTTGAAAAACTATTATGTATATTATACAAGAATTTCCATTTTACAGAAAATGTTGGGCTAAATTGTGCATGCATATTATTCACAAGATTTTATATTATTCATAATTTCTTTGATTCATAGTATTTACACATTTTGTAAAAGGGGATGGAATGTAGAGCTTTTGATCTGTCAGAGTGGTGGTTTATACTGACCAAGCCCTCTCTTCACCTCTTTGTGGATGCATCCTGTTCCGACTCTGGTCTGGCTAATGGAGGGAGCATCAACTACAGTCTCTGCTGTGATGAACCTCTGCTGAAGCTGCAAGAGTCGCAGCTGTGCCTGTAATGATGGTAGACAGTCAGTACCCGGGTCTGGCAGTGACCGCTGGGTTAATGCTTGCTTGGAATGACTGTGTGACTTGTCAAACAGGATAGATCCAAGCCATCGTCATTCCCCAGTTCAAGCCATCATCATTCCCCAGTTCAAGCCATCATCATTCCCCAGTTCAAGCCATCATCATTCCCCAGTTCAAGCCATCATCATTCCCCAGTTCAAGCCATCATCATTCCCCAGTTCAAGCCATCATCATTCCCCAGTTCAAGCCATCATCATTCCCCAGTTCAAGCCATCATCATTCCCCAGTTCAAGCCATCATCATTCCCCAGTTCAAGCCATCATCATTCCCCAGTTCAAGTCATCAAGGAGTGAACAACACAAATGTGGTATTTTGATTTTTGCGCTTGCTCGCTTTGAACTCAAGTGTAGTCCATACACATTACTTCTAGTACAGTGGTTCTCAACCTTTTTTGGTCCGTTCCCCCCTTCACCATATTTTTAGGACGTCATTCCCCCCCCCCCCCTCACCATATTTTTAGGACATCATTCCCCCCCCCCCCCTACCATATTTTTAGAACGTCATTCCCCCCCCCCCCCCCTTTTGTATTTCCTCCCTAAAAATTTCCCCCAGCCCCTACACAGTATACGTAATAATTGAAGCTAAATTTAATAGCACATACTAAAACAAGTCTAGACATGTACATAAAATGTGATTTGCGGATCTACTTACGTTATAAAATGAATTTCAGAAGGGTGATGCGTACAGAAGCGTAAAGTATGAAAGGAAAAACAAGATCAAGTAATCGGTTCTTGTATTAACGCGACCTTGAAATAATCTTCATTCCCCCCCTGGAAACCCCAAAATTCCCCCCTGGGGGGGAATTCCCCACCGGTTGAGAACCACTGTTCTAGTAGTACTGGACTGTTTTTGCATGTGGATTAGCTTTCCCTATTAACAGAGTCCCTCGCCGACAGGCGAACTCACTCCTACTTCAGTGGTACTTGTAACTTATGTCCCCAAGTCAAGGCCGATAGGTCAACATTACAGCCCAACTGTCCAGTGTAGGGTTTGAACCCCTTACCTCGGCATCAGCACACCAGTTTAAAAACATTTGTTCTTATACATTTGGCCATGCTGACCTACACAATATGGGATTCTACCACAGAAACATACAGTGGAGTGAATTATCGACGTAGTGTTTGAGAGCAGGAAGAAAGACACGTGAAATGAGGCACATTATCTGGTTTTAAAAAAGCACGCCTTGAGGCACATTGGGCATATGGTGCAGGACCCATGTTTTTATAGGCCAATCGACACTCGGTAAATGATGTGCTCGGTGTCACCTTTACTTCCCAGGATGTTTCCTGGTGCCCATTTTAAGCTGGGTCGGCCTGGGAGTCCTGGTCAGTTTTTAAAATCTTTCCCAGGGTGGATTTGGTGGGTATATGGTGCTAGCCCCACATTTTATAAACGGTCTGCATTCGATGGGTGATATAGTCAGTATCATGCTGACCAGTCTTACTTCCCAGGACATGTCCTTGTCCTAGTGTTGTGCTGGGATAGCCTGGGGGCCCAGGTCACAGCACAAAATCCCTGCCTTGATTGGGATTTGAACACATGACCGCCGGGCCAGCAGGTAAGCATGATAGCCACCGCATTACTGTGGCTTCCCTTTGCTTGAGAGATCGATATTTAATTATTATTTTTGTAAATATTAATTGCTCTTTCAGTTTACCACAAGTCTTCAATCATTGTCCCCAGATCATACATTTCATTTGACATCCTTCGTCGGGTGCTGATGGACTATTTTAAGTTCGACGTCTTTTACTGCATGAACATCACAGATATTGATGACAAGGTTAGAGATGGTTTTTTTTTTTTTTTTTAAACTCTTTCTGTAACCAGTTAGCCCCATCTCAGTATACCATTGACCTAAAAGATGTGAAGGCCTAGCACAATGATGGTGGTTGTGGTGACCATGATATTTATGGCATGGTTGGTTTTAAAAGCTGACTGACTTTTAAATCCTCACTTATTGAGTCAAATGATCCAGGTTAGGCACTATAAAGAGCCAACACTGGCAAAAAAATTAAAGTAAAAATGGTTAGAGCATGCGTCATTCCTGAGGCAGCATAAGAATGGGAGTCGTGGACTATTTTGCTATCAGTATAGAAAAAAAATCAGGGTTTGTTAAAACTTAAATACTACAGAAAAATTCTTATAATACTGTTCATTGAAAAGAAATAAAATACTGACATTCTACAAGATCTGTGCATTCAAGAAAACTGACTCTTAACCAACATTGTGTCTTGGAAACTGAAATAATTTGATCATATTTAAGACACAGTCACTGAGAAAGAGCAGTAATAGAAGGATTGGTTCCTGGAATAAGAGGCGGGGGTCAACTAGCACGAGGGTGGACAATAAAAACACCTTGAACATGAAAATACGTGGGGCAGGGAAATTGACAAGGGACTGACAGTCTCTCCAGCAGGCTATGATGCTGGAGATGTTCTACAGAACACTTTCTACATGATAATGATCCAAGTTCAATCAACATGCAACAGTGGTAGAGTTATTTTTTCCAGACCACTACAGCTTCTGGGAACCCAGCCTCATTAAATATGTACCAGATCGTTTTCTGGCAATTGTTTGGTATGGGAAGTCGGCAAGGAAGAGAACTGGTCACCTCATCTATGTGTGCCATTGACCTAGAAGATGTGAAGGCCTTATACTAAATCTCACCCCTCTAGCCATATCTGCAATGAGACTACCTTTATCTTTAACTGAGTTTATTTCATTGTGTCTGAATTGGCCAGAATTGTTCATATGCACAAATGTATGTGACCCGACCCCTCTTTCATCTAAACAAATACCAAACTTCTAAACATGTAGTCATACAGCATTTTGCTTACATAACAATTTCTTTATTATTCATGTCTTTTGTCAGATTATTGTAAGAGCTCGTCAAAACTACCTCATGCAACAGTACATCGACAGCAACCACAGCCCTGATCAAGTGCAGCAAGATGTGGCGGCAGCTATTAAGGTAAATGATCACAGTAACCGCTGCAGCAGGATGTGGTAACATAGAATGTAGCCAATAGATTGGGTTGAAATTCTGCAGACACACTGTGAGAATACACACACTTTATTTACTAAATCTCACATAGCGCATACACACTCTGCATACTATACTGAATACTGATATTTGAAATCAGTATCATCGCACTCAGGACATTTCTACACATGCTCCGTCCCCTTGTCGGTGTTTAAATCCAACTTAATGTTGAGGTTGAAGCTCCTTCCCTGCCATCAGCACACCTGGAATTTAAGGAGTGCATTTATCCTTTCAAGCGCAATGACTTCTAATGGAACAATAGTGGGGAAGAATAAGGGGGAAAAACGGGACTAAAAGACATATAACATATCCAACAAATCTATTACAAGAGAAAGACAATAACATTAGAAGCAAAATTGGAAATTATTTTTAAAAGAAAAAAAAAAGAAGAAATCATCATTAGGACACTAAGATATAATCAATTGACACTATCAACTATCTTTTGCCAGAATGATTGAACACATGAAAAAAAAAGCTGCTGCATTGCAAGATGCAATTATCACTATAAAGTAAAGCTCCCTTTTTATTGAGATGGAGAACCTTTTAACAATATGACTAGGAACAAAATCAACAGCTTATTCCCATTAGCCTAGGGTTGGTTCCAGAAAAGGGACATAGCATTTTCAGTCATTTGTAACAACATATTGAAGATGAAGCTTGTGGCAAAGAATTTAATGTTAGTAAGGGCTGGTTTCATAGCTTTAGAGCAAGGGCAAATTTGCACAGCCTTTGAGTGCAAGGGAAAGCTGCAAGTGCCAGTATCAGTGCCAGAAGTGTTTAATGTTTACCCCGATATGTTGAATCAATAATATTCCACATCAGTTGGAAACAACAAAAAGTTGGTAAGTATGTCATCCTGGCAAAAATTGCTAGGGAAAATGTCACTGCAAAAGAAATATAGCCTATTACCTTGTGTGGATTCTGCTTAAACGAAGTAAACCCTATACAAATGCTAGCCAAAGTCAGACGTTCTGATTTCTGAGTTGGAGCAATGCACAAGCAGGTGTGATGTATGCCTCTCAAAAGAGGAATAAAGAAGAAATGAGTGTTTGTTTTCACTTTATCACAGAAATCTCAGACTATATTCATGTAAACTGATTTTGCTAGTTCTATTTGGTATACTTATTTGTGTTCTTTCCATTTCTTATATTTATTTGTGATGTTTCCATTTCTTATATTTATTTGTGTTTTAATTTCTTATACTTATTTGTATTGTTTCCATTTGTTATATTTGTGTTGTTTCCATTTGTTATATTTATTTGTGTTGTTTCTATTTGTTATATTTATTTGTGTTGTTTCCATTTGTTATATTTATTTGTGTTTCCATTTGTTATATTTATTTGTGTTGTTTCCATTTGTTATATTTATTTGTGTTGTTTCCATTTGTTATATTTATTTGTGTTGTTTCCATTTGTTATATTTATTTGTGTTGTTTCCATTTGTTATATTTATTTGTATTGTTTCCATTTGTTATATTTATTTGTGTTGTTTCCATTTGTTATATTTATTTGTGTTTCCATTTGTTATATTTATTTGTGTTTCCATTTGTTATATTTATTTGTGTTTCCATTTGTTATATTTATTTGTGTTGTTACCATTTGTTATATTTATGAGTGTTGTTACCATTTGTTATATTTATTTGTGTTTCCATTTGTTATATTTATTTGTGTTTCCATTTGTTATATTTAATTGTGTTGTTTCCATTTGTTATATTTATGAGTGTTGTTACCATTTGTTATATTTATTTGTGTTGCTTCTGTTTGTTATATTTATTTATGTTATTTCTGTTTGTTATATTTATTTGTGTTTTTTCTGTTTGTAATATTTATTTGTGTTGTTTCCATTTGTTATATTTATTTGTGTTGTTTCCATTTGTTATATTTATTTGTGTTGTTTCCATTTGTAATATTTATTTGTGTTGTTTCTATTTGTTATATTTATTTGTGTTTCCATTTGTTATATTTATTTGTGTTGTTTCCATTTGTTATATTTATTTGTGTTGTTTCCATTTGTTATATTTATTTGTGTTGCTTCTGTTTGTTATATTTATTTATGTTATTTCTGTTTGTTATATTTATTTGTGTTTCCATTTGTTATATTTATTTGTGTTGTTTCCATTTGTTATATTTATTTGTGTTGTTTCCATTTGTTATATTTATTTGTGTTTCCATTTGTTATATTTATTTGTGTTGTTTCCATTTGTTATATTTATTTGTGTTTCCATTTGTTATATTTGTATTGTTTCCATTTGTTATATTTATTTGTGTTGTTTCCATTTGTTATATTTATTTGTGTTTCCATTTGTTATATTTGTGTTGTTTCGATTTGTTATATTTATTTGTGTTGTTTCCATTTGTTATATTTATGAGTGCTGTTACCATTTGTTATATTTATTTGTGTTGCTTCTGTTTGTTATATTTATTTATGTTATTTCTGTTTGTTATATTTATTTGTGTTGTTTCTGTTTGTTATATTTAATTATGATGCTTCCAATTGTTATTTTAGAGCTTACTTCAGTTTCTATTATTTCTTTATACCAGTTACTGGACAGCAAAATTTCCAGTGAAACAGATCCAGACAAGCACAACATGCTGACCAAGGTCAAGGAGAAAGTTATGGCCTTAGTGGACAGCGGAGATGCTGGAAAAAATGTGAGTGTGAGTGTTTTGACATTAGAGTGTTTATGGTCCTCGAAATATCCAGTTGTGAGCAGGACTTAAGTAGATTCTGTTTACTGGTATTCATAGAAATAATGAATTAATGGTATACTGTGAAATAAATACAATGTCAAAAATAAATGCAATATCAAAAATAAATGCAATGTCAACATAAACAGAGAGTGGAAATGGTCAACTTTGCAAGAACACAATCACAAGTGTTGGAATGGACGCTGTGGCTAGAAAGCCTTCATCAGCGTGCACGAAAACACCTATACAACGGCATGTTTTTAAAAACTACCAAAACAGTCGCTTAGCTTGGGTCCTGGAGATGTCTAAATTTCAGAATGTCAGAAAAGTTTTAACATAAAATACTACAACGCGTAATATAAAATGAAGGGCAACTGTAATTTGCTGTAAATAATAGGCTGTGGTGTATTTATTTTGTCAGATTTTTTTTTTTTTTTTTTTTTTTTTTTTTTTTTTTTAAATATTCAGCATCGAGGAATTAGCAAGTCTTTATGTTTTACAGTGAGGGCACAAAATTAAACCACTATTGTCGTTTCTCTTGTTGAATTTCTGTTCTTACTCTCATATAATTCATTGCTTTTAAATTGCATTGATTTGTTTACTTAATTTCAGTAAAACCAGGCTGGATCGTATGTCTTTAACAAAATTCAGAATTGCTTATGTCTTTTAGGTTTGATTATATATGTTGTTGTTTATGAATGCTCAATGACTGCTCCATTATATCTGTTTAATCAGGGTCAGTGAAATCACAGTGGCTTGTAGCTACATTTACTTGCTTCGTTGTGATTATTACACTTGTTGTGTGTAGCCAGAGTGACATAGCTATATTTACTTGTTTTATTGTGACAACTACATCTGTTAAGCAGACCATGGGTCTGTTTAGTCACAGTGACATGTAGCTACATTTAATTGATTCATGGTGACTACATAGATCAGCATTATACTCTACATTTTGTGAGTCATGGCTGAGAGGTTACAGTGTCTGCCTCAGGCTGAGAAGGTATGGGGTTCGATCTCAGCATAGTGCTGGGAATGTATCTAAGAACCAATTGAATCTAATAATCTCTTAAATAGTGAGATCATATATCTAACCTTTACAGATGAGGGCAAGAACACATAAGGTCCAGTCTGCAAGTTGTGCAGTTGTAAAATTCCATGGCAGTTGGGAATTGCAAGAGTAGGCTGTACCTGGCTAAATTGTTGGAAAAGAAAATCTGTTCGCAGATTTAACAATAAAAAAAAGTTAGTTGCATATCCTTTACAGGACATAGCAGTCAACCCAGGATATTTGGCTGTTTGTGATTCCTGGGCATTTTGGATGTAATCTTGTCTTTATGAAGCAAATCTTACACAAATGCATGGGCATGTCAGACATGCTGGCATTTCAGGTGCATAACTAAGTGTGAAACACTGCCCTTGAAGAAGGAATGAAGAAGTACTACCATACATAACTAAGTGTGAAACACTGCCCTTGAAGAAGGAATGAAGAAGTACTACCATACATATGGTTATGTGTATGTCTTATTTTTTAAATAAAACCATGTAACTGCAGAAAAGTATGACCAGGCTTGATTGTTTTTGCCTGCAGTAATTTCAGTGTTAGAATTTTACTCTTCCGGTAGGTGCGCTTGGAGGAAATAAAAGATATTCTAGCACCTTGGTTAGACAAACATAAAGGCTCCAAACTCACAGACAATGACATTTTCTCTGAACTACCAAAACACTGGGAGGAGGAGTTTCACAAAGATATGGAGGCTCTAAATGTGAGTACAGTTAAGAAAAGAATAGCGTTGAATCGTTAAAACCTCTTTCACGCCTTCTTTTTGCCGCTGAAGTGTCCCATGAGCCAAAGAGTTGTTGGCAGGAGCTTAGCTGGCTAATGACATTCTCCCAAATGCCAGTGGTGGATAGGTTGGGACCATGCCAAGAGAGGAGTTATCGTAGCAGATAGCACTCCAGTCTGCCTACCTGATTGTTATGTATTCAAATCCTCATAGAAAAGAGGATTTTTTTTTTTAAATTGACCTGGGCTCAAGGTTGACCCAACTTAAAAAATGTATGCTAGGAGATGTTTTGGCAAACAAAGATGGCTGGCATGATATTGACCACATCACCATTGAGTGCCTATTGGTCTATAAATATTTTGAGCTGGCCCCGTATACCCATTTTGCCTAAAGGCATGGAATGGGGGGTCCTTTACTTACTTGTTTATGCTAAGAGACATAGCATATGCAGCCTTGCATCGAGACTGGATACACTCAAAGGCTAATTTATCTGACAGAAAATGCCTGTTGTAGACCCAACAAATCATTACAGTGGGTTTTGTTTTATGATGATAAATATGTCCACTCAAAAAAAAAACAACTATTGTTTGATTTGCTGGTGGTCAGGTCCTGGAATTTATCTTTTAAAAAAAAAAACAGAATGCTTTATTTCTTGGTGCAGTCCTGAAATTTAATTTTTATAAAACATTCATGAAAGTTGCTGAAAAAGAGTGCTTTCTTCTTAATTGCTGTGCTGATTAACTTATGCTGTCATATCTCTCCACAACCTTGCATCTTTAGTACTGTTGTTGATTCATTCTGCTGACTTTTGCCTTGCAGTGTTGCTAACCGCTAACCTGTATAGTGTGTTTTCTCACTACTGTCTGTCTTTTGCAATACATTCAAGCATTCCTTTCTTTGTTATTTGGTCAAAAAATGTTAAATGTTTACCTCTGATGTCTATAAGTTTCCATTGTGTCTTACTAATTTTTTTCTCTTTGGGGGGGGGGGGGGGGGTGTTAAAACAGTCGTGATTCTCAGTATTTGGAGGCAAAATCATTATGGTCATTGAATTTTGTTATGCCATAAATTGTGTTATGCCATAAATTTTATGTTGTTTCTTCTTGTAAAACAAATTTTTTTTAGAAAAATAGTTTATTAATATAAATTAAAACATATCCACGTTGATTTTTGTGTGTGTGTAATGTTGCATATCCCTTACAGGACGTTGCAGTCAACACCAGCATTTTTCAGCTGCTGTTGATGTACTAGGCAAGATTACACTCAGTAGTTTGCATCCCTTACAGGACGTTGCAGTCAACACCAGCATTTTTCAGCTGCTGTTGATGTACTAGGCAAGATTACGCTCAGTAGTTTGCCATTGCTTTCTGAGCGACCGGCTCACATAACCCCCGTAGGTTGCCAGCACGGCGCGAACCGCTGCCAATTCTCGCGCAGCTGCGTTACTCGCGAGAATATACGGGATTACGGAGAAAGATGTTAAATCCTACGCCAAGGAGACCGGCCCGCATTGATTACCTTTAATTAAAACTAAAAATTACATTTCAAATAATGCCACACAACAAGCAAGAATTATGTTTTAATATTTATAGATATGTATCTCATGTTATGTTTTCTTTATTATATTAAATGTCCAGGTGTTACCAGCTGATGTTTTAACACGTGTCAGTGAATATGTTCCAGAAGTTGTGGATTACATAGAGAAAATAATCCAGAATGGATATGCGTAAGTCATCTCTTGCTAAATAGTTGTATACTTAAAGAATCCAGCATGTAATATTATTTTTGCATTGTATAAGCTGATGCTGCTTCCCTCACTCCAGCACCAGATTGCTGGATGTAGATTACAAACATGGATGAATGTAATTTTCTTAACTTTTGAGAGAGAAATTTCTTTTTTGATATTTCCAACCTCAAAGAGTTACTGAAAGTAAAACATTATGCGTAGTTATAAGAAAGACACTGTGTTCTTTGGTCATATAATGGGAAGAGAGGCATTGGAGAACAATGTGATGACTGGAAAGATCGGTGGTAGTGAGGCAGACTGATAAAAATTATGCTTGGTGGTCTAAGACAATGGTAGTATGTCTTTGGAAGAGGTTATCCCAGGGGCTGAAGTCTATGGAGAGATGTAGATGCCTACGCACTTGATTGGGCACATGGTGATGTTTCTGGCTGCTGTTATTCTGTTTTAACATTAATCAGATTAATTAATTTCAGAAAACTACTTTAGTAGAGCTCATCTTTTTAATACATTGGCTGTTTCTGTCACAAGTAGTGCAACATGCTTGACCTGCTCTTGTTCCTTTGCATCAAACAGTGCACATTGCATGGTATATTTTTTAAATTTTGGCCTGAGCATACTAAAATAATCTGGTTAGATGTTGTGTTACATTGAACAACATAAGGCATTCATTCCCATGTGTGCTCAGTCCTCCGATGCAGCAGCCATCCCGAAGATTCTTCTGCTCATTTTTCCCATGAGAAGTTGGTTATGATATCTCCTCTCTTGACCTTGAAGACAGCATTGACGTGCTTGACCAGGCTTCACTCCCAATTTGTATAGTCAGCTATATGGTTAGTTTATTTTACATGCAGCACTTATGTACTGGACCCGCAGTAGTGCAGTGGTTAGCACACTTGCCTGTTGGCCCAATGGTCATGTATTCAAATCTCCATTGAGGCAGCTTTTATTTTACAATTGACCTGGAGTGCCAGGTTTACCCAGACAAAAAATGGGTATGAGGAAATGTTCCGAAATGTAAAGGTGGCTGGCTTGGTATTGACCACTTGACCATCCAGTACCAACTGGTCCATAAAAATATAGGGCTAGCACCATTTACTCAATATGCCTCATGGTATGTGAAAAATATTGGAAACAACAAGCTGCCATAAGGATTGATAGTGAAGTTGGTCAATATCACTCTGATAAGAGAGGTGTGAAGCCGGCTCCCTAGGCGAGGGATTAGCAGCTTTCTCCGTTAATCCCAAATACTCTTGTGGTTGACGTGAGCGCACGAGAATTAGAAGTGATTCGAGTCGCGCCAGTGACTTATGAGAGTATGGAGCCGGTCGCTCAGAAAGCCGTGGAGTGCTGATGAGTGTAATCTAGCCTAGGAATCAACATACAGCTGAAAGATGCTGGTGTTGACTGCAATATCCTGAAACAGGATGGAAACGCGGGGGAAAAAAAGAGAGAGAGAGGTGTGAGACAGGGATGTGTAATATCTCCAGATTTTTTTTGCCTGTACACTGAACACATTTTCAGAAATATAGAAGAAATGGAAGAAATCATCATTGGAGGACGAAACATCAGTAACGTTAGATATGCGGATGATACAGTATTGATTGCAGACAATGAGCAAGATCTGCAACATTTAGTAGATGCAATTGCTAACTAGGGTTAGAAGTAAATTATAAGAAGACACAGATTATGGTCATCACTAAGAAAGAGGAAATACCACATTGTAATATACAAGTAAATTGGAGTATTCTTAAACAAGTGAATTAGTACAATTATCTCGTAACAGTCATAACATCTGATGGGAGATGCCTAGAAGAAATTAGAACAAGAATTGCCATGGCAAAGGAGTCTTTTGCAAGGTGGAAACCATACTGACCAATAAAAAGATATTTGCAACGAGAAAAAGAATGTTGAGGTGTTACATAGAACTGTGCTTTTGTTTGGATGTGAAGTGTGGACAATAACAAAACAGGCTGAAAAACATCTGATGGCTGTGGAAATGTGGTTTCTGAGGGAAATGCAAAGAATAACATGGACAGACAGAAAAACAGATGACCAAGTCCTACAAGAAACAAATGAAAATACTACACTGATTAAAGAAATTAGACGCAGTCAACATTTTTGGTCACGTTGTGGGAAAAAATAAATTGGAGAACTTTGTGACAACAGGCAAAATCAAGGGGAAGGCAGAGAAGTAAAAACCTGGATGGATTGGCCACATGGCATGGTCGAGACAGGAACACTGAGCTGATTCACAACTCTGGTGATCGAGTGAGAGGGCGAAACATGACCGCCCACGCTTATCGGCATGGCACATGATGATGATGTGAAAGAACCCTTTACTTTATGTATGGCATCCTTGAAAATAATATACTCATATTTTTTTTTTTTTTTATTTGCCTCTTGGTCTCTACTGTGAAATCGTCTGGAACTGAAAGCGTTATTATAGTTGGTCAGAATATCACCAGAGGCCATAATTATTTATACTGTGACATCTTTTATGTGCATACTCTGCACCTTATTACAGATCATTTATTTATGCCTTCTAGTTTAATTGATATATGGCATTTTGCTGCACATGCTATTTCTTATGCTATTCTGTACTATTTCCTAACAGATATGAGTCCAATGGGTCAGTCTATTTTGATACTAAGGCATTTGATTCTTCACCAAACCACTTTTATGCTAAAATGGTGCCTGAGGCTTTTGGTGACAAGAAAGCACTTACGGATGGAGAAGGTAATTTATCTGTCCCTTATGATCTTCCTTTATTAAGTTCTGTTTGTAATCGTTCATGAGGAAGTGTTCTTATTTACAAAGTGTGGTGGGATAAAGGTATCCCCTATCAAAGGAGACATAAGGTGATTCCTTCCCTCCGTTAGCGTACGAGACACACTTGGGCAAGGTGGAATGCCTGTTTACCTCCCTCAGCTAAGGTCATGTGAAACCTCCCAAACAGGTAGTGAGCAGCCAATAGATAGTTGTTGGTTATGTCTCATGTTATATAGAAAGAGAAACGAATGTGTGGAAGCTCTTGCGCAGGCGTGCGCACACGCACATACAATTAACATAGATGGTTTTAACTTTGGACAAGTGCAGAAATTTAAGTATTTATGGTAACATCAGATGGAAGATGTATCACATAAATAAAAAACATAGGACAAGCAAAATTTGCATTTTATAAACTTAATAACTTCATATACAATAATTCCCTGTCTTTTTTGTAGGTTAGAAAGATTGTATTTCTAATTGCCAGGTATTCTTCTGTACTTGTAGGTTTCATTCTTATTTACTTGTCATTTGAAAATCACATAATAATTGCATGAAGTACAATACACTCCTATTGTCCTTCCATTCTGCACTTTATCATTTCTTTTCAATATTGATCTTCTAGCAGAAAAAGATCTATTTTGCTGTTTTTACAGTGTTGTGAAATCTTTTTGTAAGCGAAGATTAAAAACTGTGTGCTTGCCACTTTAAATATATCTTCAGGAGAACTGAGTGTTTCGGAGGACAGGCAGAATGAGAAACATAATGTCACAGATTTTGCACTTTGGAAAGCGTCAAAACCTGGCGAGCCTTCTTGGGACTCACCATGGGGAAAGGTAAGCAGCGTAAACGGCTATGATCACCATCATGTGTCCTTCAACTGGTGTAGGAGCTATGTATCTCCACAGTTTTCAGTCCTTAATGTTCTGGATCAATTTTGTTCATATTCATCAATGCCGCCATCTTAGTTCATCAGGCATCATTTCTCTTGGTCTGTCTCTACCTACATTTTCTACTGCTCTTTCCAGTTGTCACTGTGTTTTCCAGTGCCTCTCTCATTGTATGACCAAAGAAGTCTTTTTGTCTCTATCTTTTACATGTATTTAATATTCTACTTTCATTAGCCTCTGCCAAGCAGTCATCATTAGTAACTCTGGCAGGTATTCACATCATTTGTGTGCTGTGATGTTGGTTCTTGACTCAACTCATTTTATTTCTATATTAATTTTTAGGCAAGTTTCTGTAGTTTGTGCAGTAAGTTTTATGTCCTACTTATGTCTTGCTTTATATAAAATTGTATTGAATTTTTTAATGCATTATTATTTCTTTTTATAGGGGCGGCCAGGCTGGCATATAGAGTGCTCAGTAATGGCCAGTAATATTTTGGGAGAGTCAATGGATATCCATACTGGAGGGTTTGACCTGAAATTTCCACACCATGATAATGAACTGGCCCAAGCAGAAGTGAGTTCTCAGTGCATGGCTTGTTGAGTTTTGGTTGATAATTATTTCTGGCAGCAAAATCACTTATTTAAGTATATGTCAGGTGTCATTAAACCAGCATATGTGTATATGTATATAAAAATATTGTATATTATATAAGGAGATAAGGAGGTTTTTTTAAAATTTCTTTTCTCATTAGAACAGAAGTGATTTCTCAGTGCATGGCTTGTTGAGTTTTGGTTGATAATTATTTCTGGCAGCAAAATCACTTATTTAAGTATATGTCAGGTATCATTAAACCAGCATATATGTATATGTATATAAAGATATTATATATGTATATAAGGATATTATATATGTATATAAGGATATTATATATGTAGATAAGGATATTATATATGTAGATAAGGAAAATTTGTCTTCCTTTCTCATAAGATCATGTTAAGACATGAATCAACGTAATAAAATATGTACCATCTTAAAAATGAAATTAAAAACTAGAACGCAACTGACCCTCTTTACATGCCCTGAGGTGTATTTGCCATATGATGCTAACCCTACTGTTTCATAGACCAGTTGGCACTCGAGGAGTGATGTGGTCAGTATTGTGCCAGCCAACTTGACTTTCCAGGGCATTTCCTAGTGCTCATTTTAGGCTGGAAGCCAAGGTCAATTTTTAAAATCCGCTGCAGTATAAATTTGAATCTATAACCACTGGGCTGGCAGGCAGGTGTTGCTAGTTACTGCACTGTCGCAGCTGCCCAAAAATGAATAGATTAACATTATTATAGTCCACTAATTCAAGCATACTATACTACTTAAATATATTGCTTTTTTTGGTCGTGTTAGTGGGCCATCAAAACTATTTTATAGAAAATCATGCAAGATCAAAGTTAGTATTGTGGACATGTGTAAGGACCAAATATCCTGTTGAAAGCCATGCTAAAGGAGCTAAAGGGAAAGGTTGGTGGCAAGCATACAAGAGTAAGTCAATGGGTAAATAAGAAGATGGATGATTGGAATGAGGATATTAGACTCTGCAATCACAACAAGAGATAGCAAATGCTGGGGATACATTGTAGACGACCGTTGATGCGAAGATGCCAGCTCATCTCATCTGAATGCTTCTATATTTTCTCATGTTAAAATTATGTTCTAAAAGGGTGGTATTTTGCCAGATGTTTGTTTATTTTCAAAAACGTGTTTGGCACATCTTTTCAGGCATTTTATGAGCATGACCACTGGGTCAGATACTTTGTTCACTCTGGCCATTTGACCATTGATGGGTGCAAAATGTCAAAATCACTCAAGAACTTCATCACCATCAAGGATGTTCTAAAAAAGTACACAGCAAGGCAAGTCAGGCTGCTCTATCTCCTTCACTCTTGGAAAGATACCATGGACTACAGTGAGAAAACCATGGAGGTTGCTCTGGAGTTTGAAAGAACGCTTAATGTGAGTTGCATATTGTTTAAATTCATTTCTGTCTAAGAATGTTGTGCCAAGATTTAGCAGAAATAATTATATGCTTGGTTTAACCCCTTTTGTATCATGTATCTTCTCCTTCGGGGGGGGTTCAGATCCTCGGTAAGGTGTGGGATTTTTTTTCTATCGGGGGCGAAAAGAAAATCCTAACCTGCACTAGTCAGGCGGCCTTAATTCCTCAGGCTCAAAGACCCCCCTCCATACACCGCAAGCTACTATATTGGCAGTAAGTGACAGTGACAGTATCACAAATGTATTATTGTTCATCCAGAACTGAGTTTGGAACCAGCATTAGGGAATTTATGAGATGAAGGAATCTGGAACTTTAACAGTCAACACACTGCAGGAACAGTCTGTTTCCCTATATTATCTGCTAATTAGTTAGTCGCGGTTCCAACTTCATGGCAAAGGGCCATCCCGAAAATGCTCCTCGCTGCCCCATGTGGAAAGTTGATCAGACAGGAGTCTTGACAAACCAACAGTTCGCACAGGTATACTATGCAT
This sequence comes from Cepaea hortensis, assembly GCA_963921405.1. Lineage (NCBI taxonomy): Eukaryota > Metazoa > Mollusca > Gastropoda > Stylommatophora > Helicidae > Cepaea > Cepaea hortensis. The sequence continues at coordinate 168,247,439 of OY992876.1, read as the reverse complement.
AATGCTGCTGCTGAATGCCAACACAAAAGTCTGCCACAAAAAATACAATTCATCATCGATGGAAGCGGCTGTCGCTAGAAAACCAGTATCCATACATTTCTGCATAAGGAAATCCCAGTTATATCATCTGCTAAAGAAAACTAAGTACATATAGGTCTACTCTAAAGGCAGTAGTGTCATTTCTGTAAAATAGTAACAGTACCTACATTTCCTTATTCTGTTGTAAAAATCCCTGTTTGACTTACACATGCAGTGTATGTGCATGTGTGCTTATATGTATATACACACACATAGAGGGAGAGACAGAGATAACATAAAGGCTTCTGTTATTATTCACAATCATGTCATGTGACATTGTGGCATAATAGTTATTGCCAGGATGTGTTTTATCACCTGGTCTTGTCAACATTTACACTGAGACAGTATCCAGAAACTGAAAACATCTTGATGGGGTTAACATGAGAGGTCAAAATAACATTCTGAGATATGCCGATGACACGGTTTTAATAGCAGGGCCTGAAAGTAGACTGCAAACCATTCTAGAAGTTCAGGTAGTAGAGAGCCAGAGCAAGGGTTGGTCATTAAATGCAAAACTGAAGGCTTGCCATTTACACAAAAACACCAATTCCAAAATGGTTTATAAATTCTTCTTCTATTCTCTTTTGAGGAGAGTGCATCACATCCAGTTGTGTGCCTCAGAAGGGAATATGTCTGACTTTGGCATGCATTTTTGGATGGTTTGCTTCCTCTAGATAGATTCTATCAAATGTAGTGGACTCTACCCGTGGGTAGGTTGTCTTTCCTAATAATTACGCCAGGGCAGTGTCCTTGTGGCCAACTTCGAATTTCCAACTGCAAGTAGATTTTTAATGTTTACAACTTGGACATGGGCCTTCTGGTTTTTCACCTTATCCGAAAAGGCTAGGTGTCAGATCTCACTACCCAAGAGATAAAGGACGTTTGTGGATTTGGTACCAATGGATTCATGGACAAATTACCAGCCCTTTGACGAGATAAAAATGAGATGTGGGGCAGATACCGTAACTTCATAGTCATGACTCCCCTGATTTATCCATAAATATTTCTCAGGTCAACTATTTTAAATATCTAGGCTACACAACGACATTTATAAATATATCAGAGATAACAGAAAGAATCGTCATATCCAAAGATTCTTTTACAAGAATTAGCAGCAACATCATTTTTTAAAGAAAGAACTATCATGACACGCACAAAAATCTGCTTACTGAAATGTTGTGTGCGGCCTGTTTTTTATGGGTGAAAATGCTGCATAGTGAATAATGAAATTGTGAAGACATTAGAGGCTGTGGAGGTGTTGAGAATTTCATGGACAGAAAAGAAAATAAACACTGCGCAATGAATAATGAAATAGTGAAGAAGTTAGAGGCAGCGGGGGTGTGTTTGATGAGAATGTTGAGAATTTCTTGAACTGAAAAGCAAACAAATGCTAAGGTGTTGGGAGCTGCAGGTGCTAAAAGATCACTCGTAAAAGCCATAAACCAAAGACAAGTGAAATATACATTGTATATCTATTTGCCTTCCCCCTGCACTTTTCCCATCAATTTTTCCAGTTGTCACTAAGTTTACAAATTTATTTCACCTCATAACATGCCCAAAACATCTTAACTCTTGACTTCTAATGTTAATGTCTCTAATCAGTTTATGATTTTCATTTGTTTCCAAAAGGACTACCTCCTTCATTTTTCTGCAAGTCCATGATATTCATTGCATTTTCCTCACAACCCACATCTCCTTTACCATTAGTTTGTCTGCTTATTGTCCATGTTTCACATACATACAACCATATTCTTCTTCTTATTTTCGTTCAACCGGAGTGTTTTTTCAGATGTGATTGCGGTGTGTCTGTTATGCGCCCTTGGGCCGAAACCCGTAGGCCAACACATCCGACTATGGCGTGCTTTTTTGACCAGGTAGCATTCCTGTGAGACTCTCACTTTTGTGGTGCCATCTACAACCCAGCTGGCCAAAGTTGAACGGTCGAAGACAACGGTCATCCCTCAAAGGAAGGCAGGGACAGTCCATAGCATTTTCCGCCATCCAAGGCTGCTTCCATAGTTGCAGGGCCGACACATAGCGCCCTGGTTCTGGGCTCACCGAGGGCTCACGTCCTGCTCATGGCTGCTTTAAATCCTCACTTCAATATATTGGTCATTTCGTTTGCCCCGGGCCATTCCCGCACAAACCAGACAGGGTTGCAGATGGTATCCACTCAGCGAGTTTTCGGACATGTGCTTGTCGTTGCGCCCGTCAGAGCTGTTCCAGGCACGACAGACATTCGGAAAACTACCTAGTCAGAGCTGTTACGAACAAGAGCGGCATTCGGAAACTAGGTAGTCAGAGCTGTTCCTAGCACGAGAGACATTCGGACGAGACATTTCACTCTGACGTAATTGCGTAGTGTCAATTTTTAGTTTGCCACCCGTAGGACGACACTTCCGACTTCCGGCGGGCATTTTTTAATGAGGTTAGCCTTCCTCTGGTTTCGAGGCACGTTAGACTGTTGTGATGTCGCCAACATCTCAGCTGGTCAAGATAGAACGATCAACGACATCGCGGTCGGCCCTCAAGGGAAGGCAGGGGCAGACCATGGGCATTCCCTCGCTATCCAAGGAGGCTTCCATAATTGCAGAGCCGGCACATATTGCTCTGAGACTGGGCTCACCCAAGGAGTTACCACGTCCTGCTCATGGCTGCTTTAGTTCCTCACTTCCATGTGTTGGGAATCTCGCTTGCCACTGATCGCTCAAGCACACACCAGGAGCGGTCAGTCTGCGAGCGACATCCACTCGGTAAGCTTTTACTTTTGACTTCAGACCACGCAATAGGTTCGCTCGCCGTGCGTTCCATTTCGCGTCATACGTTCTTCCACTTTTCTCTACACTCTCTATGAGTTAGACACAGACAGTTTTCGTAACCATTTCCTTCGACTGGGGCACTTTTCTGACTTTTTGTACTCGCTCACGAGGTAGGCTACATGTGCTGCCGGCTCAGCACCTTACCTTCGTGCAGCAGTGAACGAGAAACGGCCTGGCCCTCTCATCCGGGAATCCCTCATATCCCCCAGCTGAGAGCCTTCGAACATGTATCAGACCTGAGCATGTAGCTTGCTTAGTATCTCGCCTCTATTTTTCGGTAGGTGGGTATCGGCCCGGCTCTCAGATCCGCGGGTTTGTGGCTTAGAGGCGTTCAGCCACAGCCCTCAACAGAGAGCCATAGAGTATTGTCCAGACCAAGGTCTTCTGCCTTCGTGTATCTGATTTAATCTTTTGACTGTTATCCTCAGTCTACCTGCAGAGCAGCAGGTTGTGTCTCTCTTAGTCTGGCCCCTATTCCATAAGCTGTCCAATATGTAGTTTTCATCCATCGGCAAGCAGATGGGGTCAATGGGACACGCAAGCTCCCCCACCACGGCAAGGTGGAGACACATCGGGGGAGCCATCGACATTTGATAGGGCAGACATTTGAAAGATGCGTCGCCGGCACTTAAGGCCATGCGATCAGCACAAATCCAGAGTCACCAGTGGGAACGCCGCGCCCCGCGAAGGGCAACGACGATTGGTTTTGAACTAATAAAAGCGCTCTTTCCGTGAGGATCGGAGCTTGGTAAGCATGTATTAGCTCTAGAATTGCCACAGTTATCCAAGTAGGATCGTGTCATCTAAGGAACCTCGACTGATTTAATGAGCCATTCGCGGTTTCACCGTGAGACAGTGTGAACTTAGACATGCATGGCTTAATCTTTGAGACAAGCATATGACTACTGGCAGGATCAACCAGATATCTATCGGACAGACGGACTATTCACGCACACGCAAGCCAAGAGTAGCATCGCTAAAGCGCGCCCTCCCGGTACAAGGTGATACATGCAAAACCACTGGACGCCTACCGACGAGCTTTTAAGCTACGCCGGCAGGACTGACCGATAAAATGCTATACCAGCTTACTGACTGCAGGCCCACTACTCATCGAGAGAGAGTGGGCGCTTATCGAGACTTTGTCGAACGGTCGTACAAATTAGCTCTTTTGTCCGCTCAAACCACGACCCTGGCTGCACGATACGGTTACATTCTTGAAACGTCTGCCTCGCTAACTTGCGTTGGCTGGGAAGATCCCATTTTGGTGCACCTCACACAGCCATCCGAGACAACGAATGCTAGACGCGGAACTGATCTAGCGAACCAGACCAGCCCCACATACAACCATATTATACCTGAACCATGGTTACTTTTTTTTTTTTTTTTTTCTTGTTTCTTGTGCAGGAGTTCTTCCTGACGGTCAAAGATTGCATCAGATCAGTACCTTCCTCTGGTATCAATGCATGGGCCAAGTGGACGCAAGAGGAAGTGAAGCTAAATGAGAAGTTGATACAGAAGCGCCAGGGAGTGCATGAAGCCCTGTGTGGTAAATACTTTTTCTCAGCTATCTAACCCTACTATCTTGTGAACTTAACCTGGTTTAATAAATACACCTTATGGCTGGGATTACGAACACTTTAAGAGTCTCTACAAATGTCTCAGTGTCTTATTTACCTTTTAAGGCATTCTAACCATATGTTGTCAAATTTGTTAGTTGCATAAACTTTGCAGGACATCACAGTCAATTCCGGAATTTGTTGGCCGTTTGTGATTTCTTGGCAGTAGCTTGCCATTGCTTTCTGAACGACCGGCACTCATACCTTTGTATGGAAACACAAGCAAGGCTGTCTGCTTCCATATCGCCCGTAGCTGTGTTTCAATCGTGGTATGTGGGAGTACCTAACAGAGTAACTCACAATGATTGCCTGAAACAGGCTAATGAGACTAGAACATTATATACAACAATAAGAGAGAGACAGCTTTCTTTGGTCATGTGATAAGAAGAAAGGTATTTGTGAGCATCGTGATGACTGGAAAGATCGAGGGGAAGATAGGCAGAGGCAGGCCAAAAGAAATTATGCTCTGTGGATTGAGACGGTGGCATTGGAGGAATATCATCAGCAGAGTTGATCTGGAACACCGGGGACCAAGATCTGTGGAGAGCCATGAATGCCTACGCCAGCTGGCAGTCACTTGATGATAAGGATGATGTGGTAGTAGGAATTGCATTAGTAACCCCATCAGCACAGATCTGCCAGGCATCTTACTATTTATTTCCCTTAACCATAATACTACATACACACTCACATGCATGGATGGAGGAGATAAAGAATGAGAGAGCATCATTCTTAATGGGCTAGCATTGAAAACTTTAAACATCTCCTAGAGCTATTGCCTATTTGGTCTGTATGTTATCCCTATACATTTTAATATTATTTCATATTGTAAGTCTTTATTGGTCTTCCTCTTTTGTTTCAATTGTTTAGCCTGACAATTCACAAAACAAGTATTCAGCATTTCTTGCAAGATCATTTGTTCTAATATTTCATTGGCAATTGTCTTTTACATTACTAATTGCTGTGTTTTGTCCATGGCAATTAAACTATGACTTTTCTCATTGTTCTTGTTTTATTTTTCCAGTGGATTCATCCCGCTTTCTCTGTGTATACCAGTGTATTTCAAAGATATATTTATGTTAATTTTGCACAGGAAAAAAAACTGACCAACGGATAATAGAAGTCTGTAATCCTGTTTCAAAACCTGATTAGGTAATTGCCAAGTAATTTGCAACACCTTCTGCCCATTCTTGGCACCCTCGACCCACTGTAACTAACTGTATGTAATGATTCATTGTTGGCAGGCACTATGACCTATTCTTCTATATGAGCTATCCTGCACATTTCGCGCATGTGACGGACTGTGTTCAGTTTGTGCTATCCAAGACCTGCCTCTATTCAGTCTATGTCCCATGGGGACATTTAAAGGGGACACTCTTTGCCTGCTACAATTCTAAGGTAAACCTTGGAATAGAGCACCTTGTACCTGTCATATGGATTGGGGAGGGGGGCTGTATTATAATAGACGTGTCCCTCATATAGCTGATATTGCTTCACATGGCCTCATTTTGTATGGGTTGTAGCTTCACTAGCTAGTTGTGAGATGATGTGAGCATTCCCAGACCATACTCGGTCACAAAAATGTTCAGTTGCTGGTAAAGTGTGAACAACATTCTTTGCTCCATGGCCATCACTTTCAGAGCATTGAGTCCTTCCTTGGTCCTTGAAGGACAAACTTCTGTCAGAGGTTATTTTCCCAGGCACTTGAGTTTGTTCTCTCTGCTTAAGGGTGTAAACAAAATATAGGTTCAGTCTGCAGTTGAAAATCATAAATAGAAGGTCAAATAGACTGCTGTGATGAAATAAAAAGTTAGAAAACCTACCTGCGAAGGATAACATGTGTGATTTGGCAAATGTTCTTTGGTTCATCCATCAAAAGAGATGAAAACCACTCATGAACTAATGAGATTCAGTGATTGGAGTTTGAAGGTGACTGATGAGGCCTGGGCGGTTTTGGGGCAGTAGTTGGTGGCCACACTAGGAATGTCAAAAAAAAAAAAAAAAAACTGTCATTTACTGCCAATATAGTACCTTGCGGTGTATGGCAGAGGGGTCTTTGAGCCACTAGGAATGTGCTGTATTTTATTTGTTGGTTTGTCTCCATCATTTTGCTTATGAAATTTCAGCTGCCTCACAGCCGGTTATATACATCATGTATATACTGCTGATACATTCTCATAATATTATCTAAAACAGGAAGTGATAGAAGCCCTCATTGATAATTTCAAGTGTAGTGCAGATATCCTTGAAACCAATGAATCAGTCTTTAACACTTGCTTCTTTATCACTTGCCCCTATTACAGAAACACTGGCACCTGCCTGCCAGTTATGTCCAGATTTGTGATGTATTGCATTTCATTTACAGACAATGTAGACACACGAACTGCAATGGAAAACATCAGGGAGCTTATATCATCGGGAAACTCGTATATCTCATTAGCAAGGTCACAGCAGAGGCAGCCTAACAGGACACTGTTACTAAACATAGCAAGCTACATCACAGACCTGCTCAGGGTAAGGGGCGATTTCCACGTGTCCTGTATGTCCTGTGTTTCTGTATTGTGATATTTCACATAATATTGCATTACGTAACATTGAATCAGTACTGCTGTAGGTATCGGGAACATGGAAAGACTAAAATTATTACTAATAAACTATAAACATTCATTAATTGGTGACTGCGCAGAATTGTGGGGCTAAAATAGTATGACAGAATCACCAATATGGAGCTTGTGTGGAGAACAAAACAAATACCACTGACCAAGATGTGAGCAAGACACTAGTGTTGGATAAGTCATACATTGAATAAACCTGAGAATAGTATAACCAGACAGTTCTTTATCTGAAACGATATCATTAAAATTGCAGTAACAATTACTGCCACAAAGCTGTGGAAATGTAAACAATATAAAGTGAAATCCACTGGGCCAATGAAATAGAGGAAGTCACATGGAGAAAATAATTAGAGACAGAAATATATAATATGGGGAGGAAATGAGAGATGCATGAAATAGCAAAAGATAGGATGGTTTGGAATGAGTTGGTTTAGTGTCTGTGTCTCAACTGAGGATGGAGGGTGAAAGATAAGTAAAGAAGACCACATAAATATATTTAGGATTATAAATTGCTTGTATTGTCTGACTTGATTCTAGAGATTATAAGAAAATCAAGACATTACAATCATTTGATTGCAATCTTAGCAGGTCATATGTAAGTCATTATGGTAGTTAATGTGACTATAATAACAGTACTGTGACAGTTGAAACAAAAATTGTATTGTAAAGTTGCTTCAAACCAACATGTTTAAAGTAAGTTGCGTATCCTCTTTAGGACGCTGCAGTCAACCCCAACATATTTAGCTGTTCATGATTTCTTGACAAGTTTACATTCAGTAGTTTGCCATTGCTTTGTGAACTACCGGTACTCATACCTTTGTATGGAAACCAACACGAGGCAGTCTGCTTCCAAATCACCGGCAGCTGTATTTCAAGCCCAGTGTGCGGGATTATGAATTGCATTCATAGCCCCTTTGCTACAGAGCCGTTTAACAACAATACAATGACAAGAATTAGCATCATGATTGGTGGATTCTCTTACCTGTCCAAAGGTGTTGAGTATATTCCTCATTATTGACAGGATTTGAATTTTTCTAATCAGTACAAGTCTAAAAATGACTCTGTCTCTTAAATGGCTAATTATTTTTTTCTTATTTCTTTCTTGCCAGCAAATATTTACTATTATATATTTATGTTTTAAAACATCGGCTTAATATTATTTGCTTTCTTGTATCTGTGTTTTTTAATTATTTCTGAAAGTCAGTCCATGTGTTTATCATTTTATTTGACTCTGCAGATATTTGGGGCCATTCCCAGGGATCAGTCCATTGGATTCCCACAGGGTGGATCACGCAATACAAATGTAAGATAAAATTAAGTCATTTGTTTTATCTTTTGTTGTCTGTTTCCTTGTGTAGCATGTTTTATACTGGATAGTCATTTAACTGTGTGGGGTCTGCAGGAAACTGAAATAATATTGATGTCCCAAAGAACATCTGTATATTGCATTATATTTACAGCTTGTTGCACATCAGTGGAATCCATAATTTGTAGATACAATAATCAACAAGTATTTATAATTAGCGTTATGCAGGTCAGAAGTCAGTATTTATTTCTGCAACACTGCTCACTTTGGCTGGTTTTTTTAATTTTTGAACTCTAGCGTAATCCATACATGTGCTACTACTTCTAGTGCACTGGACTGATTTTTACATATGGATTAGCTTTCCCTGTTACCAGTGTCCTTCGCTTTCAGGTGAACTCACTCTGACTTCAGAGGTAGGGTAATTTACGTACCCCAAGTCAAGAACAAGATGTCAACATTTTAGCTCAACTGAGACCAGTGTAAGGGTTGAACCCGCTACCTGGGCATCAGCACAACGGATGTATAAGATCCAGTACTCTTAACCATTCAGCCATGCTGATCTCTACTTTGGCAGCTCTATTAGGTTCTCTAAGGGTTCCAAATAGCCTCATTTGATCAAATCTGTGTTAGACTATCGAGGGTCTTCGTGGCGATGTGGGCAGGCCATATGTCTCCTGCTTTAAAGATCACGGGTTCATTATCAGGCTCTGTTGAGGCTACGAGTGGAATTTTTCAGGAGAACCCAAACAGGTGTACAATGCTTTTGACAGGTGGCTTGCTGTTCTACGGATAGAAGCTGGGCCAGATGGGGGTAAACCTGGTTCAATGAAGTTGATCCTCGTTCCTTCAACTGTTTTTAGATAGTATCATATAATAATACATAGGTCATTTTTATGTTATTTTAACAGGAGAAAACTAACCAGTCATATCTCATCCTTATATTTTTCTTCTCATTTCATTCACTTGAAATGTGTCTACATCTGCAATGTTGTCTCTTGTATGAATTTCAGTTTTTTTGAAATTCACTCTGTGGTCCTTAGTTTATCTTATACTGTTGTTACTCTAGGCCAGAAGGGTTGCCTAGATATGTCATATTTTTGGTAGTCTTTGAGTATGTGATCTGCTATCTACAACACTAAACCACATGTACACATGGTAATGATGAGGGACGGATGCATGACTTCTGTTTATTGTAATAATTCAGGGTATTTTCAGTGCACTGATGCCACTTCAGGGAAGATAGAACTCTTCTTCCGTTTACATTTGTCCATAACGGCTATGATGTCTCTTGTGTGAATTTAACTGTCTTTTTTTAGTTCACTAAGTGGTCCATAGAGTTTATAAGATAGAACTTAATTTGCACACTGTCATACCAAGATAGTGTCCTGCTCTGTCAATTGCCAGGGAAAAGTCACAACAGCTATCTCCAACTTTTAATTCATTCTGTGCGTGCCTAAAAGAGTTGCAGAGAAACTGCACCTTCATGAACATGACATTGGGCTGTGAAGTGTAGACAACTCACAGTATTGATATAATAAATGTTGCCCAAAGCAATTTCCTGTTATGAGTCAGTGGTGTGGTAGCTCCATCACATTTTGTAGGCCTGAGGGCAAGGATAAATAGGCAGCCAACCTTTCCCTCCATTTATAAGTGATGTATGAAGGAAATCATATTTGAGAGCAGAGAGATAAGAGGGGCAGATATGCCCAATTTTTTAACCCTGTGAAAGTAAAGTTTGTTCACTTTGACAAGCAACGAGCCCAGGCGCTGATCCCATATATTACTGACAGTACAAATCCAGACAAAAGTGAGAGGAATATTTGACAAGGAAGAACAGAACAGTGTGCAGCGCAGAACAGCCACTCTCAGCTTCCTTGATGAAGAATACCCACAGGACCTCTGGATCCGAGTCTACACAGATGGGTCAGCACAAAATGCTGTTCGAAATGGAGGAGCGGGAGTGTACATAGAATACCCAAATAATACTAGGGACACAGCCAGAGTACCGACAGGAAAGTACTGCCATAACTATGATGCCGAAATTGAGGCAATCAAGATAGCAACAGAGAAATTACTAAATAACAGCAATGGTACACAACCTGTGGTGCTACTAACAGATGCAAAATCAGTACTCGAGGCGCTCCTCTCTGGGAAATTGCCAGTACTAAGGACACTACTTTCTGAACTTAGCAGTCAGCATAAAGTCACCATACAGTGGATATCATCCCACTGTGGAGTACCCGGAAACGACAGAGCTGATCAATTGGCTAAGGAAGGAGCCAAAGAGGAACAGCCTGATGTGCCCGTTACATACCACCAAAAGAAAAGAATGATCAAATCAGTCAGAAAGCCACCAAAACCTGCTCAAGATGACTACCACATTATGGACAGACCAGAACAAGTCATTATTCTGCGCCTCAGAACAGGACACAATAGATTACGCAACCACATGTATACAAAATTCAAGATTGGTGAAACAGCCATGTGCACATGTGGATTGGCGTCGCAGACAGCAGAGCACATACTCCAAGACTGCCCAAAATATAACATATCTAGGCAAACCTTCTGGCCTAGAGAGACGACAGTGGAAGATAAACTCTATGGACCACTGTGTGAACTGAAAAAAACAGTTCAATTCATGCAAGAGACGACATTGCAGATATAGACATATTTCAAGCGAACGAAAGAAGAAGAAGAAGAAGAACTGACAGTATCTCAAAATGGAATTAACCTACAACCCAAGCATTGTTGGTAAGAACACTATGACTGAAGCATCAACATTCAGTGTAGATTATTTTGTTTACAACTAAAAGTGGTGGATATTTTTATAATATACTTAGCTGACTACATTTGCTCCCTCCAATAGGTAGAGGACATTGTGATGCCTTATCTTGCCACTTTTGCTGAATTCAGAGAGAATGTCAGACTGGTGGCCCGCAAGCAGAAAGGTAACTTTTGTGATTATTATTTAAATCATTCTTTGTATGGTTTAAATTGTTCTCTGTTCTCTCTTGTTTCAGTATTTTGATAACAAGTAAAAGAAAGGAATCCTTTTTGTACGCCAGATGTAATTTTCCTTTATAAATTTATTTGACCAGTCGCCACTGGTGATGTGTTCAGCATCACGCCGTCCATCTCTATTTCTTTAGTTTCTGTTATTATTCTGTGGAGAGAGGAGTGTTCTCCCCCCCCCTCTCTCTCCATCCCCTCTCTCTCTCTTCCTCCTCTCTCTCCCTTCCTCCCCCCTCTCTCTTTCTCCCTCCCTTCCCCTCTCTCTCTCTCTCTCTCTCTCTCTCTCTCTCTCTCTCTGTCTCTCTCTCTCTCTCTCTCTCTCTCTCTCTCTCTCTCTCTGCCTCAGCAGATACCTGGTTCAGATCCCCAGTATTGGGCTGTGCATGTTTACACAGCCCATTAGTTTCTAATATCACCTCATGTCTCCATGATCCCCTGCCTAGTAGATCAGATAACTAGCCTTTTTGTATAAGGACAAAACGCAGGAGGTCTTTTGTGCTTGTTAAAAATCCCAATACAGTTGGAAATCACAAGGCGTAGGCCTCCAGGCCACTGTCCTGATAACATTGCCAGGAAACAAAATCTATCCATAGATAGATAGAGCCGTTATTTGCAATGGCATCTAAGGGAAGAAATCCTGAAATTACAGAAGTTGAACGCATTGGCTCCTGAGGTGCATAACTATGTATAGTGAAATATGAATAATGAAGCAGAAGAGAATGTTTAGGGTTTCAGTTACTATTCTGTATGCAGTGCCTCTAAATATCCTTGAAGTCACTGTGTTTATGATGTCAGGTCTTAGTCAAATATGACTGAGCTACCGTATGACAGTAGGCGGTACTACCTGCTTCTGTTAGCGCCAAATGTTGGGCAGCGCTTACCAAACCCAACACCCCACATTGTGCCAATGGCATAGGGCGGAAGAGCGCAATTGGGAGGGTAAAAGTCTTATCCTGGTGTGAGGAAATGCAACCTAAAGACTAAATGTCATGGCAGGGCAGACCAGACCCTAAGCCTTGGTTGGTAACTGGTCTAGGATCGAATCTCCAACAGGCAAACAGTTAGAGCATTGCTTTGCTGATCTGGCAGCTTCTGCAGCTTGTCTTGTTCCAGACGTATTGGTGTCACCTTTCCTCTGGAGTAAACTAGACAGGCCAAGAGAGGGATCCTGCTGCATGGGCAACACATGGTCTCTAAATTCAGCCCAAGCTTTGTGTTATGGAGAGATAACCCCACTTTACAAACTATCGTCTGTCAAGATGGCAAGGTGCCAGTCAGTCAGTCAGTCAGCCAGTCAGCTAGTCAGTCAGCCAGTCAGTCAGTCAGTCAGTCAGTCACTGTGTTTATCAACTCAGCTTTTGTGTTACCCTCGTGATTTTGTAAATTTTAATTAGCAATGTTAACAATGTTACAATTCTCACCAATAGCCTACATTTGTTTACCAGGGTCTAGCTATTTGACTTGTCCCTTCGGTGTGTCTTTTATAGGATTGTCATGTCTTTTAATGTAGCCAACAGTTTTACTTGTTACTTTCTTCCATTTTCCAGCTTCTCTAGAACTGTTATATTTGTGTGCTTATTTTGGCGTGAAATGTGATCTATTCTTCTGTGTATTCACTTTTCTAGGGCCTTCACTCGATGGTCTGATTGCTGGTTCATTGTCCATACTCTTACACCATACAGCTATAAACAGAACATTTGACTGTTCTTATATTCAATTTATTATCTTTCTAGATCTTAATATCTTAATTTTTTTGTGTTCGTTCACTTTGAACTCAAGCGCATTCCATACATATGCTATCACTGGTGTCCCTAGCCATAAACTTCTGAGGTAATTGTAATTTACATCCCCACGTCAAGGGCAAGAAATCAGCATTTTAGTCCAGCTGATCAGTGTTAAACCCACTACCTCAGCATAGACGTTTACATGTGGGTGCTCTAATCCATTCGGCCATGCTGACCTAATATCTTGTTTATATTATTAGTATATTTTTTTTACCATTTCTGTTATTTTTTTGTTTCCTGTTTCACTTCAGTCATTTGTTATAAGAGATTTTTTTTTTAAATCACCAATACAAATTAATGAACACATGTACCAACTTGTCTGTTTTGTTACCCTCCAGAATAATTATCTGTACAAAAATTATATCACATTTTTAGCTGTAGATATTTTGAAGCTGTGTGATGAGGTCAGAGACGACACATTACCTGAGCTGGGAGTGAGGCTGGAAGATCACGAAGGAGCACCACCTGTCATTAAATTGGTTGACAGAGAAACATTGATGAAAGAAAGAGCGGAGAAGAAGCGGGTAAATTAATCCTTGCGTTTCAACATTGTATTTCTCACAATGAAATGCTTAGTAAGTTTGGATATTTCTGTATTGTGATATTTGTTTTGTTTGTTTCCTCATCTTTGTGAATACCGATTTTTTAGTCACTGACACATAAATAAGGAGCTTACGGTTAAGATCATCATCATGTGCCCTGCCGACTGGTATAGGTGTATGCAATCTTGGTCTTTGGTGTTCTGGATTAACTCTTTAAATGATATTCCTCCCTGCCACTGTCTTGGTCCATCCAGCATCATTTCTTTTGGTCCGCCTCTTCTATCATTGATCTTTGCAGTCATCATGATACCTCTCTTCTCACTACATGGTCAAAGAACATCGTTTATCGAATTCATATTTTTGTATATGTTACATTCTTCTTTCATTAGCCTTTTCCAGGCACCTTATAGTATTCGCAACATTCATTTTAGGAATCACATGCAGATCCGAATGGGCAAGAACGTGTGTTCTTAAACATCTGATGTGCTGAGGCCAAGGTTAGCGGTTCAGCCCCTACAACGGACAGTTGGTCTAAAATGTTGACCTATCGTCCTTGACTTGGGGACGCAAATTACAAGTACCTCTGAAGTCGGAGTGGGTTCGCCTGATGGTGAGGGACACTGCTAATAGGGAAAGCTAATCCACCCGCAAAATTCAGTCCATCTTTACTATACATAGTGTATATGGTCTACTCTTGAGTTCAAAGTGAGCAAGCACCAAAAAAAAACCACATCTCTGTTGCAACCAAACTATTCCAATTTGTTCATTCACGTTACACGATTCACTGTCAAACTGCAGAATAAGTTCTGTATACCTTTTCAGCAGTCTCTTTCTGACATTCACTGAGTGACTAAGATACTGACCACATGTGGTACCTGTAAAAAGAGAACATTAGATTATGTCCACAATGTGTGTATTACCAGAACTATTAGCATAATCATCATACAACACCAACTATCAGTGTCTGTATTTTGATATTTGGTAATGCATTCTGTTTGATTCCACTTCTCATTGTCTTAGGTTTATTACATTAATTAGTGTTCTGTAAGCTAATCTGTGGCTTCAGAAATACACAGGAACAAACATCAAAATTGGATGTATTTGCAGTCTTGACAAAACATTGCAAAATAGCTCACTTTGGGATTATTGTAATGATGACTTGTTCAATAGTTTTTGGGAATGTTTCAAAATTACATGAACTATCTATTTACTGTTCATATATATTTTAAATTGCACAGTCATGTAACTACATTTTGAAAATAAAATACGTAATAATTTATGTTCTCTTCATATAGCAAGAAGAGAAAAAAGCACAAGAGAAAGAAAAACAACGAAAACAAAAGGAAGAAGAACAGGTATAGTCTGATTTATTCAAAAGTCTTATCTCTTTAACAATTGTGAGTATTTAGTTCACAAAAGAACCTCATTGACGAAGTAGTTAGTGTGCTGGTCTGCCGAGGCAGGGGTCCAGCTTCAATTCCCAGTAGGGCAGAATTATTTATTTCCTCAAGTACAGCTCTGGGGTCAACCCAGCCTCATCAAAATTGTTACTATTCAGAATTTTCTGGGAATTATTGGGGAGTACAGGAAATGAGGATTGGAACTGGCCACCCCACATGACACGGCTTAGACTATGTGAAGGCCTAACACTTGACATTCCTGTGATTCTATTTGCTATGGGAATACTACCTTTATCTGTTTAGTTCATAAAGTTCATTTGCCATCGCCTCTTTTTTTTTTTTCTTTTTTTTTTCCAGTTGTGACCTTGCATTCTGATTGTGCTCCCCCGGGAAGGTTAACCCGGTCAACAAATGCCCGCAGAAGTCGGATGTGTCGGTCTAACGGCGCAAGAACGCAGCTCAGCTGGAAACAGGCACAACGCAGTCACGTCCGGAAAAAAAAAATCCGGATGAACGCAGAAGAAGAAGAAGATTGTGCTCTTCCCATCATATGAACAAGCCATTTTAACTGCCCCACTACCTCTGGCTTTTGTGTTTTTTCCCTCACCAGCTATTATAGTATATTCTTCTTCTTCTTCTTTTTTCGTTCGCTTGAAATATGTCTATAACTGCAGTGCTGTCTCTTGTATGAATTGAACTGTCTTTTTCAGTTCACACAGCGGTCCATAGAGTTTATCTTCCACTGTCGTTTCTCTAGGCCAGAAGGTTTGCCTAGATATGATATATTTTGGGCAGTCTTGGAGTATGTGCTCTGCTGTCTGCGACGCCAATCCACATGTACACATGGCTGTTTCACCAATCTTGAATTTTGTATACATGTGGTTGCGTAATCTATTGTGCCCTGTTCTGAGGCGCAGAATAATGACTTGTTCTGGTCTATCCATAATGTGGTAGTCATCTTGAGCAGGTTTTGGTCGCTTTCTGACTGATTTGATCATTCTTTTCTTTTGGTGGTATGTTACAGGCACATCAGGCTGTTCTTCTTTGGCTCCTTCCTTAGCCAATTGATCAGCTCTGTCGTTCCCGGGTACTCCACAGTGGGATGGTATCCACTGTATGGTGACCTTATGCTGACTGCTAAGTTCAGAAAGTAGTGTCCTTAGTACTGGCAATTTCCCAGACAGGAGCGCCTCGAGTACTGATTTTGCATCTGTCAATAGCACCACAGGTTGTGTACCATTGCTGGTATTTAGTAATTTCTCTGTTGCTATCTTGATTGCCTCAATTTCAGCATCGTAGTTATGGCAGTACTTTCCTGTCGGTACTCTTGCTGTGTCCCTGGTATTATTTGGGTATTCTATGTACACTCCCGCTCCTCCATTTCGAACAGCATTTTGTGCTGACCCATCTGTGTAGACTCGGATCCAGAGGTCCTGTGGGTATTCTTCATCAAGGAAGCTGAGAGTGGCTGTTCTGCGCTGCACACTGTTCTGATCTTCCTTGTCAAATATTCCTCTCACTTTTGTCTGGATTTGTAATGATAGTCTATGCTCATCTTTCCATGGAGTTCGCTCTGGAATAGTTGTTAGGGGGATACCAACTGTGGGCAGATCGGTGGTTTCTCTGCAGAGTCGTTTGGCCTGGTGGATAAAACTACTTCTTTTCAACCGCCCCATAGCTAGGTTTTCAAATCTGTTCTTCATAGGGTGGCCTGGCAAGCTGAGGAACTTTTCTGCTTGTATTAGCGTTTTCGTATCTCTGCGCTCACTCAGTGCTTGTGTCCTCCCCATCTTCTCCATTTCCACTATAGGGGTTGATCTCATCCCTCCTGTGGTGACTCTAAGTGCTTGATTTTGCACTTTGTCCAGCTCTTGTAGTGTGGTTTTTGCTGCCGAACACCATGCAGTTGACCCGTATTCCAGGTGTGGTCGTATGCTCTGTTGATAAACTTTGCTAAGTATTTTCCCACTGGCTCCCCATGTGGTTCCACTTAGCTTTCTCAGGATGGCTATTTTCCTTCTGGTTTTTGCTACTGCTTTGTTGATGTGCTTTCTCCATGTCAGCCTGCCATCAAATGTTACTCCAAGGTATGTTGGTTCTTTATCTTCTCGTAGGGGTGTTCCATTTATCTGGATGGTCACTGCCTTTTGTTTTGGAGAGAGGGTAAATAGGGTGGTGCTGCACTTGTCAGTGTTTATGCTGACACACCATCTATTTGCCCATGCAACAAATGTATCTACAGATCTTTGTAGTAATCTGGTGGCCACTGATGCATGTTCATTTGTGCTCCATAGAACCAGGTCATCGGCAAACATTGCGGCTTTAATTCCATGCGGTAGATTAGCAACGAGATCATTGATGAAGATTAGAAAGAGTGTGGGGGACAATACTCCGCCCTGGGGAACTCCGTGACGCAGTAGAACTTTCTTGCTCTTTAGTCCGTCTATCTGTACTCGGGCTCTTCTGTTGTGCAAGTATGCTTTCACCCATTTGTACATTCTTCCATTGACTTTGCAGTTTCTCAGTTTATTCATCAGACCTTCTTTCCAGACTTTGTCAAAGGCTTTCTTCAAATCTATCCATGCCGCAAGCACCAGCTTCTTCTCTTGGAATGCATCCTCAATTTCTTGAGAGAGGTAGGTTGTCTGATCTTCCGTAGAGTAGCACTGCCTAAAGCCAGCCTGCTGTGGCACAAGGATGTTTTTACTTTCAATGTACCACTGCAGTCTGTGATTGATGATGCGCTCCAGTGTTTTGCAGAGACAGCTGGTGAGGCTAATTGGTCTGTAGCTAGAGGCAATGGAACTATCTTTCCCTGATTTTAGGAGGGGTATCATGATTATAGTATATTCTAATTTTACTCTTCTCACCTTGGTCAAGAAATGGTGGCTGCTTACCATTACCTCCTCTATCATTTGTTTTTCATTTACGTCACTAGTTGTTTCAGTATACTATAGTTTACTCTTAATGTGTGGTCAACACATGTTGACTGTGAACTTCTGTTATCTGTGATAAGTTTCCTGTATTCATTTACCCCAAAAGTAAAATATTAAGGTTCTCTCTCTTTTACCTCCTCCTCCCAAATGCAACTTGTTAATTGTATGTGTTATGTAGAGGAGCTTGTAAATGTAATCTTATTCTAATTGCAACTGTTTATTTTTAAAGGCTGCTAAGGATGCTCAGAAGAAAATACCACCATCTGAAATGTTCAGAAAAGAGACAGACAAATATTCAGCTTTTGATGAACGGGCAAGTATTTAGAATTCTTTTGTCTTGGCATCTTCCCTGTTATGTCTTCCAGTGTCAGTTAATTAAAAGATGCCTGGACTGAGCATTTGTGTAAGCTAATTAATTACATGGTGGTGTTTGTTGCCTATTTATTCCATGAATCCATAATTTGTAGAGTATGCTTCTTGCTCGACTACACATCCCTGTGGTAGAAGGTGGAGAAACACACCACGTGGCAAATGTAGCTTTGAGGGTTTTGTATCCACTGAGATAAGCAGGCGCTTTTGAGGTGCTCTTTGCTGTTAGTGGGTGTACAAATGAGCACTTGCCTTGACAGCTTAAAAGGTTGCTACTGGCTAAGGACATAGTCCACAGCCATGTGGATGCAGAAAGCAAGAGACAACTACCAAATGATGCACCCCATGATTGAGCATTTGGGTACATGAGGCAGAAGAACTGGCTGGAGATCTGGAAACATCTTGACCGCTGTGGTGAGAGCGATTTTCTGCAAAGGACCTGCTACATGATGATAATGCCTTTTGCTCTGTTTCTGCTGTATTCCTTCTTATTCGTCGTTCATCTGAAATGTTTGTTTTGGGCGTAATTGCATTGTGCCTGTTTACAATAGAGCTGCGGTATTCGCACTTTTTAGTTGACACATCTGGTTCCTTCAGGTGATTGTTCACTGGGTTAACTTTCCTGGGTGTTTCATAGGATGTTTACGCTCTCAATGTTGTGGTGTCATCTTTATCCCTCTATCTAAAAGGGGCGACTTAGCTGGCTTCAGCCAAGGGCTAGCCAGACCATCCTCAAAGGAAGACTGGGGCATTCCTCGCCATCCTAGGAGGCTACCATAATTGCAGAGCCGACACTATGCTCTGGGACTGGGCTCACCCAAAGAATCATCTCATGCTGCACATGGCTGCTTAGCCCTCACTTCCGTATATTGGCCTTCCGTTCACCGCAGGCTGCTCCTACGCAGACCAGAAGAATGCAGTCTATAGATGACATCCACACAATGAGCTTTCAGTTTAGACTTTCCTCGTGATGAATTCGCTAGTCAAACAGTATTTCATTTCATAGCCACTGGGACGCTTTTACCACCGACATACCTGCGGCATTAAGTGTGGCAGGCCAGGGACATTCTTCTTCTTCTACGTACAGTATTTAACATCAGTGCTGTTTGTGGCATACTGTTTGGAGGTAGTCATGTTAGATGACTGAGTCATGTCAAAACCTGTCATTTACTGCTAATATAGTACCTTGCGGTGTATGGCAGGGGGTCTTGAGCCTGAGGAATTAAGGCCACCTGGCTAGTGCAGTCGCTGCGAACTGTGCGGGTTAGAGTTTTTCTTTTTGCCCCCGACAGAAAAAAACTTCACACCTTACCGAGGATTCGAACCTGGGTCTCCTGAAGGGGAATCCGGCATTCTAGCCGCTCCTCATGACTGAGTCATCTGTTCTTATTTAACCATGGCAAAAGCTAGTTGCCTCCATGTTTGTTTGTTTCCTTTTGCGCTCGCTCGCTCGCTTTGAACTCAAATGTAGTCCCAACACACTGCTTCTAGTAGTGCTGGACTAAATTTTGCTTATGGGTTAGCTTTCCCTATTAACAGTGTCCCTCACCATCAGGTGAACCCACTCTTACTTCAGAGACACTTACAGAGGTAATTTGTGTCCCCAAGTCAAGGACGATAGGTCAGCATTTTAGTCCAACAGCCAGCTCCGCAGCCAAAGGCTTGTGAACGCGGTTCGTGAGCCGGGTACCAGACGTTCAAATCTCAGCCGCGACCGATTTGTGCAGCAGACCATGTCGCGTTGTGTTATAACATGCTGGTATGGGAGCTGGTCGTTCAGAAAGCAATGGCAAATTTTTTTTATTTTTTATTCGCATATCCTTTACAGAATAAAAAAAAAAAAAAAAAAAAAAATAGCAGACCATGTCGCGTTGTGTTATAACATGCTGGTATGGGAGCTGGTCGTTCAGAAAGCAATGGCAAATTTTTTTTTTTTTTATTCGCATATCCTTTACAGAGGAAAGCATTGACCAAACTTGGTTGAACATCAAGAATACAATTCAGTCTACCGCAGAAGAATGTCTCGGTGTGTTAACCACGCATAGAAAGAACAGATGGTTCAATCAAAAATGTGAAGAAGCAGTCATTAGGAAGAAGAATGCCAGACATGTATGGTTAAATGACATCAATAACATCCAAAAGGAAGAGCATTATAGAAATGAATGTAAAGAGGCTACAAAAATAGTCAGACAGCAGAAGCGAGAATATATGAGTAATATAATCAAAGATATGGAAACTAATCACCAGAAAAATGAATCCAGAAAATTTTTTAAAGAACTGAAGTCAATGAAACGAGGGCACCAACAAAACACATATGGTTTAAAAGACAAAAATGGGAATATGATAAATACCAATGAGGAAATGTGCAACACATGGAAAGAATATTTTATTGAATTACTAAATTGTGAAGCTCCAAGTCACATTTTCTCACAGGAAGAGGTTCTAACATGCGAACCACAAATTGAAGAACCTACATTTGAAGAAATCCTATATGTAATCACACGACTTAAAAACAATAAGGCAACTGGGACTGATGGAATTGCTGCTGAATTTATAAAGGCAGGTGGCCATGCATTACATCTAAAGCTATACGAACTAATAATAAAAATCTGGAGGACAGAAGAATTACCCCATGACTGGAAAGAGTCATTATTGATACCTATCTTTAAGAAAGGAGACAAGTTCCAATGTGGAAATTATAGAGGAATATCACTACTGTCCACAAGCTATAAGATACTATCCGCAGTATTACTAAATAGACTAAAACCATATTCAGAAGACATATTAGGTGACTACCAGGCGGGTTTTAGACAAAACAGATCAACAATAGATCAGATATTTATCTTACGACAAATAGCCGAGAAACATTGGGAATATAAAAGAGATCTCCATAACATTTTTGTGGATTTTAAAAAGGCTTATGATAGTGTCCATAGGAATAGTCTATGGAATGCTATGCAGGAATTTGGAATACCAAGGAAGTTAATCAACATGACCAGACTATGCATGGAAGATACTTATAATATAGTAACATATAAAGGCAGGAAATCAGACCCCTTCCAAATAACATCTGGCTTGAAACAGGGTGATGCACTATCGCCGCTACTCTTCAATCTGGCTCTAGAGAAAGTTGTAAGGAAGGTAAAGGAGGAATGTGATATTGGAGGAACATCCAAGCTGCTTGGTTATGCAGATGATATAGATATTATAGGGCAAAGTGAACAAAAGACATTGGAAATATTGACTCACTTAAAGGAAAAAGCCCAACAGATGGGGCTGGTTATCAACCAAGATAAGACAGAATATATGGTAATTTCAAGAGACGGAATGGCTAGAAACTCTGGCCACATACAAATAGATAATATGACCATTAAAAGAACGGAAACATACAAATACCTGGGTACGATCTTCAACTGCTCCAACATCATAAGGGAAGAAATACAAACTAGAATCAACTCTGGAAATAAGATATACTATGCACTACAACATCTACTAAAATCAAAGGCGCTATCTCGTAACACCAAAATCACAATATACAAAACACTGATCAGACCAGTTGTGCTGTATGGCTCTGAAACCTGGAGTACAACGAAAGGAGACGAAGCCTTGTTACAAACCTTTGAGAACAAAATTTTAAGACGCATCTTTGGACCCATTAGGGATACACAAAGTGGAGAGTGGAAAAGAAGAAGTAACAAAGACATTTATGATCTGTTTAAGTCCCCGCTAATCACTGGTATCATGAAGGCTAATAGACTACAATGGCTGGGGTATATAGAAAGAATGGAAGATAATAGGGAAACAAAACTCGCTTACACTCAGGAAATAAATGACCGTAGACCCCGAGGTAGACCAAGAAGGCGGTGGAGAGATAATACATATACAGACCTACAAGCACTTGGAATCAACGACTGGCAAGAGAAGGTCCACCAGAGAGACGAATGGAGATGGATTGTATTTGCAGCAAAGAACCTCAATGGCTCGGAACGCTGAAGAAGAATATCCTTTACAGGACATCGGTGTCAACAGCAGCATCTTTCAGCTGTCTGTTGGTTTCTTGGCAAGATTACACTCAGTAGTTTGCCATTGCTTTCTGAGCGGCCGGCTCAGTTATCCCGCAAGTCACCATCGGGGGTCGAACCGCTACGAGGCTCTGCGTGACAAGCGGGATTACGGAGAAAGTGTTGTAACCCCTCAGCCAGAGAGACCGGCAATGGTAAACTGCTGAACGTAAAAACTTGCCTAGTACATCAACAGCAGCTGAAAAATGCAGGTGTTGACTGCAACATCCTGCAAGGGATATGCAACATAAAAAAAAAAAATCCGGTGTAGGTGTTGAACCCCTTACCTCGGCATCAGCACACCAGATGTGTAAGAACACGCGTTCTTATCAATTCAGCCATGCTGACCTACATTTCCTCCTTGTATATTTAGTGTCCCGATGGTCGTCACATTATTAATCGGGTCAAACCAGGGCAGGGCTCCCAGGTCGACCCAGCCTAAAATGGAAGCCAGGAAATGCCTTGGGAAGTGAAGGCGACAGGTGTGGTATCGACCACATCACACCTGCAGTGTCGATTGGTCTGTGAAAATATGAGTCTAGCACCACATGCCTGGTATGCTTTAAGGCGTGTTTGCTGACTTACTGCAGGACTGTAAGGTACCTCTACACCTCAAGGTAGAATAAGAAACGCAATACAAAAGTGTGTCTAATTGTGTTACAACATTACAGCCTTTTTGTTACCAGGGCCACAAAGAGAAGGTATAGAATAGTAACACTGTAAACCTCCCGTGCATGACATAAAAGGCAGCTAAAGATTAGTCTCTCTCGCAGCGTATATAAAAAATCAGCCAACATCCAACCACAAACTGGCCTATGAAGGGTTTGACATGGAAGGTTGTGGGCCTGTACTCCACTAGTAGTCTCAAGGACATAGAAGACTACAGGACTATAAGGTACCT
Source organism: Cepaea hortensis (assembly GCA_963921405.1). Classification (NCBI taxonomy): domain Eukaryota; kingdom Metazoa; phylum Mollusca; class Gastropoda; order Stylommatophora; family Helicidae; genus Cepaea; species Cepaea hortensis. The sequence goes on along the minus strand of OY992876.1, from coordinate 168,224,000 downwards.
CTACAACTTAGGGTAGAATAAGACAGACAAATCAAAAGTATGTCTATGTAACTGTTTCACAGTAATGCACGACTTGGTCAATGTGATACCGACCACACAACACCTTGAGTGCTGATTGGTGTATATAAATTTAGGGCTGGCACATGTGCTCAGTATGCCCCAAGGCATGCTGTTATTTTAAAACAAGGTGCCTTACTCTGCAGGGCTGAAAATACAGGAAGATCACTGTTTTCTATGAGACCAATGAATATTTACAGCTGTGAGACCAATGAATGTTTACATTGCTGTTATTTCCTTGCTGTGTTGAACAGAGATCCCAGTTCTAAAATAGATGTTTTGATTCACAGGGGATTCCTACTCATGATGCAAATGGTCAAGAGTTAACGAAGTCAGCCTTGAAGAAACTGATAAAATCATACGAGGCACAGGAGAAGAAATACAAAGAGTATCTGAAATCCACAGGTGATTCCCACACCAATGGTGTACCTGCACAGACCAATGGAGAGCTATGAAGATCTTCCCAGCACAATACTAGCAATTTTATTTAAATTATGTCTCATGAAAATACTTCTGTTAGCTTTTTGTTTTTTTTTATTCTGATACCACATAGTTAACACAAGCTGCCTCATCTTCTTTCGTTTGATTGAAATGTCTATATCTTGTATGAACTTAAGCCTTTTCTAGGTCACTCAGTGTTCCTTAGGGGTTATCCTCCAGTGTTGTTTCTCTAGGCCGGAAAGTTTGCCTAGAAATGTCATATTTTGTGCAGTCTTGGAATTATATGATCCGCTGTCTGTGGCACCAATCAACATGTGCACATGGCCGGTCTTGAATTTTGTTGACACATGGTTGTATAATCGATTATGCAGAATAATTATTTGTTCTGGTCTGTCCATAAAGTGGTAGTCATCTTGTGCTGGTGTTTTCTGGATTGATTTGATGATTCTTTTCTTTTGGTGGTGTGTGACATATACATCATATTGTTCTTTTGTTGGTCCTTCCTTAGCTAGTTGATCAGCTCTTGTTTCTGGGCATTTCACAGTGGGAGTTAACAAAATCTAAAATTACTCAAATTTTCTTAGAAACATTTTCTTTCAAGACAAAAAAAAACACCCATTTTTACTTAGCAGATATTATTACTGACACATTTAGCATGCTGAGTAATATCTTCGTATAAGATTAACGCGCACACCGAGTTAATATTTTGCACACTAACATGCATATTAACTAACTTTATTTTGTTTGCTGAGTTAGCTTTCAGTTGTAATTACTTTATTCTGCACTAATGTTTATTGTTTTAGTCATAATTAAATGTATTATGGTGCACATTTTACTTTGTTTCATATTTTGAAGCAAACCACATTCTTAAAGCTGATACGGGATAAAAATGTTGATTGTTCTGGCAGTTTCATATCTGTTCTTAATTTCTATCACATGCTGCAGAATGGCTAAATTTCTCTTCATGTACTGCAGTAGTGTGTCAGCTGATAGAACACAAGATTGTATTAAACAACCATCATCATAGCTTTATCTATTCCTGCTCTAATCTCCTTCAGATCACACTAGAAAATATTGGGTCGGTGCTAAAAATTTGTAGCACTAGCGAACACAGAAGCATAATGAACGTAATGTTCAGATAATTTGCATGGTATAAACATTTGTAAACTTAGAATTGAAAGGACAGAAATAATTGGAAAACAACTTTCCATTGGGTAATTAAAGGATATATTGGTGATAGCAAGCTGGAATTCTTCTAAAGTACCGCATCCAAGCAGTAGAAACTGCAATAAATGCTTCTACCACATTTAACATGTCGGCTGGAATTGTTGAACAGATGCCAGTTTTGGAAGTATCACGTGCTTAGAAGTTAGTGGTTTCACAGTTCCCTGACATATTGGGTCAAAGGTCAGAAATCAGTTGCCGATGATTTTGAAGCAGACCACTTTGCATAGATTTCTATGGTATGCGGAGTTGGCCATTCAGAAAGCAACGACAAACTACTGAACATAAAATTGCCTTGTAAATTACACAGCAGACGTGATTGGGCTTGACTGCAATCCCTGAAAAGGATATGCAACTAACTTTTGTTTTAAAATCACATCCAAGCTGTATAAACGCTGCAAAAAATGCTTCTACCACACCTGACATGTTAGCTGGCTACATATAAAGAAGAATACTGGCTTGTACTGAATGCAATTTTGTTGTCTTGTACTGTAAGTGCTAAGTATTTACACTTACAGCCTTTGTGTGGTACTGAAGACATGCTGCTCATTTAAACAAGTGAAGATTAGAAACACATCAGAAGTATAAACCACTAATTGTTCCACATATTCTTATGCTAGTTATACTGTCAACCTTTTTCATTTCATTCTCGAAATATATATATATATATACATATACTCTTTCAATTATGAATGAGTCTTATTTGTTTTCTAATAGAAGTATTTAATGTCTGTCATGTAGCATAATTTGAAGGTAACAGTTAATTTTAATTCTATGTGAAAAAAGCTTCGTAACTTAAACATATAAACTCAGGCAGGATTTAGAACAGCACGGGTGAACAGGCTGCTATAATTTCAGTAAGTTGATACACCAGGTTTTCACACGATAAACAGTTACCATTAGAAAGTTGTTTGTGTTTAAGAGCTGGCAATAAAATTGGTTGTGAAGGTATAAGAGGTTTCATGTTTATGACACTCCCTCAAAATCAGGGTGTTTCTTCAGATTTTTATGTGTTTTTCTGTTTTGGATTATTTTAGCAGGGTTAGGATCGGCTAGCCTCTCCCAGAAGGGGTGAAAATTAGTAGCCTGCTGATGACCCGCTGACTACACAGGTCAGCCCCCACCTCCACGTGGTGCAGACTGGAAAACCATGACCGCGAGGTCGTGGGCTAACGGGGATATGGCTCGCCATATGGGATGGACTCCCTATGGTCAGATTTTTGTCCTAAACCTGTGACTGGCCTAGTAAGCTGGCAGAGGATCTCATACTCCATCCTTCCATCCATGCATCATGTGCCATGCCGATAAGCGTGGGCGGTCATGTTTTGCCATCTCACTTGATCACCAGAGTCGTGGATCAGCTCAGTGTTTCTGTCTCGACCATGCCACAAGGCCAAGCCATCCAGGTACTTGCTTATAGGTCTTCCCCTTGGTCTGTTCCCCTCGATCTTACCAGTTGTCACCAAGTTCTCCAGTTCATTTCTTCTCATAACATGCCCAAACAATTTTGACTGTCTACGTCTAATGTCTAAATCAGCGATTAAAAAAATAGGCACAATGAACGTCTGCAGTTTTAATAATAAAGAGGAATTTATAGAAACAATGAAAGAGGAAAATTTGACTGATGGGAATAGCAGACACCAGAATAAAGGGGGAAGGATGCAAGGAGATCCACCGCAGTTATACGGTTGTCTACTCTGGAGTGGAACAGCAAGAAAGGGCAAGGCGCGGAGTGGGAATAGTCATTGAACCACGACTCCCCTCTGCTGTGTGTCCACCGTGACAAAGTAGAGGGGCTTGAGTGTTCCAATGACCTCAAGAGCTATGCCAACGGTAGCACAGCTACTGGTAGGGTCATCCATGTCGGACAGGTCAAGGGAGAGGGACCAGACTGAGCGACACACAAACCTGCTGCCTTGTAGGTAGACGGGACAGTCAAAGGCTAGGGAAAGCACCCCAAAAAATGCTTGTCGAAATCGGATGTACTGAGCCACAGGCTTGACAAAGCAGTGCAACGTAACTTAATTCATGATGTCACAAATTAAAATTAATCGTTATGGTGCTAATCCCGTGAAGTCCCATCAGGCGGTGATAGTGCCTCGAGGGGTTCCACCCATGACTACTGGTGGTCACCTTCCCCTGTGCTGTGGAGTCAAGGCACAGAGAAGTAGGTTAAGAGCTATTGACCAAATACTGTGGAGACTCAACATACTGCAGTGGAATGCCGAAGGAGTTTCTAACAAGAAAGTCTCCCTAACAAAGCGTCTTCATAAAGATAGAATAGATGTGGCATGCATTCAAGAGACATACCTCAACGCCAATCGCAGATTCTCAGTCATAGGATATCAGGCCACACGTTTCGACCGCTAAGGCCACAAAGGAGGCGTTTTAATACTTACACGAAATACAATACCTTGCAGTGAAGTATCTATGATCTCCGACAACCAAACGCAAGTTATAGGTGTTAATATAATGATAAAGGACATGAAAATAAGAATTTACAACCTGTATAGCCGATTGCCGCGACTGACGTCTGTCGATCGATGTGGGCCCGAACGATCAGGTCTTCTCACTGGCAAGGCACACCAGGCTGCCTAAAGTCCAGCGAGCAATAATCAAATTGATTTATTTGGTTGTTTCGGGATCTTGAGCTACAGCCTACGATGGGTGACGTAATATTCTGTTGTGATAATTTGGCCGTGTGCCGCGTGGTCTAGTGTTTACACACCCGCTTCACACGCCAGTGATCCGGGGTTTGTTTCCGGGTCCAGTCAAGGATATGCACTACCGACGAGCTCAAACGAGAGCGAAACTCGAGTCTAGTACTTCCACATTGACGTGGATAGGCCTTAGGTTCGTACCAGAATACGATCGGCATTGCCAGTAGCGGTTTGTGCTCAATATTTAAATCTCAAATCCCGAAACGACCAAATACATTCAGGTTAACATTTAAAGGTGCATGAAGTATTTAGACTGCTGCACTTCATACAAAAGCGTTCCAGAGGCATGAAATGGAATATTGCTTGGATAGCACATCCATTACGTAAAAAGTCCGAATCAAAAGCTTACTATGTGGACTTCATAAAAGGTGGAAAAAGTGTCCTAGTGGCACAAAATGGAATATTGCTTGGATAGCAAATCCATTACGTGGAAAGTCCGAATCGAAAGCTTACTATGTGGACTTCATAAAAGGTGGAAAAAGTGTCCTAGTGGCACAAAATGGAATATTGCTTGGATAGCAAATCCATTACGTGGAAAGTCTGAATCGAAAGCTCACTGTGTGGATGTCATCTGCAGACTGCATTCATCTGGTTTCCGGAGGAACAGCCTATGGTGAACAGAAGGCCCAATATACGGAAGTGGGGCTAAGCAGCCATGTGCAGGACGTGACAATTTCTTTGGTGAGCCCAGTACAAGAGCACTGTGAATGCCCATGGTCTCCCCCTGCCTTCCCTTGAGGGCTGACCAAGATGTCTTTGGCTGTTCTGTATGGGATGGGGGATAACACGGTCAACGAATGCCCGCAGAAGTCTGATGTGTCGGCCTAACGATGCAAGAACGCAGTTCTGCTGTAAACAGGCACAACGCAATCACGTTTGGAAAAAAAAAAAAAACTACTGATGAATGCAGAAGTAGAACCACGACTAGCAAGAGAAATACTAGAAATAAAATACATATCAGAAAGAATCATAACAGTGAGAATAAAAGAAACAATTACAACATATGTACAAATATATACACCATGTAATACAAGTGAATGCAAGGTCTTCTACTAAGACATCCATGAAGCGCTAAATAAAATACATAAGCAGGACAACAACATATTTATGGGAGACTTTAATACAAGACTACACAACAGAGCGGGCATAGAAAAACATCTTGGAGACCAACATAATAAAAGAAATGATAACGGGAGTAGACTGATGGAGCTATGCAGCCAACACGACCTCTATATAACAAATACATTCTATAAACACAAAGACTCATGAATATACACCTGGTATAAATGGAACGATCTAGATACTAAAAGCCAAATTGATTTTATATTAACAAGAAATAACAGAAAGAGAAATATATTAGACGCAAGGGCCAACTTAGGTATAAACACAGACCACAAAGCACTCCTTGCCACAATAAGAATCATCAGTAGAAGGAAGCAAAGACCAGGAAAATACATGCCATGCGAATCAGTAAACTTAAAAAAACCTCAGACGAGGCAGTGAGGGAAAATTATGAAAAAGAGCTAACTGAAATCTTTGTAAAATTACCTATAGAAAGAAAGACAGTGGAAGAAGAATGGGAGATGTTCAAATCAAGCATTTTAAATACTGCAAAGATAACGTGGAACCACGAAAAAACGCAAAACACGGATAAAGAAAATAAGTTGGTGGAACGCAGAAGTAAAGAAAGCTGTAAAAGACCAGAAGGAAAAATATAAAGTGGTTGAAGAGCAAACAGGAATGCGATTACATAGAATAGCGAGAAGACATGTGAACAGAACAGAGAGAGAAAAAAAAATACTGGGAGGCATATGGAGAAACTCTAATAAAAACTACAAAGAAGCAACTAGAAAGTTCTACAAAAAGATAAGTGTAATGAGAACCCTTTGACTCAACTGAAATAATTAACAGTTAAAATGCAGAACCAATAAGTGAACAAAAACATATCATAATAAGAGGGAAGCAGTACTTCAAACAACTTCTCAACATCCCATCAGATGTCACAGGAATTTAAGAAACCGACACAGATGCCACCGAAGAACTAGAACCAGACATACTAAAAGAAGAAATTATAGAAGCCATCAGATTAGCCCATTGAACAAATCACCAGGACAAGATGAAATACTAAATAAACTAATTAAAGCAGCAAGAGAAGTAGTATAGTATGTTTTTTTTTTTTGTTGCCTCAATATAAAATTCAATATCTCAGTAACCAACTGAGGGAAAATGATGAGATTTAGCATATAACCTTATCATTATGTCCACCCAACAAAAACAATTTTGTTCTGGAGATTGTACAGCAGATTTCAATGTTTGTTAATATGCGGTATATAATTTATGGCTCCCGCATTCATTCCATCATTTTAAGAGTATTACAGCTTCAGCAAGACACACACCCTCCCCCCCCCCCCCCCCCTCCCTTTTGAATTTTGTCTGGTGGTTTTCGTTTTGGGAGACTGAGGGAATTTATATGGGATAGTTCAAAGGGGTCGTCAAACTGTGGGTTCTTTCATGAAACGTGATTATATAAACTAGCTGGCTCGGCCCGGCTCCTGGCGGGGATCTATCTATCTATCTATCTGTCTGTCTGCCTGCTGGCCTGCCCAACCACCCACCCACCCTTCTGCCTACCGACCTACCTTTCTGTCTGTCTGTCCGCGCTATTAAATATTGATAAAAGTTACAGGAAAAAACGTCAGGACCATGTGTTGAAAGAGGAAGAGGACTATTGGAGAAAGGATGGATTGAATTTTATGCAACCGAGAGCAATCATCAACCTACTGGAATCGTCCGACACAGATTAAGGTCTGAGCAGATCGCAGACCTTAATCTACGTACACTTACTGGGATATTTTGCTCCAACTATTCAGACGAATTGCAGGCCCTAAACATTACAGCATCAGCTGAAGAAACAAGAAGGAAATGAAAAATAAGGTAAGAAATATAGTCCTACTTTCCTGTTAATTTGCAAATTATTTACCCCCTGCCTCTGTAAATTCTCTGTCTTTACTAATATTACACATTGCACCCATCTCGGGATTCTCCGTGGTGAAGTGGTCAAGCCGTCTGACTCGGGCTCCGAAGGTTGTATGTTCGATTCCGGGCCGAGTCCATTTTTTTCGGACTCCCGAGGGTTGTCGCTGGAGCTACAGAGTTCATGCTTTGTGCAACGCTTTCCGCGCTGCGGAAAGAAACTGAGCCATACGGGATAAAAACCCGGTGCAATGCAGCCGACCCTGTAAGCTACTCCTTTCATTGCACCCACTCCCATTTGAATCCGGATACGCCTTTGTGTGTCATCTGAATTGGCAGGTCTCCAATTACTGTAAACATAACTTTGTTAGCGAGAAATCACTAGTTGTTCAGAAAAACATCAAAGGAATGTCGCCGCTTTTGATGATTTAAGTTGTTTTTGGACCTATCAAAGACATATTCCTTGGGTGGGGGTAAATATAAGACAGCTTGAAAAATTTCATAACGATGCAACAGAGTTTTCAAAATAATTGATCGTGAATGAAGGCATTCAAATCGGAACATACTTCTTCTTCTTCTTCGTTCATCCGTAGTTTTTTTTCGGATGTGATTGCGTTGTGCCTGTTTACAGCAGAGCTGTGTTCTTGCGCCGTTAGGCCGACACATCCGACTTCTGCGGGCATTTGTTGACCGGGTTAACCTTCCCGGGGGTTTCTTAGGACGTTTGACTCTCACTGTTGTGGTGTTATCTCCCATCCTAGCTGGCCCATATAGAACAGCCTAAGAGATCCTGGTCAGCCCTCAAGGGAAGGCAGGGGCAGACCATGGGCATTCCCCGCCATCCAAGGAGGCTTCCATACTTGCAGAGCCAACACACAGCGCTCTGGTACTGGGCTCACCCAAGGAATCGTCACGTCCTGCACATGGCTGCTTAGCCTCACTTCCGTATATTGGGCCTTCCGTTCACCATAGGCTGTTCTACCGGAAACCAGAAGAATGCAGTGTGCAGATGACATCCACACAGTGAGTTTCGATTCGGACTTTCCGCACAATGGATTTGCTATCCGAGCAATATTCCATTTCGTGCCACTAGGACACTTTTCCACCTTTTTTGAAAGCCCACACAGTGAGCTTTTGATTCGGACTTTCCACATAATGGATTTGCTATCCAAGCAATATTCCATTTCGTGCCACTAGGACACTTTTTCCACCTTTTTTGAAAGCCCACACGGTGAGCTTTTGGTTCGGACTTTCCACGTAATGGATCTCCTATCCAGCAATATTCCATTTCATGCCTCTGGGAGGCTTTTGTAACTGACATACCTGTGGTATGAAGTGTGGCAGTCTGAATACTTCTTCATACACCTTTAAATGTCAACCTGTATGTAGTTAAAGTAAGCTACGGTCAACTTGAGCTTGTTGATATCTCCATAGAGCTTGTCCTCAAATGAAGCAGGTGTGGGCCAAAATATCTTTCTCTGTTCTGCATATATTGGGCAATCCTGAAGCAAATGTTTTGCTATCATTTTTCCAGTTCGACAATTACATTCATCGGTATCTCCTATCTTTAGTTTATTGAACAAGTGGTATTTCAGCCTGTTATGTCCTGTGCGGAGTCTGAAGATTGCTACTTGTTCTCTTCTGTCGAGTTTGTAATATGCATCATCCTTCTGGTGGCCTGGATGCTCTGATTCCCATTTGGTTCTATAGGTGCTTTTTATCAACCTCTTTGCCTCGTTATAGGTTATGTCTATGTCAGGCTGTGGTAGTCGTCCGCCCTCTTTTGCCAGTCTGTCAGCCTCTTCATTTCCAGGTATACTGCAATGTGATGGGATCCACTGTATTACAACTTTTTTGGATTTCTGGCATAGACCATGGAGTGCTGCTCTTAGGTCAGCTATTTCTGTGCTGTTATTGCTCTTCAGTATTGAGACAGCTGACTTTGCATCTGTGAAGATAGCTATTTGCTTCTCTTTATTTTCCTCCATCAAGAGCATTTCTGCTGCAGTTTTCAGAGCCTCTACCTCCGCTTTGAAGTTACTTGAAAACTTTCCAGTTGCCACTGAATGTGTTTTTTTCACTCCATTTTTTAAATTTAGGAGAATTCCTCCTCCTCCATTCTCTATTGAATTTTTGGCTGATCCATCTGTATATGCATGGGTCCAATTGCTGCTTGGGTAATGTTCTTTTATGTAGTTTAGGGTTATTTCTCTTCTTTCGGTTTCATGCTGAGTGTTCTTTTTCTCAATACCAGGAATGTTTTCTATCATCTCAGGCAGTTGCTGCTGTCTCCAAGCTGGGAACTTGTCTGCATTGTAAATAGGTTTGACTGTTGATATGTTAAGTATGGGATCTGCCCTAATTTTTCGTTTTGCAGTTTCTACAAAGTTGCTACGCTTCAGTCGTCCCTTTCCAAAACCACTAAACCTTTTATACATAGGGTGGTCTGTCAATCTTCTAAATTTTTCTGCTTGTTGCTGGGCTCTGCTATCTCTTCTATCCTGCATTGGTTGTAAACAAGTGATCTTTTCAAGTTCATTAATAGGCGTTGTCTTCAGGCTTCCAGTTATGATTCGCATTCCTTGATTTTGGACTCTACTTATTTTGTTAAAGTTTGACTTAGCTGCTGTTGCCCAAGCTGCAATGCCATATTCCAGTACTGGCCTCACCCGTCCAGTATATAACTTCTTGAGAACTTTCTCATCTGCTCCCCACGTTGTACCAGCAAGCTTTTTCATGATTGCCATTCTTTGCCTTGCTCTTGTTTGATTTTTCTCAACCTGTGTTTTCCATGTCAGGCGACGATCAAAGGTGACTCCGAGATAGTTTGGATTTTCTTCATGGCGCAATATTTTTCCATTCAATACCAGCTTAGGTTGTTGAGTTTTATTTGAGAGGGAGAACACTGTGCATGTTGTTTTCTCCTCACTTATCTTCACTAGCCATGATTTTGACCAGTCCTCTAGTGCTAATAAGGCTTGCTGTATTCTGCTGTTAGCTGTACTAATATATTCTTCAGATGTCCATATGGCTAGGTCATCTGCAAAGGATGATGTGTGTACTCTGGCTGGAAAATTTTCTGTGATGTCGTTTATATATGCTAGGAATAATGTTGGTGAAAGAACTCCTCCTTGGGGGACACCTTGCTCCAACAGCATCATTTTGCTGGTTTGTCCTTGTACTTTTGTCCTGGCAGTTCTGTTCTCAAGGTAGTGGCTGATCCATTTATACATTTTTCCACAAACATGCATGTTTTGCAGTTTTACTTTCAGTCCTTCCTTCCATACTTTATCAAATGCTTTTTCTAAATCTATCCAGACTGCTAGTGTGCGTTTTTTCTCTTGGAAGGCATCCTCTATTTCCTGAGCTATATAGGTTATTTGATCTTCAGTGGATCTGTACTTTCTGAATCCTGCTTGGTGTGGTGTTAAGAGTTTGTTTTCTTCCAGATGCCATGTTAGCCTGCCATTGATAATGCGTTCCATTAATTTTCCTACACAGCTAAGTAGACTGATAGGTCGATAGCCATTTGGTTCTTCCAGGTCTTTTCCTTTCTTTGGGATTGGTATTAGTATAGCTTCTTTCCATGCCTGTGGGACTATTCCCCTCTTCCAGCTGTAATTTAGGACTGCTAGTAGTTTCTTTTTTGCCTTAGTGCCTAGTCCTATTAGCATTTCATTTGTGATTCCATCCTTTCCTGGTGATTTCTTCTTTTTTAGGGTATTCATTGCCTGTTCCATTTCTTCCATTGTTAGATTTGCCATCATATATTCTGCTGCTGTCTCTGTATTTGTATGATGTATCTGTTTATCTTTGATTGCTTTCTTCTGTTCGGTTGTAATATCAATGTGGTTTGCATTTGCATAGTGTTCCATTAGTGCATTTGCAGCCTTTTTTCCTGTAAGCAAGGCATTTCCTTGTTTAATTGTTATTTGTTTGTTGCTAGGTCCTTCATTGTTCATGGCTTTCACTAGTTTCCATAGTTTGTTTCCATCCCTGTCAAAATTCAGGTTTTCTGTTTTTTCCCTCCAACAATCTCTTGTTGTTTGATTTACTGTTCTTTTATATTTTGCTGAGATGGCTTTGAGAGAGATGTTCGCTTCAATTGTTTGTTCTCTCTCTGCTGTCTTCCTGGCATCTTCAACTTCCAAACTCTCCAAACGTCCTCCAAACTTTGTAGTTCTTCAGTCCAGTATGGTTTGTAATTTTTCCTCGCTCCTCTTGGAATGGACTCTGTGGCTGCCTGTATTATCGCTCTGTTTAGACTTTCCACCATTTGCTTTATGTTGCCATATCGTGTATTTATGTTTTCACAATATTTGTCTGTTAGTATGGCAAATCTGTCCCAATCTGCTCGTTTGTAATTCCAGCGGGGCAAGGGCTTTTGCTCCTGTGGAACATACTCCATATTCATTACAAGCTTGATTGGTCTGTGGTCACTACCTGCTAATTGGTCCAGCACATGGCGATCAATTTTGTGGAGGATGTCTCCTGTGCAGAAAGCTAAGTCTGGAGTAGAAGTGGTAAGCCATCTTCTGGAGTAGAAGCTCGGTGTGTCATCCGCTTTGTTGAGTAGATGGAGATTTGAGTCTATTTCCCAGTCCTCCAATTCTTCTCCTCTTTTGTCAGTATCTGGGTATCCCCATCTTTCTGAACGGCTATTAAAGTCTCCGACAATAATGCAGTTTGTGTCAGTTATTTTCATGTTTGAAAGTGTAAGGTCCTTATCTGCTGGGCTATACAGATTGTAGATTCTTATTTTCACGTCCTTTATCATTATATCAACACCTATAATTTCCGTTTGGTTGTCAGAGATCACAGATACTTCGCTGCAAGGTATTGTATTTCGTGTAAGTATTAGAACTCCTCCTTTGTGTCCTTCACGGTCGAAACGTGTGGCCTGATATCCTCTGACTGAGAATTTGTGATTGGCGTTGAGGTGTGTCTCTTGAATGCATGCCACATCTATTCTATCTTTATGAAGACGCTGTGTTAGGGAGTCTTTCTTCTTGTAAACTCCTTCGGCATTCCACTGTAGTATGTTGAGTGTCCGGGGTATTTGGTCAATAGCTCTTAACCTACTCCTCTGTGCCTTGACTCCACAGCACAGGGGAAGGTGACCACCAGTAGTCATGGGTGGACCCCCTCGAGGCAGGGGGCCCGGCACTATCGCCGCCTGATGGGACTTCACGGGATTAGCACCATAACGATTAATTTTGATTTGTGACATCATGAATTAAGTTACGTTGCACTGCTTTGTCAAGCCTGTGGCTCAGTACATCCGATTTCGACAAGCATTTATTCGGGATGCTTTCCCTAGCCTTTGACTGTCCCCAGTCTACCTACAAGGCAGCAGGTTTTACGTTGCACTGCTTTGTCAAGCCTGTGGCTCAGTACATCCGATTTCGACAAGCATTTATTCGGGATGCTTTCCCTAGCCTTTAACTGTCCCCAGTCTACCTACAAGGCAGCAGGTTTTACGTTGCACTGCTTTGTCAAGCCTGTGGCTCAGTACATCCGATTTCGACAAGCATTTATTCTGGATGCTTTCCCTAGCCTTTGACTGTCCCCAGTCTACCTACAAGGCAGCAGGTTTGTGTGTCTCTTCGTCTGGTCCCTCTCCCTTGACCTGTCCGACATGGGTGGCCCTACCAGTAGCTGTGCTACTGTCGGCATAGCTCTTGGGGTCATCGGGACGCACAAGCCCCTCTACCTCGTCACGGTGGACACACAGCAGAGGGGAAATCGGAACATACTATAGTAGTATGGCTACAGACTATTCAACCATGTTTGGGCAGAACAACAGACACCACGAGACTGAGGAAACGCCATAATTATCCCAATTTGGAAAAACAAAGGCAGCAAAAGAGACTGCACACAATAGAGGCATTTTACTGTTGAATCATACTGGGAAAATGTTTTGCAAAATTCTTGAGAAAAGACTATGAACTATGAAAGACAGAACCCCAGCTAAGCGAAACACAACTTGGATTTAGGAAAAACAAAGGATGCATAGATGCCATTTTTGCTCTTAGACAACTTATAGAAAAATCAATCGAATTTAATGAAACACTCTACTTAGCCTTTGTCGATCAAGACAAGGCATTTGATAGAGTAGATAGAAACAAGCTGTGGGCAATCCTTAAACAATATGGAGTGAGTACACATCTAATAAACTTATGTAGAAGCGTTACCAGGCCAAAAATCGAACTGGATACCTAGGAAAATTCATTGGGAGTAAAGATGGACGGCATATTAAAATCACCCACAGAGTGTCCGTTCTAAAAATATTGAATAGCGCTGTATACCCAACACACCACATGGCTTTAAAAATGTTCCTTTACTTATGCAGTATGAGGAGTGGGTGTATGGTAGGTTTTAAGGCAAGGGATTTTTATTTAACACAAAAACAATTGTAACCTGCACTTGGTTTGGCTTCTGGCTGGGCAATTAAGTTGTCAAATAATTGGGAAGAGGTAGATGATGATGATGGTTTCTCTTTCCTCTTCCTGGCTGGTTTCACTATTTCAGCAAATGACCGACTGGCACCTTGCTGTCTTGACCGATGAATGTTTGTAAAATGGGAGTCTCCATAGCACAAAGCCTGGGCTTTGTTTAAGAGACCATGTGTTGCTCTCGGACTGTCTAGTTTACTCCAGACGAAAGGTAACACCAATACTCATGAAACAAGACAAGCTGCAAAAGCAATACTCTGTCCGCTTGTCTAAGTTTCCATCCTAGACCAGTTGCCGACCAAGGCCTGGCCTGCCATTTAGTCTATGGTTAAAAGTTAGTTGCATATCCTTTACAGGATCAACTTTTTTTTTTTGCTGTCTGTATGCTGGGCAAGTTTTTGTTCAGTAGTTTGCCATTGCTTTCTGAATGACTAGTACTTATACCAACGCAAGGTGGTCTGCTTCCAAATCATCTGCAGCTGCTTAATGCAGTGCGTGGGATTTCAAAATCCATTTTTAACCCTCTCATCATAAAGCCGGCTATGGTATTCTTTGCATTTTCTTCACTTCACATACCACAATTCCACTGCCATTTCAAAGACACTTATACAAAAAGTGATGCTGATCTAATCCTTGGTCAGACCAGTGGTGTTCTTTCGGAGATCAAAAATCCCTAACACTTGCACAGCCCATAGCAAAACCCTTCTGAAATTTGTTGAATCCGGACCAGTGATAAGGCTCAAATCCTGAACCTAATGGCTGTATGCAAGACCACACCACCAAGCACGATACACAAAACTAAAAGGAACAAGAGAGTACAGGATGTGTTTAATATTTTAATTTCTGAGAAAATCAGTGTAACTATGAACTAAATTTTAAAAAAGTTGGATATTTGTTTCCCCAGTTATAAATTTACATTACATGAATGAAGTTTAGAGTTCATCATCGCCTTCTGTAGGACTAGCAGTCTGTGCACGTCGAAGAATCATTATTTCATCTGTGAAAACACAAACAGTGCTTAAAGAATGGTACTAAATAATTTGTGGTGACGCAATAGAGAACACTGCAAAGTGTTATCTAAATCTACAGTGAACAGTAAATATTCATAGAGTCCAAAACTAGTTGTACAGTTATCTGGACACTAAATCTAGCAGCATCACTGTCCATAAACTTATTCTTAGTAAATTATCATAACCTCCATGTAGTTATTATCAAAATACAAATGAAGCCTCAAAGAACAAAAATATGGCCACTAAAATCTAGCAGTGTTACTGTCCGTAAACATATTCTTAGTAAATTATATCTCCATGTAGTTGATATCAAAATACAAATTCAGCCTGTACTCAGCAGCCAAAGCATGTACCACTTGTTTCATGGTCCAGTATCTGGAGATTAGCTTGTCTTGTGATATCTACCCGTGTGAGTCTCTTCTCTAGATAGTAGCTAAACTAGATAGTAGCTTTACTGGGAGATGTGTATGACTTCTAGTACACCTTTCACACTATGAGGTGTATGGAGTCAATGGTGATAACTCCATATTTGTATTCACCAACCAGCACTTGATGGCTGATGTCAATATTTTGCCGACTGCCTTTACCTTCCAGAAGATTTCCTGGTATCTATTTGAGGCTGGATTTCTTTATTCTGTGAACATATGACCACTGGACCAGCAGGAACGCATGCTAGCCACTGCTGCTCTTTCAAGCTCTTACACATACACACAAGAAACAATTATAATTGTTTGCAATTATTCAAAAGAATGTGGTCTCTCCACTAGACCACTTTCGACAACATATTACACTGGTTTCATTTCAATGAACTCTCCTAAACACATATAATGAATGTCAATGAGTTATAATCAATTACTGGCATGAAAAGGTGTTAACAGCATAAAAGAGTGGGCCTAGCAGAGAATGGTCTGCCAGCACGAGACACTACATATGAAACCTCATAATCACATACATGCAACACTCACCAGCATTTATGGAGGCTGTGGTGAAGGTCTTGTTGTCTTGATCAGTGTATTTCATATAAGCAAGAGAGCCTTCTACAAAGAGACGATCTCTAATAGAAGAAAACATGTACGTGTTAATCAATCATTACTGCTTTTCTAATTATTAATTTTCTTTTATTGTTAATGGGGAGGAAGTGGCTTAAAGGTACTTCTTCTTCTTCTGCGTTCATCCGGAGTTGTTTTTTGTGTGGACATGACTGCGTTGTGCCCGTTTACAGCAGAGCTGCGTTCTTGCGCTGCCTATGCCGACACATCCGACTTCTGCGGGCATTTGTTGACTGGGTTAACCTTCCCAGGCTTAAAGGTACAATTTACACCTCTAACTAAAGAAAATGTGTACAAAATTGTGGTGTGGATTGAACGTCAGTATGAAATTGTTGTATGTCAATCCTATATTTCAGGTGTGAAACATTTCTATAAAAGATACTTGACATTTTCCCCTTGAAATCCACATCCAGAGAGGTGGTTTCTGGCCTCTACTTCTGACAGCAGCTTCTAGTTGTCTGAATATGTGATTGTCCAATTCAGGCCTAAGTGCAGCTGTCCCGTAATAATGTGGTCCCCTAAAAAGTATATGCCACACTTCGTGCTCTGGCCATTCTTTGCCACTAGAGCTGCAATTTGGATTTTCTCTTCATCAAGGCTCAGACTTTGACAGCATCTCTCTCTCACATATATATATATATATATATATATATATATATATATATATATATATATATATATATATATATATATATATGTGTGTGTATACACACACACACAAAGAACATGTGCACAAAAGCACATAACGTGGAAGTCTCAATGAAGTACTGTGATTAAAAACTTAACGAGAGAGCACGTGCCTAGCACTGTCTCATCAGGTCTCTGCTAGCAAAGCAGTCCTATTGCAGTTAAGAATTTAGGAATATACATATAAGAATAGCCAACTCTCATGGCTATAGTTGACACTATCCTCATCACTCTAAATTGACTAGCTGATGACAGCACTTAAGCAGCGAATTGAACCAGAAATAATACATCCACGCAACCAAATCAAACAAACAAATACACTAAAGGGCTGAAATTGGATGGTTACACAGGTTATCATACACAATGCTGCTGTTATTTAGTATACAATGTTGCCTCTAGTATGAACTTCAATGTCTTTTTTAGTTCACTCAGTGGTTCGCTTCCACTTATTTCTCTATGCCAGAAGGTTTTCCTAGATATGTTGTATTTAGACAGTCTTGGAGTATGTGATCTGCTGTTTGCTGCACCACTAATTCGGCTATCTTAAAATGCGGTTGTGTAATCTACTGTGTCCTGTTCTGAGGTGCAGAATAATGTCATCTTGTGCGACAGCGAATCCACAGCCGTGTTAAAACTGATCTACATAACACACAGGATATAATTTCATGTGATTATATATGTGGGTATGTTTTTTTAAGTTGCATATCCTTTACAGGACATTGCCAACACATGCATTTTACTGCCATTGTTATGTCTTGGCAAGTTTTACGTTCAGTAGTTTGCCACTACTTTCTGAACGAACAACTCACATGCCAACATTAAAACCAGCGAGACACAGTCTGCTGCCAAATTGGTCACCGCTGTTTCAAACGCGAGTAAGTGGCACTACGAATTGTGTTCGCAACACCATCACCAAGGAGACCGGCATATGTGGCTTACTAATGTATAATAAATATAAATGTATAATAAATATATATGTGGCTTATTAATGTATAATACACACAACAATTTAAAATTGTAATCACCCTTTTGAAATTTTGGTGGCAATATTGTCACGAAGTCCTGGTCTGAACACGGCAATTCTGTGCCAGTCTGTTTTGAGGATGCGTTCACCTGTAAGTGGATTTCAGACAAAACAATTCTACTGAGGTTTGAACATTCTTACATCTCAACAAACATCACAAGATTTGTATGCAAATGTAGCTTGTTTTGCTTTCCGTAACCTAGGAGACAGGGTACATCACCCTCAACAATCTGACACCCCTACCACACAGATGATTCTACACACCATTTTAGCCTGCCTATTCTGCACAGGCATCGATTAATGTATATTTGGAACTTGTTATCCACATATCTGATCCTAACAATACTCATTTTACTTTAGAGATAAATATTTTAAGTTTAGCACTAGTTGTAATTTCTTTTTGATTACACAAATGTCCAAGTGCTGTGAAAGATCCTGTTGTCTTTTCCATTTCACACAAATTATTTCACCTCCTTGTTACCCAGACAATTAGTTAAAACTAGTAGTCATCATCTCCAAACGTTGGCAGCCATATTTGCCTTCTCACACAATCAGCACATCCATCATGCCAATGTTCTTGTCCCGATCATGCCTTGTGGCCAAGTCATCCAGGATTTTAACTCTTCGCCTTCCACCTGCTCTTTTCTCATCAATTTTCCTTCATAATGTAACCAACCTAATAATGTAACTGAAAGAATAGCTTAACCAGGCAGAATATAATAAATTTAGTGCCACTAAGGTTTCATTTGACCATTAGCGTGGCCGAGGGGTTCAACACCAGTTCCACAGAATACAAATGTGCAGAGCACGTGCCTATCTCAGAGTTAACGTAAACACACAACATAGTAAAATTAGGAAGGTGAAGCGCAGCAGGTTAAAAAGAGGAAGGTCATGGATGGGTCAGGCCGAAGACATTCTTCAACAGGTATATTCACTTGAGGACTTGAACCTAGCGAGGAGTGGGTACAAGTGCCAACAGATTTCTGTATGTCTTTTTTTTTTTTTTGGAATCCAACTAGACAGAAAATGCAGACAAGAAAATTTGGCTGCTGTGGAAGCGGAAGTACAAGCTGTCATCTACACAGATGGGTCGATCGTCCGGCATGTGAGAAGCTCATGGGCCTTTACGGCTCAGACCGGAGGGAGAATTGTGAAGGAGGACTGGTGCTTTTGATGAGATCATAAGTAGCCTGATTATGGAAGTCATGGCAGTAAATAAAGCAATAACATGGCTTGAGACACAGACATTCACTAGGGCATGTTTCCTTAGTGACTCAATGAGCATGCTCAAGAGGATAGAGATGGGGTGGACCAGAAGAGAGTGGTTGCTGTCGCTGGAGTGGTCTCGGCTGGCAAAGATTAGTTTCATCTTCGTGCCAGGGCATGCGGGAGTACAAGGAAATGAGCGGGCTGACAAGCTTGCAGGTAAGGCTACTGTGGAGGGAGGACGCGCCATGGACCAGGCTGACATTCTGAATGCTCTTACGAGAAGTAAGACTTTTGCGAGAACCAAGTGATGACTGTGGTCAGACTGCGAGAACTGCAAATTAAAAGGTGTCCCGGGAAGGTTAACCCGGTCAACAAATGCCAGCAGAAGTCGGATGTGTTGGCCTAACAGCGCAAGAACGCAGCTCTGCTGTAAACAGGCACAACACAGTCATGTCCGGAAAAAAAATCCGGATGAACGCAGAAGAAAAGAGGTGTGGCCAAACAAGACTGATTAACCAACACAGACCTGGTGTCGTTAGCCGCTACACGCTGCGGGATTTGCTGAGGAGGGCATCTGAGCACTTATGGACTGAATGGTTCGATGTGCAATGAGGATGATCGACTAACTAAGTTTTAACATTCAACCATATTTCAAAAACTAACCATCTGCTTTTTTGTACTGTGCATTTGTAGCCAATGGAAAAATTATACAGGGGTGCTCTGAAGTTCCTCTGTGTTCCGGGTCTTTTCCAACTCTACCTATCAGAGTTACTCTGTTGACACCTAGTTTAATACAAGAATTATACATGTTTTAGATACATTATACAAAACAAAAATTTTAGCAATTCTAAACTTGATATTAAGCAGTCATTTCAACATGAAAGACAAGTATATGCACCTTGAAAGCAAATGAAAAATGAAAGATATGCATACTGTTGGCAGAGTAGATCGCTTCTGCGAGCAGAGTATAGAACTTACAAAAGCCAGCAATTAAACTGAACATTCTATGAGAATCGTCCAGTAATTATTTGTATTTTATCAGGATAACCCAAAGATGAAGTTTAGTAACTACTCCAAAGTGAACAGTATACATCTGACACTTGGTGGTGGAGTTGGCAAGTATCTGCATTTTGTTATCAAAATGGCATCGGACCAGAAGTACAGGAACAGTGTGTTGTGATATTTTTGGTGAAAGGTTTAAAAAGTGTTGAAATGCATCATTGACTGTCACGTGCGATTGGACTGTATAGCACTTTTAGTGTTTCAATGGCGTAAATGCTTTTGTGAAGGTCATGAGACCATTGAGGATAAGCCTGTGAACTAAACCACAAAAGTGTCTTTACAAGTGACGCTGTATAGTGTTGAAAGGGTTGTTTCGAACGATTGGCTAGTAACTGTCCGCCAAGTCAATGTGGCTACTGGCATAAGCAAAGGTTCAATCTGAAGAATATATTAGTACAGCTAACAGTAGACTGCAGCAAGCCTTAGCGCTGGGGGTCTAATGAAAATCATGGCGAGTGAAGACAAGTGAGGAGAAAATAACATGTACAGTGTTCCTCTCAAATAAAACTCAGTAACCTAAGCTGGTATTGAATGGGAAAATACTGCGCCATAAAGACAATCCAAACTATCTAGGAGTCCACCTTTGATCATCACCTGACATTGAAGGCACAGGTTGAGAAAATTTGAAAAAGAGCAAGGCAAAGAATTGATATGATAAAGCTTGCTGGTACAACGTGGGGAGCAGATGAGAAAGTTCTCAAGAAGTTATATACTGGACGGGTGAGGCCAGTACTGGAATATGGCATTGCAGCTTGGGCAACAGCAGCTAAGTCAAACTTTAACAAAACAAGTAGAGTCCAAAATCAAGGAATGCAAATCATAACTGGAAGCCTGAAGACAACGCCTATTAATGACCTAGAAAAGATCACTTGTTTACAACCAGAGATAGCCGAGCCCAAAAAGAGGAAAAAACTAGAAGATTGACAGAACACCTCATGTATAAACGGTTTAATGGTCTTGGAAAGGGAAGACTGAAGTGAAGCAACTTTGCAGAAACTGCAAAATGAAAAATTAGGACAAATCCTATACTTAACATGTTAACAGTCAAACCCATTTACACTGCACACAAGTTCCCATCTTAGAGACAGTAGCAACTGCTTGAGATGATATAAAACATTCCTTGTATTGAGAAAAAGAACACTCAGAATGAAACCTTAAACTACATAAAAGAACATTACCCAAGTAGCAATTGGACCTATGCCTATACTTATGGATCAGCCAAAAATTCAATAGAAAATGGAGGAGGAATTCTAGATGTTAAAAATGCAGTGAAAAAAGTCAGTGGCAACGAAAATTCTGAAGTAACTTCACAGCAGAGATAGAGGCTTTGAAAATTGCAGCAGAAATGCTCTTGATGGAGGAAAATAAAGAGAAGCAAATAGCTATCTTCATAGATGCAAAGTTAGCTGTCTGAATACTGAAGAGCAAAAACAGCGCAGAACTAGCAGAATGAACGAACGAACAAACTTTTATTTTCAAAGGGTTAAGAATTGGGCACGCAGGCCCGTCTAACATTCTGCCCTTAGACCTAATGCAGACCTAAGAGCAGCACTCTATGGACTATGTCAGAAATCCAAATAAAGTTATACAATGGATCCCATCACATTGCAATATACCTGGAAACGAAGATGCTGACAGATGCTTACAAACTCAACCACCTCTGAAGTTGGAGTGAGTTCGCCTAATGGCGAGGGGCACTTAATAGACAAAGCTAATCCACACGCAAAATTCAGTCCAGCAGTACTAGTAGTAGTGTGTATGGACTACGCTTCAGTTCAAAGCGAGCGAGCGCAAAAAAAAAAAAAAAAAAAGTGAACAAGCAACTATCTTCTGCCTCCAGACAATACATAACAGGCTGAAGTACTACTTGTTCAATAACCTAACAATAGATGGGTTCCAAATGTTGCTGTATGTAGCCGAGGCGCGGTGTTGGGGTGAGCGCCCAACATTGCTCAAATACCTCAATGGCTCGTGAATACATAACCTATGCAGCAAAAGTCCAACTCCTGGCCTTCACGTGGCGGGCCTGTTTAAACTAACAGGAGAAGGGGCGACGGCGAGTCTCTGGCGCCGGAAAATAACCAGTATGCTCTAGATGTGTATGCACGTACATGCATGCGCAGACAGGTGTGTGCGCGCGTACACATCTACACTCGAGTGAGACCAGTCTGCCCTAGCAAAGAAAGGTGCTGAAGACGGAGGCAACCAGCCAAGAGGCGCACCACAGAAATCAGGATGCCACGCTATCACGCAAAATGGAATATGTCGACTACTGCTAATCGTTATGGTGCTCGCCCTGCTTTGGACCCCCAGGCAGGTGCAGTGCCGGGCCCTATGTCTCGAAAGGGTCCAACCCCAACTACTGGAGGTCCTTCTCAGATGTCCTGTGGAGCCAGGGGACATGAGAATAGGACGACTGGCCATACTAAACGAAGACTTAAAATAATGCACTGGAATGCGGAGGGAGTCAGCAACAAAAAAATAGAATTAGAAAAAATCTTAGACCAAGAAAAAGTAAGCATATGTTGCTTGCAAGAAACTCACCTCAATGAAAATATAGCCTTCAAAATCAGAGGCTACCAGTGTTACCGATCTGACCGAAAGAACAGGCGAAAAGGTGGGATACTGACCCTTGTAAGAAATAACATCATGGCTTCCCAAATCAAAGTCTACATGGAAGGGGCTGAGTATCAGACACTTAAACTTAAGACAGGTAATACAGATCTACATCTGATCAATTACTACTGTCCAAGTGACCGCCCACAGGCACTGGACACTCTACCACTAAAAGAAAAAATGATTGTGTGTGGCGATTTCAACAGCCACTCGCAGAGCTGGGGCTATGATCACATGGACCAGAGAGGAGAGAGACTGGAAGACTGGCAAGATGAGAATAGATTCATGTTGATTAACAAGCCGTCCGACCCACATACTTTCTACTCGAGATCATGGCACTCTACAACTACACCTGACCTGGCTTTTCATTCACCAGACCTGGAGTGGAACATTACACGAACTGTTGGGAAACAACTTGGTGGCAGTGACCATCGGCCAGTCTTTCTAACCGTAGAAAATGAGCTTGTAAGTGAAAGCAGCACCCTCTCGAGGTGGAACTACAAGAAAGCAGACTGGGCAATGTACAAGCATCGCACCAGCATACTGGTTAGAAACCTGAACACTGAGAAAGACATAAATAAAGCAGTTGAAGAGTTTGGGAAATGCATACTACAGGCAGTGCGAGAAACAGTACCAAGAGGATCCCGTAAACAATATAAACCCTACTGGAGTAGTGAACTGGAACAGTTGCATAATGATGTTGAAGTGAGTAGAAAGCAAGCAGAGGCCACACCCAGCCAAGAGCACCACAATAAATTCCAGCATGCAAAAGCCAAATTTCAAAGGGCCAAGCTGCAGGCTAGACGGAAAAGCTGGCAGGAGAAAACGGAGTCTCTGAACTTTGAAAGAGACACAAGGAAATTGTGGAAGCTAATAAAACAGCTTAATGACGAGGGCACAGGGAGAAACTCAAAAATTGCATTACATAAAGATGGAAAAATCTTAACAAGAAAGCAAGCAGCTGACCATTTTGCGGACTCGTTCGCACAAGATAGCAATATCAAAATTAGTCCAGAGAAACAACAAGAGATTCGAGAGAAACGACAACATACAGGACAGAAGGAAATAGTACATGAGGTTCTGGAGGCACCCATCACAATCAGCGAACTGGAGCTAGCCATATCAAAACTGAAAATGAGAAAGTCACCAGGAGCTGATGGTATCTCCAATGAAATGATCAGGAACCTAGGAACAGAGGCCAAAACAAAGCTGTTGCAGATCTTCAATAACAGCTGGACCTTAGGCAGTGTTCCACAAGCCTGGAGAGAAGCAATCATGATACCCCTCCTAAAATCAGGGAAAGATGGTTCCATTGCCTCTAGCTACAGACCAATTAGCCTCACCAGCTGTCTCTGCAAAACACTGGAGCGCATCATCAATCACAGACTGCAGTGGTACATTGAAAGTAAAAACATCCTTGTGCCACAGCAGGCTGGCTTTAGGCAGTGCTACTCTACGGAAGATCAGACAACCTACCTCTCTCAAGAAATTGAGGATGCATTCCAAGAGAAGAAGCTGGTGCTTGCGGCATGGATAGATCTGAAGAAAGCCTTTGACAAAGTCTGGAAAGAAGGTCTGATGAAGAAACTGAGAAACTGCAAAGTCAATGGAAGAATGTACAAATGGGTGAAAGCATACTTGCACAACAGAAGAGCCCGAGTACAGATAGACGGACTCAAGAGCAAGAAAGTACTACTGCGTCACGGTGTCCCCCAGGGTGGAGTCTTGTCCCCCACACTTTTTCTAATCTTCATCAATGATCTTGTTGCTCACCTACCGCATGGAATTAAAGCGGCAATGTACGCCGATGACCTGGTTCTATGGAGCACAAATGAATATGCATCAGTGGCCACCAGATTGCTACAAAGAGCTGTAGATACATTTGCTGCATGGGCAAATAGATGGTGTGTCAGCATAAACACTGACAAGTGCAGCACCACCCTATTTACCCTCTCTCCAAAACAAAAGGCAGGGATCATCCAGATAAATGGAACACCCCTAAGAGAAGATAAAGAACCAACATACCTTGGAGTAACATTTGATGGCAAGCTGACATGGAGAAAGCACATCAACAAAGCAGTAGCAAAAGCCAGAAGGAAAATAGCCATCCTGAGAAAGCTAAGTGGAACCACATGGGGAGCCAGTACGAAAATACTCAGCAAAGTTTACCAACAGAGCATACGACCACACCTGGAATATGGGTCAACTGCGTGGTGTTCAGCATCAAATACCACACTACAAGAGCTGGACAAGGTGCAAAATCAAGCACTTAGAGTCACCACAGGAGGGATGAGATCAACCCCTATAGTGGAAATGGAGAAGATGGGGAGGACACAGGCACTGAGTGAGCGCAGAGATACGAAAACGCTAATACAAGCAGAAAAGTTCCTCAGCTTGCCAGGCCACCCTATGAAGAACAGATTTGAAAACCTAGCTATGGGGCGGTTGAAAAGAAGTAGTTTTATCCACCAGGCCAAACGACTCTGCAGAGAAACCACTGATCTGCCCACAGTTGGTATCCCCCTAACAACTATTCCAGAGCGAACTCCATGGAAAGATGAGCATAGACTATCATTACAAATCCAGACAAAAGTGAGAGGAATATTTGACAAGGAAGAACAGAACAGTGTGCAGCGCAGAACAGCCACTATCAGCTTCCTTGATGAAGAATACCCACAGGACCTCTGGATCCGAGTCTACACAGATGGGTCAGCACAAAATGCTGTTCGAAATGGAGGAGCGGGAGTGTACATAGAATACCCAAATAATACTAGGGACACAGCCAGAGTACCGACAGGAAAGTACTGCCATAACTATGATGCCGAAATTGAGGCAATCAAGATAGCAACAGAGAAATTATTAGATACCAACCATGGTACACAACCTGTGGTGCTATTGACAGATGCAAAATCAGTACTCAACGCGCTCCTCTCTGGGAAATTGCCAGTACTAAGGACACTACTTTCTGAACTTAGCAGTCAGCATAAAGTCACCATACAGTGGATACCATCCCACTGTGGAGTACCCGGAAACGACAGAGCTGATCAATTGGCTAAGGAAGGAGCCAAAGAGGAACAGCCTGATGTGCCCGTTACATACCACCAAAAGAAAAGAATGATCAAATCAGTCAGAAAGCCACCAAAACCTGCTCAAGATGACTACCACATTATGGACAGACCAGAACAAGTCATTATTCTGCGCCTCAGAACAGGACACAATAGATTACGCAACCACATGTATACAAAATTCAAGATTGGTGAAACAGCCATGTGCACATGTGGATTGGCGTCGCAGACAGCGGAGCACATACTCCAAGACTGCCCAAAATATAACATATCTAGGCAAACCTTCTGGCCTAGAGAGACGACAGTGGAAGATAAACTCTATGGACCACTGTGTGAACTGAAAAAAACAGTTCAATTCATGCAAGAGACGACATTGCAGATATAGACATATTTCAAGCGAACGAAAGAAGAAGAAGAACTAACAATAGATACTGATGATATTGTGGAACTGGTAAAATGACAGCCAGACATTTGCTGCAGGAGTGTTTTATATATGCAGAACAAAAACTTATTTTGCCCTACACCTGCTTCATTTGAGGACAAGCTCTATGGACAAGTCAACAAGCTCAAGTTGACTGATCTTCTTCTTCTTCTTCTTCTTCAGCGTTCCGAGCCATTGAGATTCTTTGCTGCAAATACTCAAGTTGACTGATGCTTTCTTTAATTATATTCAACTGACGTCTAAAGGTGCATGAAGTACTACTTAGCATGCCACATTTTATGCCACAGGTATGTTGGTGGTAAAACTGTTCCAGTGGCATGAAATGGAATAATTCTTGGCTAGCAAATCCATTACGTCGAAAGTCCAAATTGAAAGCTCATTGTGTGGCCGTCATCTGCAGACTGCATTCTTCTGGTTTCCGGAGGAACAGCCTGTGGTGAATGGAAGGCCCTAATATATGGAAGTGAGGCTAAGCAGCCAAGGACTTGAGGATTCCTTGGGTGAACCCAGTACCAGAGCGCTATGTGTCGGCTCTGCAATTATGGAAGCTTTGGATGGTGGAGAATGCCCCGTCTTCCCTTGAGGGCTGACCGGGATGTCTTCAGCTGTTCTAATGGCCAGCTGGGATGGAGATACACTACATGAGTGAGAGTTGAAGTCCTACGAAACATCCAATTCCAACCTGGTCGAGAAATGCCTGCAGGTGGATGTGTCAGCTAAAAGGTGCAAATATTGCAGCTGTGTTGTAAACAGGCACAACGCAATTACATCTAAAACAACATTCCAGACAAGCGCAGATGAAGAATTCAGTAACATGAATATTGAAAGGATAATTATTTATTATTAAATGTATACAACAAAGGGGTGCGGATGAAATAACATGTTTCAGTTTTCTGTTCATTCTCAAATGAGGAATTTGGAGCAGACTTGCTAAGTACAATAAGTTTCATTATCAACAGTTTATGATGTTCAGCAAAGAGTTAAAGACAGACAGTAAAATCTCACATCTTTCACTTCGTCTCCTGGGTTCAGGTTCTGTGTAATCTGCAACATCTGGTGAATCGACCGCTGTATTTGATGCCATGCGGCTACATTGAGCCATCAAACCTACTGTAACCTAATCATTTGAAAATTAATTTAGATATTTTAATTTCAAAATGTATATCAGAATACACAACACAGCAATATAATGATTGAAGTGACTATTCATGCTCCAACTATGAATAAATTCTTCCTTTATTCATACTTCAACTATATATAAAGACTTCCTTTATTCATAGTTGAACTGTCCCGGCTGGTCATGTGATTTGCCAAGTCACGTGATTTAACGTACATGACATGCGTGTAGCTATATTATACATTTTTGTTGATTCAAAATCGTGTCCTTAGTAACATAGTGGTAAGTGTCTCTACCTTTTACGCGGAAGCTCGAGGTTCGATTCCATACCGGACAATTTTTTTTTTATTGTTCAGCAATTAATTGGGTGAAAGCGACTTTTTAACAAACAAAAATAGGAACTAAAATATAGAACTGAGACACTTGAAGCTTATTAATAAATTGTGCTTTATGGATCTGGGAGTGATCAAGTAAGGCCTCAGCAATAGCATTGCCCTGTATGTTCTCTCCCAACCTGACCCACTCATTGGAGCGTGCACTGAAGTAACCACATATCAGATACCTGGTAAATGAAGAACAAATAAGTTGGTACCAACCAATGCTAGTCTGATGATCTCACTTTTGGCAACAGTTTCCTAGGGTTTTTATGTATTAGGTGTTGGTTACCTTGCTCCACAAGAACCTGCGCACTTATCTTTCTGTTCTTATCTGTCCTCTACTTTTGTTGTCTTGGGAAAGGCGCTAAGCCACCCGAACACGAGTTCTCTCTCTCTCTCTTCCCCCCCCCCCCTCTCTTGTCTTTATCACTTTTTAATGTCTTTCAACACATCTTTCTCATATCTCTCTCTCACACACTATCCTCGTTGTCTATCTCTCTCCTCTCTCTTTTCAACCTGCTTCACATATACCAGGTTTTACAGCACTTTATATGCGTAGCATTTCCTTGTTTATTTGTTAATTCATGAGGCCAGTCAGTCGAAAGTCTGGTGTTTGTATTGCCTAATCATGTCTCTCTGAGGTGACGCATATTACTGTCAGCTTGGACCAGAATTATCAGGACATAAATAGTAGGAAATAGGTCGGTAACGTAAACAAAGATGGATGCCTGTAAATAGTAAGTGTACAGAAACGCAAGTTAACAATTCTTGAACTCGCCTGGAGAGACAAAAATTATTCTTGATATTTAAATAACCAGAAAGGACTAACGTTATGTCACTAAGTATGAATAAAGCTCAGTTTTATTCATACTTCAACTATGTATAAAGTATCCCTTTATTCATACTTCAACTATGTATAAAGTCTCCCTATAAATGATTTTGAGATGTTAAAACCAGTTTCACAATTTGTATGTACAATATCAGTAAAATTAGTGGAACTGCTATCTCCCTATTTGTAATGACGCATCCTTCAAATAATTTAGGCCATTTCTTGTGTTGACTTATTATTCAAGCGGGCGTTTGAAATTTTAGGGGGACAAAAATCATGATCCTGATATTGCACATAACATTGCGACCAACCATAGCTTGATTTTCTAGGTACTTTTAAGTTGAGTAGTAGTTTGCCATTGCCTTCAGAATGAGAAAATGTTTATGTTCAATGACAATTGGAATGAACACACTTTCATTACCACAGCCAGAGCTCAGTAGGTTTAGGGCATGATCAACACCTTAGTCATCCTTGGTGCAATCCTAAATGTTTTAAATCAGTGGGCAAACCGTACTAGCCATCAGTAAGATAGGGCTATTAGAGATAATGTCAGAGAAGCCTTGTCACAGGTCACTTGGAAGTAGGACTGTGATATTAAAGTGGAGGACATTAGACGGGTACTGAAGCGGGCTAAAGACACGGTGCCAGGTCCGGATGGGGTGAGGTAATCCCATATGAGGAACATAAATGATGGAGACTTGGAGGAGATGGCTCTTTCTTTCAACCTAAATATCAATACGGCGGAAATACCCCACGATTGGCTGCATAGCTACCTGGCCTCCCTCCCAAAGCCAGGTAAGGATCACTCCAGACTTAATGGATACCGAATCATAACCCTGCAAAATATGTATGGCAAAGTCCTTGAAAAAATAGTAGCACGCAGGCTCCAGCAACATTTGGAAAGTCGGAATCTGCTTCCCCAAGGACTCGGGAGCTACCGGCCGGGAAAGGACACCTGGGCCAATGCTGCAACTTTTGCATTTGATGTCTACGAGGGCTTCCAGGATAAACAGGAGACAGTGGCGGTAGCTCTTGACCTGGAGGATGCGTATAACAGGGTTAGGTATATCGGTTAATACACACACTGTTGGACATGGAGGTCTGCCCTTGCCTTGTTAGATGGGTTGCGGCAGTCCTTTATGAGCATAAGGTTGCACTGCGCATGGGTTCCTGGACTTCTGACCCCTGTACTATTACACCTGGGTTGCCGCAGGGATCTGCCTTGTCCCCAGTGCTCTTTAATGTCTACACCAGCAAAATCGCAGCTAATGAGACACCAGGTGTGGGTAGAATCTTGACATTTGCAGATGATGTGCTGGCGCACAGACAAGGCAGAGACAGGGCAAGTTTGGCGAAAGACTTACAGGTGGTGGTAAACAGGGTGACGGAGTGGTGCAGGAACGCGGGGGCCATTATAAACTCAGACACGGCATCGGTTGTGTGGTACTCCTTGGATAACTGGATCGTCAAGGCAGACGTCCCAGGTATTATGTTGAATTGACGTCCTCTTAGTCCAGAGAGTAAATTGAAGTACTTGGGTATCACCTTTGACAGGTGTTTGTCTTTTAAGGATCATGTGGAGATTTTGATGGTGAAGGCTGGTAGAGGACTTAATGCATTGAGGGCTATGACAGCAACCAGGGTAGATCAGAGGATGCTGTACAGGCTCTTTCAGCAGTTAATAATTTCTGTCATTGAGTATGGTTTGGGGCTGCTGACAGTATCAAAGAGCCAGCTTGAAAGGTTGGAGCGCATACAGAATGCTGCCATGCGGTTAATCCTGGGGTGCACAAAGGACACACCAATTATATGCATGAGGCATATCCTGGCGCTACCAACAATGGCGGATAGGCATAGGGTCTTTCAGGCCAAATGGTACCTGAGAGTTGCCACAGACAGGGATCACCCGCTGCATGTAGCAATGGACATGGACTAAGATGAGGCAGGTCCTGGATAGCACAGGCAGAACTTTCTATAAGTCAGGTGTGTGATCTAGAGACCATCAATCGTGAAAGAGTGGGTTGAAGTTCCGGAAGACATGACGGACTGGCACAATTAATAATAACACTGGGTCTGAATGCAGAGAATGGGCAGTGGGCCGCACTGAGTTTGAAGTGCAACAGCTGATCCAGAGCAACACACATCAATGTGACATAGTCATCTACACCGATGGGTCAGTGGTGAGAAGACGTAGTGGCTGGGGCTTTATTGCAAAGGCTAATGGGCGAGTCTTGAAAAAGGAGAGTCTGGCAAATGAGACTGCGACCTCCAGCATGAGAATGGAGGT
The DNA here is from genome assembly GCA_963921405.1 of Cepaea hortensis. NCBI lineage: Eukaryota > Metazoa > Mollusca > Gastropoda > Stylommatophora > Helicidae > Cepaea > Cepaea hortensis. Next base: position 168,193,356 of record OY992876.1, on the reverse strand, counting down.
GGAGGCAGTAACAGTGGCATTCCGGTGGCTAGAGGGAGACTACTGCAACACACGTATTCATTACGGATTCAAAGAGTATGCTTAGCAAGAAGGAGAAAGGAATGTTTCGTGTGGAATAGCTCTCGTCGCTTCAGAGGTCACAGATCGTGAGAATTGTATGGATATTTTGCCCTGACCATGCGGGTGTACGGGGGAATGAACAGGCTGATAGGCTAGCAGGCAATGCACCTCTTGGCAGAATTTTGCCTTGGACAAGGGGGAGGTGGTCGTGCGCTTGTGGGACCAGGTGGAGAAGGCGGAGGAACAGATTGAGAACCCATATGTCGAAAGAATGAGATTGCGGGGGGATCGGCAGGGGTTCTGGAAGAATCTCAAAACAGAGGGAAGACCAGGAGAACTTTTAATCAGATAGCGGTGGGAATGATTAGTAGTATGACTCTTCGCTGGTTGTTGAATGAGGGGACGGAGCACGTATGGGAATGTCCTGAGTGCAGTGATGTCAGTTCTTAACTCAACTCAACCGTACTAGCCCTAAAATACATTAAGTGCCTTTGGCAAATTCAATCAATGGGGGACCTGGTCAGCTTAAGGTGGCTTAGATGTAACTGGTTAATTATGCCCGCATTAGGTTAAAGTTACCCGATTCAAAATCTGGCAACTTTCTTCTTTTACAGAATGTCCCAATAAACCCCAGCATTTTTTTTGTGTGATTTACTGGAGAAGTTTACATCAGTATTTTCCACTGCTTTCTGAACGACAAATGTTTATATCATTATTAAAAATAAACACACTGAGGTTATCTGCCAAATCCACTGCAGAATATTTCTAACGCTGTTTGCAGGACTGAATCGAGTTCACTACACCTTTGCTAGACATTGGCTATTGACAGGTAGGAATCCTATTATTTTGTTTCCATGTCACTATTTTTTTACATATCAACTGTAAAGCCCAATAGCTGAATTAAATCCTACCTTCATCCCCAATTTTATGATCATTCTGCATATTAATGTTTATAAAGTCACAAGTCCTTTGTGGACAACTATAATAATCACAAGATGTATGTATTTTAACTCATTCAGTTTTCAATTAATATTTCAAAAAGCTACTGACTATTGTGTTCAGGAAAAATATCTTAGATATCATCACACATCTCTTTGGTAGTGAGACTGAAGACCCTCCATGGCCCAATAATCACAATGACAACCCACACAATGTCAAATACAATTTTTAAAAAAAGGTGATCCTGTGCAAATTTCAACATCATAACAATTGGATTAGAAAAGACCATAAGGCCACTTCCCTCACAAAACTGTTAAGAAGGTGTAGCCCGTTAACCTGGATGACATGTAATTATATTAATATAAATTATATTGAACACATGTATTGTACATCAGAGACGCTGACCTCTGAGCTAAGTTTGGTAGATCATGCCATTTGAATTTGAGTAGAGGTGTGAAAACATAGCAACTTACTTGTTTCCAAAGAGGAACAAAGAAGACATAATACACTTGTATTACTTGTAACTAACATACACATGATTTGAATGATCTTAATTTATTATAATTCCAAAAACAAATGCAAGCTTTCATATCAATCTGAAAGTCACACATTTCTGAAAGAAAAAAGCACATGTCTCCACTGACACTGACTGACACCACTGAGATTTGCAATAATTTATTAATTATATTATTATATTATAAGGTGTGAAGACACATACACAAAACAGATAAATTACATGTATGCATACTGCTTTCTTTTACATACTCACCCGTTTCTGAAGTATTCTGAGCATGGTGAGACTTTCTTGTTTACTAAGTATATTAGTAATAAGAAATTGTATGAAAATGTGCAGTCACAAATCGCTTGACCTTCTGGTACCGCACTGCACGCACTGGACTGATACTTCAGCTTAAGAGTTGAGCCCCTTGTGCCGATGCCAGATAACCGTTTGCAAATCAAGCCATGTTGCATTTTGTTTTAAATAATCATACCTACATCTGTCCTCTACATCTATGAGTCCCGGTCAATACATATAAATTTACTTCTCACGCTAATCGAAATCTTTTAACATTTTTAAAAATGGTCTCTTTGTCGGAGAGGGTGCGCCTGATGACGAGGGATATTAGCTGTTAGGAAAGCATACTCTGATAGTAGTATTAGTAGCCTAGCAACTAGTTGTAGTAGTAGGACATGTATGGACTTCGCACTAGTTCAAAGCGAGCTAACGAAAACAAAAACATGACAGGCTGACAGACGGGCCGACATACAGATAGATATCGAAATCACCGCAGCGTGTATAACATTGTTGGTACTTCGCCATCAACTCGTAATCCCAAATATTGCATTCGAAACACAGCTGCGGGTAATTTTGAAGCAGGCCGCCTTGCGCTGGTTGTAATACAATGTTATGAGGACGCTTTATCAATACTTTTCCGTCCAGTACGCCCTTTAATATTTCAACTTAAATTTTCCAAAAAAATTTCAAATTCGGTCTCGTTCAACCTGCCTCCTCAGCTTTGGTTATTGTTGAGATCCGTTGTTGTGTTTACTGTTAGTCCTAATTCATACTGTTGTTGCCCTTTAATAAGACGCTGTGTCTCTTTTATATGATTGAAGAATCACTATTGTCTGGTCTTTAGCACATTCTTCTTTTTTGTCGTTCGTCCGAATTTATTTATTTATTTTTTTTTATTTTTTTTTTGACGTAAGCGCGTTGTCAGTTTACACCAGAGATGTGATATTTGTACTGTTCGACCGACACATCAGACTTCCGAGGGAGTTTGTTGACCGGGTTAGCCTTTCCAGTTTTTCGTATAATTGGTCGTGGTCAAAATCTGGTGTTAACGTCATCCGTGTTCTTCTCTTCACTGTTGACATGCCAACTGGCCCGCTGGAAGCTGCCATATGCATGCCGGTAAGCCCTCACAAAAGGCAAGGGTATTCCCCTCTTTCAAGTGAGTCTCTATGCATAGCAGACATTTGACGCTTTGATACTGGACTCACCCACGGAATATTTACGTCCCGCGCGTGGCTGCTTAACCTCACTTCCGTATATTGAGCTTCCCGTGGCAGATGAATTTGTTAGCCAAGCAATCAAGCAATATTCAATTTGACAGCCACTGTTATATTTTCCGCTTCCGTGCATGGGGAGAGGGGAAGGGATGTATTTTCTAGGGCTTCTGTGTTGCACACTGGGGACATTCAGTATCTTTCTTACAGTTTTGAGACACACGCACCCGAAGCATTGTTGTTGTTGTTGCTGTTGTTTCGTATTACCAGTAGTTTGTTTACTGCATATAGTGTGAGTTTTAACCGAGCTGTCATTTAGTTATTTAGTAGGATTTTTTTATCGGTGGATATTTGACCCTGTCATCTAGTAGAAAATTAATAAAATTTGGTGGAACTGTGGTAAAGCTGTGGAAATGTAAACGATAAGAATAAACAAAATAAAAGAGTGAATAAAAAGATGAAGAAAATGAGAACAATGAAGAGAAAATCTTCATTTTCTCTTCATTGTTCTCGTCCCCCCCCCCCCCCAATCTTTTCATTCTACTCATCTCGTTCTTATGCCGTAATGTAGTCACTCGAGGGTCTTCTCCGTGATTATATGTTGTGTTTTGTGTATGTATGTGTTTTCTGATGAAGGCTAGTCGCCGCAACGTCCTGTATGTTTCGTAATTCTATTCTGTAAAGCTGTATTGCTTTGTGTTATTTTTTATTATTTTATCTAGTAGGAATTAAATGTGGAATACTATTTTACCAATTCAGTACGGTGGCCATCATTTACCTATGACTTGGGGTGTGCCGATGAATGTCATATGCGTTTCTAATCACTGCATCTCTGGGAGGGGGGGGGGGGTCACCAACTCCGAGATCCCCTGCCATTGATGGCCATATATCCGTGGTGAACGTATGGTAGAAATGTTGTAAAGGGTTACGTGTAAAACCAGAACACAGCTCGCTGTCGCCCGTTGTGTGGTAGGCCTACAGGGTTTCCCTTTATACACATTACAACCACCTTAACTTTTTCCCATACCTATGACCGAAGTCGCCACACCACCTTTACCACATTCGATAATGCTTTCCACTAGCACAGTGGTTCTCAACCTTTTTTGGCCCACACACCCCTTCACCATATGTTCAGAACGTTATTCCCCCTTTCGTATTTCCTCCGTATAAATAAAAAGTCGCTTAAAAGTCGACAGGGTCGACTTCATCGCACCGGGTTTTATCCCATATGGCTCGGTCTCTTTCCGCAGCGCGGAAAGCGTCGCACAAAGCACGAACTCCGTAGCTTTTAGCGACGACCCACAGGAGTCTCCGAAACATTTAACTCGTAAACCGAAGGATGCGGCCCGGAATCGAACCCACAACCTTCGGATCACAAGTCAAACGGCTTGACCACTTCGCCACAGACTCCCAGAATCACCCACAGACACCCACAGAATCCTCCGTATAAATCCCCGTCCCTACACAGTATACGTAAAAATGGGATCTAAATTTAATAACACATACTAAAACAAGCCTAGACGTCTACATAAAACGAATTTCAGAAGGGCGAGAAGTACAAAACCATGACAGGCCATACACCCCTTCATCATATGTTCAGAACGTTATTTCCCCCTTTCGTATTTCCTCCCTATAAATCCCCGCCCCTACACAGTATACGTAAAAATGGAAGCTAAATTTAATAACACATACTAGAACAAGCCTAAACGTCTACATAAAACGAATTTCAGAAGTGCGAGAAGTACAAAACCGTCAAGTATGGAGCGAAAAACAATATCAAGTAATCGGTTCTTGTATTAACGCTTTAAGCGAATCATGATATACTAGGCACTTTTAAAGAGGTAGTTTGCCGTTGCTTTCCTCTATGGCAGTGACCTTACTGGTCGGAGACTCAATCAATCAATCATGTGCCATGCCGGAAAGCGTGGGCGGTCATGACCCGCCATTTCACTCGATCACCAGAGTCGTAGATCAGCTCAGTGTTCCTGTCTCGACCATGCCACGTGGCCAAGCCATCCAGGTATTTACTTCTTGGTCTTCCCTTTGGTCTGTTCCCTTCGATCTTGCCAGTTGTCACCAAGTTCTCCAAGTCATTTCTTCTCATAACATGCCCAAAATATTTTGACTGTCTACGTCTAATTTCTCTAATCAGTTTACGATTTTCATTTGTTTCCTGTAGTACTTGGTCATTGGTTTTTCTGTCTGTCCATGATATTCTTTGCATTCTCCTCAGAAACCACATTTCCACAGCCATCAGATGTTTTTCAGCTTGATTGCACATTGTCCACGCTTCACATCCATACAAAAGTGCAGGCTGTATGGCGCACCTCAACACTCTTTTTCTTGTTTCAATTGACAACTTTTTATTGGTCAGTATTACCTTTATCCGGCTCCGTGGCTAAAGGGTTGCGAACGCGGTTCGTGAGCCGGGTACCAGGCGTTCGAAGCTTTGCTGCGACCGATTTGTGCAGCAGACCGTGTCGTGTTGTATTATAACGTGCTGGTATGGGGGGGGGGGGGGCGGTCGTTCAGAAAGCAATGGCAAACTACTGAACGTAACACTTGCCTAGTACATCAACAGCAGCTGAAAAATGTTGGTGTTGACTGCAACGTCCCGTAAGGGATACGCAACAAATTTTTTTATTACCTTTATGTTGCGTGAACTCCACAGAGGGTAAATACGAAACTTGGAACGGCAATATTTTCAAATAACCCCAGTCATTAAAAATACACCCTGTACTTTAATGTGCTTATAGAACCTGTTTTGCTGCGTGATTGTGAATCTTGGAGTGTAAATGAACAAATTAGGAAGAGCTTGAGAGCAACAAAGATGTGTTTCCTGAGACGAATGTTGCGAATTCCTTGGCCTGCCAAAGTAACTAACAACGACTGCTTGAAAGAGGCTAATGAAATTAGAACTAGCCACAACGAGTCAGACTCGTCGAATTTAACCGGAATAATTTTTGTTGTGACATTCGGTTACTTGTTTTTGTGGTCATGTGATGAGAAGAGGCATTGAAGGGGGGCGGTCGTTCAGAAAGCAATGGCAAACTACTGAACGTAACACTTGCCTAGTACATCAACAGCAGCTGAAAAATGTTGGTGTTGACTGCAACGTCCCGTAAGGGATACGCAACAAATTTTTTTATTACCTTTATGTTGCGTGAACTCCACAGAGGGTAAATACGAAACTTGGAACGGCAATATTTTCAAATAACCCCAGTCATTAAAAATACACCCTGTACTTTAATGTGCTTATAGAACCTGTTTTGCTGCGTGATTGTGAATCTTGGAGTGTAAATGAACAAATTAGGAAGAGCTTGAGAGCAACAAAGATGTGTTTCCTGAGACGAATGTTGCGAATTCCTTGGCCTGCCAAAGTAACTAACAACGACTGCTTGAAAGAGGCTAATGAAATTAGAACTAGCCACAACGAGTCAGACTCGTCGAATTTAACCGGAATAATTTTTGTTGTGACATTCGGTTACTTGTTTTTGTGGTCATGTGATGAGAAGAGGCATTGAAGAACATTGTGACAACTGGAAAGATCGAGGGAAAGAGAGGCAGAGGCAGACCAAAAGAAATGATGCTGGATGGATTGGGATGGTGGCACGGAGAAATATCAGCAGAGTTGATCCAGAAAACCAAAGACCGAGATCTGTGGAAAGTCATGCGACAGCCGGAATGGTACTTGACGATGATGATGATGATGATGATACTTTCATGTAGTGTTTTTAATGAAGTTGTAACGTTGTATGTTTGTTATTTGTGTGCTGACGAAGGCTGTGGGCGAAACGTCCGTTTTGTTACTTGTGATCGTGTTCTACTAAAGTTTACCGTCTAATTCTCGTGTTTTTAGCGATTTATTCATTCTACTTCTCCTTTCGCCCATTTTCCACCATTTGATCATAGACCCTCAACGAACTCATCCCAAGCTTTCTTTTTCTAAGTTATCCCATGCAGCTACGTTCATGACCTCCGTGACCTCACCATATTATTCATTCCTGTCTCTATTTCTTTTTCTCCGTGTGTTTATAGGTCTTCTTCTATTTCTTTTGCCACGTGGACTCCAGACAAAGGTATTTTTACATATACTATTCTACGGTTTTCGTAAAGTATGGCCTATTCGCCGGCTTCGTGGCTTAGAGGTTATGACTTTTCTCCGTAATCTCGTATACTCTCGTTGGTAACGTGATGACGGTGAGAATCAGCAGTGGTTCGAATCGTATCGGTAACTTACGGGGTATGTGAGCCGGCCGCTCAGAAAGCAATGACAAACTACTGAGCGCAATCTTGCCAAGAGATCAACATACAGCTGAAAGATGCTGGTGTTGACAGCGATGTCCTGTAAAGGATATGCAAAAAAAAAAATGGCCTATCCAGCGTCTTTATTGATTTTTTTGGGGTATTTGTTTAGGCCTCCCCATGAGTTCCACACTAATGATTTTGTCATGCTATTTTTACTCCTGTTTTACACAGGCACCAATAAATGAATGTTTGCAGTTTATTTACAATCGTTTCAATCTGTCTGCATATTTCTGAACCACATAGCTTTACTGATTTAACTTTACAATTAAATATTCTAAGATTGGTGTTAAGTTTAGTGGGAACCTAGATATATGAAGCCCATACACGGGCACTCTCCAGCTGTTTATGCTTCACCTCGACACCGCAAGGTACAAGAGGAACTTGATGTGATGAGACGATGTTGTTAAGTTTAATTTCTTTTGACTTCCACAATTTCATAGTAGTATAAAAGTCCCTCTTGGCTTTTGTATTCTTATGTTAAAATTTTATCTAGTCCTCCTTTTTTATTTATATTGCTACCTAAAAAGGTGTATGATTTCACCTCTTTAAGTGAATTTTCATCAAGAGCGATTAGTTCCTATGTGCTTAATTTGTTCTAATTGTCTGTGCCTTTCCCCTGTGAATCGTTAAACCTGATTGTTGTGACCTCCCATTCAATGTGTTTAGTTTATCCTTCCATTCAATGTGTTTAGTTTATCCTTCCATTCAATGTGTTTAGTTTATCCTTCCATTCAATGTATTTAGTTTATCTTGCATCCGATTTGGTGTGTAAAACAGCAAGGCAAAGTCATCAGCGAAGTCTAGACCACCGAGCTTCTTTGTCAGAGGAGCCCGTTGCATTCTATTTCTGGCCGTGTTAGTTGTCTTCGTAAACCAATCTATGGAGTCAGTAAGAATTGCAGAGGTGACACACGACATCCCTGTCTTACGCCTGTTCTTGTTCCGAATGCCTCTCTTAGTTTTCTCTCATGGAGGACTCTACACTTAATGTCTCTGTATGGTGCCTTTACTAAGTTAATGGTTTTCCACGATGCCTAATAACATAACCTCCAAAGAGATTCTCTATAAATGCTATCAAAGGCCTAACTAAGCTGCCTAACTAAGCTGCTAGATGTGAAAACAATTAAATCAAGAAAGAAAGAACACCAGTACACTCGGGCCATTCCCACGCGTAATTTGTTCCTTCTTTAATAGCCACCGGATTTTAATGTCCACCGAGTATGATTCCTACTAAGTAACAGGTTCACATGTCCACACAACGAGAATTCTACTAAATGACAGCTCGGTTCAAATGTCGACCACTTATCGTCAGCTACACGAAATATCGGTGCGGGAGTTAAAAAGATGCTTCAAATACAATTGTCTCAAAATTGAACAGAAAGATCCTGAATGTCCCAGGTCTGATACATTTAAAAAAAAGTTAGTTGCATGTCCTTTACAGGACGTAGCAGTCAACCCCAGCATTTTTTTTTACTGTTCGTGATTCCTGCGCAAGTTTACGGCCAGTAGTTTGCCATTGCTTTCTGAACGATTGGCACCCATACCATTTCATTAAAAACACAGCTGTGTTTCGAACGCGGTTATTCGAAATTATGAACTGCGTCCGTAACACCTTCGCCACGGAGCTGGTTCCCACAGAACCTGATACATTGCATGCCCCAAATCATGTAGGTGGTAAAAGCGTCTCAATAGTCACTAACTGGAACATTTGGTGGAAAGTCTGCCCCACAGATAATTGTGTCGGGATCATCAAAGTCCCAAAACTACGGACTATGTCCTTCTGTTCTCCGAAATTGCTGCCGTGACGAACGGTCAGCGAATTATATGGAAGTGGGGCTAAGTACCAATGTGCAGGACATGACAATTCCTGTGGTGAGCCAAGTGTATGTGCACCAGGTGTCGGCTCAACAATTAGGGAAGCTTCCTTGGATGGCGACGAATGCTGACATTGATGCATGCGCGGCTGTTCTTAACAGGCATGTTGGTGGCATTACCTGTTGATGGAGGGATGAAGATGATGTTACAACTTTGAGACCATGGAACGTTCTGCGAAACACCAGGTTAACTAATGCCGGGAAGAAGTTGAATGTGTTGGTATAAATGTGCAAATATCGCAATTACGTCCAAAACTAAAAATATCGACCGAAGACACAGAAAAAAGTCTATGTTTTGTTTTTAATATTTCCCTTCTGCTGGCGTCAGTGAGTATTTATATTTCATGTTGTTTCAGTGATCGCAAAGATTCTACGTCAACGTTATGCCTGCGTAAGTAATCTTCATCTATGTGCTAGTTTGTGTTGAATCAATAGCGTCATTTACTCCTCACACTGACGGTTAATGTCTGTCAGATAACGTTTTCTTTTCTTTCAAATTCCTAGCAAGAACCTGCTGCGGGTTTGTAAAATGTTAGGACCGTCACATTTCGTAGGTGTGAGTATACGGGAGACTATTGAGACCAGTCTTTCCCTCCCGTAGTGGACGACGACAGCTGACATCGAACGCCTGTCCTACAGCGCCCATGTCATCGACAGCACAACCACCTAGATCATCCCGGACTTTTGTAAGCGATTTCAGTTTCCATAAAATCAAAGCATTCTGTGATTGACACCACCTTACTTAAATGAATAGAACAATAGACAGATGATATGAATGGTAAGATAGATCGATTAACTAAGAGTACTGATGAATAGATGGGCAGGATGGTGAATGGATGGATAAACACACACACACACACACACAGAAAGAGAGAGGGAGAGGCAAACAGGCAGGCAAACAGACAAATGTACTCCAGCCACGCCCACTATGAAACAATGAAAGATGCAAAATATGGCAAAAATTAGTTTTCTTCCACGAAACAATGTACGGGTGTGATTGAAATCTTCTTACAGGACACTTCTTATTTTAGTCACAAATATGGCCATTTGAGGTTGACAGTGGAAAAAAAGAAAAGAAAGACAGGCAGATATGTTCATAATCACGTATTAGGACACATGAAAAACTGGAAAGGTGACTGGATACGTCGGTCAAAAGCTATGTTGATAGTTAAGTAGGAAGGTATGCATGCAATTAGGTAGGTATGTGTGTAAGTAGGTAGGAAGACTGGATACGGCTGATGCCCAAGTTCTCTCAGCTGCCAGTTCTTGAATGTGAAATCCTTTCAAAGTTCTGCGGGACAAGCTGTCGATAGCGTAGTATTCCAAGGCATCTAGAATGCTGTTCTCATTCGAATTAATGCTGCTTGTGTTAAAATCAGGGGTTACTCATTAGAACGTTTGCCTTATGGCTTTTAGTAAACACAGATTTTGCAAAAGTAACGTAAAGCATCCTGTTCCAGTAAAGTGGTCACACCGCCTGCGCCGTCGGGTTCGATTCTGGGCAACGTTGTTCGGTTCAGGAGTGAAATTTTATCGGAGACTCATAGGGGACGTCGTTGGAGCTACGAAGTTTTTGCTTTGTGCGACGCTTTGGGCAGGTTGCCCTGCGGAAAGAGATAGAGCCAAATGGGATAAAACCCGATGCAATGATGTCGACCCTTTTGCCTTTTAAACCCTTTTTAAAAAAAAAGACCCTTTGGGCATACTGGGTAAATAATAGAAGGTCAGTAGAGGACATTTTTACGTATCTTAAAGCGCGCTGGACACATTGTGCTAGACCCATATGTAAAGACCAAGTAGCACTCAGAGGGAGATGTAGTCGGTACCACACAGGACGCGTTTACTACCTAAACAATTTCCAGGTACCAATTTTAAGCTGAGACGACTTGGGAGTACAAGTAAATTTGGTACAAATTCGAACCTGCCTTGGGCGAAGACCGAACCCTTGACCACTAGGCCGGCTGGCTGGCGAGCGTCAATCCACTATTATTAGTGACGCCGGGGTGTATGTAAAGCTGAAGGGAGGGATGCTTGTGCATGTTTCAGGAGTATTAGGTATATTTTTAAAACATACCAATCGGTACTTGATTGATTATGTGGTTAATTTCACAACCACCCCCTTCACTTTCCATACAATTTGCTGGTACCAATTTTAGACTGGGATTACCTGGGCGCCCAGGTCAATTTGAAAGAATAATCCCCGCCTCGAGGGGTATTCAAACACATGACCACTAAAATTCAAAGTATATCATTCTCTTTGTGAAATTAATCAAGGAAACAACGAACAACATGCTATACTTTGTATCGCATGGCGTGATGGTGCGTGATGGTGGAAATGACCATGTGTTCACATGCATCCATTGTGGACGAACATTTACAGCGCAAATTGATCTGATCAGTCACATTCGCTATAGCCATGGGTTGAAGTTATTATGTCTTTTTGAAGGACAATGTAACAAACTATCGTCTGTCAAGACGGCAAGGTACCAATACTTCGCTGCATTTCCTCAGATGCCTACTGTTTAACATACATAGTAACTGATACTGTTCAATGGGCGAGTGTGATAAATTATCAAATGCCCCACATTCACACAGAATCATTCACAGTGTGTGTTATGTATTTCAGCTAGAAAATGATTCATCTGTTTACTTCATGTGACATCTATCTCCGCGGACATCTATACGTTAGGTGTGTGATCTAGAGACCATCAATCGTCAAACAGAGTGGGTTGAAGTACCGGCAGACAGGACGGACTGGCACAATGTAATACTGTAATAGTAACTCTTGGTCGTGAGTGCAGAGATTGGGCAGATGGCCGCATAGAGTTTGAGGTGCAACAAATGATTCAAAGTAATACACATCAAGGTGACATAGTGATCTATACTGATGGGTCAGTGGTGAGAAACAGACGGAGTGGTTGAGGTTTCCATACGAAGGCTAATGGACGATTCTTGTAAAAGTATAAGAGGTTACGACCTCCAGCATGAGAATGGAGGTGGAAGCAGTCACAGCGGCATTCCGTTGGTTAGAGTAGACCACTGCAACACACATTGTTTTCATCACGGACTCAAGGAGTATGCTTAGTAAAGTGGATAAAGGAATGTTTTGTGTGGAATGGCTCACCTCGCTTTAGAGGTCACAGATTGTGAGAATTGTATGGATTATTTACCCTGGCCATGCGGGTGTGCGGGGAATGAACAGACTGATAGGCCGGCAGGGAATGCACATCTTGGTGATATATTACCGATGGACAAGGGGGAGGTGGTCCTTCGCCTGTGGGACCAGGTTGAGAAGGCGGAGGAACAGATTCAGAAACCGTATGTGGAAAGGATGAGCTTGCGGGGGATTGGCAGGGATTCTGGTAGAATCTAAAAACTGAGAGGGAAGACCAGGAGAGCTTTCAATAAGATAGCGGTGGGAACGATTAGTAGTGTGACTCTTCGCCGGTTGTTGAACGAGGGGACGGAGCGTGTATGGGAATGTCCTGAGTGCAGTTATGTCGGCTCTTAGCTCAACTCAACTACCTCCGCGGTATGCACCTGACGAGATGCAATGAAATATGCCAGGTAACACATAGTGCAAGCTATGGCGTATGTGTCTTCTTTGTCCGGTGTTAACAGTGTTTAAGGTACAAATACAAAGACAATGAACTGAGCCTGACTTTTCCCTCTGAGTGGGTTTATAAAGTGCACACGGTTTATGAGACTTCAGAGAAACCCTCGAAATACTTTTGAATTTCTATGAATATTTGGCCTAAGAAGTCTTGCGGCAAACCTATAATAATCAACATATTTCTACTGATCAATAATTAACCAAAAATAAGTAAATTACTTGCTTATTTGTCATTTAACATAAAGGTTCATTTTAAATTTTCTTTTGTTTCTGTTTAATTCTAAACTAAACCACCGTGTCCCGGTCTCCGTGGCAAAGGTGTTAGGACGTGGTTCATGATTCCGCTTACCAGCGTTCGAAACACAGCTGCGACCGATTTGGCAGCAGACCGTGTTGCACTCGGTTTTAACGTGTTGGTATGGGAGCCGATCGTTAAAAAAACACTGGCAAACTACTGAACGTAAACTTGCCAAGACATCAACAACAGCAGTGCTGGTGTTGACAGCAATGTCCTGTAAAAAGGATATACAAAAAAAAAAAAAAAATACTACCGTGTTCTGCCACACTACTACTACTGGTTTTTTTTTTTTTTTAATTTGAACTAATAATATTCAATGACATGCATTACATCAAAGAAGAAGCTGGACTTCAATTGAGATCCATTAATCATACGTTAGAACATTAGAAGTTGGTCTCCAAAGCAACAATTAATCGAATCTAACTAACTGCTTAGATGTGTCTAGGGGTGTGGGGTAATATACTAATATAGAAACCAAAGGTCGCGACAACTCGAGAATTCAAAGGGCTAGCTGTCCCATAGTCGAACAATTGAGCATGCGCAGTCCGTGACGTTGTGTTCAGTAAGGAGACGCCATGTTTGTAGAAGTTTCAACCTTGTTTGATCGCGCACTATGCATCTAAATTTATGCGGATAATTGAGTGTAAAACTGATATTTACGTGAGTATGTAACATGATGAATACATTTTCTTGTGTACAATATAAATTTTACAGCATAAATAAATTTAAAGTAAACGTCATAAAATACATTAATTATTTTAATATTAATCAGTTTAGTTTACGACGTGTCGTTAGTGTATGTGAAACAGAACTGATAACAATATAAATAACAATGTTGCCACAATCACACATGAAATCAATCCAGCCAGCAAACAAAACAAGTCACGTATTCTGTTACTGCAAGGTACTAAACTATTGTAGGCAGTCAGTAGATGAAAAAAAAAGTTTACTCAGTAACAAGGTGACTTATCACTCAAGGCCTCATGCCTCATGTTTCCGCTTTTAAAAAAATACTTATACACTAAGCTACAGCACAGCACCCTTGCATTAATTAATTAATTTAAATTTACAAGTACTACTGAGTACTGAAGTAGTCTCAAGTAGTCTTTTTTTCTTTGGTTTCACTTGTCTTAACTGACTTTAACTTTTAACATCTTGTTAATCTTAACTGACCGATAATAATTAATTTCAACATGGAGATGAGACCTGAAACTGTCTCAGCTTCATTTTCAACTCATCACCCTTCTTAGAGTCAGGCAATGAAGTAAATTCTAAATTATTATTATAGTAATCATTATGTAATGCAATTTATTAATTTTTGTTGACATGGACATTTTAATACATTTTCACAAATATGGACATAGTATGTATTACTAATAGTAATAGTAATACTGTCTGTAGTCATATTAGTATTAGGATGTTCCATCATGATTTTCAGTTTGAGTATTTACTAACTTGACTATTCGCAATAGAATTGCGAATAGAAAAAAATTATATTCGCAGTAGAAGTAGGTCACGTGATTATTCCTATGCTTGTAGCTATTTTATAAATTTTTGTTGATGTGTTAACAGTTAACGTGTCCTCAGTAGCATAGTGATAAGTGTCTCTGCCTGTCATGTGGGAGCTGGAGGTTCGATTCCTCTTTGGTTAAGTGAATTTTTTTTTGTTTTTCATTTTCAGCAAATACGTACAAATATTAAACATTAGGAACTAAAATGTAGAACTGAGAAACTCGAAGCATGTGAATAAAGTGTGATGATCGAAGCATATTACTGTCAGCTTGGACCAGAATTATCAGGACATACAAAGTACTGTAGGACGGTAACGTAAACAAACATGGATGCCTGGTAACAGTAAGTGTACAGAAACGAAAGTTAACAATTCTTGAACTCGCCTGGGGACACAATTATTTGTAGGGATCGTTATTTGTATTGGGGATACCAGTTCTGGAAAATTATTCTTGATATTTAAACAGGACTAACGTAATGTAAAAATAAAACGGGATGCCAGAAGAGCGGACAGAAGTAAGAAGAAGGGTGATTCATTAAAAATTACAGAGAATTCGGCAGAATTAAACTCGCAACAGTGAACATTCCTATTTAAATTAACCACCTTCTTAGACTTCTTAATGGCTCAAACTAAAATTGACTAGTGAGCAGACGCTGTGACATGTTTGTTACTTCCTGCAATTCTATTGCGAATATAATTTTTCTCTATTTGCAATTCTATTGCGAATAGAGCCTCCTATTTACTAATGAGACCACCATAGTAGATAGGCCTTGGAAAACAAAATCTAATTCTAATGGTACCTCAATGATGCCTGTATGTCAATTCTAAGTGGAGATATTCACATTTTTGTGAAGGGATAACAAGTTACGATTTTCTAATCTAATGTTCGCCATACTTTTGAGTACTCTTCCGTGTGTCTAATTTTTCTCTGCTTCCGGTCACATCCGACATTCAACAAACAGGTCATTGGCTGATATGAAATCTGACTTCATCAATATGTTCCCTCATGTTAAATGATAAATAAATAGTACAAGTATACAAGCAAATTATTATAATCTTTAAACTTGCCAATTAAAGTGAAGCAAGCGATGAAACTCTCCAAATATATGTAAAAAGGCATGCTGAATTTGAATATCCATCTAAAAATATCTTAACCCTTTACAGGGCAGACGCTTGTCCGTTTTTTAGCCCTGAACAGGCAAGATTTTTTCAGGTTTGGTAAAATTTTGTTTTGCGTTAGTAAAAACATCACAAATAAGGTGTTAGTCAACCGATTTTAGTTAAATAAACAACATAATGAAGGGAAAAGCATGCAGAATATGTTATTCATGTGAATGTTGCCGGTAATTCATATATGAACACAAATATTTACGAAATACAGCATACTGTTTGTGATTTTCCGTCATCTATACGGCAATTTACAAACACATTTTCAGAATCATAATCACTTTCTTTAACCCTTTACAGGGCAGACGCTTGTCCGTTTTGTAGCCCTGAACGGGCAAGATTTTTTCAGGTTCTGTAAAAATTTCGGGTCGCGTTAGTAAAAACATCACAAACAAGGTGTTAGTCAACCGATTTTAGTTAAATAAACAACACAATGAAGGGAAAAGCATGCAGAATATGTTACTCACGTGATTGTTGCCGGTAATCCATATATGAACACAAATATTTACGAAATACGGCATGTTGTTTGTGATTTTCCGTCATCTATACGGCAATTTACAAACACATTTTCAGAATCATAATCACTTTCTTTAAAGTCCGACTCACGACTGCTAATGCAAAGTAACGCTTTGCACTGATATCTAGCTCCGATTAATAATCAACTTCGTGCCCTTTAATGTCATTTAAATTGAACAGAGCGAAATCTCGGCTATCACTTGAAGAATCGCCGAAATCCATTTTGAAAAACAGCGTAAAACTCCCAAAAACTATCAAAACAAGTCCGTAAAAGTCTGTTCAAAGTCATTGTAGCGCGTTTACAAATGGCGGCCACGTTGTCAAGCTATGGGCGAAAGTGAAAGTACCGATCGGAAGTGTCGGAAAGCCGAGAGATCGCGTTTTTACAATGCATAATAGTATCGGCCGGAATCGGCCGTTACGCTCGTATTTAGAGACCGGCCGGTAACGGACACTACGCCTTGTAAAGGGTTAAAGTCCGACTCAGACTGCTAATGCAAAGTAACGCTTTTCACTGATATCTAGCTGCGATTAATAGTCAACTTCATGCCCTTTAATGTCACTTAAATTGAACCTAGCAAAATCTCGGCTATCACTTGAAGAATCGCCGAAATCCATTTTGAAAAACTAAGCGTAAACATCCCAAAAACTATCAAGAAAAGCCCGCAAAAGTCCGTTCAAATTCATAGTAGGCGCTTACAAATGGCGGCCACGTTGTTAAGCTATCAGCGAAAGCGAAAGTAGCCGCCGGAAGTGTCGGAAAGCCGAGAGATCGCGTTTTTATAATGCATCATAGTATCGGACGTAATCGGCCGATCTGCTCGTTTAAGCGACCGGCCGCAAATGGACGTTCTGCCCTGTAAAGGGTATTAAATAATCAAGCTCTAGAATATGAATTTACTAACTTTCTGCCAAGTAATTAAATTTATTTAAAAGGTCACGATAATTTCAACCAATCGCTGTGCACGGAATATTAGGCTAACTTTTTCTGCTTAACCTAAGGTGACGTCTGCTATTGTCACGTGATATTTGAATGAATGAATGACATAGAAAGCATGAATGGTCTTTACAGCAACCATTTTGGGGACACAATGAGTCAGGCTGGGGTGGCGCTGTATATCACTTCCAGTTTAAATTCGGGTCGCGGCATGATCAAATAACCTATTAGTACAGTGGTTCTCAACCTTTTTTTGCCCATTTCCCCCTTCACCATATTTTCAGAACGCCATTCCCCCCTTCCTATCAACAATTTGGCCCGTTCCCCCCTTCACCGTATTTTCAGAACGTCATTCCCCCACTTTCATATTTCCTATCTAAATATCCCCTCACCCCTACACAGTATATGTAAAAGTGGAAGGCAAATGTAATAGCATATACTAAAACAAGCCTAGACATCCACATAAAACATGATTTGTGGGTCTACTTACTTTATAAAATGAATTTTAGAAGGACGAGACATACATAACTGTAAAGTATGAAGGGAAAAACTATGTCAAGTAATCGGTTCTTGTATTAACACGATCATTTTCAGAATCATAATCACTTTCTTTAAAGTCCGACTCAGACTGCTAATGCAAAGTAACGCTTTTCACTGATATCTAGCTGCGATTAATAGTCAACTTCGTGCCCTTTAACCCTTTACAGGTCATAGCGGCTAATTCCGGCCGATGTCATAAAACGATCGTAACGGCCGACTCCGGCCGATACTATTATGCATTGTAAAATCGCGATCTCTCGGCTTTCCGACACTTCCGACTGCTACTTTCGCTTTCGCCGACAGCTTGACAACGTGGCCGCCATTTGTAAACGCGATAGTATGAATTTGAACGGACTTTTACGGACAATTTTTGATAGTTTTCGGGATTTTTACGCTGTTTTTCAAAACGGATGTCGGCGATTCTTCAAGTGATAGCCGAGATTTCGCTCTGTTCAATTTAAATGACATTAAAGGGCACGAAGTTGACTATTAATCGGAGCTAGGTATCAGTGCAAAGCGTTAATTTGCATTAGCAGTCTGAGTCGGACTTTAAATAAAGTGATTATGATTCTGAAAATGTGTTTGTAAATTGCCGTATAGATGACGGAAAATCACAAGCAACATGCCGTATTTCGTAAATATTTGTGTTCATTTATGGATTACCGACAACAATCAACGTGAGTAACATATTCTGCATGCTTTTCCCTTCATTGTGTTGTTTATTTAACTAAAATCGGTTGACTAACACCTTATTTGTGATGTTTTTACTAACGCGACCCGAAACTTTACCGAACCTGAAAAAATCTTGCCCGTTCAGGGCTAGAAAATGGACAAGCGTCTGCCCTGTAAAGGGTTAATGTCACTTAAATTGAACCTAGCAAAATCTCGGCTATCACTTGAAGAATCGCCGAAATCCATTTTGAAAAACTAAGCGTAAACATCCCAAAAACTATCAAGAAAAGCCCGCAAAAGTCCGTTCAAATTCATAGTAGGCGCTTACAAATAGCGGCCACGTTGTTAAGCTATCAGCGAAAGCGAAAGTAGCCACCGGAAGTGTCGGAAAGCCGAGAGATCGCGTTTTTATAATGCATCATAGCATCGGACGTAATCGGCCGATCTGCTCGTTTAAGCGACCGGCCGCAAATGGACGTTCTGCCCTGTAAAGGGTATTAAATAATCAAGCTCTAGAATATGAATTTACTAACTTTCTGCCAAGTAATTAAATTTATTTAAAAGGTCACGATAATTTCAACCAATCGCTGTGCACGGAATATTAGGCTAACTTTTTCTGCTTAACCTAAGGTGACGTCTGCTATTGTCACGTGATATTTGAATGAATGAATGACATAGAAAGCATGAATGGTCTTTACAGCAACCATTTTGGGGACACAATGAGTCAGGCTGGGGTGGCGCTGTATATCACTTCCAGTTTAAATTCGGGTCGCGGCATGATCAAATAACCTATTAGTACAGTGGTTCTCAACCTTTTTTTGCCCATTTCCCCCTTCACCATATTTTCAGAACGCCATTCCCCCCTTCCTATCAACAATTTGGCCCGTTCCCCCCATCACCGTATTTTCAGAACGTCATTCCCCCACTTTCATATTTCCTATCTAAATATCCCCTCACCCCTACACAGTAAATGTAAAAGTGGAAGGCAAATGTAATAGCATATACTAAAACAAGCCTAGACATCCACATAAAACATGATTTGTGGGTCTACTTACTTTATAAAATGAATTTTAGAAGGACGAGACATACATAACTGTAAAGTATGAAGGGAAAAACTATGTCAAGTAATCGGTTCTTGTATTAACACGATCTTGAAATAGTCTTCATTCCCCCCCCCCCCCCCTGGAAACCATGAAATTCCCTCCTGGGGGGGAATTCCCCACCAGTTGAGAACCACTGTATTGGTATGTCTATCAAGCTGCTCAGGCCATTGAATTTATCGAATTTCATTTCTGGTTCTAGTTATTTTTGTCTTCAAAAACCCAGTCTGTAGTTAGTAAGAATAATACAGGTGACAAAAGGTATCATTGTTGTATTCTAGTTTTATTTTAAACATATCTGTTAGTGTTCCTTAATGAATGACTGCATTATTTATTGTTCCCGTTACATGTCGCCTTCATAAAGTTGAGAGTTAAGATGGTCGTCTATGGGATTCCGTAGGTATCCCATGTTTTCAAAGCAATTTTCTATCAATGCTATATTGAATGTCCATTTCAATTCATGAATTCAGTATAGAGTGTGCAATTAAATACTTTGGCGAGTTCATTGCAATGTCTTGCTCTATTATTATTTGAGATCACCATAGTGATGTGGCCTTTTGGTCAGTGCAGAATTTATTTGCCTGTTGCTTGCTTGTGTTCGTTGGCTTGAGCTCCAACGTGAAGTCCTGTATGTCGGATGAAGGCATCCTGTTATCCAACATCAGTGTGATGTCATACAGGACCTGAGGTTTGCGTGAGTATCCGTTGTCCCATGTCTGGCTTATTGCCGGTGTACAGACTGGTGGTTCCTCATCGTACAGGCAGACACTCTCCGACTTTGGAGGAATCGGCGATCCTACTGACTTTAGCCAGGACCCCGAAGGGACCTATTGCCCAGGACGCTTGACGAGGACGCGTCAATAGGTCTTGGCCAGTATTTAACCCGGCCCTGGTGCCTTGGAAACACCTCTGCATTCCATTTGCTTGTTCATCCCATAGCTTTTTATCAACATCTCTAAATCTCTCCTGAATTATTCTTGTTTTCTCTGGAACTAACAATAACGCTATTCCTCTATAATTTTCACACTCCTGAATTTTGCCTTTCTTTGGCAGTTTTACTTAACAGCCCTCTCTCCAGTCTGTTGTGTTTCTTTGGTATCCCAGACTCTGCAAACTAATATTTACAGTAATTCAGTTGAGGTGTGTCAGGGGTTTGGTCTGGATGCGATTAAGGTTTTTCTTAGCATCATGTCAGAGGTTGGGAGGATCACAGTTTAGCATTGCTGGTCTGTGATACTACTTCTGGACATCCAGTCCTCTGACTTGCATCAAGCTGTGCAAGCTCGTTTATTTCTTTTTGTCCAGGGGTTCTTATTTGCTGTTGTTTTACTGTCCAGGGGTTTGTGCAAATGTTTGTTATGGTAGTTCGTTATAGTACTACCCATATACCATACAGGCCTTTTATTTCTTCCTCCTCATTCTGAAACCACTAACAACACACTGAATTACAAATCCGCTGGACAGAACATTGAAAGGTTTCACATCCTATAATTTCTCATCTTGTCCATTAATGTTAGTTGCATATCCTTTACAGAACATGCCAGTCAACCTCAGCATATTTGGCTGTTTGTGATTTCTTGGCAAGTTTACATTCAGTAATTTACCATTGCTTTCTGAATGTCTGGCACTCATACCATTGTATGGAAACCAACGCAAGGCTGTCTGCTTCCAAATCGCCTGCAGCTGTGATTCAAATGCAGAATTACAGATTGCATTTGTAACCCATTCACCACAGCAGCGGTTTCTGAAACAAAACTATTAGTATAACTTATCTTGGAACAGTCATAACATCTGATGGAAGATGTTTAGTAAAGAATAGAACAAGAATCACCATGCCAAAGGTAGCCTTTTGCAATATGGAAAACACTTTTTTCACCCCGCAATATCCTTTACAGGATATTGCAGTCAACACCAGCATTTTCCAGTTGCTGTTGATGTCTTGGCAAGTTTTACATTCAGTAGTTTGCCATTGCTGTCTGAAGCATTTTTCAGCTGCTGCTGATGTTTTGGCAAGTTTTACGTTCAGTAGTTTGCCATTGCTTTCTGAACGACCGGCTCACATATCTCCATAAGTAACCAGCACAGTGTGATCCGCTGCTGAATCTCACGCAGCTGTGTTTTGTATGTGCTTATACGGGATTACGAACAACGTCCTTAACTCCTTTGCCAGGGAGACCAGTATGCAAAACACTACTCACACAAAAAATGCTGTCAATTGCAGTCAGAAAATAAGTTGAGCTGTTAAGGAGAAATTATCCTGTTGTATACATGTTAAACATAGACAATAAATGAACAAACTGAAAACATAACTACTACATAGCACCGGAGAGAACCTAAATATGTGTATAGCTGAATCACAAACACGTAAAATATTTTGTGGTTAGCTTATCTAATTTGGAAATTTTACCTCGGCAGTGTCCTATTCCACTTACTCTTTTCGATTTCCAACTGTGAAGGATTTTTTAACATGTACACGGATCCTTGGAGTTTTTTAACCCTTGTTTGAGAAAGCTAGGCACCTGATCCAGCCATGCTCAGGGTGGAGTATACCATCCTTTTTCTTATTTTGAAAATTCCACTTATTACCATGAAATGAACTTGTCTTCTTAAGCCAGAGGCAGATGCAGTAACTTCTGATATTCTCCATCTCCCATGAGCAGCAAAAGATTTAACCAGTTGCTATGTTGCCTAATATTTATTTGCTTGCACCTGCATTTTCAGTCTTTTTGTTGTTTTTTTTTAAAAAACTTGTATTTGCACACAAAAAAAGAAATATACTGGCTCTTGAGAAAAAGTGACTGGCTTCTGATTTATGTTTATGTTTTGAGCATCTGGTTACAGCTATGTATATTTCCTGTCTGATATACTGCATATATTTCAACCCTGACCTCATTTCTAACTCCGCATAGAGTTTATAATGCTTAAGTTAAATGTCTTTGGTTTCTTTTCAGGCGTTTGTGAAGACTTGTAAACATGAAGCGGAATAAACCAGAAAATATTAAACAAGAACCCGTTGCATCACAGAGAATGCAAAGGCAACGAAAACCTACAGCAAAATGTCTGGATCTTGTGTCAAGTGCTTTTTTCACCCATGGTTCTAAGAAACAGTTTAGTACAAGTAAACAGCTTGCCTCTGCTAAAAGTCTGCAGAACATTAAAACTGAAAGTACTGGTGTGAAAAACAAAGAAAAAAAATGTAAGAAGGTAAACAAGGTGACCTGCAATGAATCTGAGGATGATTCGATGTTACATTGTGCTGATACACCACTGTTCCCTGTATCAACGTCGTCCGTTCTGCCACAGATACAACAGTCATGCAGCACAGCTTTAAGCGGGGAGTCATTTTGTTCCACAGATGTAGAGTTAATGAATGCTTCAAATTCAAAGTCTGGAAACAGCAGATTTCATTATGGTAATAATTTACCAGAATCTGATAACGACTTGGAAAGTTCTCCATCTAAATCTAATCAGTGTAGAAATGTAGTCACATTTGGCGGACGTAATCTTGTAATTGAAAATGAAAACATTGCTTCAAATTTGCCTGATTTGATTCAGGGTAAAACCAAGGATAAACAGCTTGATGTCTCAGATACATTTATAACTATTGAAACAAAGCATGGTTTTAGCTCTGAGAAAATGCCATTTTCTCAGTTTCTGAAGAAAGTTGTTGTTGAGCAGGAATCAGGGAACTTGAAAATAGATCTCAGCCAGCTCATGAATTCTTTCACACCTCCAGAAGGTAACGATGGTGGTCATAGAGATAACTCATCTCATCATCTTCCTTTGCATATGCAGCATGAAAATAAATTGGAAAGATCAAAAGAGAAAAAGCCACGTTTAGGTGAACATTCAAATTCAGATCAGCCTGTAAAACGTAGAGGCAGACCACCGAAACAAAAACATTCATCACTTTTGTCATCAGACATGAAAACATCCAATGATAATTCTATAGCTCCAGAATCTAAACCTGTTGGTAACAACTCCAAAAGTAATAATTTATGTGATTTATCTCTGAAGGTGAAAGAAAAACAGGGCTTCAATCACCCAAGAAGATCTACAAGAACTCCAGCAAGAAGTTCTAGATTTGGAGATGATTTTGTGGATAGCATTACTTTAGGGAAAATTGCATCATCATCTTCAACTTGGAACACCCAGTTGATGACCTTGGCTCTGGCTGCAGAAACACATAAAAACAAACCAAGTAAAACATCTAGTCAGGGGACAGTTGACGATGGTGACCAAGATGTCGAGGAAAACATGGATGATGACAGTGACTTCATTCCTGTTCAAGAGATGAAAGATACCAAAGAGGAGTCTGGGTCAAGAACAGTTAATGAACTCATGAGCAAGCAAGATGGACATAAAAAGGGTGCAGTGGATGAGAAAAAAAAGAGAACAGGCAGCAGTGGCATAAGAGGTCCAAAAACTTTAAAGAAGTACGAACCTGTTGACCCAGTAGTCAAACGATCACTTAATGAAGCCCTAATTCTGGCAATAGAGGCTACCAAAGAAATGGGGAATACTGAAATAGCTGAGAATGATTGTAACACATCCTTTTATTACACCATAATGGAACCAAAATTAGAAGCAAATGGAAGTGGGCTGCTGGTTCACAAGTTTGAAAAGGGAATAAATTACAGGATAGTTAACTTCTCTGGAAATTTGCCTAACTGTAACCAGATTTCTAATTCTCCTAAGACATATCCCCAAGATAGATACTTTTTGTGTGACATGTGTGATAATATCTTTCTATCAACTAATAGCTGGTTGCAGCATAACAAATACATCCATAATAGGACTATTGACAGTTTTGAAACCTCACTAAACAAAACAGATAAGGCTGAGCACAAGTGTGAGTTTTGTGACCAGAAATTCCCTTATAAGTTTATGCTGGACATTCACATCAAACGAAAACGTCACAGTGAAGTGAAGACCTTCCGGTGCACTCTGTGCAAGGAGACCTTTGCTACACACAAGTCAAGAGAAGAACACTGGATGATGTCACATCCGGCACGCAGCTGTGGGCTTTGTGGCAAACAGTTCACGAATATCGTCATGTTGCGACGACACATAAACCACAACTGCCACGGCGCTCGTTTCAGAAAACGGACAGACATTTTTGAAGTGAATAATGAAGTTGGTTTCCTGTCTAAACAGCCTGACAAGTCTTTTGAGACAGATGTTGCTGAGGAAAGTGACAGTGCTATCATAGATAATGATTTAGAAGAATCTGCGGATGAAACAGATGTGGAAGAAAGTAGTGACGATAATGAAGATGATTTGTCAAACTCCAATATTGTAAAAAATGAGAGTGGTAAAGTTGAATGTGATCACTGTGGCATAGAGTTTTCCACATACTCAGGTTTGTGGTACCATAAACTAGATGAACACCATGAATATTACCCACACGGTCACAGAGACAAACTTCAAGGAAAACTTGAGAAAAATGAAACCATTTTACAAAATGCTCAGGATGCCAGTTTACATAAAGATGCAGAGACTAATAAAAACAGTTTCTTTATTATATTAAAGCCAAAATGGCCACCACACAAATCTAATTTGACTGTTAGTGTTGATGAAAAAGAGTTTGTATTCAAACCAGATGATGGGAAAATTATGGCTGAGACACTGCCCCAAAGTGACACTGCTGATATTTCACCAAAAAAGGAAACTAATTTCAAATGTGTACAGTGTGATGAGACATTCCAGTTTGCAAACAGTTACCGAGAGCATAGAAACCATGTTCATGGTGAGTGCTTTGAGGTGCTCAGGCTGCTTGGTGCATTTCAGTGCACACTTTGCTCAGAAACATATCCCTGCCAGTTCATGTTGGACAGGCACATTAAAAACCACATGGGGAAGAAGCTGCTGCCCTGTACACTTTGTGGTCTGTTCTTTCACAAGATTCAAGAACGGCGGATGCACTGGAAGACAGCCCACCCCGGCATTGGCTGCCCCAACTGTGGTAAAATGTATGCCAGCATAAAATACCTGCAGAAGCATATCTCCCTCAATTGCCAGGATCATTTCCCACCCACAAAGAAGTTCTTGGAGTTTCAGAAGAAGCAGCTGAGTGACTTTGAAATGCCTGACAATGTTAAGAAAGTTGAAAAGAAGATACTGCAGTGTCACTTGTGCCCAAAGTTGTGCAGTTCCGTTCATGGATGGAGAAGGCATATGTCAGAAGCCCACGAAGATTCAGGATTTTCAAAACTGTCAAACACTTGCATCATTTGCAATGAGCTTGTGTATGGTTACAAAGCTTTAGAGAAACACCTGTTAGAAAATCATGCTGTGGACACTGGGTTGCCTGTCGAGGAAGAAGATGGCATAGTGAAGGATGCTTTGAAAAAGTGTGACATAGATATTACCGCATACAGAAAAGCTGGGAGAGATGATTCAGATATTTATCAAGATGAAAAGGGCTTCTTTCATTGCCCCTCATGTCCTAAAATGCATACAGACATTAAAGCTCTGAGAACCCACATCAGAATTCATGTCAATATGAGATTAGAATGTAGCATTTGTAATAAAATCTTTAAAAATCCAACATTGCTTAAACAGCATGTTCAGAGACATAGAAAAGATGCTGTGTACAGTTGTGATTCTTGCAAAAAGAAATTTCTCACCCTTCAGAAACTGAATAAACACAGAAAAGTCCACCACAGTACTGGCAATTTTGTATGCGATCTGTGTGGAATGTCCTTTGCACTGAATGATTACTTACAGAAACACAAGCGCTGTCACACGGATAAACGGCCACATTGCTGCACCATCTGTGGCAAGACTTTCCGCACCAAGCCTGAGCTGCGAGTACATGTCCTCATACACACAAGAGAAACCCCATTCAAGTGCCAGTTTTGTGGGCGTGGCTTCTCGCAGAAGGGTAACTATCGTATCCACCTAGCACAGCACACCGGTGAGAAGCCGTACCAGTGTGATCAGTGTGAGGTCTCCTTTGCTCTCCATTGTCATCTTAAACGGCACAAGATTACCCATGATCAGAAGATACACTATCGTTGCATGTGGTGTGATAAAGAGTGCACCCAAAGGAAGCACATGCAAATGCATGTGCAGAGAGTTCACAAAGAGGACTTCTATCAATATGAAGAGCAGATGAAACTGGAAGCACCAGTTCCTATAGCCCCTTCTCAAGTGAAGCTTTATAATAGGAGAGTAGGAAAAGTAAATAAGGTCCGCAAGCAGTACCGCACACGGGCCCAGAAATGTGACAATACAATCCAGCAGTTAGTGAACGGCATTGTTACAAAACCAGAACCCATGAATGAGGATATAGAAACGTCGCAGAATATAGTAATTGAGCCTATAGTTGAACCAATGATGGAAACGATAACTTGTGAAATGTCTGTTGCTTCACATGACAGTGCAAACTTTGAAATCTTGGTCAGCGAAGACCATGAGAACTTTGCCAAGCACGCAATACCATTAGATCTTCTAGGCCCAGGTCCTTCCAATGTGGAGATTGTGATGGGCGAAAACAATGAGATCAACATCATCATCAAAGACCCTAGTGCCTTACAAGACCTTGTCGGTGATCAGGAGAGCATAGCCCAGTTGGCCAGTGGACATATAGAGGTTCCGAAATCTCTACAGCATGTTGTGCAAGCACTGGTCACCCATGCCAGACATGTATGTGATGATGATGCTCAGCTGTCACTTGACATTAGTGACCTGGATAAAAGTGCCTTATCGGGGGTGTCACAAATCTTACCATTCGATTCAACATAAATCTGACGAGGTGTCTTGGTATGATCAGAATGAGTTGTACACGTTTTCCCCTTGTCTAGGTCTGTAATGCTTGGTATGAACAGAATAAGATGTACACATTTTCTCTTTGTCTTGGCCTCTAATGCTAATGTAACACATTCGTGAACTCTATTCAACCATATATTTGTATTTTCTCATGAAAGATTTCATTTATTGATTGAATAAATAAATCTGATGATTATCTTGAATGTGGGGAGGGGTGCACACAATATTTTCTCATCTTAGTCTGTATTGGCAGTATAAAACATCTTTCTGTCATGTATTTTTATGTACTTTGCCATTAACTTGGTCAAGTTAACACTTTATTGATTAAATATAAATCTGAAAGGGCAGACGGGCACATAATCTGACTATCATCGGTATTGGAACTTCTTGCTGATTGTTGAAGATGGGGACAGAGTGTATGGACATGTCCTGAGTGTTGATTCCTGGCTCAACATAAATCTGTGTGTGTTTCGGTATGGAGATAAGGTGCACACAATTCTTTACTTTGTGATTTTATTTAGCATAAAATGTATTTTAACACTGTTCACCCATGTGAATTTTTTGCATCAGCTTGTTCAAGAGATCATTTCTGTGATGACAGTCATGGTGTCTAATTTTTATTTAGGTTTTCCTCTCTTACTCTTAGGTGTGGAGATTATAATCTAGACTACCAAATCATTGGGCTTCTGTTTGACTTGTTTGCAGTCTGGTTTTTCTGAGATTGTTCAGATTTAGAGGAGCGACTGGCCAAGTGTCTAGAATGCAGTCTTCCTTCAGGAAACGGAGGTTCAAATCCACAGTAAGGTGTGGATTTTTTTTTCTGTCGGGGGCGAAAGGGAAACATTAACCTGCACAGTTCATACAAACTGCACTAGCTCTCCCCCCCCCCCCCCCCCCTCCCTCCCGTCCTACACTGCAAGATACAGTAGATGACAGTTTTTTTTCAGTTGTTTTATTCATCCACAATAGGAAAAGCAGGAAGTGTAGAAATGTCAGCTTTACAGAAACAGAATCACACACAAAACGGAGGGTGCTGCTGCAACAATCAGATATAGAATTTACACTTAAATAACTACATTTATTCATAAGAGAAGCAAGATATAGTGAGAATAGGTATCACTTCTCCAAGGTCTTTTCTAATTTTATCTCACTTCTTTTATACCTTAATATAATTATGAAAAGACAAAAGCTGGAAAAATGTGACAACCGGAACGATTTGTGGATATAGAGATAAAGTTGAGTTGAGCTAAGAACTGACATCGCTGCGCTCAGGACATTCCCATACGCGCTCTGTCTCCTTGTTTAACAGTCAGTGAAGAGTCACACAACCAATCATTCCCACCGCTATCTGATTGAATATTCTCCTGGTCTTCCCTTTCAGTCTTGAGATTCTACCAGAACCCCTGCCAGTCTCTCACAATGCAATATTCTAAATCCTTTCTTAATTCCAACTATATTCACATGTCCTTCAGTAGCTTTAATCTTGAGACATTATTCCTTTGCTCATCAGTAAGAAACAAATTCTCATTTTTATTACCACAATTTTGGTATAATAGTGGGAAAGGTATTGTGAGAGTTACCAGAATTTGACATGAAGATAGTGTCTCATTCTGTTCACTTCAGAATAAATGTGTTGATTTTTCTGCTCTTTAAGCATCTTGTCCATCATTTGTAAAATCATGTGTGCTAATGTATAACTGGAGGTCGCATGGCCGAGAGGTTTAACACATTTAAAACTTTATCTTCTGAAAGAGACGTGGAATCGTTCCAAACACCAATCAGTTGGACTTAATGTTGACTTTTTCAGAATGCATTGGCAAACTACTGAACATTAAATTGCCTAGTAAATGAACCTGTGGTTGATTGCAACATTCTGCATAGAGCATGCAATTTTAGTCTTAGCCTATGACTGCACACCACACAACTAATGTTGACATTCCTTGGAAGTGGATGCACTGGTCCATACAGGGAACTGTTTGCACAGTTGCAGTAAGCAAACCTCAGCTCATTGCGTTTGGCTGATGTGCTTTATTAATTTCAATTTATTTTCAGAACATGTTTCAATATCTGGAGGTATCTCATGGCAATTCGATCGATGCCATGTTACAGCCGTTTCACATATGTTGTAATTACTGTACTTATTGTGTTCATAGTACTCAACCAGAACACCTTGCATAGTTTCATGTTTTGCCAGTAAGCTTTTAATTTACTTTTTTTTTTTTTCTCAGTGTAGAGTTTTATTGAAAGCTCTTGTTAGGCAATATCAAATATATACATATAACACATGTAATTTGAATTGTAAATCATGTGTGTCATTAATAAATTCATTGTGCCTGTACAGATGTTTTGAAATGAGTTAATCTTATCATGGTTGAGAGTAAAGTAATGTTTTTGTTTTTTTTAAATCACTATTATAAAGTTAGTTAAGATGCCTCTCCCTTTCTCTTTGCCCATCAGTTTTGCCAGTTGTCACTATTTCTCCTCACAGCGTACTCAGAAAATTTTGACTGTTTACATCTCATTTCTCTAATCAATTGACTTTCATCTTTTTCTTGCGGGACTTCGCAACCGCTTTACTGTCCATTTGCATTTTTCTCAGATATTGCCATTAGATGTTTCTCTGCTTATCGTTCATGTTTCACATGCACATAAGTGTTTGAACATTATGAAAAACTATTCTGCTTGAATATTTAAGAACACTTTAAGTCCATAATAGCTAGGTAAATAAATATTTTGTAACAATTTCCTTGTCTTTATAACCTTATATTGGTTAACACAGCAAACATAATTGATATGTAAAGTTAACAACAGTGAATCACCAAAGTGGAGCTCATGGAGAGAACTAGACTGAACAGAGTGGTTGAAGATAAGAAGCTGGCGCTGGATAAAGCATACATTGCGAAAACACGTAGTATAACTATAAAAGTCTTTGTCTGGAATCCACATAAAAATAGATAACAAAATAAATAGAGGAAGTCCCAACTAAAAAAAAACATGGAGAAAAATCGAGACAGAAATGAATATGGGGTATACATGGAGGGAGCTGCATGGTATAGCAAAGTAATTACTACGGGGTATACATGGAGGGAGCTGCATGGTATGGCAAAGTAATTACTACGGGGTATACATGGAGGGAGCTGCATGGTATGGCAAAGTAATTACTATGGGATATCCATGGAGGGAGCTGCATGGTATGGCAAAGTAATTATTACGGGGTATGCATGGAGGGAGCTGCATGGTATAGCAAAGTAATTACTACGGGGTATACATGGAGGGAGCTGCATGGTATGGCAAAGTAATTACTACGGGGTATACATGGAGGGAGCTGCATGGTATGGCAAAGTAATTACCACGGGGTATACATGGAGGGAGCTGCATGGTATAGCAGAGTAATGACTGAGGTATACATGCAGGGAGCTGCATGGTATGGCAAAGTAATTACTACAGGGTATACATGGAGGGAGCTGCATGGTATGGCACAGTAATTACTACAGGGTATACATGGAGGGAGCTGCATGGTATGGCAAAGTAATTACTACGGGGTATACATAGAGGGAGCTGCATGGTATGGCAAAGTAATTACCACAGGGTATACATGGAGGGAGCTGCATTGTATGGCAAAGTAATTACTACGGGGTATACATGGAGGGAGCTGCATGGTATGGCAAAGTAATGACTGTGGGGTATACATGAAGGGAGCTGCATGGTATAGCAAGGTAATGACTATGGGTTATACATGGAGGGAGCTGCATGGTATAGCAAGGTAATTACTATGGGGTATACATGGAGGGAGCTGCATGGTATAGCAAAGTAATTACTATGGGTTATACATGGAGGGAGCTGCATGGTATGGCAAAGTAATTACTATGGGGTATACATGAAGGGAGCTGCATGGTATAGCAAAGTAATTACTACGGGGTATACATGAAGGGAGCTGCATGGTATAGCAAGGTAATTACTATGGGTTATACATGAAGGGAGCTGCATGGTATAGCAAAGTAATTACTATGGGTTATACATGGAGGGAGCTGCATGGTATAGCAAAGTAATTACTATGGGGTATACATGAAGGGAGCTGCATGGTATAGCAAGGTAATGACTATGGGTTATACATGGAGGGAGCTGCATGGTATAGCAAAGTAATTACTATGGGTTATACATGAAGGGAGCTGCATGGTATAGCAAAGAAATTACTATGGGGTATACATGAAGGGAGCTGCATGGTATGGCAAGGTAATGACTATGGGTTATACATCGAGGGAGCTGCATGATGTAGCAAAGAATATGGACAGCAAGGAGTGGGTAGGTGAGAGACTTATGCTCTAATGGGAGACAAAGGGTGAAAGAATAAGCTAACTACACCTGCACTAATATACAGTTGTAAACACCCAAATCACATAACCACACATACATACTACGACATGCAAAGAGTTGTGAGTGACTAGAGACTCATGATCAGAAGCCTGACAACACCCATGTGAACACAGTTGCATTTCACTTACAGGACGTGGCAGTCAACCCCAGCATTTTGTTCGCTGTTCGTGATTCCTGGGCAAGTTTACATTCAATAGTTTACAATTGCTTTCTGAATGACCGGCACCTATACCGTTTCATAACAAGCCAAGGTAAGGCGGTCTGCTGCCAAATCACTTGCAGTTATTCGAATGCTGTATGCGGGATTACAAACTGCGTCTGTAACTCCTTCACCACAGAGCCGGCTATGTGAACGCTACTTTGGTTTATTGAATTAAGGGGAATGTGAACATTGCCATAAAGTCATTATCATACATTATGATGGTGTGGGTTCGAATCTTTAGTCCTTTGGAGGTAAAACATAAACTGTCTTGCATATTGTGTGGTGACTGTCTAGTAAAGTGGCACTTTTCCCTCAGCCACAACCTCCTGGGCAGATACCAATAGTTTAAAATGCTGTAATGATTGTTCTTTTTTAAGTTAACACGGGAAACGGAGATGACAGGGTGGCCCAGCCAAGTGCTTACAAGGTTGTCTGTTCTTTTTTATCTCCATGATTCAATTTATTGAGAGGCTCTTAGGGATCACCGCTGGAGTTATGGGGCTTGTACTTTGAGCGACGATTTAAGTAGGCAATTGTCGATCTGCAGAGAGAAAGCAAACTAGATGGGATCAAATCCAGTGCAATGAAGTGGATTCTCCTGCCTTTATGGCGATAACATTTTGTTTTGTTAACACAGGAAGTACAGCGTTTTGTTTGGAAAGTCCTTGGTATTAACAATAAAACGATTGAAACGTGCAAGTCTGCTTTATCAACACATTTCTTGTCATTTTGTTGGATGAAAAGAAGAAACCAGTTTTCCGGAGGGGCAGTATGTGGTAAATGAAAGGCCCAATATACGGAGGTGACAAGACGCCATGAGCAGGATATGCGTGAGCTCAGTACCAGAGCGTTATGTGTTGGTTCAGCAATTATAGAAGCCTCCTTAGATGGCAGGGAATGCCCATGGTCTGCCCCTACCTACCCTTGAAGGCCGACCGGCACGCATTCAGCTGTTTTAAATGAGCCAGCTGGGGCACCTCCTGTAAATGGAGGGATGAAGACGACACCGCAACATTTAGAGCATGGAACGTCCCACAAAACACCCGGCTAACAAAAGCCCAAAACGAAGTTGGGTGTGTTGGCCAAAAAGCGCAAATATTGCGGCTCTGCTATAAACAGACACAACACATTTACGTCCAAAAGATTAATGAAAAAGATGAGTTGTGGTCATCTGAAACATTGTGTGGAAAACACTGACATTAGAATGTGAAGCTACTGGAACCCAAGAAATAGTTCTTCTTATCGGAAATTCCTCTTATAAGAGTTCAAGCATATAGTAATGTATTTACAACGCACAATACAATATTGTTCTTCACAACATAAATTCGCCACACCCGAGATGGCCTTAAGCGGTTTTTTCCCCGCGTTTCCATCCTGATTCAGGACATTGCGGTCAACATCAGCATCTTTCAGCTGTATGTTGATTCCTAGGCTAGATTACGCTCATCAGCACGCCACGACTTTTGAGCGACCGGCTCCATGCTCTCATAAGTCACTGGCGCGACTCGAACCACTTCTAATTCTCGTGCGCTCACGTCGACCACGAGAGTATTCGGGGCCAACGGAGAAAGCTGCTAACCCCTCGGCCAGGCAGCCGACCTTAAGCGGTTTGCTCTGTAATAATACATTGGTTTGGACACAACCTCCAGTAGTGGTGCTGTTCTACGTAGCATTGTCATGTCAGGCAGCATCTGCGTGTGTTGTAAGTCTTATTATTATCATCATCATCATCAAGTGCCCTGCTAGCTGGCGTATGTGTTCATGGCTCTCCACAGATCTCGGTCTTTGGTAATCTGGATCAACTCTACTGATGATATTCCTCCACGCCACCGTCTCAATCCATCCAGCATAATTTCTCTTGGGCTGCCCCTCTTCCCCTCGATCTTTCCCGTTGTCACGATGTTCTCTAATGTCTCTCTTCTCTTCACATAACCGAAGAAAACTGTTTGTCTCTTTCTTATTGTTGTATAATGTTCTATTTTCATTAACCTGTTTCAGGCAATCATTGTTAGTTACTCTGGCAGTCCAAAGAATGCGCAAAATTCCTCTCAGGAACCACATCTCTGTTGCTTCTCAATCAATCAATCAGGTGCCGTCTCCGCAATTAAGGTTGGCTGCATTAGATCTCCAACACTGTCTGTCTCTTGCCTTGACTGTACATTCTGTCAGGCTGGTGTTCGCCTATCTCTTGATGTTATCCTCCCACTTGTATCGTTGTCTACTTCTTGCTCGCTTGCCCTCAAACCTTGCCTTCCAATATGATTTTTATAAGAGTTGTTGCTTCTTATTTCTTCTTAATTGTTCATTTACATTCCAAGGTTCACTGCCATATAGCAAAACAGGTTCTATATAGTATTTCAGTACTCTCTTTCTTACATTAAGTGATAGTGACTTATTGCATAAGATACTCTTCATTTTATGAAATAAGGCTTTTGCCTGCCCTATTATGCTCTTAATCTCTGTTGTACATCTTCCATTTGATGTTAAATATGCCCCTAGGTATTTAAAATTATCCACTTGGTTAAGAATTTTCACTTCTATTTCTATGTCACATGTTGGTGTCATCGTTTTCTTTGATATCACCATTGTTACTGTTCAAAACCTGCTTCTGCCTTTCATCTCCCAAATTATCCACTTGGTTAAGAATTTTCACTTCTATTTCTATGTCACATGTTGGTGTCATCGTTTTCTTTGATATCACCATTGTTACTGTTCAAAACCTGCTTCTGCCTTTCATCTCCCACAGAAGCAGAGGTCCTCAACCAACCCATGCCAAAGTGAAGACAAAAATATAGGTCTCTATTATTTGGGTGGTAGACTGGAAGACCCATATTTTTATAAACCAAATGGCATTCAGTGGGTGGTATGGTCGGTATTATGCCGGCCGCCTCTACTTCCCAAGACATTTCCTGGTAGCCATTTTAGGCTGGGTTGACTTGAGAGCCGAAGTAAATTTTACAAATTAAAAACCACCCCGATACGGATCAAACTCAAGGCAACGACTACGGCTTTCAGGCATCTAGCCATAACGCTACAGCGGCTCAGACGTGATAGGTTAGTGTTTCTTTGCCTCCTTTATGAACCCGGGTAACGCACATGCTGTTCAAAACCTACACAGACCATACTTGTTTGTTTTGTAAAGTGTCATCTTGATTGCGCATGAATACTTTCCTTCCACAGTATTCCATCTTCCCCCAAAAGACCACACGAGGTGAACAGGGTGCACACATTCTGTAGCATCTTAGTGTATGTATACCGGAACTGATTTTAGTCCAATTGGCTGGTGTAGGGGTTGAACCCGCTACCCCTGAATCAGCACACAGATCATTAAGAACGAGCGCTCTTATCCATTCAGTTATGTTGAACTCACACTGTAGTTGAGTTAGGAGGCGGACATCGATACTCAAAGCCACTCCAGCCTCATAAGTAGGCCTACCATATTTACAAAGTTAAAGTCATATCACCAGTGAAACCTTTTGTGATGATCAGGAGCCATGTGGAAGGTTTTAAAGTTAGAAGTTTATTTGCTGCTCTCTAAGGAAAATATTGGCGCTGTGACCTAGGGGCAATGAATGTGTTTCACCACTCTCCGACATACCGATTCGGTATCTGCTCAATTTAGAAGCAGAGTGTGTTGTGTTGATTTCGGCATTATGAGCGTTGGTCATTCAGAAAGCAACGGCTAACTATTGAACCAAAATATTGCCTAGTATATCACCATCTGGTGCTACGCCTATAAGCGTGGTGATCATGTGTTGCCTCTCGCAGGATAACCAGTCGTGGATCAGCTCCGTGTTCTCCATTTAGCACATGCTCATGTGTTTTTCTGTAGTTCCATGATATTCTTTGCCTTTTCCTCAGAAACGACATCTCCACTGCCATTAGCGAGCAATAGGTAGACAACGATATAAGTGGGAAGATAACATCAAGAGATGGACGAATATCAGTCTGACAGAATGTACAGTCAGGACGAGAGACAGTGTTGGAGATCCATTGCAGCCAACCTTCATTGTGGAGACGGCACCTGATTGATTGACCGCCATTAGATGTTTTTTAGCATGTCTGCTGATTGTCCACATTTAACATCCATTCAAAAGTACAGGTTCTATGTAGCATTTCAACACTTTTTCTCGTTGCAAAAGTTTTCCATCTTGCAAAAGGCTACCCTCGCCATAGCGATTCTAGTTCTAATCTCTTCAAGAGACCTTGAAGAAGATCCTGGGTTAGGCTTCTAATTTGTGGGGAATGTAATGCACGACAGGGAAATGCCCTTGCTGAAGTCATGGTGTTTTCATTAGTCTGCACAAATGATGGGAGGCCAACGAAAATGTGAACGAGACCTAGTGATGCTGACACGGCTATTGACCTGGCATTTGTTACCCAGTTGGTATTTTTGATTGTAAAATGGACTGTCGTGGGTGATTATGGGAATGACCATCTACCCTGTTCGGTATTGATTGCTAAGCCCAAATATTTAGTAAAAGAAGAGCTTCGCTTATGACACCACAACCTCAAACCTGAGAATGGAGGTGGAGGAGGTTACTGCAGCTTTCCATTGGTTGGAGAACAAACTGTATAGGCTGTTGTGATTGTGACTGATTCACAAAGCATGCTGGCAAAGGTGAAGACCGGCATACTTCATATCAATACAGAGGTCATAGGTTGTGAACATTCGCTGAATCTTTTCTCCAGGACACTCTGGTGTGATTGGCTGGTGCTGCATCAATTAGAGGTGATGTGATGCATGATAAGACATATGTGGAGGCTCTCAGGGAGATAGTGAATATTGAAGAACAGACAATCATGGTCTAGATAGAATGTGACAACAAGGGTTGGTCAGAGGATCTGGTCGACAGTTGTCACTAAGAAGTAAAGTAAGATGGACATATAAACAGATTGCAAAGGGGCCATTAGTTTTGGAACTCTCCGTTGGCTGTTAAGATGACTGAGCGCTTATGGGAGTATCCAGAGTACAATAATGTCGGTTCTTGACTCACCTCAAAACACCTCCCATCAGATGTTATGGCTGTTCCGAGATAGTTGTACCGATCCACTTGTTTAAGAATGTTCCCATTTACCCGTATGTTATATTATATTTCTTTCTTCCTAGTGAGGACCATAATCTGTGACTTCTTACAATTTAATTATAACCTTAGTTGTTCACTGTGTGCAACAACCGCATACTAAATGCTGCAGATCCTGTTGATTGTCTGCAATCAATACTGTATATTTTATGTTACTGACATTATGTCCCCCGACGGCGATTCCCTTCTAAATTTCTAAAAATATTTTCACTGTATTGGGAAAATAGATGTGGAGTCATTACACATCCCTGTCACATACGTCTCTGAATAGGATGATATTGACCTATTTAATTATAAATTTGTATGGTAGCTTGTTGTTTCCAATATATGTTTTTTTATAAGTCTAATGTCTTCCCCATCAATTTGTAGATTTACAAGCATCTTCATCATGTTGACATGTATTACTTTTATCAAAAGCCTTACTGAAGCAAAGATATAGGTCTTTGTCTACTTCTACAGAATGCTCAATTAATGTTCTCAGCAAATAGTACAACATTTACTGCACCCTTGCCTTCTAAGAACCCACATTGTTTTCCTCCTATTTGGGGTTGTATTTTCTTCCTAACTCTTTACATGATTGATTATGTGGTTGTTTCGGGATTTGAAATTTAAATATTGAGCACAACCCACTACTAGCAACGCCGATCGCATTCCGGTATGAACCTAAGGCCTATCCACGTCAATATGGAAGCACTATACTCGAGTTTCGCCCTTGTTTGAGCTCGTCAGTAGTGCATATCCCTGACCGGATCCGGAAACAGTCCCGGATCACGCGTGTGAAGCGGGTGTGTAACCACGCGGCACACACTGGACACACCAAATTATCACAACAGAACACCACAACGCTACCCATCATAGGCTATGCTCAAGATTGCCCAATCGCCGCGACCGACGTCCGTCAATCGATGGGACCCGAACGATCAGGACTTCTCACTGGCAAGGAACACCAGGCCTCCTAAATCGTGTCTTTACATGATGATTCTTAGCAAAATCTTTGTGATGTGGCTCATTATACTAATTGTTCAATGTTGATCACATTCCAAGACTCCTGATTTCTTCGGGATTGCAATAAATAAATAATTACATAATTCAGGAGGTATATCTCTAGTATCATATATTGTGTCCCGCAGTCTGGTGACCTGGTCTATTCCATATTCTTCTAAGGCAGGGGTCACCAAACTACGGCCTGTTGGCCGGATCCGGCCCGCGACGTAATTTCATCCGGCCCGCCGACGGTACTCGAACTTGCTTGATACATGTATAACATATGGAACACGAGACGTTATGATACAATTTAAATATTATGTTTAGAATAATAGATATTCACATGTGCGGAGACCACCTGGCGGCTATGTCTTAAATTTACTATTTTCAGTTATACATTATTGTATCTAGATTTTCTTGTGTATTGTAATGTTTGCTTATTTCGTGCCATCCCAAATCCTTCCCCGGCTCGTGGTAGCGTCGCCTATGCTCTGACAGTACCATGGTTTCCATTGCAACACACACACACACCTTTCCCTCCCCCAGATGCGTCTGGCTGTCAACACAGGTCGGATGCTCCAGAAATATTTACTTCTGTTTGCTCGCTATCCATTTTATAGGTATGTAACAAGGATTTCTTTGTTTGACAGTGATAGGTAAGTAAACTACAAGGGTGAATAGAGGCAATAAATTAAAGTAGCAGACATAGCATAAAAATGCCATAGAAGTCTCATATTACAAAAATATTATCCCCAGCCCAGAAGAATTCCCTGGTCAAGGTGTTAATCGAGCTGGTCTCTAGGCCAGTGTTTTTCATCCTTTCTGCTGGAGCAGATCCTTACGCAAATGTTTATGTTGCTCAAGGAACTCTGTGCGATGATCCAAGTGTCTGTCCTACTTTATGTAGTAAACCAGATGGGCAGAAATGTTGCAGTTAGGCGATTTCGGTGGAACCCCGGTCGGAAAACTGCTCTAGGCTGTTTATTTAGGCCGGCCCTATTTATATATTTTGCAAACCTTATTATGAGATATATTCTATTACCAATGGTACCTATAAACTTTATATGTACCTTTGGTGAGCTGTAGATTCACCAGTGACCCCCTAGTCCTCTGCTTTTCTTGTGTTTCAATAGGAGTTTAATTATGTTTCTAATTAAATGTCTTTTTCATTTTCAGATCCCGTGTACTTCACCCTTCTTTATGGCTACTAAGAAAAGAAAAGTGAACGCTGAGTGTCACGTTTTCAATAAAGAAATGGGAGTAAAGTACTTCTTTGTGGAAACAAAGAACCAGAAAACCAGTTGTGCAATATGCAGCGAAAGGGTTGCCATTTTCAGAGTACAATCTTCAATCTTTGGTGTCACTACGAAACAAAACATCTATCAACATATTCAGTTTTCTGGAAAGTTACGCTCTAAGAAATATAAGTCCATGAAACGTGGTTTAGAAACACAAAGAAATCTCTTCACGAGAAAGTTTGCTGAAAATAAATCTGTCACTCGTACAAGTTACAAAATTGTGCATAAGATGGTAGAATGAGGAATACCGTTTACTGTTGGCAACTTCATCAGAGTGTATGATGGAAGCAGCAAATGACTTGTGTCCTGAAAAAACCGATTTGTTTGGAACTATCAGCCTTTCGACAAGTTCAGTTGTGTGAAGTATAGAAGAACTTGGAGAGAACATAGTGCTACAGATACACGAGAAAACTAGGAACTTATTGTGGTATTATCTGACGCTGGATAAGTCTGCTGATCTCTCGAGTAGTCACAACTTCTCGTGTTCATTC
Source organism: Cepaea hortensis (assembly GCA_963921405.1). Lineage (NCBI taxonomy): Eukaryota > Metazoa > Mollusca > Gastropoda > Stylommatophora > Helicidae > Cepaea > Cepaea hortensis. Next base: position 168,153,606 of record OY992876.1, on the reverse strand, counting down.
ATGGTGTCAGTTTGAACTTTCAGATAATAGAAGAGTTGGCATCTGTTTGCAGCATGCACGGAACAACAACTGGAAAAGACATTTTCATGGAAGTGCAAAAAGTTTTGCAAGACTAACCTTCAGTGGTATCAGCTTCGATGTGTTACAGTTGATGGAGGGAAAAACATGGAGTGATGAAAGGTCTGATGGGGCAGATCAGGACTCAGTTGGAAGATTTTCAAATTCTGGGCGCTCTGTTCATACATCAGCAAGTAATCTGTGGGAAAGACTTAGATATTTCTGGAGTACTGAAACCAGTCGTTTCTGCTGTGAACTTCATTCGGGAACATGCACTCAATCATCATCAGTTCCAGGCTTTTCTGCAAGAAATTGATTCTGAATTCTGTGACTTGCCTTATCACACATCCGTGAGGCGGCTCAGCTGCGTTAAAGTCCAGTTTCATGTTTACAAGCTACGAAACGAAATAGATGTTTTCCTCATTGAAAAATATAGAGCTGATTTACAAATGTCAGATACTACCTGGCTGTCAAAGTTGTCAATTTTGGTCGACATCACATCCCACAAGAACTGAATTTGAAAATTCAGGGAAAGGATAACCTCATCTGTGATCTCTACAGAATCATCAAAGGATTTCGGAGAAAGCTGTCATGGTTTGAAGCACAACTGGAAGGAGAACTTTTCTCATTTTCACTGTTTCAGAGTTTTGCGATAGTCGCCTGAGATGTCAACCTCGACCCCCCCCCCCCCCCCCCCCCCCCCCCATTTTTAAAATTTTTATTTGTGACTTGAAGAAGGTTTTGGAGAGATTTTCAGATCTTGACAGAATTGAGAGCGACATTCTTCTGTTCCAGAATCCGCTTGATTGTAACCTTGACGATGTGCCAGTTGAACTAAAGTTGGAGCTCACTGATTTGTAAGCAAATTACTTGTTGAAAGAGAAGCACAAAGAAGGAAAAGTTGAATTTTACCGCTGCTTACATGATGTTGAGTTTCCTAAACTGAAGTAATTTGCAGCTGGTATGGCATCAGTGGTTGGAACAACATATGTCTGTGAGCAAACATTTTTAGAAAATGAAGTATGTGAAGTCAACACATCGAACGAGATTGACTTATGAACATTTCTTCTTCTTCTTTGCATTCATCCGGAGTGTTTTTTTGTCAGATGTGATTGAGGTGTGTCTAAGTTATGCGCCCTTGGGCCGAAACCTGTAGGCCGACACATCTGGCTTTAGCGTGCTTTTTTGACCAGGTAGCATTCCTGGGAGACTCTCACTTTTACGGTACCGTCCACAATCCAGCTGGCCAAGTTGGAACAGTCAAAGACTTAACGGTCATCCCTCAAAGGAAGGCAGGGACAGTCCATGGCATTTTCCGCCATCCAGGGTGGCTTCCATAACTGCAGGGCCGACTCATAGCGCCCTGGTGCTGGGCTCACCGAGGGAATCGTCACGTCCTGCTCATGGCTTTAATTCCTCACTTCAATATATTGGGCATTTCGTTCGCCCCAGCCTGTTTCCGCACAAACCAGAAAGGTCTGCAGACGGTATCCACTCAGCGAATTTTCGGTTCTGACATGTGCTTGTCGTTGTGCCCGTCAGAGCTGTTCCGACACAAGAGGCACGACGGACATTCGGAAACTACCTAGTTAGAGCTGTTCCGAACAAGAGCGGCATTCGGAAACTAGGTAGTCAGAGCTGTTCCTAGCACGAAAGACATTTCACTCTGACGTTTTTTGCGTTGTGCCTGATTTATTTGCACCTGTAGGCCAGCACATCCGGCTTCAGCAGGCATTTTTACAGGTTAGCCATCCCAGGGTTTCGAGGGACGTTAGACTGTTAGTGCTGTGGTGTCGCCCACATCTCAGCTGGTAAAAGTAGAACGGTCATCAACATCACGGTAAACCCTCAAGGGAAGGCAGGGGCAGACCATGGGCATTCCCCCGCTATCCAAGGAGGCTTCCATAATTGCAGAGCCGGCACATATTGCTCTGAGACTTGGCTCACCCGAGGATTTGCCACGCCCTGCTCATGGCTGCTTTAATTCCTCACTTCCATGTGTTGGGAATTTTATGAACATTTGAAAGCAATACCCGGGAAGGGTAACCCAGTCAACAAATGCCCACAGAAGTCGGATGTGTCGGCCTAACAGTGCAAGAATGCAGCTTTGCTGTAAACAGGCACAATGCAATCACGTCCGGAAAAAAAAAAACCGGATGAACGCAGAAGAAGAAGAAGAAAGCAATACTCTTGATTGGATGCAGCAATTCCAAAGCAAACTTTGATCTTGAAAGCCAGATATCAATTTCACAAATCTCACTAACTTTTGCTGCTTAGTTTGCAAATTTCAGATATGTGCACACTAGGTCTGATGTAACAATCTTTTTGCTAATGTTGCCTTCTTTAATAACTATTATTTTTTTAGTAAATAAATATGTTGGTTGTCTTTGTTGTTTTGTGCATTGCACGCCACTCACCAATGATTAACTTAGGTTTTAATCTTTTTTCCCACAGCTTTCGTTCTGGCTTGCAAGTACTGTTATCGTTAGTTGCATATCCTTCACAGGTCGTTTGCAGTCAACACCGGCATTTTTTGCTGTTGTTGATGTCTTGGCAAGTTTACATTCAATAGTTTGCCATTGCTTTCTGAACGACCAGCACCATTACCATAGCGTAAAAAAAAACCAGCACAACACGGTCTGCCGAGTATGCGGCCCGCGCTCGTCGTTTTGTCAGTTATCCGGCTCGCTGTGAAAAATTGTTGGTGACCCCTGTTCTAAGGCATTGATCATTTTTGTTGTGTAAATCACAAACAGTAAAAACATGCTGGGGCTTATTGTAAAGGAAACACAAGTAAATTCAGTTCTGAAACATTTTAATTTCTGCTTGTATATACAACAATGAACACAATGTAGATCAGCACCAACTCAAAGACCATTTCAGTATTGTGTATATAATATTTTCATTTGTTATTCAATATCATATCCATATATGCACAATACTTGTGACCATCTTCCAGTGATTGAGCATCTTGCAGCTCAACTGAAAACAAAATTAAATTAAGCTGTATGGAACCGGGATTATACTGTCACTAATATTGATGCACAACTCTAAGACTATTTCAGCATTGTGTATATAAAATTTTCATTTTTTGTTATTCAATATCATATCCATATATGCACAATCCAACAGGTCATCTTTCCGGATACACAGTTTAGACATTATATCTTCTGCTATCTTCTGACCATCTTCCAATGATTGAGTATCTTGTAGCATAACCTAAAAAAAAAAGTATTAAAATTGTAATTTAACTTTATAGACCCTGCAATACACTAGCACTAATATTCTGAATCATAAAGCAATTTATCACATGTTCACAGCAATTAGTAAAGATGCAACTTGTAATGTTTAACTTTTAACAATAATAGTTATAATTACAGTGAAGTAAAAATTCAACATTAGGAAAGTAATTGGATGTATGGTGTTAGTCTCATAGTTTACACCAATCTCTACTCACTGGCTGATGTGTAGAACATCAGGCTGACTACCTTTGCTTTATAGGACATTTCCTGGTGCTCATTTTTGGCTGGGCCGAACTGGGAGTTGAAAAAATCCCTGCCTCAAATACACGACTCAGCCACTGCGCTACTATGAAAAGTCAGCAGCACAGTGCATTAAAGATAATAAATAGCATGTTCACACAAACCCTATGCTTCCAGTGTCAAACTTGGACATTATTAAACTCACACTTAAGCAAAATCAACACTTGTTAGATAAAATGCCCAAAGAGAGACTATCAACTTAACTATCCAAGACCGAGTAAGAAATTATGTTGTCAGATAGTGGGATCAACACCTTGTGCCACATTTCTTGAAAGATAAGACCAAATTGTTTGGCCATCTCGTTAGAATGCAACACCATCAAATACCAGCACTGGCACCACGTTAAAAAACATCTGCTGGATCGCCAATTATTCCTCCCCAGTGTTTGACAAAAAAAGTGGAAGATGATGATTAAAGAATATCTGACAACAGTTTGGGAACTAATGAGCTAAGATTAACTAAACAGTTATTAAATCAACAGCACGGACAGAAGAACACATATAAGGAAATAAGGACTTTAAGATGTTTGTGAGTAGGTGTGTAAGCTATATATGAATGAATGTATGTATGTATGAGTACAGTGCAGTCTGGATAAGTAGAAGTCACAGGGGCTTCTTCTTCTTCTTCTTCTGCGTTCATCCAGATTTTTTTTCCGGATGTGACTGCGTTGTGCCTGTTTACAGCAGAGCTGCATTCTTGCGCCGCCAGGCCGACACATCCGACTTCTGCAGGCATTTGTTGACCAGGTTAACCTTCCCGGGGGTTTCTTAGGACTTTTGAATCTCACTGTTGTGGTGTTATCCCCCATCCTAGCTGGCCCATATAGAACAGCCAAAGACATCCTGGTCAACCCTCAAGGGAAGGCAGGGGCAGACCATGGGCATTCCCCGCCATCCAAGGAGGCTTCCATACTTGCAGAGCCATTACACAGCGCTCTGGTACTGGGCTCACCCAAGGAATCGTCACGTCCTGCACATGGCTGCTTAGCCTCACTTCCGTATATTGGGCCTTCCGTTCACCATAGGCTGTTCCTCCGGAAACCAGAAGAATGCAGTCTTCAGATGACATCCACACAGTGAGCTTTCGATTAAGACTTTCCACATAATGGATTTGCTATCCAAGCAATATTCCATTTCGTGTCACTAGGACACTTTTTCCACCATTTACGAAGCCCACACAGTGAGCTTTTGATTCGGACTTTCCACGTAATGGATGTGCTATCCAAGCAATATTCCATTTCATGCCTCTGGGACGCTTTTGTAACCGACGTACCTGTGGTATGAAGTGTGGCAGTCTAAATACATCTTCATGCACCTTTAGATGTCAACCTGAATGTAGTTAAAGTAAGCTGTAGTCAACTTGAGCTTGTTGATATCTCCATAGAGCTTGTCCTCAAATGAAGCAGGCGTGGGCCATAATATCTTTCTCTGTTCAGCATATATTGGGCACTCCTGCAGCAAATGTTTAGCTGTCATTTTACCAGTTCCACAATTACATTCATCGGTATCTCCTATCTTTAGTTTATTGAACAAGTGGTGTTTCAGCCTGTTATGTCCTGTGCGGAGTCTGAAGATTGCTACTTGTTCTCTTCGGTCGAGTTTGTAATATGCATCATCCTTCTGGTGGCCTGGATGCTCTGATTCCCATTTGGTTCTATAAGTGCTTTTTATAAACCTTTTTGCCTCATTATAGGTTATGTCTATGTCAGACTGTGATAATCGTCCACCCTCTTTTGCTAGTCTGTCAGCCTCTTCATTTCCAGGTATACTGCAATGTGATGGGATCCACTGTATTACAACTTTTTTGGATTTCTGGCATAGACCATGGAGTGCTGCTCTTAGGTCAGCTAGTTCTGTGCTGTTTTTGCTCTTCAGTATTGAGACAGCTGACTTTGCATCTGTGAAGATAGCTATTTGCTTATCTTTATTTTCCTCCATCAAGAGCATTTCTGCTGCAGTTTTCAAAGCCTCTACCTCCGCTTTGAAGTTACTTGAAAATTTTCCAGTTGCCACTGACTGTGTTTTTATCACTCCATTTTTTAAATTAAGGAGAATTCCTCCTCCTCCATTTTTAATTGAATCTTTGGCTGATCCATCTGTATATGCATGGGTCCAATTGCTGCTTGGGTAATGGTCTTTTATGTAGATGAGGGTTATTTTTCTTCTTTCGGTTTCATTCTGAGTGTTCTTTTTCTCAATACCAGGAATGTTTTCTATCATCTCAGGCAATTTCTGCTGTCTCCAAGCTGGGAAGTTGTGTGCATTGTAAATGGGCTTGACTGTTGATATGTTAAGTATGGGTTCTGCCCTAATCTTTCGTTTTGCAGTTTCTACAAAGTTGGTACGCTTCAGTCTTCCTTTTCCAAAACCATTAAACCTGTTATACATAGGGTGGTCTGTCAATCTTCTAAATTTTTCTGCATGTTGCTGGGCTCTGCTATCTCTTCTGTCCTGCATTGGTTGTAAACAAGTGATCTTTTCTAGTTCATTAATAGGCGTTGTCTTCAGGCTTCCAGTTATGATTCGCATTCCTTGGTTTTGGACTCTACTTATTTTGTTAAAGTTTGACTTAGCTGCTGTTGCCCAAGCTGCAATGCCATATTCCAGTACTGGCCTCACCCGTCCAGTATATAACTTCTTGAGAACTTTCTCATCTGCTCCCCACGTTGTACCAGCAAGCTTATTCATGATTGCCATTCTCTGCCTTGCTCTTGTTCGATTGTTCTCAACCTGTGTCTTCCATGTCAGGCGACGATCAAAGGTGACTCCTAGATAGTTTGGATTTTCTTCATGGCGCAATATTTTTCCATTCAATACCAGCTTAGGTTGCTGAGTTTTATTTGAGAGGGAGAACACTGTGCATGTTGTTTTCTCCTCACTTATCTTCACTAGCCATGATTTTGACCAGTCCTCTAGCGCTAATAAGGCTTGCTGTATTCTGCTGTTAGCTGTACTAATATATTCTTCAGATGTCCATATGGCTAGGTCATCTGCAAAGGAGGATGTGTGTACTCTGGCTGGAAAATTTTCCATGATGTCATTTATATATGCTAGGAATAATGTTGGTGAAAGAACTCCTCCTTGGGGGACACCTTGCTCCAACAGCATCATTTTGCTTGTTTGTCATTGTACTTTTGTCCTGGCAGTTCTGTTCTCAAGGTAGTGGCTGATCCATTTATACATTTTTCCACAAACATGCATTTTTTGCAGTTTTACTTTCAGTCCTTCCTTCCATACTTTATCAAATGCTTTTTCTAAATCTATCCAGACTGCTAGTGTGTGCTTTTTCTCTTGGAAGGCATCCTCTATTTCCTGAGCTATATAGGTTATTTGATCTTCAGTGGATCTGTACTTTCTGAATCCTGCTTGGTGTGGTGTTAAGAGTTTGTGTTTTCTTCCAGATGCCATGTTAGCCTGCCATTGATAATGCGTTCCATTAATTTTCCTACACAGCTAAGTAGACTGATAGGTCGATAGCCATTTGGTTCTTCCAGGTCTGTTCCTTTCTTTGGGACTGGTATTAGTATAGCTTCCTTCCATGCCTGTGGGACTATTCCTTTCTTCCAGCTGTTATTTAGGACTGCTAGTAGTTTCTTCTTTGCCTTGGTGCCTAGTCCTATTAGCATTTCATTTGTGATTCCATCCTTTCCTGGTGATTTCTTCTTTTTAGGGTATTCATTGCCTGTTCCATTTCTTCCATTGTTAGATTTGCCATCATATATTCTGCTGCTGTCTCTGTATTTCTATAATGTATCTGTTTGTCTTTGATTGCTTTCTTCTGTTCGGTTGTAATATCAATGTGGTTTGCATTTGCATAGTGTTCCATTAGTGCATTTGCAACCTTTTTTCCTGTAAGCAAGGCATTTCCTTGTTTAATTGTTATTTGTTTGTTTCTAGGTCCTTCATTGTTCATGGCTTTCACTAGTTTCCATAGTTTGTTTCCATCCCTGTCAAAATTCAGGTTTTCTGTTTTTTCCCTCCAACAATCTCTTGTTGTTTGATTTACTGTTCTTTTATATTTTGCTGAGATGGCTTTGAGAGAGATATTCGCTTCAATTGTTTGTTCTCTCTCTGCTGTCTTCCTGGCATCTTCAACTTTGTCTTCCAAAATTTGTAGTTCTTCAGTCCAGTATGGTTTGTAATTTTCCTCGCTCCTCTTGGAATGGACTCAGTGGCTGCCTGTATTATCGCTCTGTTTAGACTTTCCACCATTTGCTTTATGTTGCCATATCGTGTATTTATGTTTTCACAATATTTGTCTGTTAGTATGGCAAATCTGTCCCAATCTGCTCGTTTGTAATTCCAGCGGGGCAAGGGCTTTTGCTCCTGTGGAACATACTCCATATTCATTACAAGCTTGATTGGTCTGTGGTCACTACCTGCTAATTGGTCAAGCACATGGCGATCGATTTTGTGGAGGATGTCTCCTGTGCAGAAAGCTAAGTCTGGAGTAGAAGTGGTAAGCCATCTTCTGGAGTAGAAGCTCGGTGTGTCATCCGCTTTGTTGAGTAGATGGAGATTTGAGTCTATTTCCCAGTCCTCCAATTCATCTCCTCTTTTGTCAGTATCTGGGTATCCCCATCTTTCTGAACGGCTATTAAAGTCTCCGACAATAATGCAGTTTGTGTCAGTTATTTTCATGTTTGAGAGTGTAAGGTCCTTATCTGCTGGGCTATACAGATTGTAGATTCTTATTTTCATGTCCTTTATCATTATATCAACACCTATAATTTCCGTTTGGTTGTCAGAGATCACAGATACTTCGCTGCAAGGTATTGTATTTCGTGTAAGTATTAGAACTCCTCCTTTGTGTCCTTCGCGGTCGAAACATGTGGCCTGATATCCTCTGACTGAGAATTTGTGATTGGCGTTGAGGTGTGTCTCTTGAATGCATGCCACATCTATTCTATCTTTATGAAGACGCTGTGTTAGGGAGTCTTTCTTCTTGTAAACTCCTTCGGCATTCCACTGTAGTATGTTGAGTGTCCGGGGTATTTGGTCAATAGCTCTTAACCTACTCCTCTGTGCCTTGACTCCACAGCACAGGGGAAGGTGACCACCAGTAGTCATGGGTGGACCCCCTCGAGGCAGGGGGCCCAGCACTATCGCAGCCTGATGGGACTTCACGGGATTAGCACCATAACGATTAATTTTGATTTGTGACATCATGAATTAAGTTACGTTGCACTGCTTTGTCAAGCCTGTGGCTCAGTACATCCGATTTCGACAAGCATTTATTCAGGATGCTTTCCCTAGCCTTTGACTGTCCCCAGTCTACCTACAAGGCAGCAGGTTTTACGTTGCACTGCTTTGTCAAGCCTGTGGCTCAGTACATCCGATTTCGACAAGCATGTATTCGGGGTGCTTTCCCTAGCCTTTGACTGTCCCCAGTCTACCTACAAGGCAGCAGGTTTGTGTGTCTCTTCGTCTGGTCCCTCTCCCTTGACCTGTCTGACATGGGTGGCCCTACCAGTAGCTGTGCTACCGTCGGCATAGCTCTAGGGATCATTGGGACGCACAAGCCCCTCTACCTCGTCACGGTGGACACACAGCAGAGGGGAGTCACAGGGGCTGAAGGAATTTGTTCTACTTATCCAGACTGCACATATATTTACACTAATACCATGCAGTAGCATTGAGTAAAATGATGGTACCACTTAGGAAACACAGTTAGCAATCAAATAAACAGCAATACAATATTAGAAATGTTGAAATGTTTAATTTTGAAAATTTCCAAATTAATTAAAGAAAAAGTCTGTGATTTTGCTTTGCTTCTTGACTTGTGAAAAATATCTTCCCATGGCCTGTTTAAAGGCACAAAATGGTGAGACTGCATCATCTGAACATCCAGTCTGCATCATGTAAATGTCAATTTTGTCAATTCATGCCAAAATATCTGACTGCGATACAGGTTGTGCTTGCAGCCCACAGTCATCTTCATCCGCAGAATTATATTTAGCTAAAGCAGGTCTCAGCACTTCTATCCATGAGTGAGTCGTTGCTTCGTCGACTGACTGTTTCTCTCCACACACATTCTTGTACGTGATGCAATGTCGTTTTTTTTTTTTTTTTAAATGATCCAACCAGCCAGCACTATAATTCCAGTCTGTCTGACCTCCAAGACATGCAAATTCTTCTGCTTTTGCAATAAGTAAAGGCCCATTTACAGGTACATTTGCCGATCTAATAACAGTGAACCATTTTAAAAGGGCAGCATCAACAAAATCACACGTGGCAGTTCTAGTTCGCTGCCTGTCACCGTCGATTTGACATTCGAAAAACAATTTTCTGTAGCGGTATTTATGCTTTAAAATGCCGGAAAGTGTCAATGTTGGAATACCAAATTCTCTAGCTATATTCACTCTCTTCTTCCCACTATGTTCAACCTCTTCTTCCCATTATGTTCAACCTCTTCCAATAGCTCAATCTTTCTTTTTTAAAGTTAAAGTAGCAAGCTTTCGCCCACTAGCCGCCATTGTTGACATGTAGCAAGATATCATATGTGCTGTATCGATTGTTGTTCTCCGGGCTGACTAAAAATAATTCTTTCGCGAGACAATTTTTTTCGGGTGTGAACTCGACTGTATAAGTAAATGTGTATTATACATTCTAGTTTGAAGGTATATGTATTTATGTCTTGAATCAGCCTACTGGATGTTTAAGAGCGAGTGCTCTTATCAATTAAACCACACTAATCTCCATCTGGTCAGTATTATGCCAGCTGTCTTTACTTTCCTATATTTCTTATATCCAGGCCACAAGAACTGTAGAAGTAACAATCTTAATCATGCCACTACAATGAATCAAACCCTTGCTAGTAGGTATGTGTAGTTATCACCCAATTACCATGCTTCTTAAAGAATGCAAACATGAGCAGTTACTACAGAAATAGCCCGACATACCTCGAGTTCCATAAAATAACCAAGGTCATGCACATGGTCAAGGTGAATCCTTGTCTGGCCTAGCATGATCAGTAAACGGGATTTTCTAACAACACCTTTTATGCCCAATGTTTCCGCCAGCACAACCTGTTAAAATTACAACAATAAAACAACTGAAATACGTCTAAAGTTTAAGGAATTGGCTACCCTAATAATTATTTTTTTCAAAGACATGATTGTGTAAATAAAAATAAGTTAAAATGTAAGTTCTGCTAAACACCATACTGGAAGGAAGGGTGGAAAGCATAGGTGTAAAAGGACAACAGCATAGGTGTGAAAGGAAAACAAGATTTATATGAGATATTTATATGGCCTGAGATATGACTAATCTACCGTATGACAGTAGACAGTACTGCCTGCTTCCTGTTAGTGTCGAATGTTGGGTGGCACTCACAAAACCTGACACTCCACATTGTGCTAAAGGCTTTGGGCGGAGAAGCGCAACTGGAGCGTAGAAACCTTATCCTACTGTGAGGAAATGCAACCTAAAGACTAAATGTCATGGTACAGCAGACCAGACCCTAAGCCTTGGGCAGTAACTGGTCTAGGATCGAAGCCCTGACAGGCGGACAGTTACAGCATTGCTTTGATGATCAGCAGCTTCTGCAGCTGGTCTTGTTCCAGATGTATTGGTGTTACCTTTCCTCTGGAGTAAACTTTTTAGGCAGAGAGAGAGAGAGAGAGAGAGAGTGAGAGAGAGAGAGAGAGAGAGAGAGAGAGAGAGAGAGAGAGAGAGAGAGAGAGAGAGAGAGAGAGAGAGAGAGAGAGAGAGAGAGAGAGGGGGGGGGATCATGCTGCATGGGCAACACATGATCTCTACATTTCAGCCCAAGCATTATGCTATGGAGAGGTTATCATGCCATTTATAAAAGGCACAATGTCAAGACGGCAAGGCGCCAGTACAGTACATTATTATGGACTGAAAGGAGGGTGCTAGACTTTATCACCTTGGCAAGAGCTGGAGAATACTGAACATCCATTGCAGCCAACCTTTCATGTGAAGATGACTACTTATCTGACTATCTCTAAACAAGCTTCTTTATTGTTTATTTAAAAATATGAAGACAGATTGCTATATTCGATAGTGATACAAGCAACATGTAAAGCAAAAACAGCACCTTTTGCAAAATGTTCACAATGTATCCAGTACCACATAAAAAAAGAGCGACATAAAAATCTATTACAATAACTTTATTCAGACAGGAAATCTACAAAATTTCTACAGGAAAAATATTTTCCTGAGAGAAATGTTTTACAACCTAGATAAGAGTATAAAACTCACAACATTATAGCAGTTAGTTTTAGAAAGTCAAGTAAAGAATCCTTTCACACACTTTACGGTGCATTGTGCATATGGTTCAAGATCCATATTTGTATAGACCAATCGGCACTTCGTGGGTGATATGGTCAGTATTATGCCGCCCCCTTTACTTCCAATGACATTTACTAGTACCCATTTTAGACTGGGTCAACCTGGCAGCCCAGTTCAATTAAAACATCTGCCCCAATGTGGATTCAAACCCATGACCATGGGACCTGTAGGGCAGTTGTTTTTTTTAAATTTGCCATTCACCTGCTTTGAACTCAAGTGTAGTCCACACAAGTGCTACAACTTCTAGTACACTGGATTTTGTTTTGTTTTGCACATTGATTAGCTTTCCCTATTACCAGTGTCCCTCACCACCAGGTGAACACACTCCGACTTCGGAGGCACTTGTAATTTATGTCCCCAAGTAAAGGATGAGAAGCCAACATTTTAATCCAACAGGCTGGTGTAGGGATTGAACCCGCTACCTTGGCATCAGCACACCAAGAATTCTTATCCATTCGGCCATGCTGATCTCCTGCCAGTTATTAGCTTAGTTGTTATGAAGATAAATTACTGTCTTTAAGAAAGTGTAGTTTGTCGATGGATCAACATAACGGCACACAAGTGTAACCCATAAGTGTCCCGTTCCACTCCTAACTCAAGCCTGAGTCCGGAGAAACTCAGCTCAGTGCATGAACTTTGTAGCGAGGATCCTGAAATACTTTGGGTAGATTTTTAACTCAAAATTTTGTCCAGGCAGCGCCAGTAGGCTACTCTTTTTGAATTTCCAACTGCCAAGGGATATTTAACGTGTGCAGCAATACACACGGGCATCTGATCTCACTACCCAGAGATCAGGGGAAATTTTGCTACCAGAAGTCCATGTGAAAAAATCCGCCCCCCCCCCCCCCCCCCCAAACCTGGGACCTCCAGCACTCGAGGTGGACACCATACCTCGAGACCACTCAGCCCCCCCCCCCCCCCCCCTCTTAAGAAAGAAAGAAAACATTTATATATATATTTCATTTTATTTCAGGAATGTGTTCCCATTTATATTGCATGTGGTGAAGTATTTGGAATATAAAGAGTTCAGATTATGCATTGTTTTTTCTTTTGAGGAAAGATGCAATGAAATACTGTTATACCTTCATTGCTTCCACATCATCAACCATGGCAGTGTGAAAGTCTGAAATCTTGGGCCCTTCCTGATCTGGTCTGTTATACTGTACCAGCATTGCTTTTCCTCCCTAAACAGATAAGAAGAAATACGTTTTAAAAAATATGCCATAGAAATACTTTTTGTTGTTTCACATTTCTTTTGCAATTAGACACACAAGAAAATAAGATTTTGGAGTCTCGAAAATTAGGTAATTGGTTGATTTGTTAGCTTACATCAAAGCAGCAATATCTGCATCTTTTAGCAAACCCACACAGATTAGAGTGCAGTTTTTGTGAGTGCTGGGAATAAGTCAATATCATAGAATGTCAGGAGAGTACTAAAATGTATAGCTGCATGACAGTGTATCATGGAACGCAAATTAACAAATTAGGAAGAGCTTGGAAACGTGGTTTCTGAAATGAATGATTCTAATACAGTGGTTCTCAACTGGTGTGGAGGGGGTGGGGGTGGGGTGGGGGTTAGGGTTTCTAGGAGGGGAATTAAGATTATTTCAAGATCACGTTAATACTAGAACCGACCACTACTTGATATTGTTTTCCCCTCCATACTTTACAGTTCTGTACTTCTCGCCCTTTTGAAATTTGTTTTATAATGTATGTAAATCACATTCTATGTAGATGTCTAGACTTATTCTAATATGTATTATTAAATTTAGCTTCCATGTTTACGTATACAGTGTAAGGGTGGGAGAAATATATAGGGAGGAAATACGAAAGGGGGGAATGACATTCTGAACATATGGTGAAGGGGTGCATGAGCCAAAAAAGGTTGAGAACTACTGTTCTAATACTTTAGAACGCCATACTAGCCAACAGTTGCCTGGAAGAGGTTAATAAAAGAATATTATATACAACTAAAAGAGACAAAGAGCATTCTATGGTCATATAATGAGAAAAGTGGCATTGGAAAACATTGTGATGACTTAAAAGAAAAGTAGGAGAAGAGACAGGGAAAAATAGAGAGAAACTATACTAGGCATACTGAGATAGTGGCAAGATGAAATATCATTAGCAAAACTGATCCAGAACACCAAGGACCGAGATATGTGGGGTCATGAATGCCTATGCCAATTGGCATTGCACACAAATGATGATTGTTTGGGACAGCATCTGCCATACCTCTTTAATCACTACTCTGTCAGAATACAGTGATGGAGGCAGAGTAGGGTCTTGATCTGTGCTGGTTCACTGACCATGGTGCAAACAGTCAGTCAAGTTATTAGTTAACTGCATCTCTTTTGATGCAACTATCATTAGAGGCAGACTACCTACCTTTACCCACATATTGATTTTTCTTCATTATTTTAGCAAACAACATTTGCGTTTACCTATTCTGGTATGGGTAATGAACAGGACAGTGTGACCACTACCTTAACTAGTCTCTTAAAATTGTCTCATAGAGTTGTTCCTGTGGGCTAGATTTCTATTCTCTTACAAATTCTGGTTGGATGTGCTTCAGTTTTCTGTCATACTCCATGCTCTCTGAGACCGATAATAGAAAAAGGTGTGCTCTAAATTCAGTGTTCTATTCTGAGTATCAAGATTGTGGTCACTAGCTTCCGCCTGCCAAAGGGGCAACTACTGTCGATTTGATACTAAAAAGGAATGAACACAAAATATAACTGAATCTAGTGAACTAGTTTATATGTGTGCGTGTGTGTACATATATTCTCAACTGTGACAGCGGCCACCCACCGGGCAACAGCTGTGAGAGGCTGGCTAAACCAGGCGCAGGTAGCCGATTTGGTGTCAAAACAAGCGGTGAACTAGGGTATGCCTACCCAGCATGTGAAGACAGGATCCGGCAGACTGCGCGGAAGAAATCATTCCTGATTCAACGGGCAAGACGGCGTTTACCTGTAAAGCGTTGTGGAATGTAATGAGCACAGCAAGGCACGTAGAGCGCCCTGGTTATCCACTGAACCTGTATTCGTCTCCAGTCGTCTTGACTTGTCCTGCTACTGGATTCAGATGGACTCAGGCGAGAGAGTGGGGTCGACGAATTGCGCAACTCTTCCTCACTTTAATCCAATTCATCGCACAAGTCATTCTTCATCCAATAGTACAACAACATATTCTCAATTCTGTTTTCATGCGATGTACTGCTGCCCCACTTCCCCATTTTTCAATACCCTTAGCTTGGTCCATCTTTCTGTATTTTAGTTTCCTAAACTAAGGCTTTTGTTATTTTTTTCACGCATGTAGATTGCTTATTTGTGATATTTCAGTTTTCCAAGTAAGTATGTGTTTTATTTTGTATGCTGATAAAGACTTTAGGTGGAATATTAAAAAACATCTATATTTGTCTTTCCTTATGTCCAGCTTCCTAATTATATTTTGCTTTCTTTCATTGTTAATTTCTGCCTAGCTTGTTCATGTTATGATCTGTAATTATCATTTTATTTTCTCCACTTCATTTCATAGCTTGTTTAAGGAGTGTCTTTGCCTCTTTAAAACTCTGGGGTGCTTAAGGTACCATTCAATATTTGTAAAACCAAATAAATTCATGTTACCGCAATAAAATATTCAACAATACAACCTACATGTGTAGTAGTATAAATTCTCAAAGGCTATGAATGTGATCTTAAGTTGATGCAGATTTTTTCACATGCTGTTATAATGTCCGTCATTTCTACGTTTCTTTTAAAATTTTATTACTATTTTCCATTGTTACAGTAAATATTTATAATTATAAGCAGGGCAAAGCAAAAGGAAACTGCAAATGTTACGTTAAAAAGTACAGAATCATTTCTATGCCATGTGGCATATTGAAGATCAGGTGATAGGCTCATAGTTTTAGCTCAGTCAGCTTTCTCTGGGTGACATATGTTGTGATTATCATAATAACCACCTTTAACTTTCCAAAAAAGATTCTGGTACCCACTTCTTCTTCTTCGATCATCCGGAGTCTTTTTCGGATGTGATTGTGTTGTGCCTGTTTACAGCAGAGCTGCGATACTGGGCCTTTAGGCCGACACATCTGACTTCTGCTGACGTTTGTTGACCGGGTTAACCTTCCCGGGGTACCCATTTTACGAGGCCAGGTTGGCAGATTCAAACCCATAACCAGCAGGCCGGATGGGAGTGTCTAGCTACTAAGCTACTGCTGCTCCCATCTATGGGCTATTATGGCCGCTTGATTGGAAGCTGTGGCAGCATAGTGACTTGTATGCTGTCTGCCGGCCTTATGATCATAGGTTCAAATTCACACCAAGGCGTATTTTTAAAATTGACAAGGGCTCTCAGGACAAGCCAGTCTAAAATGGTTACAGAAAATGTCTTGAGAAGTAAAAGTTGCTGGTGTGATACTGACCACATCACTCTTCAAATGTCAATTGGTATATAAAAATATAATTTACTTAATAATTCATTCATCACGTGCCGTGCTGATAAGCGTGGGCGGTCATGATTCGCTGTCTCACTCGATCATCAGAGTCGTGGATCAGCTCAGTGTTCTTGTCTCAACCATACCACGTGGTCAAGCCATCCAGGTATTTACTTCTGTCTTCTCCTCAATCTTGCCAGTTATCAAGTTCTCCAATTTATTTCTTCTCATAACATGACCAAAACATTTTGACTGCCTACATCTAATGTCTCTAATCAATTTACGATTTTTTGTTTCTTGTAGGACTTGGTCATTGGTTTTTCTGTCTGTCTATGGTATTCTTTGCATTTTCCTCAGAAACCACATTTCCACAGCCATCAGATGTTTTTCAGCGTGTCTGCTCATTGTCCACGCTTCACATCCATACAAAAGTACAGGTACTATGTAGTGCCTCAACGATCTTTTTCTCATTGCAATTGACATTAACTTAATAGTTACATGGCCCAAAAACTGTCTTCTTGTCATTCAAGTATTCATGTAGTAATAATACCAAAACGTAAAATGTAAGATGCCATAGTATCTATTACCCAAAGCAACAATTAATAAACAGACAGACCTTAATATGTCTCAGCTTCAGACGTCCGTAAGAAACATTGAAGAATATATCTTCCTGCTCAATAAGTGTTCCATCATCTCCAGCCAGTAATTTTGCCCTTGCTTTCAAATCTTCAAGGTCTGCTACTCTTGCTTTGATCTCCACATTGCGAGGCATATTTAATGTAAATATTATTTACAACTGTAAATAAAAATGAATTCAGTTAACAAAGGCATCAGTTTACATCTCCACAACATTTGCAATATAAAGTGACAGGTAACATGAAAGAACAATCTTCTTATACAGATACCATAAACAAAATGTTGCATGATTTCTTGCCTGACATATTTTGCTACATCTTGGCAGGTGAATACTGCAGAGTTATTTGTCACATGAAGTGGACAAACAAATAATACTTTGGCTGAAATACTAAATACAGTCGTTGATATTTGTTTGTCCACTTCATCTGAGATATAACTCTGCAGTAAAAAAGCACAACGCAGTCCAGTCAATGAGAAAAAGAAAGTATTGAATGCAGAAGAAGATTAAATTAACAGACTAATAATAATAAAATTTAATGTGAGTGGTATGCTACGTAACTACTATGGAGAAAGAAATATATGTTAATGAGGAAAAATTTTGTGATAAGGTGTGGAATGCGCCTGGCCCTGCAGCCAGCAGGGTTAGGATCGGCTAGCCTCTCCTAGGAGAGGTGAAAAGTGAAAATTAGTAGCCTGCCGATGACCCACAGACTACACAAGTCAACCCCCACCTTCACGTAGTGCAGACCGGGAAACCATGACCGCGAGGTCATGGGCTAACGGGGCTATGGCAGGGGATCATCATACTGCATGTAGAAAAACTAAGAAGTATAAATGGACTGACCCAAACGGATATCGACCCGGCAATGTTAATTGACTACAAGATAGATCAGCGACTCAAAAAATAGGCACAATGGTTACCATTCAACAGCATACCACAACAAGCAACGATGTACAGACCAGATGGAAACAGAGCAAGAGGCCGACCACGTAAACGTTGGATGGAGGGAATAACAGAGTCCATGGGAATATCGATACACGAAGCCCATAATTGGGCACTATCACGATGTTTATACTTCACCTCAACACCGCAAGGTACAAGAGGAACATGATGAGATGAGGAAAAATTGGTGGTGGAAAAGTTTGAAAATCTTGGGTCATTGATTATCAACAATGGTGACACAATGAAAGAAATTAAAATACAATATCTATTGCTCTTCAAAGACTAAAATAACTCAATAAATTGTGGAGAGGGACAGATAGGACTATAATAATCAGATTTTTAAGAGCTTGCATCTTTCCCTTTGCAACATACGCCTGTGAGACTTGGACACTTACTAAACAAGCTGGACAGCGCATACATGTCTTTTAATATAAATGTTATAGACGGGTTCTAAGAATATCTTGGATACAGAAAAGAACAAATGCAACCATACTTCAAAAGCTGAATATTGAAGAAGGTTGGCTATTAAAGACAATAAAACAAAGTGAAATATTTTGGTCACTTGAAACATCACAAAAGTTTGGAGAGAACAATATTGGAGGGATATATGCTCGGGAAAAGAGGAAGAGGAAGGCCAAAGAGAAGATGGCGGATGACCTCCAGATGGGTGTATCAGAAGTAGGACATCTTGCTTATGATCAAGAGGTTTTCCGGAAGGTTGTTAAGGGAGCGAGGTACTGCAAATGTCATGCTACTGAATGAATGAATAAATGAATGAATGAATAAATGAATGAATGAATGGTATGCTATGTAAAGATTTCCATTTCTATTTATCCAAAAATCCTGATTCATTGAGAAAAATTGCATCAGTGGAAAAATATAAAACTGCAGATAAATGCAAATAAAGTACACTGGAAACAACGATAGTTTTTTAAAGCATACTGTAAGTAAATATTTCACATGTATTATTTCTACAGATTTAAAACAGTTAAGCAATTCAAATAAATGGATGTGAAACATGGACAATGAGGAGACAAGTTGAAAAACATCTAATGACAATGGAAATGTTGTTTCTGAGGAAAATGCAAACAATACCATGGATAAACAGAATCACGAATGTATCATAATGTATAATTAATAAATATAATTCATGATAGGACATAGGATATAATTCAGGATATCCTGATTGTGCTGGGAGACTTCAATGCAAAAATAGGTAGAGAGCAAACTCATAAAAATGTGGCCGGTATGGAAAGCCTACATAAAACTTCAAATTATAATGGATGGAGAGTCATAAACCTGGCAGAAGCCAAAGGACTGCAGATTAGCAGTACCAGACTACAAAGAAAGGATATACACAAACAAACTTGGAAATCATGTGACAAGAGAACCTATAATCAAATAGATCACATATTAATTAACAACAGAAATGCATCAAACATACAGCAAGTCAGAAGTTATAGAGGAGCTGAGTGCCACTGTGACCTCTTCCTCGTTGGAGCAAAATTTAAGATAAAACTTAAGAGAGCTTTCTATACTAAATTACAAAGATTACACCCAACATATAACAGAGAAAAACTACAATAAATTACAGTCAAAGAGAAATTTACAGATGAGATAAAATATAAACTTGAAACTCTGCAAAACCCTTCGGAGGAAAGCGTTGACCAAACTTGGTTGAATATCAAGAATATAATTCAATCTACTGCAGAAGAATGTCTCGTGTTAACCCCGCATAGAAAGAACAGATGGTTCAATCAAAAATGTGAAGAAGCAGTCATTAGGAAAAATAATGCCAGACATTTATGGTTAAATAACATCAACAACATCCAAAAGGAAGAGCAATATAGAAATGAATGTAAAGAGGCTACGAAAATAGTTTGACAGCAGAAGAGAGAACAGGGTGATGCACTATCGCCGCTACTCTTCAATCTGGCTCTAGAGAAAGTTGTAAGGAAGATAAAGGAGGAATGTGATATTGGAGGAACATCCAAGCTGCTTGGTTATGCAGATGATATAGATATTATAGAGGAAAATAAACAAAAGACATTGGAAATATTGACTCACTTTAAGGAAAAAGCCAAACAGATGGGTCTGGTTATCAACCAAGATAAGACAGAATATATGGTAATTTCAAGGGAAGAAATGGCTAAAAACTCTGGCCACATACAAATAGAAAATATGACCATTAAAAGAACGGAAACATACAAATACCTGGGTACAATCTTCAACTGCTCCAGCATCATAAGGGAAGAAATACAAACTAGAATCAATCTGGAAATAAGATATACTATGCACTACAACACCTACTAAAATCAAATGCGCTATCGCGTAACACCAAAATCACAATATACAAAACACTGATCAGACCAGTTGTGCTGTATGGCTCTGAAACCTGGAGTATAACGAAAGGAGACGAAGCCTTGTTACAAACCTTTGTGAACAAAGTTTTAAGACGCATCTTTGGACCCATTAGGGATACACAAAGTGGAGAGTGGAAAAGAAGAAGTAACAAAGACATTTATGATCTGTTTCAGTCCCCGCTAATCACTGGTATCATGAAGGCTAATAGACTACAATGGCTGGGGCATATAGAAAGAATGGAAGATAATAGGGAAACAAAACTCGCTTACACTCAGGAAATAAATGACCGTAGACCTCGAGGTAGACCAAGAAGACGGTGGAGAGATAATATATATACAGACCTACAAGCACTTGGAATAACGACTGGCAAGAGAAGGTCAACCAGAGAGACGAATGGAGAGGCTCGGAACGCTGAAGAAGAAGAAGAAAAAGAAGAAGATGAAGAAGATAATTCATGATATATAACTAGGAGTGCTAACTGGGATATGTTAGGGGGGGGGGGGGCACTGCATTGATTAATTACAGATCATCATCATCATCATCATTATCTTCCACTTCTGCCGTCAAGCGTCGTGGGGAGGAATAATTTGCGTTCCAGCGCCCGATGGACGGCACTGGATAGTGTCATTCCGTGAGGTTGTACAATGTCTCTGATGTCGTCAAACCATTTTCTTCTTGGACGTCCTCGTGGTCTCGTCGCAGATGATCTTTGATGTAAGGCCAGTGATGGTAGTTGTTGATGTTGCATTCTAATGACATGGCCAAACCACTTGATCTTCTGTCTGTCAATAAATGTGGCACAAGGTGTTGATCCCACAGTCTGTCTGATAGTAGCATTTCTTACTCGGTCTCGGATTGTTAAGTTGGCAGCTCTCCTCAGGCATCTCATTTCGCAGGTGTTGATTTTGCGAAGGTGTAATTTGGATAAGGTCCAGGTTTGAGATTGGTAGCATAGGGTTGGTGTGAATATGCTGTTTATTATCTGTCGTTTTGCGGACATGGGTATGTTTGGATGTTTCAGTAAGGGTGATAGTTGATATGTAAGTGCACTAGCTTTTTGACATCTGATGTCAATTTCTCTGTCCAATCTGCCATCTTCTGTGATCATACTTCCAAGGTATTTGAATTCTTTAACTTGTTTCAGAGGTGTGTTATTTATCTGTATATTTAGTGGGCCTGGCGATCTGCTAACTTGCATTACTTCGGTTTTGGCTGTGTTTATACTCATATTGTATCTGCTGCAGGTTGAACTCAGATTAGTAATATGATTTTGTAGTCTGCCCTCATCGCTGTAAAACAGGCACTGATCATCTGCAAATAGAAGTTCATTTATTCCCTGTGGGTCAGTTGTTTCATCTGGAGTAAAGAGTTCTAAATTTTCTGAATCTGGTCTGTCGAGACTTGCTTCTTTGGAAATTCTGTCCATGTAGATATTGAATAGCAGGGGAGAGAGCACACATCCCTGCCTCACTCCTGTATTGACTGTGAACATATCTGATATACCTTCCTGTGTTCTTACTGCACTTTGGCTCGAGTGGTACATGGCTATGATGTTTTCTAGCAGTTGCCCTTCTATCCCATAGTCTTCAAGGATGGTCCATAATTTGTATCTGTCTACTCTAACAAAAGCCTTTTCCTGATCTCCATCCATCCATCATGTGCCATGCCGGTAAGCGTGGGCGGTCATGTTCTGCCATCTCACTCGATCAACAGAGTCGTGGATCAGTTCCGTGTTTTTGTCTCGACCATGCCACAAGGCCAAGCCATCCAGATACTTGTTTCTAGGTCTTCCCCTTGGTCTGTTCCCCTCGATCTTACCAGTTGTCACCAAGTTCTCCAAATCATTTCTTCTCATAACATGCCCAAAAAATTGTGACTGTCTACGTCTAATGTCTCTGATCAGTTTACGATCTTCATTTGTTTCTTGAAGGACTTGTTCATTGGTCTTTCTGGCTGTCCATGGTATTCTTTGCATTTTCCTCAGAAACCACATTTCTACAGCCATCAGATATTTTTCAGCCTGGCTGCTCATTGTCCAAGCTTCACATCCATATAAAAGTACAGGTTCTATGTAGCATCTCAACACTCTTTTTCTCATTTCAATTGACATCTTTTTATTGGTCAGTATGTTTTTCATCTTGCTAAAGGCTACTTTTGCCATGGCGATTCTTGTTCTAATCTCTTCAAGGCATCTCCCATCAGATGTTATTACTGTTCCGAGGTAATTGTACCTATTCACTTGTTGAAGAGTATTCCCATTTACTTGTATATTACACTGTGGTATTTCGTTCTTCTTAGTGACGACCATAATCTGTGTCTTTTTACAATTTAATTCTAACCCTTGTTGTTCACTATGTGTAACAACCGCATCTACTAAATTTTGCAGGTCCTGTTCATTGTCTGCAATCAAGACTGTATCATCTGCATATCTAATGTTATTGATGCATCGTCCCCCAATGTTGATTCCTTCCATATTTTCAATATTTCTGAAAATATTTTCACTGTACAGGGAAAACAGATCTGGAGACATTACACATCCCTGTCTCACACCTCTCTTAATAGGCTGATATTGGCTTACTTCATTATCAACTCTTATGGCAGCTTGTTGTTTCCAATATATGTTTTTTACAAGTCTAAGATCTTTCCCATCAATTTGTAGATCTTCAAGCATCCTTATCATGTTGACATGTCTCACTTTATCAAAAGCCTTTGTGTAGTCAATGAAGCAAAGGTGTAGATCTTTGTTTACTTCTATAGAACGTTCGATTACGGTTCTCAGTATATACACAGCATTTACTGTACCCTTGCCTACTACAAACCCACATTGTTCTTCTCCTATTTCAGGTTGTATTTTCCTCCTAACTCTTTGCATGATAATTCTTAGCAAAATCTTCGTGATGTGACTCATTATACTAATTGTTCGATGTTGATCACATTCCAAGGCTCCTGATTTCTTTGGGATTGCAATAAATACAGAATTACATAACTCATGAGGTATGTTT
Source organism: Cepaea hortensis (assembly GCA_963921405.1). NCBI lineage: Eukaryota > Metazoa > Mollusca > Gastropoda > Stylommatophora > Helicidae > Cepaea > Cepaea hortensis. The sequence continues at coordinate 168,130,309 of OY992876.1, read as the reverse complement.
CCAGTATCATATATTGTATTAAGCAGACTGGTAACTTTATCTATTCCATATTCTTCTAAAGCATTAATCATTTCTGTTGTGACGCTGTCTGGACCGGGGGTTTTGCCAGATTTCATATGATTAAGAGCATTCTGAACCTCCATCTTCAAAATTGCTGGCCCTTCATTGTTATTTTGAACAATATATTGTTCGTCTCTGCTATCGTCATAAAGGTTTTTCACGTAATCTGACCATACATGTAAAATCTGATCTTTTTCTATTATGACTCTTCCATCTTTTGTCTTTAGGCAGCCTGCTGATGTACGTGTTCTTTGATTAGTAATCTCCTGAATTCTTTTGTGCATTAGTTTCGCATTTTTACTGTTGTGTTGTTTTTCAATTTCTCTGCAATTTTTCTCAAGCCATGTTTCTTTAGCCTCCTTACATAAGGTTCTGACTTTTCTGTGAATTTCTTCATATTTGGCAGGATTATTTTTGTTCTGTCTTCTTGTTTCCATTAGTTGTAAAATTTCTTCAGTCATCCATGTCTTACGGCCAACTTTCTTTACTTTTGGAATAGTTTTTTCTGCTGCACAACTGATTGAATTCTTCAGCATTTCCCATTGATCATCTACATCTTGAAACAGGATCTCTAGATCAGACAATAAATCAAATTTGTTCTTTACTTCTATGTTAAAATTATCTTGTATTTCTTTCCTGATCTACAAACACAATATTCTGCTGGTCACTATATTCAATAGTTTTTTCACAAATTTGTCTAAGTGTAAATAATGCATCAGTGCAACTTTTACCTTTCCGAAAACCGAATTGTGCTTTGCTTAACTGTTGTTCAACTATTGGTCTAGCTCTTTGTTCCAAAAGTTTTGCATACATTTTCCCTATATGGCTTAGGAGTGATATACCTCTGTATGTTTCGCACTCTCTCATATTGCCTTTCTTTTTCCATATTGGTACTATTATTGCCTGTTGCCAATCATCTGGGACTTTTCTTTCTTCCCATGCTATATTAAAAAGTCTTGTTAGCCATTTAACTCCTGTTTCCCCACAGGCCTGAATAGCTTCTGTGGTTATTCCATCTGGACCTGGTGATTTGTTCTTAGGACTTTTCTGTATAACTGCTTTGACTTCTGCATGTATGAAATTTGGTTCTTGCTGTCCCTGGCGTTTAGGCACAAAAGTGAGGTTTCCTATGTTATGTGTGGGGTTAAGTAGTTCTTGAAAGTATTCTGCCCATCTTGCTAGTCTTTGTTGTGGATTAAATATTGGTATACCTCTTTTGCTGTTTATGATGGTGGTTGGGTTGTAACATGCATCTCTGTTTCTCATTGTGGTGACACGTTTATAAAATTCTCTTGGGCAGTCTTTGCTAAGGGTCGCCATCTGTTCACCGTATATTCTCCAGGATTCATCTTTAGATGCTCTAATTGTTCGTTTGGCATTACGTCGTGCTATTCTATAAGTAATATAGTCCTGTTCAGATTTAGTTGTGATCCACTTTTTGAATGCTACCTTCTTTTTGAATATGCTATCTTTAACTTCGTTGTTCCACCAGGCTGTTCTTAATCTTTTGTCTTGCCCTACTTTCTTTGTTCCACATTTATTTTTCAGTGTGTCGAGCATGGCAGCCTTGAAACATGTCCATTCCTTATCTACGCTTGAGTGGTCATCAGGGATGTTCTTATGTAGGTTTTGGATTTCTTGATTGAATTCGTCTTTAACTGTATTTTCCTGCAGCCTCCTATAATTGATGACATGTGTTGTTACTTTTTTGTTTCTTATTCTCCTGTTTGATGAAATCTTTTTTATTATGACTGGTTTGTGATCAGTATCAACATCTGTATTTGGGAGTGCTCTTGAATCTAATAGTAGCCTTCTGTCTGATTTCCTAATTAGAATAAAGTCAATTTGGGATGCTTGGTTTATGTCATTCCATTTATACCAGGTTTTGGTGTGGCTACGACGATGTTGAAAAAAACTATTTGCTATTATTAGTCCATGTTCCGAACATATGTTGAGTAGATGTTGACCATTGCTGTTACAATCAGTCTCTGTGTCGCTGAATGGCCCCATGCAATCCTCCCACGGTGTTCTTCGTGTGCCTATTCGTCCGTTAAAATCACCCATCACAACTAGTTCATCTGTCTCCTTGACATTATTTAACGTGTCTGCAAGTTTATCAAAATATTCGTCTTTGTCTTCGTCGCTGTAAGTGTCATTACATGGGGCGTATGTTTGTATAAAAGTTGTTGTTCTATTTCCTTCTTTGATCTGTACTAGTATTATCCTTTCTGATATAAATTTAGTGTTGATAATGGCTTTCGCTTTGTCTGGATGCAACAAAAAACCCACTCCATGTTTAGCTGTAGCTCGCTGATCGACGCCACTCCATATAAGGACGTAACCTTCATGTGTTTGTTTCGTGTTCTGCCCCTTTTTCCTAGTGTCTGCGAGTCCTAATAATTGAATATTTGATTGTTTCATAAACTCTACAAGAGCTGGTTCCTTATATCCTAGACCTGTAACATTCCAAGTTGCAAAAATCTCCTTTCTATTTGAAGTGTGTCGAAATTTAGCGGTTGTCATCATTAGTCGTTTGTTGTGACGCTTCGGTGTGTAGTTTCCGGCGTGAATGCTGATAGAGCTGCGTTTTTCTCTCAATTTCCTCCATAATTCTCGAGCAATAGTTAATTACAGATACAGACATATAATATTAATTTCTTTCACAAGTAGAAGGCAAGCAAGTGCTGTTGTGTAATGTATTTATTGAAATAAAGAAACTGAATGTGTTGTCGATCACTTCCGGTTGAGTGTGTGGCGGACTGCTAGACCGATCAATGGATGAAATAAATGTTTCTGGGCCAGGAAGGCCCTCACTGTCGTTGGTAGCACAAGATATTGATATACACTCCGACGACAGTGATGAACCTCCGGGCCCAGAAACATTTATTGCATCCATTGATCGGTCTAGCATTCCACCATACACTCAAAGTGATCGACAACACATCACCCCTGAATCTGCATATTGCCCCGGAACGAGCATAATTACCTAATGAGGCTCTATAAGGGATACTTTTTACAATAAATTATGTGGGACCGTCATTCGGAAGAGTGCCTAACTCTACAGTATACATCTAACGGCCGATCTCCCTGACGTAGGAGTTATGGAGGTTCGTAATCCCGTATAGTCTTGTACGAAACACAGCTGCACAAGATTCAGCAGCAGATCACGTCACATTGGTTACTTACGGAGGTATGTGAGCCGGTCGTTCAGAAAGCAATGGTAAACAAACTACTGAATGTAAAAACTTGCCAAGACATCAACAGCAGCTGAAAAATGCTGGTGTTGACTGCAATGTCCTGTAAAAGGATATACGGGGGTGGGTGAGGGAGAGGGGATACATTAACAGAGATGTAACAAAATATTTGCGAAGCAATAAACCTTTTTGTGTGGCTTCTATGTTTAAATGCATTAAGAGAATACGTTGTTGTTGGAGTGGGTGTAGGTGTAACCAAACTCACATTTAACAACAATCACAACATTCAATGTCCAACAATATTTATTATTTACAATTAACAATATTTAGGCACAAAGTCAGCATAAAATGTATGTCGGAAAGAAATCATACATCGTCTGGTTAGTAAAGAGACTTGCTACTACTTGAGTTTGAATTTCATTTGCAATTTCGGAATTTCCAGAGTTGAATAAATAACCGACATCACGGCATTCATTTGAAACATTCCCTCTCATTCGCGCTTTGCTTTGTGAAGTGTCATCTTCATCATCTTGTCTTCACCAACCCGCTAAGCTAAGAAACTAAGATCATCAAGATGAGATGAGAAACCGCGTAGGCGCCGTAGGGTAGGCTCCGAGGAATATGATAGTGAAACAGTTCTATTCTTTCTTCAAATAACAAACTTTGCAGCACGATTCAACGCGCACATTAGTTACTTACTCAACTATGTGTCATCAATTACAACAAGAAAATATATAGACAGATGTTACATACCAAGTCTGCAGCCCGCGCTTTCCACGTAACTAAATACTGTAGCACAGGGTTGCCACTTTTTTGTTGACCAAAATAATCTAGAAATGGCCCAAACAACATCCATAAATATCTAGATTTCGTTGGAAAGTATCTAGGAAAATAAATCCAGATTGAGAAAGTAAAAAATTACATATGCATTGATGTGACTGCCCACTACCTGGCGAAGGCGTTTACGGCTTTCGCCGTAACCCCGTATATTCTCGTGAGTAACGCAGCTGCGCCCGAACCGGCAGCGGTTCGAGCCGCGCTGGTAACTTACGGGAGTATGTGAGCCGGTCGCTCAGAAAGCAATGGCAAGCTACTGAGCGTAATCTTGCCTAGTACATCAACAGCAGCTGAAAAATGATGATGTTGACTGCAACGTCCTGTAAGGGATATGCAACATAAAAAATTGATGTGACTTACCCTAGCCCTATAGAATCACGTCCTCATCTTCACTGATGTCTGTCTCACAAAATGCACTTAGCTTGGATGATGAAGTTGAAGCTTCAGATTCAAAATTACTCTGGTATGCTTTAGCTGTTCCAATTTCTTTTAATACACGATCAGGGAGCTGATCAGTTGAACAGCATTTTCCTGCTCTCATCAGGCCAAAACCCTATTGTCAAGATAGCATTTAAGAGGTCAAGTTTCATCCTGTTTCTTAGTTTACATGTTGTATAATTCATAGTACTGAAAACTCTTTCGACATCAGCATTTGAATGGGGTAGTATCATGGCAGACATCGCACATTCAAAGAGCTCACAGAATGGACTGTTACCTGAGGCATCTTTAAATTGTCTTACTTCACTCCAAAAGGCTTCAGTTTCTGTTTTGTTTGTCCAGTCAACCAAATTTATTTTGGTTAACTGATATTCTGCTTCCCCCACACTATTATCAGTAGCCGCTAAAAAAGTCATAACTTGATATGCCCTTTACTGGCTGAAGTATGTTGTTAACAGAAAAGAGTGAAATATTTTTCAATACAGAAAAATAACAGACTTATTATTTAATAATAATATAATTTAAATATTAACGACAAACATAGAGACATATGTAATGCTGTGGAAGAAATGGATGCCCTTAGAGAAATGTCGAGAGCGGAGGACTTTGACGCCAGTGAGTCCACATCATTGTCCATAATGAAAGACTAGGGGGTGAGAATTGGCACAACTAGACACGAGAGACACATCGGGAGAATGAGAGGCCTCGTCAACTAACACAGAAATGACACTATTAGCCGCTGGACGCTGATGCATACGTAAGGGGAAGGATCTGAGCACTTGCCCGGAAACCCCAACAGATAACAGAATATTTTAAGTGAACACTTTACCAGAAGAAAAGGGTGTCGAAAATATCACAAACCATAACATTAGTAAATGAATAAAACTTCACAGAAATGTGTATATTATGTCTAATAATGTTTAAATTCTTGTCCCGCCTAAAGATTTGTAGAATTTACACATATGTAAAAGTATAATGACCATCATTAAATGCCAAACCCCATCCATTAGGTGGTTGTAAAAGTAACGACGATAAGAACCACTAAATTGTAAACACGCTCAATGTATTGTGGTTACTTACTCTTTTCTCTGATAAACCAAACTCACACACGTCTAGTAGACAAATTGCTAAGATGTTTCAGACCAATGTGAAACTGAGAGATTATATCAAATCGTTAATTCTAAGTGGCACGCCTCGCTGAAATAATGGTTTAATGTTTACCGTTGTTATAATATCGGTATACGAGGAGAAAGTCAGAAAAGTGTTACTAATATGAATAATTAAGCAAATTAGAACACTCAGCTACACTGGTATGAAACATAAACATCTTTAGAACAATAACAGCTATTGCTATTAGACATGTATGTGTGTTTCTTAGTTCAAAGCATTTAGTTTGCCACCCCCACCCCACCGCATATCCTATTTACAGGACATCGCTGTCAACACCAGCATTTTACCGCTGTTGCTGATGTCTTGGCAAGATTACGCTCAGTAGTTTGCCATTGCTTTCTGAGTGATCGGCTCACATACCCCCGTAAGTAATCAACGCTACGCGACCCGCTACCGAATCTCGCGCAGCTGTGTTCCTCTACGTGGATATGCGGGATTACGGAGAAAGTCGTAACGCCTTCGCCAGGGAGACCTGCTGTCAGCAACTCACTTGCGACAGGCATACAAGGATTCCCTTATTTTGCACTACACGAAAGTGACAACTCGTATTGTTTGCAAAAGGATACATTTTTATTCGGAGCTGATCATACAATAGCTCCACGAGCGGAATACCACAGCGGTATTAAACATCATAGGATGTGATGAAGATAAGATGGAATGAGGAGATGATATTAATATTATAACTACTGAAGCTAAGCTAAACTATATAACTATTATACTGTCCTTAACAACTACAAAGTATCCCCAGCGGATACACGTCTGATTCCTACGCCGTCCGGTCTCTGTCTGAGCCCGCTGAGCGTGGCGTGTTCAGCCACGGGCAATTAGCTCAGCGTGCGTTCGTTAGTTTACGTGCTGGGCATTGGGCTGTGTTGACCAGAATTACTTGGTCCTTCCTCGTGAAGTGGGTTTCCCAGTCTCTTGGGTAACCCCAGCTCATCTGTACTGGTTGCCCTCCTTGTTGACACAAGTGTGTCCCGTTATAGCTATTTATAGCGTTTGTGTCTCTCCTGTCTGGTCTCCTATCCTGTTACGTCACTTGCCCTCTTCCTAAGCTCTATTTTAGCTCTCCTTAGCTTAGAGCTCTCTCCTAAGTCTTTGACAGGCTTTCCTTCCTCCCCTGTTGTGTTACAAACTTTCAAGTTGTGGGGGTAACACAAGTAATCTTACAAAAATTGGCTGTCTAATTTTGTCAAAGACTTCGTGAGTTCTCTACTTCTCTTCTGGGGATAGGACAAGATCTCTCCTTTCCTTCGTCACACTGTTGTATCACTTCACTTGGCTAATTGAGTAGCTCATCACACTAGTACAGTTGGCTATAAACTGTCATTATATTTCTGAGAATTGTGTGGTCCGGATCCAATGTCATAAGGCCTGTCCTCAGATTGTCCAAAATTAACAATCCCAAACAACTTGCCTCTGTTACGAGTGCAAAACATGGATACTAAATGTTCATGCTCCCATATAATAAGCCCCAACTAGTATACATGTTTAATGTGCCACTCTTCACCTTTTAGCTTCCGCTTGTGAAGAAATATTTAAGTGTTACACTAAGGCTTTAGAGATATTATTGTGTCCCCTGTTGGAGTAGTTATGGTTCTTTGAAAGTAATGATGTATGCAAGTTTATGTGTTTGTTTTTCTGGTTGGTTGTGTGTTCTCTATTAAATTAAAGTGTATTTAACTTACTAACATGTGTATGCGTTTATAATTTACGTGTATGTATTCTTTCGAGCGCCGTAAAGCGGTTTATTGTAGCCACAAATGAGTGTGTTATGCTAATTTATGTCTACAGTGCCGTTTTAAGATGCTCAAAATATGTTCCCTATGTTTCTCACTAAAGTATGGCGACTACACACTTATAAAAATTGACAACACATTGGTTACACAGATTGACACAGACAAGTCACAACAAGTCGTGTTGTGCGGTGAAAAAAATTACCGCAGTGTCTCTCTCGCTCTCCTAATTTAATCCATTCTCTCTCTATCATTCACACATCTTTCGTTCTTCTCTCTCTATCATTCACACATCTTTCGTTCACCTTTCATTCAAAAGTGGTTTTAAAATATTGGGTCGTCATTAGAATATGGTTCAAGAAATAATGCATGGATGAACCAAAAATATGTACATTAAATGGTTGGCTGAATTCAAATGGGTATTCAAGCCACATGACTGTGCTGTCTTTGTGCACTTGTCATTTCTATACAAAATATACATGATTGAAAAGGATTGCTCGATACCAATTCTATAGTAATGACTACTCTAACTAAACTATTATAAGTTGGTGCACTGTTCTAAATTTATCGAAGGGAAATAATCTAACTAATTAATTCGATTTAGGAAAAATGGGTTAATTACCTTAAAGTGTTTTAATGCCTAAAATGATATAAATTATTAAATGATGGTGTTAATTTGTAAGTGACGTTTTAACTAACTAAATATATAATTAAATATGTTTAAATGGTGGTAAACTAAAGTAATCTGATGTAGGTGTTAAATTAAATGAGTTCTTAACTAAATGTAGGTAAATTATAACTCTGAAATGTCCTAAATAAAGTTATATGGTAAATCTACATACATAATTCTAATATTTCCACAAAATATGAAGTTATACGCGACTGTTTATAAAAACATGTTATAAACATATCACATATAATTTCTAACTAACTACACTAACTAATTACATCCAGGTGTGATGTTGGAGCCGTGTCCTCTGTAGAATGTCCTCGAAAACAGAGTTCCACTAGACAAAGTCTGATTTACGCTCTCATCCTGGGTAATGTTCATACTAATGGTATGCTACTGGTTGGTGTAGGTTCAAGTCTAACTTTCAGATCAACTCAAGGGTTGTATAAGTGGTAGTGGTGTAGACAATTCACAAATGCGTCTGTTCATTGCAATAATGCTGACACAGTTTATCTTACACAGATGTAAGCGACTGGCGATGGTAACGCACTTTAGTGTTCACAATCACCACATAGGGCACTAGGTAATTACAGTGTCAATGTCTTTGGTGATGTAAGGTCGCTCTCTTCTCGTATTTCAGGTATTTCAATGTGAGAAGGTCGGCTCAATGTGTCAGCCAGAGAGTTCAAACTTCCCTTCAAATGTTTAATAATGAAGGCACAATTCTGCAAAATTAAGGACCACCTGTAGATCCTATTGTTGCGATGAACCCCAGTTTGCATGACAGTAAGCAGCGAATTATCAGTTTCGATAACAAACTCTGTACCCGCCAGGAATCGATGAAGTTTCCTGACACAATAGATCACGCTTAAAGCTTCCAATTCAGAGGCTGAGTATCTTCCTTCAGCAGGGCTGATCTTACGACTCACATACATTATTGGGTGAAACTTGCCTTCATAAAATTGGCCTAAGACCCCAGAAATGGAAATGGAACTTGCGTCTGTACGGAGGAAATATGTAAGATTGACATTAGGCAAACGCAAAATAGGTGGAACGCTAAATAAATGTTTCAATTTTGATAACGCACCGATTAACTTTGCATCCTGAACATTAAGTTTTACAGATGCTTTTAACACATTAGAAAAAACGCTGGTGATTTCAGCCAAATTGGGTATAGATTTGCTGTAATAATTGACCAGACCAAGCAAACTACGGGCCTGTTTCTTGGTCGTAGGCATAGTTAGATTAAGAATCTTAGTCACAATTTTCTCATCAGTTCTGAGTTGGCCTCTGGTGATTGTATGGCCTAGGAAATCAATTTCTTCCATTCCCAACTCCACTTTGGTGGGTTTCACTGTAAGACCAAATAATCGCAATCTATCGAAGACATGTCGCAGTTTCAGTAAGTGTGTTGTCCAGTCTGCTGTATGGATGCAAATGTCATCAATATAAGTGGATATATTGGTCACTCCGTGCAAAAGATCCCCAGTGAGTCGGACAAAAGTGGCTGGTGCATTACGAAGACCGAAAGGAAGAAAGCGCCACTCATACAGGCCTAGAGGTGTTGAGAATGCTGTCAAAGGAATAGAAAATGATTGCATCGGGACCTGCCAATAACCTTTCGTGAGATCCAGTTTCGAGAAGATACGTGATGTTGACATATCAAGAATAAGGTCGTCACAAGATGGAATAGGCTCTGCATCGACTTTGGTCACGTTGTTTAGCCGGCGAGAATACGCAGAGGCGAATTGTCGAGTCCTTTTTTCTGACCAGGACGATAGGAAAAGAATATTCTGACTGTGATTTCTGAATTATTCCACTCGACTCTAGATTTAACAGTTCCTTATCGAGATTTTCCCTGTAACTCAATGGGATGGAATAAGGTCGGCATTTGATGGGTGTGTTATCAGTCAGAATAATAGAGTGTTCTATTCTGTCTGTCTTACCTGCGATGTCGGAAAAAATGTCCTTGTACTCTGTCATATATTTTTGAAGGGAGTGGGAGATCACTGTAGTGCATGCCCCATCTCTAACAAAAGATGTAGAGCCCCATCCTCTTCTATCTTCAATAACCCCAGAATATGAACCTTGAGTTATCTGCAGGCCTCGTTCTATTAAGTATTGTCTAGGAGATATAGATTATGGCCCTGGTAAGAATGGTAATTTACTAACTGGGAATCTGCCCCTTCTCCAATGATTCTGATAGCTCTGGAGCCCCCTTATTGTTTATCAAATCTGAGGAAAGTCTGTAGAATTTTCTCAGCCTGATTTAGATGAAGAAAACATGGATGTTGAGCAGTTGATAGATCTAGAGTCTTTTTATTTCCCCATTCAGTAAGTCATTATGAGTTAATTTATCTTTAAACAATCAAACACATAAACAATCACATCAGATTTTGACAACATGATGTACAAAGAAGTTGTTTACACAGATAGGTTTGAACTTGACAAATTAACAGAAGGTCAATTCATGTTAATCATTTATTGACTGGCCTGAGCCTTCTGGTCAGTACATACATCTCTATTGTGATTTACACAAAGTAATAGAACAGTTGCACATTGGACCATTGTCCCAGACAAGCAATAACAAGCATCAATATATGAGATGTCAACAAGTGTGAAAACATAGTAAACATTTTGATGTTGTACATATTAAGTATGATAGTGTTGTCTCAACCATAAATATATCAGTGTTCCTGTAATTGGGTGTGGGTTCTACCTATCAGAAAAGTAACCTGGTGACTGGAGGATTAGGTAAGCCAGGGTCCATTGACTGATGGATCCACTTCAGGTCTGCCCGTATAGCTCCTCTGAAGGCTTCCCCATGCTCTGCTCATAGCGAAGTCATCCTCCATCTCACTTGTGGTTCATCTCTTTCTCTCGGCTTCCCTCCCTCAGGTCTGATTTAGGTGGTTAATTGGCTGATGTGTTGGGTGGTTGTTGGTATGTAGCCACCAAGATCACTGATGAATATTCGCATAAATATATACATTCCTACCAATACAATAATAAGAAGTAGGTCGGAAGAAATCTAAATTCCTGAAGTAGGAACTAGTTCCCCTCCCCTCCTTTTCTCTCTGAGCTAGTGTTGGGTTAAGTTGGGGTGGTCAGAGATTATCACACGGTGTACGCCTTGTATCAACTTGTTCCTGCTGTATGTAAATTCTCATTTGACCGGGGTCAGTGAACGTGTACAGTAAGACATTGACAAGAGTGAGAATATGTCAAGATGCATGTAAATAAATGACATACATTTAGAACATTTCTTCCACTAAATGGTGTTTACAATGTGTATAAATAATTCTCTGTGTTTTCCCAATTAACTACTTCTTCTTCTTGTGTCTAATAACTCTCTTCCATTACCTGTTGTTGTTGTGATGTTGAGTGTTGGGTTGTGTGGTGATGAGTGGTGTGGAGTTTTAAGTTATGTTGAGTAATGAGTTAAGTTCACTTCGCGTGATGGTGTTCCGCGAAGCACAACTTTCTCATGTGTTGCAGTTCATGTGTGCCCTTATCTAATTAAATTTGACATAAATATAAATATTTATTTCGCCAAACCCTATTAATTCTATAGATAAAGGAGAAAGGAAAGATTGATTTCACTTTCAGCTTTCTAGATTGTAAATAGGCATAGATAAGTCTGTTTTAGAACAAGGCACTTATTCTAGTACACGAACTGTCTTTTCAGCTGTAGATAGTGATGCATCTTTAACAATGTTTCTGGTGAAATGCACAAGATTGCTTTCGAATCATCACTTCTCACAGTTGTTTAGAATAGAATATAGTAGTAGAATGCACTTCTTAAAGTTAATAATTATCTCTAAGAATATCAGAGATTGTAGTTTCATCGAAGAGAATATTCTGCCCGGGAATGGCTTTGCGTCGTTAGAATCTACAGTCGAGCATTTTTACATTTCAGAGGTTTTAATTAATAATCATACATTTCAATTGACATCACAAACATGGGTTTACATTACTTGATACATCGGGTTCTTAGTCTAATCAAGGGCCAACAAACGTACCTCGGATCCAGACTTTTGCCTTGCCCATTGAATTTTTGGTCACACACTCTTCTCACATCCGTCCATGGAGCGAGTTCAGACAAAAGTGCGGGCTTATTAACATTTCTGATGAAATAGTAATATATGTTAATTATGCACTGGCGCGAAGGTGGTCATGTGGTTTTCCTATCCAATGATTTTCTGAGCTTGATGAAATCTTTCCAAGAATCCACGTCATTTGTCACTTGTTCAGTTCCAGTTTTGATGTTAAGTTTTAAGTCCCAATCTCCAATTGCGTTTGTGAAGTCAATTTCTTTTAATGTTGTTTCCTCTTTTTGCGGCAGTTGTTGGTAATGAATAATGTTGGCTGCGTTATGCCACATACTCTATCAGTTGTCGTCGTTGCTCGTCTGTAAGTTTTGGTTCTATACGTATGCTATCGATTGTTCCTGTCGTGTCTACTGTCGGGACTGGTAATTCTATCCCGTCGTCATCCGTCTGATTAAGTACTGTTGTTGTACTAGCTGTGTGTACTGTTTCCTGGCTAGGTGTGTTTGCGATGTCGTCGTCATCCGCCGCCCTACCTAGTGTAGTTGTGTTGTGTACGTCTGTCGTCCGGTTGATAGGTGTAGGTGCACTCTGTTCGTCTGTCATCAGTTCTTGTCGTGAGATATAAGGCTTCAGCATGTTGATATGAAATATCTTTAATTTTCCCTTTATCGATATTTCATAGTCGACATCTGATATCTTTCGTTCAACTTTGAATGGCCCTTGCCATGATGTTAGTAACAAATTACGTTTATCTGGTAGTAAAAGTAGCACCTTTTGATTGGGTTCAAGGTGTAGGGTTTTGGCACCCTTGTTTGCATAGTCGCGGTACATCTTGCCTTTTCTCTCCAAAGATGATTTGGCTATTACACACGCCTTCATAATTTTATCGCGTGTCTCTGTTACCATCTCATAAAGTGTTAATGCTGTTGGATTCTCTACTGAGCTGGTGATTAGCTGATGGTAGATTTTTAGGGGTCTACGAGGGTTCGCCCCATAAACTAACTCGAAAGGTGAGAAACCCGTATTTGAGTGCGGAATTTCTCGATGGGCAAATAACACTGCTGGTAGTAGAGTGTCCCAATCAGATGGGTTCTCTGCTGTTACTTTTGCCAGCATATGTTTTAGATCCCCGTTAATCTTTTCTATAATCCCATTACTCGCAGGGTGATACGGGCTACAGAAATGCTGTTCTATTCCTAGCAATTTTGTTAGGGCTTGCATAGCAGCCGAAATAAATTGGGTTCCTCGGTCGCTCAAAATGGTTCGAGGAAAGCCAAATCGACAAAATAGATGTAAAAACACATTTGCCACATATTTGGAGGTAATGTATTTTAGTGGCATCGCTTCGATCCGCTTTGTACAGAGATCCACGATGGTTAGTATAAATCGGTTTCCTTTGTTCGACACCTGATTCAGGGGTCCAACAATATCTACCGCTACACTTTCGAATGGTCTAGAAGCCAAAATGGAACGCTGGACCTCGGCTGTTACATGCTTTCCCTTTCTTACTAAATGTTGACAAATAGTACATGATCGACAGAACAATTTAATGTCGTTACAAAATTTAGGCCAGTAGAAGTGTGCCAAAATGCTGGCTGTCGTTTTGTCATAGGCCAAATGTCCAGCGAACGGTGTCTCATGTGCAATGTTTAGCACATTTTGTCGGTGTTTTACAGGTAACACCGTCTGCTGAATTTCATGGTTATTTGTTGTATAATAACGCATGAGAATTCCGTTATGTACTTTAAAATACCAAGATGCATTTTTAGTAACTTTCGCTCGCTCACCTAACAATTTAAAATAAGGTACGATAGTTTGACCGGTGCGTTGTGCCTCGATAAATTCTTGTCGAGTAGCACTGTTACTAGCACCGGTGGGTGTTAACAACTGTAACATTTCGTTTTGTAGGTCAGTGTAATGTGTTTGGGTATCTGACCTCGTTACAGCATTAGCCGTGTTTGTTTGTTTCCAGGCTAATATTTCTTCATCAGTACATTGTTTTAATGATGGCAAGCAACCCAAAATCAAATCAGTACAGGGATTTTGCAGGATCGAGCATGTAAATGTGCCGGAAAGGAACGGGGTGTTTATGCGTACTTTTGCCAGTGGGTATTTCTCAATGTTTCCAGAGAAAGTGCGGCATTTGAAAACTCACCCGTATAATCTTCTGGCTTAACTAGGTCTCTTTTGACCCCAAGTAGAGTGCTGCCGCTATCAAGTGAACATTGGCATGGTTGTTCGTTGACCAGTGCATCGTGGAACTTTAAATTGCCTCTGGAGGCTAACGCTGCATTAGCATCTTCGTTGGAACATGGTACAAAATGTCCACATTTCAGTTCCCCGTCCGTATGAAACTGGTGACATGTGTCACACTTATTAAAGTCTAATATATCAGTAACTGCACTCACACTCTCACACTCATTGCATGATAATACATTTTCAAGTTCAGAATCAACTACACTCTCATCGTCAGATGATGTATCGATGAGCAAAGCATTTGTTACAGACCTCCCTTTCTTTAAAAAGACTTTTCCTCAAAAGTCTTAATCCCCAACCTACTTATTCTAATTATTTTTTCCCTCATTAAAACCTTAACCCCAATATTATTTGTCCAACTCATCTTAAATAAACTTTACCTCTACATCCTTCGAACCAAATTCTCCACTTGTCTCTTATAATTCTCTCTTGTCTCTTATAACACTCTGTTATCTCTTATAATACTCTGTTATCTCTTATAATACTCTCTTATCTCTTATAATACTCTCTTATCTCTTATAATACTCTCTTATAGCTACCCGCTATGTCATGAAGTTATACTTCTTCTTCGTTTCATTACAAAAACATAGGTCATAATGATATTTCAATTCATATATATAATGGTTCATAAAAATCGTTGGTATACACTTTGCGTTATGAAGCTTCTCATTCTTTCTCAACACCAACACACACCACAGGATAGACAGAAAAGATAGGATTAGGAATAGAAAAGAAGGGGTGCGCACCCAGTTTATGAAGATATAAAGAAGTAGTCAAGAACAAATCTGTTCTGTGACAGTACAGGGACGATTATAAGATGAGTCCCGATGATATTTTGAAAAGGGTTTTATTACCGAAATAAGTCCACAAGTATAAAATAAGTTACATGATGCTTCCAGAATATAAAAGATGTTTACCTCTTCAGATCTAGGCGGTAACTAACTACCCTAAGCACCGCGTCACGGCTTGAGCGTCCTTCCCTACGTCTTCCTAAGATGCTCAACCGTGCCCAGTGCTTGCACACCACCAACCATCAACCCCTCCTAAGCTATTAACAGAGACGATGCTCTGTTACACATTGTTTGCCTTTATTCTTTGCCTGCCCAAACACTTAGAACTATAATGGCCATAACTTGAACAAAAGAAGCATTTAACAGCACGTTTGTAGAGTTTCGTTTGTCTTCCTGCTTCTTCATCATAATTTCTAGATGAGCAGGATAAGATGGACTCTTATCACACATGGAGTACTGCGGATGAAACAATTTGCACTAGCCACACTGTGGTGGCTTCTGATACGGTTTATCTTTCTTCTGATACTCTTTTTGCTTGTAAGACATGCTTGGTATGTTTTTGACAAAGGCAGTAATCTCATTATCATGTATTGATGTTTTAAATATGTCCCTGTTTGAGGAAAAATATGCAGAACCACGTTTTTCGAGTTGTTCAATAGATTCAATGTCTGCTTGTTGAAGGAACTTAGCAAAGGGAGTAGGAACGGTGGATATGACTTTATCCATCACCATTAAGTCCTGTAATTTATCAAAGTTCTTCCCTACTTTTGCCGCTTTAAGCCATTTATTGAATATACTCTGGACGTTTGAAACATCTAAGAACGTTTCAGTTGGCTTTGGCTTTATCGGTGAGTACTGGATCTGATATCCAGGAGCATCGAGTAGAAAATGCTGCATAATCCTATCATGGATGTACTGATAGTTACTTCTTAGTTCTGTTGGTATCGATTCTATGACCTTTAATGGCTCCCCACTGAGGTTTCTCATGTAGATCATTGCCCAATCATCTAATGGTATTTTCTGAGTTCTAAGCTGGAATTCTACATTCTCAGTCCAAGCTGATATTGAATCGCCTTGACTGAAGGGCTTGATGACCATTTTATATTTGGAGAATTTATTTTGTTCTTACTGACTTTTCAATTTAGTAGAAGCTATCTGGGTGTTAGAGTCAATCTCCATTTCTTTCATCTTTAACTTCGTTTGTGACTCTAACTCTATTTGCTTCTGCTTGGTGACATCGTCCATCTCTATCTGCTTCTGTTTTATTTCCAATTCCTTCTGTTTAGTGGCTTCCTCTAACTCCTTCATCTCTTTCTGATGTTGCCTTTCCATTGCTCTCTCATCTTTAATTTGTCTGTTTCTTCTTTGTATCTTTAATTTGCCCATTTCTCTAGTTTTTCTCCAGTATATTCTAGTTCTTTGCCAGCCTGGATGAAGTCATTTAATGATGACATTATAAGGCTTTATGTTATCTGACAATTGATAGCAATATATTTTCCAAATGCAATTTCACAGTTATTATGTGTTAACTATTTACAAATTTTGCTAAAAAAAAAAAAAAGGATGCGTCGTTAAGGATGCATATCAAAATTAGTGGAAAATATACTCATCTAATCTTGCAGAAAAATACGGCCCTCGGGATGTTTCACCGCTGTCTTTCGTACACACGCCTGATCGACTTGCTTTTATAACTGATGTCTCTGTTTAATAGAACATCATTTTAGCTACATGCATGTAATGTGCAATACATGTTTGTTAATTGAAATATTACAGTTTCAACGGATAGTAAACTTCAAATGTGATATAAATGATAATGATTAATGTAGATGATATGAATGTATGATAGTCTAAATGAACGTCAATGAATGTCAATGTCGTCTTGTCTTCACTTTCTATCTTCCCTGACTGAGCTGCGCTGTAAGACTTTAGCTTAGCCTCTAATCTCCTACTGTTGTGCGAAAAGAATTTGCTTTTGCACACGTACAAACGTGAATGTGATAAATGTTGACATTACGATAGCCTCACACAAAATGGTTTACAAATGATGGTTCACTTTATAATTCGTACACAATCACAGTTTATGTTTCATACATTTTCATTCAAATAATTTACATAGATAATATATCAATAATATTCTGTAGAATTTCAGAAAATAGTAAATTACATGGTACTTTTCAAAATAGTATCCTAATGATACTTGCAATCAAATGGCATTGTGCTATATTTATAGACTGGTAAGTTCAATTAAATGGCAAAACTTTAGCGGTGGTTCAAGCCCCACGAGAAATGATAACGTGGTATCTTGGCTAATGGTAATGAGTGGTGGTTCAGGAACTTCTGACACCAAATGGTATTTTGGTGGTGGTTTAAAGCCCACGGTTCTGACACCAAATGGTATTTTGGCGGTGGTTTAAAGCCCACGGTTCTGACACCAAATGGTATCCTGCCTGTCAGTAACTCACTTGCGACAGGCATACAAAGATTCCCTTATTTTGCACTACACGAAAGTGACAACTCGTATTGTTTGCAAAAGGATACATTTTTATTCGGAGCTGATCATACAATAGCTCCACGAGCGGAATACCACAGCGGTATTAAACATCATAGGATGTGATGAAGATAAGATGGAATGAGGAGATGATATTAATATTATAACTACAGAAGCTAAGCTAAACTATATAACTATTAAAGTATGCATAAAATTTGGTGGAACTGCGGTAAAGCTGTGAAAGTTTAAACAATATAAAATGAAACAAAGTAGTGCAGCTTTACATAACAGAGTTACGACACATACAGAACGTTGCGGCGGTTAGCCTTCATCAGCAAACAAACACATTCACAAACACAACATACAGTCAAGGAGAACTCCTGTGACTACATTAGAAGGTGATGACAGGACGAGAGGAACAAATGCATGGAAAAATGGAAGCAATGAAGAGAAAATGAGAATTGAAAAAAATGTTAATTGAAAAGAATGTTAGTCGAAGAAAATGTTTAATAGAAAAACTGTTTATAGAGAAAAAAACTGCATACTCACCTCACGTACGGATCTACAAATGACCACGAAAATCTCGGGTGTATCTACACACGGCGCCGGATGCCACGGCCCAGCGAGCACATAGAAAGAAGGGGGCGGGACAGGAGGCGTGCAAAATCGACCACGACCCCATTGTGCCGCTGGTCCGGGTGGACCTGTGCGCATGAACACGCGCACACGCACAGACACACTTCAACAGACAAAATGCTAGTGTATGTGGACATATGTACAGTCTATGCAAGAAGAGAGAGAGAGAGAGAGAGAGAGAGAGAGAGAGAGAGAGAGAGAGAGGAGAGCGAGAGAGAGAGAGGCAGACAGAGAGAGACAGAGAGAGACAGAGAGAGGAAAAGTGCCTGCGACCTACCACATGGGGTATATTGTAACCTACGAAATAGTCAGTATGGTTGCTAGTCATACAACGCGTTACAGGAGCCCCTCGCCCAGTGCTCGAGTTGTTGGGGTTGTGTAAGATCCAACTACTGGCAATGCACGTGAAGAAGGTATGCACAGAGAAGCCAGATGTAAGAGGAGAGAGAGAGGGAGAGAGAGTGAGAGAGAGAGGGAGAGAGAGAGAGGGGGAGAGACAGAGGGAGAGAGAGGGAGAAGAGAGAGGGAGAGAGAGAGGGAGGGAGAGAGAGAGGGAGGGAGAGAGAGAGGGAGAGAGATAGAGAGAAAGGGAGAGAGAGGGGGAGAGGAAGAGAGAGAGGGAGGGAGAGAGGGGGAGAGAGAGGGAGAGAAAGTGAGAGAGGGTGAGAGCGAGAGAGGGGGAGGGCAAGAGAGAGATCAAGAGAGGGAGAGAGAGAGAGGGAGAGAGGGGGAGGGCAAGAGAGAGATCAAGAGAGGGAGAGAGAGAGGGAGAGAGAGAGGGAGAGAGAGAGCGCGAGAGGGAGTGAGAGAGGGAGGGAGAGCGAGAGAGAGGGAGTGAGAGAGGAGGAGAGAGAGCGAGAGAGGGGAGAGCGAGAGAGAGAGGGAGAGAGCGAGAGGGTGAAAGAGAGAGAGAGAGGGTGAGAGAGAGGGAGAGAGCGAGAGAGAGAGAGAGAGAGAGGAAAAGTGCCTGTGATATACCACATGAGGCATGTGGGGCGCGTCAGTCTACGCGTACGACGTTTCCCTCGTACTGTACCCTATGAAATGGTCCGTATGGTTGATTGTTACAAAGCACACTTCAGGAGCCACTCGTAAAGTGTACGAGTTGATGGGGCTATGTGAGATCCAACCACTGGTAATACAAGTGAAGTAGGTAGGCACAGAGAAGCAAGATGTAACGAGAGAGAGAGAGAGAGAGAGAGAGAGAGAGAGAGAGAGAGAGAGAGAGGAAAACTGCATGCGGTATACCGCATGAGGAATGCGGAGTGGGTAGATCTACAAATGCGAGGCTTCGCTCATACTGTTCTCTATGGAATAGAGGCAGTAAGGTTACTTGCTATACCACGAATTTGAGGATCAAATCTCCCAGTGGTTGTGTTAAAATCAGACCACCGGCAATATAGTTGGAATATGTGGGTACAGAGAAGCCTGATAGAGAGAGAGAGAGAGAGAGAGAGAGAGAGAGAGAGAGAGAGAGAGAGAGAGAGAGAGAGGAAAAGTGCCTACGACACGCCCCTGATGTATGCGGTCTCTCTCTCTCTCTCTCTCTCTCTCTCTCTCTCTCTCTCTCTCTCTCTCTTTCATCTTGCTTCTCTGTGCCTACATGTTCCAACTATATTGCCGGTGGTCTGATTTTAACACAACCACTGAGTGATTTGATCCTCAAATACGTTGTATAACAATCAACCTTACTGCCCCGAATTCATAGGGAACAGTATGAGTGAAGCCTCGTATTTGTAGACCGACCGACCCCGCATACATCAGGGGCGTGTCGTAGGCACTTTTCCTCTCTCTCTCTCTCTCTCTCTCTCTCTCTCTCTCTCTCTCTCTCTCTCTCTCTCTCTATCAGGCTTCTCTGTACCCACATATTCCAACTATATTGCCAGTGGTCTGATTTTAACACAACCACTGGGAGATTTGATCCTCAAATTCGTGGTATAGCAAGTAACCTTACTGCCTCTATTCCATAGAGAACAGTATGAGCGAAGCCTCGCATTTGTAGATCTACCCACTCCGCATTCCTCATGCGGTATACCGCATGCAGTTTTCCTCTCTCTCACTCTCTCTCTCTCTCTCTCTCTCTCTCTCTCTCTCGTTACATCTTGCTTCTCTGTGCCTACCTACTTCACTTGTATTACCAGTGGTTGGATCTCACATAGCCCCATCAACTCGTACACTTTACGAGTGGCTCCTGAAGTGTGCTTTGTAACAATCAACCATACGGACCATTTCATAGGGTACAGTACGAGGGAAACGTCGTACGCGTAGACTGACGCGCCCCACATGCCTCATGTGGTATATCACAGGCACTTTTCCCCTCTCTCTCTCTCTCGCTCTCTCCCTCTCTCTCACCCTCTCTCTCTTTCACCCTCTCGCTCTCTCCCTCTCTCTCTCGCTCTCCCCTCTCTCGCTCTCTCTCCTCCTCTCTCACTCCCTCTCTCTCGCTCTCCCTCCCTCTCTCCCTCCCTCTCTCACCCCCTCTCCCTCTCTCTCTCCCTCTCTCTCTCCCTCTCTTGATCTCCCTCTTGCCCCCCCCTCTCTCCCTCTCTCTCTCCCTCTCTTGATCTCTCTCTTGCCCTCCCCCTCTCTCGCTCTCACCCTCTCTCACTCTCTCTCTCCCTCCCTCTCTCTCTTCCTCTCCCCCTCTCTCTCCCTTTCTCTCTATCTCTCTCCCTCTCTCTCTCCCTCCCTCTCTCTCTCCCTCTCTCTTCTCCCTCTCTCTCCCTCTCTCTCTCCCCCTCTCTCTCTCTCCCTCTCTCTCTCTCTCACTCTCTCTCCCTCTCTCTCTCCTCTTACATCTGGCTTCTCTGTGCATACCTTCTTCACGTGCATTGCCAGTAGTTGGATCTTACACAACCCCAACAACTCGAGCACTGGGCGAGGGGCTCCTGTAACGCGTTGTATGACTAGCAACCATACTGACTATTTCGTAGGTTACAATATACCCCATGTGGTAGGTCGCAGGCACTTTTCCTCTCTCTGTCTCTCTCTGTCTCTCTCTGTCTGCCTCTCTCTCTCTCCTCTCTCTCTCTCTCTCTCTCTCTCTCTCTCTCTCTCTTCTTGCATAGACTGTACATATGTCCACATACACTAGCATTTTGTCTGTTGAAGTGTGTCTGTGCGTGTGCGCGTGTTCATGCGCACAGGTCCACCCGGACCAGCGGCACAATGGGGTCGTGGTCGATTTTGCACGCCTCCTGTCCCGCCCCCTTCTTTCTATGTGCTCGCTGGGCCGTGGCATCCTGCGCCGTGTGTAGATACACCCGAGATTTTCGTGGTCATTTGTAGATCCGTACGTGAGGTGAGTATGCAGTTTTTTTTCTCTATAAACAGTTTTTCTATTAAACATTTTCTTCGACTAACATTCTTTTCAATTAAAATTGTTTTTCAATTCTCATTTTCTCTTCATTGCTTCCATTTTTCCATGCATTTGTTCCTCTCGTCCTGTCATCACCTTCTAATGTAGTCACAGGAGTTCTCCTTGACTGTATGTTGTGTTTGTGAATGTGTTTGTTTGCTGATGAAGGCTAACCGCCGCAACGTTCTGTATGTGTCGTAACTCTGTTATGTAAAGCTGCACTACTTTGTGTCATTTTATATTATATAACTATTATACTGTCCTTAACAACTACAAAGTATCCCCAGCGGATACACGTCTGATTCCTACGCCGTCCGGTCTCTGTCTGAGCCCGCTGAGCGTGGCGTGTTCAGCCACGGGCAATTAGCTCAGCGTGCGTTCGTTAGTTTACGTGCTGGGCACTGGGCTGTGTTGACCAGAATTACTTGGTCCTTCCTCGTGAAGTGGGTTTCCCAGTCTCTTGGGTAACCCCAGCTCATCTGTACTGGTTGCCCTCCTTGTTGACACAAGTGTGTCCCGTTATAGCTATTTATAGCGTTTGTGTCTCTCCTGTCTGGTCTCCTATCCTGTTACGTCACTTGCCCTCTTCCTAAGCTCTATTTTAGCTCTCCTTAGCTTAGAGCTCTCTCCTAAGTCTTTGACACCTGCATTTAGTTTGCTACTGATGGATAATTGTTTACTCATTACAACAAGCTATTTACTCTTTCTTCTTCTTCTTTTTCTTCTTCTTCTTCTTCTTCTTCTTCTTCTTCTTCTTCTTCTTCTTCTTCTTCTTCTTCTTCTTCTTCTTCGTCTTCGTCTTCTTCTTCTTCTTCTTCTTCTTCTTCTTCTTCTTCTTCTTCTTCTTCTTCTTCTTCTTCTTCTTCTTCTTCTTCTTCTTCTTCTTCTTCTTCTTCTTCTTCTTCTGCTGCGTTCATCCGGATTTTTTTTTTCGGATGTGACTGCGTTGTGCCTGTTTACAATCGAGCTGCGTTCTTGCGCCGTTAGGCCGACACATCCGACTTCTGCGGGTATTTGTTGACCGGGTTAACCTTCCCGGGGATTTACTCTCTCGATCCCTAACATGTGTCTGCGAAACATTTTTTTTTTTTTAATTTTAAAAAGTCTTGGATCTACCTTTTGAAAGACAATACTGTTATTTCTAATATTTTTGCATTATTTGAGTGGAGGACAATGTCATCTACACATCCGGGTTCTGTAATTGGATATCCACCCCCGCCCCTCTGCTGTGTCTCCACCTTACTGAGGTATAAAGGTTTGAGTGTTCCAATGACTCCAAGAGCTATGCCGATGGTAGCACAGCTACTGGTAGGGTCTCCCATATCGGACAGGTCATGGGATAGGAACCAGAAGAAGCGAAACACACACCTGCTTCCATGTAGGTCGACTGCGGACAATAAAAGGCTAGGGAGGGCACACCCGAAATAAATGCTTGTCAAAATCGGATGTACTGAGCCACAGGCTTGACAAAACAGTGCAACGTAAATTAATCAATCCATGGTGCCATAATTAAAATAAATCAGAATGGCGCTGATCCCGTGAAGTCCCATCAGGCGGTGATAGTACCGGGTTCCCTGCCTCGAGGGGTCCACACCATGCTACTTGCCATGAGTCTACTCGGAAGGGAAATAGATTGATAACACGTCAGAAAATAGTTGGTATTAGTGACAACTAGTCACAGTAAATTGTGAGAAAAATATGAATAAAATTGGGTGGAACTGCAGTAAAGCTGTGAAAGTGTAAACAATATAAAATGACACAAAGTAGTGCAGCTTTACACAACATAATTAAGACACATACAGGACGTTGCAGCGACTAGCCTTCATCAGCAAACAAACACATTCACAAACACAACATAAAGTCAAGGAGATCTCCTGTGACTACATCAGAAGGTGACGACAGGACGAGAAGAACAAAAGGATGAAAAAATGAAAGGAGTGAAGAAAATGAGAATTTAAAAAATGTGAATTGAAAAAATGTTCATACTCACATCGCAGTGGCGATCTGTAAGCAACTCAGAAAATAACCGGTGTATGCTTTTTATACCCGGTGATAGGTGTCACGGTTCAGTGAGCACGTTGAAAGAAAGGGGGGGGGGGGCAGGAGGGCAGGACGGTGGCTGAGCAACCTCATAGGATGTACTAACGAAGCATGAGGGGGCGCGATGGTGGTACTAACCAAAACCCCATTATGTACTCATATATATATTGTTATGAGGCGAGTCCTAAAGTCTGGGTGGACTGATATGCGAGAACGCACATACACACATATATACCGCTCAACAGACAAAATGCTCGTGTATATGGGCATGTGCAAGGTATATATATGAAGAGAGAGAGAGAGAGAGAGAGAGAGAGAGAGAGAGAGAGAGAGAGAGAGAGAGAGAGAGAGAGGTGGAGGGAAAGGAAGAGAGAGAGGTGGGTATTGTTCCTTTACATGCCTGGGAGGATTCACTCATACTATATCCTATGAAATAAGGTAAGTAAGGTTGATTGTTATAGCACGTATTATAAGATCGTATCGCCCAATGCTTGTGTTATCAGGGTTGTATAAGATCCAACCACTGGTAATACACATGATGTGGGTAGGCACAGAGAAGCAAGATTGTTGGGAGAGAGATATATAGAGAGAGCGAGCGAGCGAGCGAGCGAGAGAGAGAGAGAGAGAGAGAGAGAGAGAGAGAGAGAGAGAGAGAAGAGAGAGAGAGAGAGAGAGAGAGAGAGAGAGAGAGAGAGAGAGAGAGAGAGAGGAAAAGTGCCTGCGACATACCACATGAGGTATGCGGAGTAGGTCGGTCTACAAATACGAGGCTTCACTCATACTATTCCCTATGACAGGGGTGGGCAAACTACGGCCCGCGGGCCGCATGCGGCCCGCCAAGTGATTTTATGCGGCCCGCGAGGGCATTTAGAAATAAAAATTTTTAATTCGTTTTTAAGTTATTTTGTTGAATTTTACAGAATTTCATGTACCGTTGTATGAGTGTCAATAATAAACGTAAGATTGAAGATGAATGCCGTGTTTTTAATGATGAATGGACAACTATGTACTGTTTTATAAAAGTTGGTAGCAAATCAGTTTGCTTGTTGTGTCGTGAGTCAGTGGCTGTCTTCAAGGAGTACAATTTAAAAAGACATTATCAAACAAAACATTCCGATTTCGGATACAATTTAACGACCGAAGAGAAGGAAAGGAAATGCCTTGAGTTGGTGAAAAATTTGGAGAAACAGCAAACTGTTTTCACTAAACAGTCTTCAATTCAAGATGCTGCAACTGAAGCTAGTCTTGTGCTGTCACACAGAATTGTAAAACAGAACAAGCCATTTTCTGATGGCGAGTTCATCAAGGAATGTTTGCTAGATGCAGCAAACATTATGTGTCCAGAGCAAAAAACAGATTTGACAACATTACTTTATCAAGGAGAACTGTGGTCAGACGTGTTGACAAGATAAGTGACAATTTGATGCATAAACTTCAAGATGCAAGTAAACAATTTTTGTGGTATTCTCTTGCATTGGATGAGACTACCGATGTACATGATACTGCCCAATTATTGATATTTATACGTGGAATAAACACTTCTTTCAAACTCACTGAAGAGTTACTGAGTGTTGAGTCACTCAAAGACACAACCACAGGCCATGATATATTCAATGCTGTTACTAACTGTAGTGAAAGAACTGGGTTGGTTTGGCACAAGATGGCAAGTGTTACAACTGACGGAGCTCGGGCTTTGGCTGGAAAAAATGCAGGACTGGTAAAGTTGATAAGTGATAAGATTAAAGCAGAATATCCAGACCACACATTATTACCATTTCACTGTGTGATTCATCAAGAAAGTCTGTGTAAAACTGTTTTGAATATCAAGCATGTTATTGACCCAGTTGTCAGTGTCATCAACCTCATCAGATCAAGAGGAATTAATCACAGACGGTTCATGTCATTACTTGACGATTTGGGAACTGAACATTCCGATGTCCTGAAACACACCAATGTTTGATGGCTGAGTCTCGGCAAGGTGTTGAGGCGAGTGTGGGAACTCAGAGAAGAAATAGTGATGTTCCTAGAGATGAAGGGCATTGCATGTGACTTTAATACTAACATTGCCAATAAAGAGTGGCAGTTATACTTTATGTTTGCCATTTAAATTATGGAAAAGTTAAATGAACTGAATGTCAAACTTTAGGGCAATAGTGTGTTTGCACATGAATTGTATGTATATGTAAAATAATTTCAGGCAAAACTCTCACTGTTCTCCAGACAAGCAAGTGAAAAAAGATTTTGTCACTTCCCTTTGCTGAAACAAGAAACCATTTCTGGTGAAATGACTGAAAAATACAAAGCCCAATTAGATGCATTGATTGAAGAATTTGGATGGAGATTCCACGATTTCAAGAAATTAGAGCCATAGTTCAATATTCTCAGTTCACCTTTTAGTTTAGAAGCTGATACAGCCACAGAGGACATACAGTTGGAGCTGCTTGACTTACAAGCAGATCATGACCTGAAAGAGAAATTCAAGACAGATGGTATGCTGGATTTCTATGGAGCTTTATCACAAAAATCATTTCCCAACTTGAAAAACTTTGCAGCTAAACTTTTATCATTATTTGGATCAACATACATTTGCGAACAAGCATTCCCTTGCTTGAAGATCAACAAATCTAAGAATAGGTCTTTATTGTCGGACTGTGATTTGCATGCTGTCATGCGAATTTCAACAAGTAAACTTGCTCCAGATTTCAAGAATATTGTCAAAAATTGCAAGCAGTTACACACATCTCATTAGAAATCAATAACTGTATTGGCAATGTAGTCGCTGTGTGTCTAAATTAAAGCCATTGATAGATAATACAGAATATTTGTTATAATAACAAGTTGTAAAATCGTGTTAACAAATTAGTAAAAGCGTTTGTCCATATTGTCAAATATAATGTATAAGTGTATAAGTAAAATAAAATTGTAATAATTAGTTATTTATACTGCTTAATAACCTATAAATAATTAATAATTACTCATTGTGATAGGTTGCTGTAAACAAAATGGATATATATATATATATATATATATATATATATATATATATATATATATATATATATATATATATATATATATATATATATGCGGCCCGCCAATAGCTTTACATTTGTCAATGCGGCCCTCCGCACGAAAAGTTTGCCCACCCCTGCCCTATGAAATAGAGTAAGTAAGGTTGATTGTTATACAACGTATTTAAGGATCAAATCATTCAGCGCATGTTTTATTGGGGCTGTATAAGATCCGACCGCCAGCAGTACACATGACATAGGCAGGTACAGAGAAGCAAGGTTGTAGAGAAAGAGAGAGAGAGAGAGAGAGAGAGAGAGAGAGAGAGAGAGAGAGAGAGAGAGAGAGGAAAAGTGCCTGCGACATACCACATGAGGTATGCGGAGTAGGTCGGTCTACAAATACGAGGCTTCACTCATACTGTTCCCTATAAAATAAGAGTCAGTAAGGTTGATTGCTATACAACGTATTTAAGGATCAAATCGCCCAGTGCTTGTGTTATTGGCGCTGTATAAGATCCAACCAATGGTAATACACATGATGTGGGTAGGCACAGAGAAGCAGGATTGTTTGGAGAGAGAGAGAGAGAGAGAGAGAGAGAGAGAGAGAGAGAGAGAGAGAGGAAAAGTGCCTGCGACATACTACATGAGGTATGCGGAGTAGGTCGGGTAGTAGATATAGTATATCTTATTTCCAGAGTTGATTCTAGTTTGTATTTCTTCCCTTATGATGTTGGAGCAGTTGAAGATTGTACCCAGGTATTTGTATGTTTCCGTTCTTTTAATGGTCATATTATCTATTTGTATGTGGCCAGAGTTTCTAGCCATTCCGTCTCTTGAAATTACCATATATTCTGTCTTATCTTGGTTGATAACCAGCCCCATCTGTTGGGCTTTTTCCTTTAAATGAGTCAATATTTCCAATGTCTTTTGTTCACTTTGCCCTATAATATCTATATCATCTGCATAACCAAGCAGCTTGGATGTTCCTCCAATATCACATGCCTCCTTTACCTTCCTTACAACTTTCTCTAGAGCCAGATTTAAGAGTAGCGGCGATAGTGCATCACCCTGTTTCAAGCCCACTCTGATCAGACTAAAACATCACCTTTAGTCACTCTTTCGTCAGCCGAGCCACACAATCAATATGCCTGTCGTGAACTCATCCAGGCTTTGGAGGACAGGCTAAAAGACTTATTTCCAACAACACAACTAATATCATTGCCATGTTTAAAGAAGAAAACTCTCGCCTTCATAAAGAAATCCGCCTCCTTAAAGAAGAGAAGGTGTCACGAAATGGCTGGCAGGCGTCGCTCCTAATGGATCAAACGACAGAAACAGTTGTGGTGAGAGGTTGACGCTTCTGTAATTTTCAAAGGACAGCGATCGTTACTTTACACACTAGCCGTACTTTTGAAGACGAGAAGATAGGTCGCGTGGTCCCGGGAAAACTAGTCGAGATCAAAGGAGAATCAGCGATGTCCAGAAAGATCGTTTATTTCAAAGGAGGCGGATGTCTGATAAAACCGATCGGATCTCTGTGTAAGACGGTGGATGGAAACACGGAAGAAACGATCACAAGATCACAACTAGTATTGGCTACATCAAAAGAATGTTGACGGTACGGTTGTACGGGGATCAAACGACTAGAAAAAGAACAGAGGCTAATGCGTTAAGAGCAAAACAAGTGACGTAGTCCAAGCAAATTATCTGTGGACTGAAATTACCGTTTTAAAGTCAGTTGAAGGTTGCACTTACGACCGGCTGGAGTGTAGATTTCTTTGAGTGCCGAAATAGAAAATATATCACAAAGTCTAAGTTGTTTTAAGACAACATGCACTTCTTCTTCATGGGGCTAGGTGATTTACTTCTAGGCAGGAAATAGATTAAATAAGGTGATTATATATGGAGGTAGATTAGAACTCTAGCATAGTGAACTTGTGTGTCACCGTAGTATAGAGTGTCGACCGCATTAGGCTGAATAGTGATTTAAGCTGAGGCGAGTGATGTGTAAGTGCACTCGGAAGGATAGTCAACACTAGGATTTATGTGCTTTTCTTTAGCATTTCTCTCTTTTACCTTGTATAGGGTAGAGTGTTGAACTACTCTGTCTTATACAAGAGTATAGCTCTAGGATGATATATAGTTAGTTAGTTATTCGACAGATCATCCTCGTTGCACATCGAACCATTCAGTCCATAAGTGCTCGGATCTCCTCCTCAGCAAATCCCGCAGCGTGTAGCGGCTAACGACGCCAGTTCTGTGTTGGTTTATGAATCTTCTTTGGCTTCCTGCGTAGTGTTCTTGTTTGGCCACCCCTCTTTTAATTTGCTGCTCTCGCAGTCTGGCCATTGTTGTAGATTCACAGTCATCACTTGGTGATGATATATAGAGGTTACTTACTGAATATAGCCTATTACCTACATTCACATATCTTAGGTCGGAGTTGAGTTTCTCTCACAGGCTGTATTCTCTTTGGCAGGTTCCCTACACTTGAAATTGAAAGTGGTTACCAATCGGAGCAGAAGCAATTGGTCATACTCTGATAAAGTAAGACAGGATATCCAGCTGTGAACCGTGTTTGGCAAGGTCAGACAAGTGTTGAGTTAAAAGGACCACGAAACCGGAATCACTCTAAGTGAGGTATTCAATGAAAGTATTCAATGCAACTATATACTGATGAACAGGAATATATAATATACCAAATAGAGAAAGGAAAAGACTATAATTAACATTTTCAATGAGTGACAAACCGCAGTGTATAGACTATATATTGTTGGATCGGTGTTTATCTTCTTCAATACAAGGGATATATTACCGACCGGTATATCGTGTTCGTAGAACTAAAGGACCCTAATTAACTCAATCAAGAAAACAATCAGACATTAACAAGAACAATAAATATTCCAGATTGTCGAATGTGTAAAAGTGAAAAACACGAACTAACCTATAATTCAGTGGAGACTATACTATTCAAAAGTATCCAGAACATAGTGGCCAGAAAACAGTCATCAGTCAGAGAGACGCCGCTGGGTGAGATATTTCCTGTTCTGTGCTTTGTGAAGTCGAATGGCTGTATCATGATGACAACTGATGCTGATCCTAGACTATATCCTGTCGCACATTCAAGATAGATTACATCACATATATCCAAACCCATACATCGCACACCCAAATTACACTTTTCTGCAATAAATGTTTTATCATGTTGTTCGAAGCCTGTGTTTGTGGGGTTATGTGCTGAAGGAACGGGAAGAGGGATATTGTCTGATAGAGAGAGAGAGAGAGAGAGAGAGAGAGAGAGAGAGAGAGAGAGAGAGAGAGAGAGAGAGAGAGAGAGAGAGACTTTAAATAAGGGGGGTATGTATAATTTTAATCTAACTGTTGCTCTATTCGGCAACATTGATAATGCTGTAGTCTCTATGGTCAAAATGTTAATGTTATTTCCGGTGCCGGTAGCAGAGACGCCACTTAATTTTTTTTTTTAATTTTTAATGTTTATGAAAATGGCTTCTGCAAAGAGAAAATGCAAATTCTCGAACACTATGAACAATAAGTTTCCATGCTTCGTTGAATGAGTTGGAACAAAAGAAAAAGCAGCGACTGCAGCAGGATATAACAATATGAACTGGAAACAATTAGGTATATTTTGCTCCTGCAAAAAGAAGAGACATACTAAATATAGACACAATGCACATTCACATACTTCACAAGGAAATCCACCGTACACAGGTGAAAAACAAAGTATGACTTATCCAAAATCAGAAGCAATCAATAAATATGTAAAAATAACAAATAAGTACAATAGGACAACAAAGGACGGCCGACGTTTCGATTCTGAGAATCTTTGTCAAGGACAGGACA
This sequence comes from Cepaea hortensis, assembly GCA_963921405.1. Taxonomy (NCBI): domain Eukaryota; kingdom Metazoa; phylum Mollusca; class Gastropoda; order Stylommatophora; family Helicidae; genus Cepaea; species Cepaea hortensis. The sequence goes on along the minus strand of OY992876.1, from coordinate 168,099,711 downwards.
ACACAAATAGATAAACAAACGAAAAAGACACAAAATAAATCGACACAACTATTATGGTGGTTTGAACCGGTTCAAAGCTTCATGGTAGTTGTGTCAATTTATTTTGTGTCTTTTTCGTTTGTTTATCTATTTGTGTTGTCCTGTCATTGACAAAGATTCTCAGAATCGAAACGTCGGCAGACCTTTGTTGTCCTATTGTACTTATTTGTTATTTTATTGTTTTATTATTTCATTTTATATATTTATTGATTGCTTCTTATTTTGGATAAGTCACACTTTGTTTTTCACCTGTGTACGATGGATTTCCTTGTAAGGTATGTGAATGTGCATAGTGTCAGTGTTTAGTATGTCTATTCTTTTCGCAGGAGCTAAATATACCTAATTGTTTCCAGTTCATAACGAGAATGAAGCAAAGTGTACGATTTGCGATAGTTACTTGTCCGTTGCCAACAAAGGAACTACTGACTTGGAGCGCCATGTTGACAGTGAGAGACATAGAAACCTAATCAAAGAGTTCGCGTCATCTAGCACATTGACGTATTTTTTTAGCCTAAGGACTCAAATGTGTTGCTGAAAGCGCATGCGGCTGAAGCAACTTTGGTATTTCATACAGTTTGTCATCATCAGCCTTACAACTCGATGACCCGCAAAGCTGGTTTGATGCACACATTATTTGAAGATTCAGAAATTGCTAAAAATATTGATTGTGCAAAAACAACGACTGAAGCAATAATAAACCAAGTAATTGACCCCCACACTGTTGATGAATTGGATAAGTGGTATTTCATGTTTCGGTCTTTCGACAGATGCTAGCAATTACGGTTCGCAGAAAATATTTCCGATCGTTGTTCAGTACTTTGACTGGGAAGCAGATGAAATAGAAAACCCCGCAGAAGTCGGATGTGTCGGCCTAACGGCGCAAGAACGCAACTCTGCTGTAAACAGGCACAACGCAATCACATCCGAAAAAAAAAACTCCGGATGAACGAAGAAGAAGAAGAAGAAGAAATAGAAAACTAGGATTCTCGAGTTAGACAACACACCAAATGAAACCTCAGAAATTATATCACAGTATATTTTTAGAACACTCCAAAAACATGAGATACACTTATTGGCAGCTGTTGTAATAAAATTGTATTGATTGTGGGTTTAATATGGAACGATTTAAATGAAACATTCAATATGTCCTCCTTTGTTCTCCTTTTTATCTTATTATGCCCTCCTTTGTCCTCCTTTTTGTCTTATTATGTCCTCCTTTTGGTGCCCACGTATCTGGCAACCCTACCCCAGTGGGATACATGGATGATGATGATGATGACGATGTGAGAAGCCTTGTGTATGTCAGTACAACAAGAAGAGAATGTTGATTGGTATGGATGGCCTGTGGTCTAATGCTGTTTCCAGCTGTAGAAAGGAGATAGGGAACCTCTAGACAAAAGGCCTATGTCTCAGAGATCCTTGTCAGGTTATGATAGGTATAACATCAAGATGATTGAAAGGTTATCATGCCTCAGATTCATCAGAAAGACGCAGTAGCAATCCCATAATAGAATATTGAGTGAGAAGATACCTTACTCACATTTAGAGTTGGAACAACTCTACAGGCAGCGACAAGGGACAAGAGAAATTGGAAAGACTCTCCTATCTCCTTCCCGTTTGGTCCTGTATTTGTGTTGTGAAAATGTTAACATAACACGGAGTTGTATTAATGCTTGGGTGTATGCTTTATGTCATTTCCAGCGCTAGAGACTGGCAGGTGGTGGTTTTTCGAAGTATCACTAAACCGGATCCTGGGTTAACAGCCGGTAGGAAGTGATAATGGCAACCTGTCCTACACATATAGTCTGGACCAATACGTCAATGGTGACTGCTGCACTTATTAGCTGCCATAGCGAGCAAAAGACGTTTTCGAAGATCAATGACAACGTTATTTATGAAGTCCTACTTCAGTAGGAATATCAAGGACGGACTTCAGTATCTAAAAATCTATCAAGATAAAAAGATATACAGAGTAACCGACACCATCGTATCATCTGCTTTGCTTCTGAGAGGTACAGCCTGAAGCATCATCAATCAGTAAAGACAACGAAACACGGGACAGTCCAGGTTTAAAAAACTAACAGCAGGAAGAACTCTTCAACTGTCTATTGGATTCCCAGTTTCAAATTCAACAATGAATAACCCGTCGAAAGCAGTCCTACAGCAGTAGAATCAACACCAGGCCCAAGTCCTGAACATCAATGGGAAGACACTGAAAGAGTATGAAATAAGCAAAGTACCACCAAGGTCTTAGACCTGAATACCAACTTAAACCCAACTGAACACCATATGAACACCAACGGAACTACACCATTAAATAAGCAAGATTACCTCAAGGTTCTAAATATGAAACACCCTGAAAGAAGCCAGATCAACTCCAGGTCTCAGACCGGAACACCGTCAGGAAGACCATATGAAAGAAGCTAGCGGAGTAAATGCCTCTACGCATGCAACAAAAAGAATGACCTGATTGTTTGCGACCCCCAGTTTGTATCTTCAGTTCCATGCTGTGCAGAACAATCCTGGACATAGTCCGAGATGAAACCAATGAATGACTCTCAGCATTATATGTTCATACACTGGACTGGATAGTAACAAATAACTCTTTTTTGCTGGTCCCATGTCAGCCTAAATGCCATCATCAAGCGTGGAATGACTAGTGACTAGGTGGGTGAAAAATCCGCATGTACATAATTGGGATTCGGATATCAGAAGCCGAGCAGCTGAATGGCCGTCAACTTTTCATCGGATATGGTGATATAAGGAAGGACATTCTGCCAAAGCTTAAGTGGAATTCCTGAAAGTTTGACCAACTTAGGCCTCAATTTCACAAGGACACCGAGCCTACTTGCAACAGAGTATTCGTGAATTCAGCCCCATGGAGGGGATTATGTGAGTATGTGATATTTCTATTTCCGAATATTATTGATTATAAAATATTCAGCAACCAATCTCAGTGGACACAATGTGAGTAGAACATAACAGTGAGTACATTTATTTCTTCCCCGGATAAATATGGACATTATCTGCGTCGCACTTGAGAAGAATAACCGACAGCAACATCTAAGGAAAAGGACTAAAAATTAAATAATTAGTTAAATTATTAGTACTAACTGTGCTTTATGTGTGATTCTTTTCATGCCATGTTTTGTAAGGTCTGTAGCTTTTTCAATGAGGTTGTTGTTTTATTGAGAAGATGATTTTTTGGGGGAAACATGGGGGTTACCACACGCAATTGTGTTTATGGTATTTCATACCATCTCATGTGAATATATGCCTATGTTATATTTCATCCCATGCGTATTTCAGAATTCAGTGTCGTCATTACACTTGAATATATTATTTAGATCTTGGTTTTATTCCTAGTGACAGTATGCTCCAATATTGATGTTTACGTCAATTGCTTGTTGATGTTTGTTCAACAGTGGTTGATATATATGTTGTAAACAATCAATGTCCTCTAGCACTATACCAAATTTTGGGGGTAAATTAGTGGGAATGGAGAAATACACATAAATACATTTACATAAAGGAGTGAAGTATTTTGCCCCTTGTGTTTATGATAGAATTCTATGATCACCTTACCTGATAGAAGTAAGTGAGAATCTAAAATAAATCCCCAAAGGGATCCCCTAAACCCGTGGTTCTCAACCTTTTTTGGTCCGTGCCCCCCTTCACCATATTTTCAGAACGTCAATCCCCCCCTTTTGTTTTTCCTACCTAAAAATTTGCCCCCCCCCCTTTCACCAAATTTTCAGAACGTCATTCCCCCCTTTCGTTTTTCCTTCCTAAAAATCCCGACCCTGCCCCTACACAGTATACGTAATAATTGAAGCTAAATTTAATAGCACATACTAAAACAATGGCTCCCCCGATGGTGTTTCCACCTTGTCGTGGTGGGGGAGCTTGAGTTTCTCAATGACCATGAGAGCTATGCCGGCGGTAGCGTAGCTACCAGCAGGGCCTCCCAAACCGGACAGGTCAAACGGTAGAGAACAGACAAAGAGAAACACCCTGGTCCTCCAGGATGAGGGTTAAAGCGTGGGGTTAACATCCCCACCTTTGTAAAAACCTTTCTTTGTTAAGAAACAGATACATGAGCCTCGAATTCGGACTGACTTATTTGGACTTCGACCTTGGAACGTTAAAGGACTTTTGAGATTTGGAACATGGAATGTACGGACACTATATCGAGCTGGAGCGGCCGAAGATTTAACCCAGGAGCTCGTTGAGTATAAAATGGATATAACAGCACTTCAAGAAATAAGGTGGCCATGAGAGGGTACGTTAGAGCAAAATGGAATGATTATAATATATGGAGGAAACACCCAAAATAAACCTGAATTAGGAACAGGATTTGTCATCAAAAAAGAGTTATGGGGGAACGTTCTAAACTTTAAAGCTGTTAATGATAGGATTAGTAAATTACGAATAAAAGGTAAATGAACAATATAACGATGATTAATGTACATGCACCTACTGAAGAGAAAGAAGATAATATTAAAGAAGACTTTTATAATGATCTGGAAGAAACCCCCAAACAGGACACCCTGATTGTGCTGGGAGACTTCAACGCAAAAATAGGTAGAGAGCAAACTCATAAAAAAAGTTGCCTGTATGGAAAGCCTACATACAACTTCAAATGATAATGGATGGAGAGTCATCAACCTAGCAGAAGCCAAAGGACTGCAGATCAGCAGTACCAGACTGCAAAGAAAGGATATACATAAATAAACTTGGAAATCATGTGACAAGAGAACCTATAATCAAATAGATCACATTTTAATTAACAACTAAAATGCATCAAACATACAACAAGTTAGAAGCTATAGAGGAGCTGAGTGCCACAGCGACCACTTCCTCGTTGGGGCAAAATTTAAAATAAAACTTAAAAAAACTACAAGAAATTACAGTCAAAGAGAAATTTGCGGATGAATTAAAATGTAAACTTGAAATTCTACAAAACCCGTTGGATGAAAGCGTTGACCAAACTTGGTTGAACATCAAGAACACAATTCAATCTACCGCAGAAGAATGTCTCGGTGTGTTAACCACGCATAGAAAGAACAGATGGTTCAATCCAAAATGTGAAGAAGCAGTCATTAGGAAACAGAATGCCAGACAGCTATGGCTAAATGACATCAACAATATCCAAAAGGAAGAGCAATATAGAAATGAATGTAAAGAGGCTACAAAAATAGTTCGACAGCAGAAGCGAGAATATATGAGTAATATAATCAAAGATATGGAAACTAATCACCAGAAAAACGAATCCAGAAAGTTTTTTTTTAAAGAACTGAAGTCAATGAAACGAGGGCACCAACACAACACATATGGTTTAAAAGACAAAAATGGGAATATGATAAATACCAATGAGGAAATGTGCAACACATGGAAAGAATACTTTGTTGAATTAGTAAATTGTGAAGCTCCACGTAACACTTTCCCACAGGAAGAGGTTCTAACGTGTGAACCACAAATTGAAGAAATCCTATATGTAATCACACGACTTAAAAACAATAAGGCAACTGGGGCTGATGGAATTGCTGCTGAATTTATAAAGGCGGGTGGCCATGCATTACATCTAAAGCTATACGAACTAATAATAAAAATCTGGATGACTGAAGAATTACCCCATGACTGGAAAGAGTCATTATTATTATTGATACCTATCTTTAAGAAAGGAGACAATTTCCAGTGTGAAAATTATAGAGGAATATCACTACTGTCCATAAGCTATAAGATACTATCCGCAGTATTACTAAATAGACTAAAACCATATTCAGAATACATATTAGGTGACTACCAGGCGGGTTTTAGACAAAACAGATCAACAATAGATCAGATATTTATCTTACGACAAATAGTTGAGAAAAATTGGGAATATAAAAGAGATCTCCATAACATTTTTGATTTGTGGATTTTAAAAAGGCTTATGACAGTGTCCATAGGAATAGTCTATGGAATGCTATGCGGGAATTTGGAATACCAAGGAAGTTAATCTACATGACCAGACTATGCATGGAAGATACTAATAATATAGTAACATATAAAGGCAGGAAATCAGACCCTTTCCAAATAACATCTGGCTTGAAACAGGGTGATGCACTATCGCCGCTACTCTTCAATCTGGCTCTAGAGAAAGTTGTACGGAGGGTAAAGGAGGAATGTGATATTGGAGGAACATCCAAGCTGCTTGGTTATGCAGATGATATAGATATTATAGGGGAAAATGAACAAAAGACATTGGAAATATTGACTCACTTAAAGGAAAAAGCCCAACAGATGGGGCTGGTTATCAACCAAGATAAGACAGAATATATGGTAATTTCAAGAGATGGAATGGCTAAAAACTCTGGCCACATACAAATAGATAATATGACCATTAACAGAACGGAAACATACAAATACTTGGGTACTTCAAATGCTCCAACATCATAAGGGAAGAAATACAAACTAGAATAAATTCTGGAAATAAGATATACTATGCACTACAACATCTACTAAAATCAAAGGCGCTATCTCGTAACACTAAGATCACAATATACAAAATACTGATCAGACCAGTTGTCCTGTATGGCTCTGAAACCTGGAGTACAACGAAAGGAGACGAAGCCTTGCTACAAACCTTTGAGAACAAAGTTTTAAGACGCATCTTTGGACCCATTAGGGATACACAAAGTGGAGAGTGGAAAAGAAGAAGTAACAAAGACATTTATGATCTGTTTAAGTCCCCGCTAATCACTGGTATCATGAAGGCTAATAGACTACAATGGCTGGGGCATATAGAAAGAATGGAAGATAATAGGGAAACAAAACTCGCTTACACTCAGGAAATAAATGACCGTAGACCCCGAGGTAGACCAAGAAGACGGTGGAGAGATAATATATATATAGACCTACAAGCACTTGGAATCAACGACTGGCAAGAGAAGGTCAACCAGAGAGACGAATGGAGACAGATTGTATCTGCAGCAAAGAACCTCAATGGCTCGGAATGCTGAAGAAGAAGAAGATACTAAAACAAGTCTAGACGTCCACATAAAACATGATTTGTGGGTCTACTTTATAAATTGAATTTTAGAAGGGTGAGAGCGTTCGTCGTCGTCGTTTTGATTCGCACTGCGAGCGCTAACAAGTCAAGTCGCATTATTCTGTCAAGAAGCCTGATCAGCGGGAAAATGACACGTGGAAAGTCCAACAACAAGAAACACGCTGTTGCCAAGATGTGCAGCGTGGGAGCCGACAACAAGAAGAAGAACGTCGAGGGCCCACCTGCTAGCTGCAAAGAGCCTGATACTACAGCCATTACTGAAGCTACTACGAGGGAGAAGATTGACAGCCCAACACAGTCAAGAACCAAGATAGCAGAGAAGAAGGAGGAGAAAGACACCAGAGTCGGAAACACCGACTCAAAAACAGTCCGATGGGTCGTCAAGCGGATTCCTGTGGAGTGACAGATGAAGAAATCCTGAAGCAGCTACGTGAAGAGAATCTTCACATCCGATTCTTGAAGGCGGAGCGGCTTCTCACCTACTCCAAGTTACCTATAACCTTGGCAGTAGTGACGTAGGAGGGCAGCGAGATGCCGAACACAGTATCATACAACAAGAGAATGCAGCAACCAGAGAGATTCATACCAAGAATCACGCAATGTTCCAGATGTCAGAAGGCCGGCCACAGTAGAGCTACATGTCGCAGTAAGACGGAAATATGCCGATACTGCGCCGATCACCACCCCTTCAAGGAGTGCCCGCTGGCCAAGCTGGACACGGACTTCCGAGCACCCAACAACAAGAGAAAGTGCGCCAACTGCCTGGGCAAACATGGAGCAAGATACCTGGGCTGTCCGTACCTGCAAAGACACAGAGACGTCTTAAAAATCGCCATAATCACAAAGACACCATTCAAGGAAGCAATGCAGAGGGGCGAGACAGCCACGGGTATAGCACAAGCCAAAAGAGATCAACTTCAAAAACAGATAGACGAGTTGAAGAGACAAGTCAAGGCACTGCTAACGCCAACCCCGAATAACGACAACGGAAAACTACTGGCGGAAATGAAGGAGATACAGCAAAACATCAAGCAAGAAGTAGAACATATGGCACTGATTAAGAAGGAGAGTGAAGAGATTCTACGAAACATCAAAGTGGAGAGAGAAATGCTAAATAGTGACCTAACCCAAGGAAAACAAGCTGAAGCCAAGGAAACGATCACAGAACAGCCGCAAGAGAAAACACAACAAAAGGCCGATCCGATGCAGGAGTTATTCGGGCCACCTGGGGTGGAGAAGAGGAAACCAGTATACCATGAGATCACTGGAGAAATCATAGGGTCGGAGAGTGACGGCGGCACAGAGTACCCTGCTCCAATGACAAGGGCGGAATTTCAAGCGTTGGGCAGAATGAATAAAGCTCAGCTAGCAGAATTTGACAGGCAAGAAGAACGCAGATCACTCGAAATGGACAAGAGGCGCGAAAGAATCAACAGGGAGAGGAAAGAGATATTGCGCAATCAAGAAAAGGAAACCGCCGAGAAGCTCCTACGTAAAATACACAAAAAGGAAGGAAACAAAACAAATAAAAAGTCCTTTTAAGGACTGCAACCTTCACGCCAGAGGAACCAGCAGCCGTCATCAACAACAGGCACCACCAGAGGAGACAGGTTCTTCAAAGGACTGCAGCCAATCAAGCCAGACGAGCCAGGAGCCTGCACCAATAAAGAAAACCACAAGAGGTAACATGCACAAAGGACAGCCGCCGAACGATCCCACTGCTGACGTCACAGACACAAACGCTACATAACCAGTCCGAGATAGGACTCACAAGACAAGAATTAGGGTGAATAAACTCACAAAAACGACGATCCTCAACAATAACCACAGCTGATGAAGCAAGTTAGACGAGGACGAATTTGGAATTTTTGTTTTTTGAAATGGAGATGGAGGGTGAGATGTACAGAAACGTACAGTATGAAGGGAAAAACAATATCAATTAATCGCTTCTTGTATTAACGCGATCTTGAAATAATCTTAATTCTCCCCCCCCCCCCCTGGAAACCCTAAAATTCCCCCCTCGGGGAATTCCCCACCGGTTGAGAACTACTTCCCTAGACACAATTAAGTCAATTTTCTCATATATTAAATTGCACATCCCACATACACAGAATTAAAAGGGTAACTGTGAGTTTACACGGCATAGCAAGTCAAGAGCTTAAATAAATAGGTGTGTTAGGGAGAGTTCTGAAATACACACGTTCCTTCACCCAGAGCGTAATGGCTTGGAGAAGGGTGTAAGTTGCTCATGCAGATGCATGATTGAGGAACCATATGAGGATGTCAAGAGAGGGCATTGGAGCTCATATTATTATTAGATTGGATCTCTACCGTCGAAATACAAAGGAGGCTGAGGCCACACGACGTCTACTTGAAGAGAGACGGATATATCGTGTCCGAGATATATATTTGTACATTTTTGTGTGCTGTATAACAGAATATCGACTTATCACAAGAGTGAAGGGAAAATGTAACTGATACGCAAGCTCTAAGGCATGACTGAGTAGACAGATATGTGCGACCAAGCGAAAGTGATGTGCGATTAGGTGAACACAGAGTAACGGACTGGAATGTGTAACTACGGTGACTCATGTCAATTATAGATACGAAACTGGAGTACAAAAATGTTTACAAATTGGGGGGGGGGGGGATATGTCATGAGTCTACTCTAAGGGAAATAGATTTATAACAAGTTAGAAAATAGTTGGTGTTAGTGACGACTAGTCACAGTGAATTGGGAGAAAGAACGCTAAGAAATAGATGGTTAAATTGAAGAAACCAATCAGATAGTGAGCTCAGGCCACGTGATGTATTGAGCAAGCGCGGTCAGGGGCAGACGGGAATATAATCTGCTGGGAACCGCCGTCAAGTCAACATCGCAGAAACAGCAAGCCAGAGTTCTAATATGAAGATGAGGACAGAGATTTGAAAGTGAATATGAAAACAACGATCGCCTATCGGGAGAAATTGTTAACTAGCCGGCGAGAATGTTGATATGGCAATAAGATTCCCAGTACGCACGCCGCCGCAACCAGGCCATTGAGCACGTTACAGCACAGCCAGCGAGTCCGGCTGTGTTGCTTGAGTGGGTCGCGAGCTCTGTGATGACCCAGTACAGAAGGTTGTAAGTAGGTTGTTAGCAATATTGTGTAAAAGAATTACATTGCAACTTGCCTTTACGAGAGGCCGAGGGGTATAGGCAAGTCAGGCTAATGGGTACGTGATACGACGGAATATGTCCACGTAGCTAGCTGATTTGTTCTTTAAAGAAATAAAGACATGTGTTTGAATGCTCCACGCCTGTGACGCAGCTGTTGGTTATTGTGTTCGTGAGCGCATTCAAGCATGACTGTCAGGGCAGCTACAACATACCCCTGAAAGCGCATTGTCACTACTGGTGGTCACATTCCTCTGTGCTGTGGAGCCAAGGTACAGGGGTATAAGGTAAACGTTATTGACCATACACCCCGGACACTCAACATACTATTGTGGAATGCCAAAGGAGATTTTAATAAGAAAGTCCCCCAAACATATCGTCTTCATAAAGATAGAATAGATGTATGCATTCAAATGACACATCTTAATACCAATCGCAGATTCTCAGTCAGAGGATATCAGGCCACACGTTTTGACCACGAAGGACACAAAGTAGGAGTTCTAATACTTACACGAAACACAATACCTTGCAGTGAAGTGTCTGTGACTTTTGACACCCAAACGGAAATTATAGGTGTTGATATAGTGATGAAGGGCGTGAAAATAAGAATTTACAATCTGTATAGCCCAGCAGATAAGGACCTTTCGCTTTCAAACATGAAAATAACTGACCCAAACTGCACTATCGTTGAAGACTTTAAAAGCCGCCCAGAAAGATGGGGATAACTAGACACTGACAAGTGAGTAGATAAAGTGGAGGACTGGGAAATAGACTCGAATTTCCATCTACTCAACTAAGCGGATGACACACAGAGCTTCTACTCCAGAAGATGGGTTACTTCTACTCCAGACTTAGCTTTCTGCACAGGAGACGTGCTTCACAAAATCGATCGCCATGTGCTCGACCAATTAGCAGGTAGTGACCACAGATTAATCAAGCTTGTAATAAATATGGAGTATGTTCCACAGGAGCAAAAGCCTTTGCCTCGCTGGAATTACAAACGAACTCATTGGGATAGATTTTCCTTACTAAAAGACAAATACTGTGAAAACATAAACACACGACACAGCAACATGAAGACAAAAAAATTATGGAAAGTCTAAACAGAGCAATAATTCAGGCGGCCACTGAGTCTATTCCAAGAGGAACAAATTACAAACCATACTTCTTCTTCTGCGTTCATTCGTAGAATTTTTTCGGACGTGCTTGCGTTGTGCCTTTTTAAAGCAGAGCGTCCTTGAGAAATGTTTTCTACCCAGCTATGCACCGCTTTACGGGACAAACATTTGTCAGCATAAACAGGAAGTATTTCCTTATGAATGTCCTTTGCAGGGAGTCCTTATGCCCACAAATAACGCACAACAGCACGTTGCACTTTGGTTGTACACTCCGTAAGCACAGTCGCCATTTTGTTTACGCGCTGCGCATGCACAATAGACACATAGCGCCACCTGACGAACGGGAATATAAAGTTCTATGTTGCTGTCACCTAATGACACCTGTAGAAAACATCAACTACATTTACCTGCCATCCCACAGAACTGTGTGACTTGCTTATTGACTCGCCCTCGTATTATTGAAATTGTTGTACCATCATGGACATGTGTGCACACAACCAATAAGTTATTGTATTGTTCACTTTGTTGTACCGTCGAGGACATGTGTGCACACAACGAATGAGTTATTGTACTGCTGACCTTGTCCCGTCAAGGACATGTGTGCACACAACCAATAAGTTATTGTTTTGTTGACAATGTTGTACCATCGTGGACATGTGTGCACACAACCAATGAGTTCTTGTATTCTTGACCATGTTGTACCGTCGTGGACATGTATGCATGCTGATATTGGTTGTGACTTCCGGTCACGAACATGGAATATAGGCAGTGAAACGGTTATGGCCTCTGGAGTGTTTATGCTCGTAGCCACCGTTTGCATTCGCATTTACCTTCTTTTGGACTGGCAGTTTATGGTTCCATCGCCATGCTACTGAGTGAGTGCGTGGCGCGACGCTGTGAGCTGTGAATTTCGTGTGAAATGCTTTTAAATCTGCCCGAGTTTGTGAACTGCATGTTCAGAGCAATGGCGGCTGGCTATGTACCAGAATTGACCAGTTTTTGTGCCTTATGCAGAAATGTGTGGCTGCTGGTCTTCTGGTTGACTGCCACTTTCTTTGACGATGAACTGTGTTTCGTGGATAACTGTTATTTTGGCATTCTGAAGAAGGCATTATGTATAGTGAAATTCTTTTTACATCTGTCCGAAGTGTTGTGGCGTGAACTGCATGCTCGGAAAATGGGGTAGCTGGCTAGAAAACAATCTAGAAACGGAACAACAACATCTAGAAATATCTGCATGATTGGTGGCTTGTGACGCAGAAGTTTCTTGTTTTTTTTTTTGGGGGGGGGGGGGGGTGGGGGGGGTGGGGGGGGGGGGGGCTTGTTTTCTAATGACTGCCGTTTCCATCGATGATGAACTGTATTTTCGTAGAGGACTTTTGTGTTGGCATTCTGGCGACGGCATTATGTACAGTGAACGTTTTTAAATCTGTGCGAGGTTGTTTTGTTGTGTGAACTGCATTTCGGAGATAAAATGGGGCGGCTGGCTAGAAAACATCTAGAAACGGAACACCAACATCTAGAAACATCGAGACTTTGTAGGTGAACATGTGGTTGGGAAAGTGACTGCCACTTCCTTCAAGGATGAATGTTGCGTGGAGACTTTTGTGGTGACATTCTGGTGGCGGCCTAATGCACAGTGCGACTGAGCGGGCTGTTGTTTGTCGAGGCTCCTGTCTTTTCCACTAGTCACATGGGGAAGTGAGGGACATTTTATGTGATATTCACTGGCGCAGGAACGGAGCATAATGGGGACGACCCGTTGCTGTGATGTTGGAACCCCGACTGAACTGAATTTAATAGCGGAGCTGCGTTCTTGCGCCGTTAGACAGGCACATCCGACTTCTGCGGGCATTTACTGACCGGGTTAACCTTCCCAGGGGTGTCTAAGGACGTTTGACTCTCACTGTTGTGGTGTTATTCCCCACCCCAGCTGGTCCATTTAGAACAGCCAAAGACATCCTGGTCAGCCCTCAAGTGAAGGCAGGGGCAGACTATGGGCATTCCCCGCCATCCAAGAAAGCTTCCATAATTGCAGAGCCAATACATAGCGCTCTGGTACTAGGCTCACCCAAGGAATCATCACGTCCTGCACGTGGCTGCTTAGCCTCAATTCCGTATATTGGGCCTTCCGGTCACCACTGACTGCTCCTCCGGAAACCAGAAGAATGCAGTCTGCAGATAACATCCACACAGTGAGCCTTCGATTCGGACTTTCCGCTTAATGGATTTTCCATCCAAGCAATATTCCATTTCATGCCACTAGGACACTTTTTCCACCTATGATGACACTCACACAGTGAGCCTTTGATTCGGACTTTCCACTTAATGGATTTTCTATACAAGCAATATTCCATTTCGTGACGCTTGGACGCTTTTGCTACCGACATACCTGTGGTATGAAGTGAGGCAGTCTAAGTACTTCTTCATGCACCTTTAGATGGCAACCTAAATGTAGTTAAAGTAAGCTACGGTCAACTTGAGCATGTTGATATCTCCATAGAGTTTGTCGTCAAATGAAGCAAGCGTGAGCCAAAATATGTTTCTCTGTTCTGCATATATTTGGCACTCCTGCAACCATGAAGGAAATCCAAACGATCTAGGGGTCACCTTTGATCGTCGCCTGCCATGGAAGACACGGGTTGAGAGAAATCGAACAAGAGGAAGGCAAAGAATGGCAATCATGAAAAAGCTTGCTTGTAGAACGTGGGGAGCAGATAAGAAAGTTCTCATGAAGTTATATACTGGACGGCTGAGGCCAGTACTGGGATATGCATTGCAGCTTGGGCAACAGCGCCTAAGTCAAACTTTAACAAAATAAATACAGTGCTAAATTAAGGAATGCGGAAGCCTGAAGACAATGCCCATTAACGAACAAAAAACGATCACTTGATTATAACCAATGCAGGATAGAAGAGATAGCAGAGCCCAGCATCAAGCAGAAAAATGTAAAAGATTGACAGGCCACCCCATGTATAAAAGTTTAAATGGTCTTAGAACGGGAAGACTAAAGCGTAGCAAATTTGTAGAAAAAAACAGATAAGGGCGTATCCTATACTTAACATATCAAGAGTCAACCCCATTTACAGTGCACACAAGTTCCCATATTCGAGACAGCAGCAACTGCCTGAGATGATGGTAAACATTCCTGGTATTGAGAAAAGAACACTCAGAATGAAACAGTAAGAAGAAAAATAGCCCTAAACTACATAAAAGAACATTACCCAAGTAGCTATAGGACCCATGCATATATAGATGGATCAGCCAAAACTTCATGAGAAAATAGAGGAGGCGGAATTCTCCCAAATTTAAAAACATGGAATGACAAAAACATAATCAGTAGCAACTGGAGACCTCAGGATTAACTTCAAAGCAGAAGTAGAGGCTTGGAAAACTGCAGCATAAATGCTCTTGGTGGAGGAAAATAAAGAGAGGCAAACGCTATCTTCACAGATGCAAAGTTAGCTGTCTAAATACTGAAGAACAAAAACAGCACAGAAATACAGCACTCCATGGACTATGTCAGATTTCAACAACAACAAAAAAAGTTGTAATACAGTGGATCTCTTCACATTGCAGCATACCTGGAAACATGGAGGCAAAAGAAGGCGGACGAATACCTCACCCTGACATAGACATACCCTATAATGAGGCAAAGAGGTTTATAAAAAGCAGTTACAGAATTAAAAGGGAATCAGAGCATCCAGGCCACCAGAAAGATGACGCATATTACAAACTCGACCGAAGTAAACAAGTAGCAATCTTCAGACTCCGCACAGGACATAACAGACTGAAACACCACTTGTTCAATAAACTGACGAAAGGAGATACTGATGAATGTAAATGTGCAACCGGTCAAATGACAGCTAGACATTCGCTGCAGGAATGCTCAATATATGCAGAACAGAGAAAGATATTATGGTCCACACCTGCTTCACTTGAGGCCAAGCTGTATGGAAATGTCACGAAGCTCAAGTTGACTGCTGATTTCTTAACTATACTCTCGTGAGTAACGTGACGTGCGCGAGAATTGGTAGCGGTTCTCTCCGCGTCGGCAACTTACGGGGTATGTGAGCCGGTCGCTCAGAAATCAATGGCAAACTACTGAGCGTAATCTTGCCAAGAAATCAACAATTAGCTGAAAGATGCTGATGTTGACAGCGATGTCATGTAAAGGATATGTGACAAAAAAAAAAAACTATTCAGGGTGACATCTAAAGGTGCACAAAGAAGTACTTAGACTGTCACGCTTTATACCACAGGTGTGTCGGTGGAAAAGCTTGGATAGCCCATCTATTACGAGGAATGTCCGCATCGAAAGCTTATTGTGTGGGCGTCATCAAAGGTGGAAAAAGTGGAAAGTGGCAAGAAATGGAATATTGCTTCGATAGCAAATCCATTTCATGGAAAGTCCGAATCGAAAGCTCACTGTGTGGGCGTCAACAAATGTGGAAAAAGCGTCTCAGTGGCAAGAAATTGAATATTGCTTGGATAGCAAATCCATTACGTAGAAAGCCCGAATTGAAAGCTCACTGCGCGGATGTCATCTGCAGACTGTATTCTTCTGGTTTCCTGAGGAACAGACTGTGGTGAACGAAAGGCCCAATATACGGAAGCGAGGCTAAGCACTGCTTCCGGCAGTGTCTTTGTGGATGCTAAATATGTCATCCATATTTGTTGTGTTAACCTATCCAGTATCGAAGGATAATATATCGCCAAATTTGACATCCCAATTGGACATAATGATGATACTTGGGCCATCGTGCTATTTGTTTTATTTCGTTGTATCTTCCGAAATTTCAATGTTCAGTATACAGAAATTTACATTATAATACTTATTCATTTGATTATTTAATGTTTCGTCCAAATCTACTTTTTGTTTGGCACTAAATCAGTTACTATTAGTTATTATTAGTCATTAGTCGCGGTTCCAACTTCGCGGCAACAGGTCGTCCCCATTATGCTCCGTTCCTGTGCCAGTGAATATCACAAAAAATGCTCCTCACTGCCCCATGTGAAAAGTGGAACAGACAGGAGTCTCGACAAACCAACACCCCGCACTGTGCACTGTGCACTATGCATAATGCCGCCACCGCCAGAATGCCAACACAAGGGTCCTCCACGAAAAATACAGTTCATCATCGATGGAAGCGGCAGTCACTAGAAAACCAATAGCCACACATTACTGAATCAGGCAAACCAGCCAGTTCTGCCACAAAGCCGGTCGCAATTTTTCCGAACATGCAGTTCACATTACAAACAACCGCGGGCAGATATTTCACTTGCATAATGCCGCCGCTAGAATGCCAACACAAAAGTCCTTCACGAAAATACAGTTCATCGTCGACGGAAGCGGCAGTCACTAGAAAACCAGCAGCAACATATTACTGCGTGAGGCAAACCAGTCAGTTCTGCGACAAAGCATTTCACTGTGCATAAATTGAATGCTTTTACTGAATCAATTTCAATATAGTTAATAGTTAGGTAATATAGTTTCAGATCTCTGAGGACGGACAGAATATGTCCGACAAGAAAAAACCTGAGACGACTGACAAAAAACCAGATAGAAGAAACCCAGGCCAAGCTGGCCAACTTGAAGCGCACACACAGTTCTGCCTACTACGTCACCCAAGAATTGAGCTTGTATGGCTACTTGAAGTTCACTAAATTCTGTACAGAAGCAGTGTACAAGGTGAAAATCGCAGAGAATGCTCGCCTCAACAAATCACTGAGCACTGAAAAGGTAACAACGTCAGTACTAGACAACCCAGAGAAGTATGTGAGGAACTTATCGTCATACGTACTCAACAACATTGAAACAGAGGCCCTTGCATACGGATTAAAATTATGCATAAAGCCTAAACACATCAACCGTGTTGAGTCGCAAGCACAGTTTGAAATGTTGTTCGATCAAGTCTCCAAGTTATCACCTACCTCTGCTGAGTCGGTCGGGTGGCTGAAGGCTAAACTGGTAGATTTAGAACACCAGTATCGCACAACACCCTCTAAACAGACGTGTCCGCTGACCAACGAACACCTTACTGCCTTAAAAGCGTTAAAGGCTAACAATACCCTCGTCATACTGAAACCTGACAAAGGGAGCGGTACAGTACTGATGGACATGTCAGATTACCAGAGAAAAATGGATGTAATATTGTCAGATGAATCCAAATTCAGGATAGATCAAAAAGTAAACAAGTCGGAGGACCTGGATGCTATAATGAGGAAAGAGATCCAGTCACTTGTGAATGCGGGACTCATCAGTGAGGCCACTGCAAAAACGCTCACACCACGTGGCTCGCACACTCCTCAGATGTACGGTCTACCCAAACTTCACAAGCCCGGCATCCCGCTAAGACCTATCCTGTCCATGGTTAACTCTGCACAACACCGAATGGCGAGATGGTTAGCCGAAATGTTAAAGCCAGTACGACAGTCCTTCGATCCAAAAATACTCAGAGATACATTCCAACTGGTGGAATTATTGGATACTATGGACATAAATAACAAACACATGGCATCCATGGATATAGCCTCCCTATTCACTAACGTTCCATTAGAGGAGACAGTGAAAATAATAAGGGAACGCATTGAAGACAAACAACTAAAATTAGGCATACCAACACCTATTCTGGAGAGGCTACTACTACTATGTACCGCCAACATCCAATTCAATTTTCTAACTAAGTCATACCGCCAAATTGACGGAGTTGCCATGGGGAGTCCTCTTGGTCCTATTCTAGCGGACATCTTCATGGCACACTTAGAAGAAAAGAGATCCTCAGACATCAACAACTTGGCCTTTTACCGGCGTTATGTGGACGATATACTAATTATCACCACAGACGAGCTACAAGCAACATCGTTTCAGGCCACAATGAACAAGACGCATAAAAACATCTCTCTATCTATGGAACACGAACACAACGAAGCGTTACCGTTCCTAGATATTCTAATGAGACGTAGAGCAGACGGCACAATTCAAAGATCGGTGTATCGCAAAGAAACATGGACTGGCCAATACCTAAATTTTCAGAGCTTCACACCTGTCCAGTACAAACGGGGCTTAGTATAACCTTGTTTGACCGTGCTAGAAAGATATGCACCCAGGACACACTGACAGAGGAATTTGAAACTCTGAAGAAGGTCTTAAACCTGAATGGGTACTCCACAGGATTTATAAAGCGCCATTGCCAACAGCCCAAACCCAAAGCAGACGTAACTACAGTCCCTAAACTCAAGGTATTCATCCAGCTAACCTTTCGAGGGGATGGCGTAATGCAACGTCTACAAGACCGGCTTACTACAGCAGTAGGTCGAACATTCTGTGCGGCAACTCCAGTCATTAGATGTAAAACCGTACCCATTCCTACACCAACAGTCAAAGAGCCTGTTCCTCTGTACGCCACAAACAATTGTATTTACCAATTCACATGTAGATGCCAGGCCGTTTACATTGGTCGAACGGAGAGACAGCTTAACAAACGGGTGTCAGAACACATACCTCAATGGGTCAACAAGATACAACACACAGGAGTGGCTAGCCGCGAGGAGCCGACACACCGGAAGCTCCCGGCGTCTTCAATCGGCAGACACATTGTCGCCAGTGGTCACGTTGTGTCCAGAGACACTGAATTTCGCGTGTTGTTTAGAACACAAAATACTCGCTTGTTAAAATTTGCAGAAGCAATTATGATCTATCAACGCAAGCCAGAATTGTGTAAACAGAAAGACATGTTAGTCAGCTTAAAATTACCGTGGTAGATAAGTGACATTACTGTGCGAAATTGTGTATATTTCAACTTGAAGGATTTATCTAGTTAATTTCACGTAAGTTGTGTGATTTCTGCAGTATGTACCTGACGAGATGCAGCGAAATATGCCAGGCAATAAATCGTGCAATCTATTGTTTGTGTCTTCGTTATTCAAAATAGTTAATTTGATTTCTTCAACTAATATCGGGTGAGGTCCTAGCAGAGTTACATCTTACCATGGCAGCCTTTCTGAATTTTGTCTAAATACAGGGAGGCCCTGGTTAACGTCGGGGTTACGTTCTTGGAAAATGCGACTTTAATTGAAACGACGTTTAGCGAATCGCTATTTCCTATAGAATTAAATGAAATACATTGTATTATATAATGTTTATTTTGATGGTTGTTGATATTTATTGGCTAAATAGAGATGCGTTGGAGGGCGATTGGTAGAGTTATTGAGACGTAGATGCATTACATCCTGCCTCTTTATCTGAGGATGAAACTGTAACCCCTTCCTGCCTCTTTTCCTGGCTCTTATTTGCTTGAACAAAATATTTGTCCAACGTTTGCTGCACAACCTTTTTTAATTTTCTCTAAATAAAGCTCCTTGTAACAGTTGATGGCGCTTGTTACTGCACTCAACACTTTGGAGTTCCGTTCTCTGTTCGGGTCATCCTCATTTATTATGTCCATTGCCACATCAATCAATTGGAATAATTGTGATAAACGTTCAGCGGTCAACATTCGAGGTCGGGGGGGGGGGTGGAAAAGGGGGGGGGGGAGTTGCAACAGGGTGCTCCTCTTCCTGATGAGCTTTCTTCACGCCGAGTTGCATTAGGTCCTCACTAGACTACTCTTCTCCATGTGATGCAAGCAACTTATCAATATCAGTTTCCACCATCCCTTCAATGCTAGCTTTAGTGGCTAAGTTAGCGGTCTATCGTCGAATAGCATGAACGTCGTAAAATTCACGAAAGTCGAGCACACATTCTGGTCACAGTTTTCGCCACACAGCCTTCATGCATGCTGACGTTACCTCACTCCACGAATCCGCAATATTGTCAATGGCCTTGAGTATGTTGTAATCAAGCCAGAATCCCTTAATGATATGTTTACCAATAGCGTCCGTAACATTGATGAGCTGTAAGAAGGTGCGACGCAAATAATTACTTTTGAAAGTTGCGATTACACCTTGGTCCATTGACTGGATCAATGAAGTCGTGTTTTGTGGCATGAATACGACATTGGCGTTCTCGGATAAGTCGTCTAGATTGACTGGAGGATCAGGGGCGTTATCCAATAGCAGCAATATCGTAAATGCTAGGTTTTCTCTAGCACAGTATTCCCTTAGAGCAGGAATAGCATAATCAGTTACCCATTTCTGGAAGAATGTTCCTGTTATCCTAGTCGTTTTGTTGGTACGCCATGTAACGCGCAAGTGTTTCTTTGAGTAGCCCCTGTTTTTTTTTTTTTAAATTTCTGAGTGGTACAACAGTAAGGGTTTGAACTTGAAATAGCCTTCAGCGTTGCCACCTAGAAGAAGAGTAAGCCTATCATTCACAGCTTTAAAGTCAGGAGCAGTCTTTTCATCTTTCGAAATATAAGTCCTTGGTGGTCTGATCAACGTTGATGACTTGCTTCGGAGAGTAACCACCCTCCTCAGTCATGACCTTTAACTATGCAGGGAAATGCTCTGCAGCTGCAGAATCCGCACTTGCTGCATCACCTGTTATCTGAATGTTGCGCAGGTGTGAACGCTTCTTCAAGCGCTCAAACCAAACACGTCTCGCTCAAAAACTATCATCAGCACTACCAGTACTACTCTCACCCGCTTTCTTAGCTTGATCTCTATAGAGAGACTTTGCTTTCTCTTGAAGTATCATCTTGCTCAGAGGCATATTCCGTTGGTTCTGGTCTTCAATCCAGATGGCCAAAAGTGCTTCCATGTTCTCTGTCATAAGTCGGGGTGCCCCACCAGCTAGATGAAAGTATTTATTCACTGGCGAGCAACCCTACATAGTCAGAAACTGACTAGGGACAAAATCTATATGGCTGAACTACAGATTAAGCCCTGAATATCCAACGTACAGCTCTAAGTGGCTCGTTACAAAATTGAAATGAACTGAGCTGAATATTCGCCAAGGTATAGGAAAGAGAAGGTTAGCTTAAGATAGATGTTTTAAGTCTAAATATATTAGTATAGACGACTATCTCAGTACAGGTTTTCTCCCTGACTGCTCCTTTCCTTGGTGTGTAAGTGAACCCCCACCAATGTACACACACAACACGTATGCACAATTGGAATTAAAATATAACGACAGAACTATGAGTTACAATACTACAACATTTATTTGCTAATCATAACAATAGACATAGGATGATTGTCAATATGAGGATGATGAAATCATATACATATTGATATTGATGACAAACATTACGTAACTTTACTTGTTACTCCATCTATCTGGATCTGTGGTCCAGATCCCCACTCTCCAGTAGACAACAAAAGAAACAGCTTGCCGGTATTCTAACGATCCTGTCAGTCCTGACACTCCTAGTCAGTAGTCTCTAGTCTTGAGATCTATAACATAGGTGCTCCTTGTGAGAGCTTGAAAGAAAGTCGAGAATGTGTTATATCAGTTCTACATCAGCGCAATCCTAATTAAAACATATCATAACACAAACATATACAATGACCAGTCTGGCCAAGTTTATCTTCCAGCTCTACTGTGTTCACCATATTCCTTCTCCCTACTGTCTTTAGTCTGGGACGGGCTTTTCAATTGTCTCACACGCCTGTAATGATTACATTTCTGCCGCCCCATGTCCATGTCGCTAATACAGAAATTCTGTGTCGTACAGCCGCTCCGTCCAAAGTTGAGTTAGCAGCTCACAGGGTCGGTAATGGTATTATAATAATGCCTGATCATCCGGGCTTGCAAGCCGTGACCAGTAGCTGTGCCAGGTTTCCATGCATTACCGTGGACGCACGCCCACAATACACTGAGAAAGTTTAGCACCATATACCCTATACTACCAATTGTGGGTAATGTCTGTACCATTACACCTCTGCTTCCAACACAATCATTGGCCCATGTGCCAATGCGCAGACAATAGCCTAACACTCCATATTGGCAGGTTTGCATATGACAAATCAATATATCAAACATCCAATACACATAAACATATTGATTAAACTAGACATATTATGATACTTTAACATCATAGCATAATGCACTAGTTAGTTTATGAAATTACACATACATACATCCAACATCCGTAAACATTATATTACTTCAAGATGGACATATAATGATACTCACATAATAGCATCAGTCATTATTAATGAGTACTAATATTGTATAGCTACAAAATGAAATATACAACAGGTCTAATTGAAGTTACCACACAGACCAGCTATATTTGCTGAGCTGCCCGGTTTAATCACACTTAGTTACTGCTGTTGTAAGAATTAAATAAATAGTCAGTTGACTATATTCTGTACAACAAATGCACACACCAAAAGGCAACTAGGATAGTGTACAACGAAATGACAAGCATCTACCAAGACACCTAAAAGTCTACCCAGACAAGATCTGTCTCACATAAGGCTCTATTTCTCAGAAGAATAACACTTTAAAGCAATATGATATTGAACGCAGAACTTAGAAAGAACACTCAAGTAATCTATGACAATGATAGTTCTTGCAATAACCTAGATCAGATATAGACTGGAATTCAGTACATACACCTAAAATACTTAGTTACTAAGAAATCTACATTTACTCTCTCTTCTCACCTGTTCTGAAGTCAAACTTAATCTAACCTAAACTAGGCTAGGGACCCTTATTTAAGCTGAGTCAAGCAGACAGTGTCTGAGACACTATTATCTCTTTGGCATTCCCGTCATAAATTCTTCTTATCTCCCGCTGACGGTAATTGCAATTATCCCCGCAACCTGGCCATCACACCTTGCTCCTCTCTGTCTGGTACAGTCTACAGGCCCCGTGTTAATTGTCTTATCAGATCTGTTTTCACACATTCCTGAGTCTGCCAGTCAGAGTGGACGGGGCTTGTTTACAGCCCTGGGTCAATGTTGTTCACACCTGGGCGATTTCCTACCTATGCTTATCAGGTGTCATGCCTGGTCGGTTTTAATTACACAGTCCATGGCCCCTTCATTGTTGATTCAGCATGTCTGGGTCAGCAGTTTCCCAAGGTGTATACTAATTATCTAGTTGCCATTTTACTTGCCATCTGCAAGCTTACGTCATGGCTAGAGGCTTTTTGTGAATAATCTTACCTCACGACTAGATAATTTTGGAGTAGTGTGATTAATTCATTCTTTCTCAATTTGGCCTCTCAAATTTGGAGACCGAGAAAAATATTCTGGGATGTTAAAGCGGCCAATTCGTGACAGAGCTTTCCCCTTAAAAAAAAAGTTTCTGCCAGAAATCTTTTGTCAAAGCACGCCGTACATCCCAGAATAATGCCTAAGCACTCTCCGTTCTGTATCTGCCTAAAGGGTTCCAATATTCTTTGTGGCAGTGGGTTGTCCTGCATCTGCATAAAGACGTTCCATTTCCATAACCCAAAGATACACGGGATAGATCCTTGTACCTGGTTTTAGGCCGGGATTCCATGCAATAGCTTGGTAAAATCCGGTAATTGTCAGAAGGTTGTAATTTTACCCCTCTGGGAAAGATCACAATCAACGGGATTCTTCTACGCCTCTGGGCAGCAATCGTTTTACACCATTCACTCACGTGATTTACTCCTTTCAGCCGAGGATGTACCCGTAGTGAGGTCTTGCATAAGCTGGCCACAGCAAAGCTTGTCTCCGTGATTTTTCTCCATTGATTATAGATTCTTAACTGATCCATCAATAGCTTCCTTTTGAAAGGAATAATGTTACACATCATGGTCCCATGATGTAAATTCAACTGGCGCTTTCCTCCTTCAAAGTCGGGAGTAACAATCGTCCCTCCTCGGTGTCGCGGTTTTTTCCCCTGATAATCAGTTAATGGGCTGAGTTTCTCTGCATTAGAGTTTCGTGTGAAAACCGTGCTAGAAATTGGAAATTTAGTGTGCCAAGTTGTCCTGCCTTGAGAAATAACATAGTTACTCCAGGGCGATAAAGTGGTGTTACTTTTGAATAAAGTATCCACAAATAGCTGATCTACTCCTATCAAATCGACCTGACTGAAGGGTAGATTGAATCCTAAGAGTGTTGATTCCAAACCACTCTTGACTTCTGTTACTTCAGGTTCCTGTTGCTGGAATTCCCTGATAACTTCAGCTAATGAGATGATAGGCGTTTCTTCCTCCATCTTGTGCAAAGAATTTTCTTCTTTAGCAACTACAGACAATGTCTGCACAATATCAGAGTCCATATTCTGGCTCAAGACAATTCCCTGTGTTTCCTGAGTCTCCGAACTGGTATACTGTGAGATAACAACTGGAAATGTTTCCTGGTCTGGATGTTCCTCTCTGGTCCTGCTTTCATGGGCTAAGTCCAGTTGACGTAAATCCTGCGGTGGGCTGTCTAAGCAATCCATCACAATACGTAAATAATTTGAACTGATGTCTAGTGTCTTTTCCTGAGCTGCAGCCTCAAAGATCACAAGGGGTTCCGGGTCTTCCTTCATCCCTCTGTCAGTCAAATTTAATCCCACTTCATCCTCTCCTGAGCTGAAGGGAATAATAAAGTCGGTTACTTTTCGATCTCCGACCTCCTTAAAAGATGTCCTCAGGTCATCTTCCTCTTGAGTTTCACCTCTCGTTGAAGTAGAATGAGTTTCCTGGGAGTCTTGTACTGGCGGACCAGTTAAATTATCTGAACTGATAATTGGTGATTCTTCCCGCATTGCAGTAATGAAATTCACCTGGGATTCAGTTACTTCCATCCTCCCTATTTCAGTCAGATGTAATTCCACTTCGTGATTCTGTGAACAGAAGGGAATGTGAGAATCGGCTAGGTCTCCGCCTGCGACCTCATTAAAGGTTGTCTTCAGTTCCTCTTTCTCTCGAGATTCATTCCTCGTAGAAGTTAAGTGGTTTCCCTGAAGGTCCTGTACAGTTAAACCACCATTGCCGTGGTACAAACAGTTATCACGTTTGTGACTGTTTGAAGTGCCTTTGGCACGTTTTTTCTTCCCTCTTTTCCGTTTAGGACAGGGTCGAATGAGAACCTGTAGTTCCCGGTCCACTAACTCTGATTCCGCGGTGGGTGGCAAAGATGTCCCTTCCTTCCTGGTTGGGTGAGCATCCATATCTCCTACCTTATGTTCCGCTAGAAAGGTTAGCTTCTCTGCATTGACTACTTCCATATGCTGTTTATTAATCTCTGCTTCTTCAGTTTTGCTACGCTCTTTTGCTTCAAATAACTCATCAATTGTTTTATTCATCTGTTCCTCCGCCATGTCCCACTCTTTCATCTCGTCTCTGATGTATGTTTCTAATTGTTCTCCTGTTAAGCCCTCTATTATGCCTAACCTTCTCGTGGACTCTAAGTAATCTGTGCGCGCCTTCAGATAATCTAGATCCTGGGAAGGTGAGTCCATATTTGCTAATGGCTATATTAGGTAAGCTCTTATGTATCTATGAAAATCAGAGCTAAGCTAGAAAGACAAGAGTGAACCAATGACAGCAGAATCTAAACCAATGTGTAGAGTTAAACCTCAGCAGTTAAAGACAACTGAAAGTAATATTCAAGTAGTTTCTGGCGACCGCAGTGAAGTAAGTGTGAGAGATATACTACACAGTAATCAGTAATATTTACCTAAATAAATATTAAAATGCACTGCATACATGTCATAATTAAAATGGCATAAGTAAGCATAAAATGGCAAATCAATCAAGCAGTTAAATCATCAAACACATCAATGTAATTATGATTAAAGTGATCAGTTATCATTAAATGATGAATGATACACTAAATGATAAGAATTAAAATACTTATCAATAAATGATAGATGAGGTAGTTTTCTCATAAGTTCTTATCTGTTATACACTTTTGAAAAGTTATATCTCTACTCTGTAACTTCCTCAACTAAAATTAGCTACATCTGATGATAGTCTATTTTGATGATTGAAGATTACAAGAGTTAACTTTTAAAATCGTATGTCTAGGGTCTAGTACCGGAGTCTATTGAAAGCGAGAAGTCCGAATTCAAATACCGTACGAGAAGCCCCAATCTGTCATAAGTCGGGGTGCCCCACCAGCTAGATGAAAGTATTTATTCACTGGCGAGCAACCCTACATAGTCAGAAACTGACTAGGGACAAAATCTATATGGCTGAACTACAGATTAAGCCCTGAATATCCAACGTACAGCTCTAAGTGGCTCGTTACAAAATTGAAATGAACTGAGCTGAATATTCGCCAAGGTATAGGAAAGAGAAGGTTAGCTTAAGATAGATGTTTTAAGTCTAAATATATTAGTATAGACGACTATCTCAGTACAGGTTTTCTCCCTGACTGCTCCTTTCCTTGGTGTGTAAGTGAACCCCCACCAATGTACACACACAACACGTATGCACAATTGGAATTAAAATATAACGACAGAACTATGAGTTACAATACTACAACATTTATTTGCTAATCATAACAATAGACATAGGATGATTGTCAATATGAGGATGATGAAATCATATACATATTGATATTGATGACAAACATTACGTAACTTTACTTGTTACTCCATCTATCTGGATCTGTGGTCCAGATCCCCACTCTCCAGTAGACAACAAAAGAAACAGCTTGCCGGTATTCTAACGATCCTGTCAGTCCTGACACTCCTAGTCAGTAGTCTCTAGTCTTGAGATCTATAACATAGGTGCTCCTTGTGAGAGCTTGAAAGAAAGTCGAGAATGTGTTATATCAGTTCTACATCAGCGCAATCCTAATTAAAACATATCATAACACAAACATATACAATGACCAGTCTGGCCAAGTTTATCTTCCAGCTCTACTGTGTTCACCATATTCCTTCTCCCTACTGTCTTTAGTCTGGGACGGGCTTTTCAATTGTCTCACACGCCTGTAATGATTACATTTCTGCCGCCCCATGTCCATGTCGCTAATACAGAAATTCTGTGTCGTACAGCCGCTCCGTCCAAAGTTGAGTTAGCAGCTCACAGGGTCGGTAATGGTATTATAATAATGCCTGATCATCCGGGCTTGCAAGCCGTGACCAGTAGCTGTGCCAGGTTTCCATGCATTACCGTGGACGCACGCCCACAATACACTGAGAAAGTTTAGCACCATATACCCTATACTACCAATTGTGGGTAATGTCTGTACCATTACACCTCTGCTTCCAACACAATCATTGGCCCATGTGCCAATGCGCAGACAATAGCCTAACACTCCATATTGGCAGGTTTGCATATGACAAATCAATATATCAAACATCCAATACACATAAACATATTGATTAAACTAGACATATTATGATACTTTAACATCATAGCATAATGCACTAGTTAGTTTATGAAATTACACATACATACATCCAACATCCGTAAACATTATATTACTTCAAGATGGACATATAATGATACTCACATAATAGCATCAGTCATTATTAATGAGTACTAATATTGTATAGCTACAAAATGAAATATACAACAGGTCTAATTGAAGTTACCACACAGACCAGCTATATTTGCTGAGCTGCCCGGTTTAATCACACTTAGTTACTGCTGTTGTAAGAATTAAATAAATAGTCAGTTGACTATATTCTGTACAACAAATGCACACACCAAAAGGCAACTAGGATAGTGTACAACGAAATGACAAGCATCTACCAAGACACCTAAAAGTCTACCCAGACAAGATCTGTCTCACATAAGGCTCTATTTCTCAGAAGAATAACACTTTAAAGCAATATGATATTGAACGCAGAACTTAGAAAGAACACTCAAGTAATCTATGACAATGATAGTTCTTGCAATAACCTAGATCAGATATAGACTGGAATTCAGTACATACACCTAAAATACTTAGTTACTAAGAAATCTACATTTACTCTCTCTTCTCACCTGTTCTGAAGTCAAACTTAATCTAACCTAAACTAGGCTAGGGACCCTTATTTAAGCTGAGTCAAGCAGACAGTGTCTGAGACACTATTATCTCTTTGGCATTCCCGTCATAAATTCTTCTTATCTCCCGCTGACGGTAATTGCAATTATCCCCGCAACCTGGCCATCACACCTTGCTCCTCTCTGTCTGGTACAGTCTACAGGCCCCGTGTTAATTGTCTTATCAGATCTGTTTTCACACATTCCTGAGTCTGCCAGTCAGAGTGGACGGGGCTTGTTTACAGCCCTGGGTCAATGTTGTTCACACCTGGGCGATTTCCTACCTATGCTTATCAGGTGTCATGCCTGGTCGGTTTTAATTACACAGTCCATGGCCCCTTCATTGTTGATTCAGCATGTCTGGGTCAGCAGTTTCCCAAGGTGTATACTAATTATCTAGTTGCCATTTTACTTGCCATCTGCAAGCTTACGTCATGGCTAGAGGCTTTTTGTGAATAATCTTACCTCACGACTAGATAATTTTGGAGTAGTGTGATTAATTCATTCTTTCTCAATTTGGCCTCTCAAATTTGGAGACCGAGAAAAATATTCTGGGATGTTAAAGCGGCCAATTCGTGACAGAGCTTTCCCCTTAAAAAAAAAGTTTCTGCCAGAAATCTTTTGTCAAAGCACGCCGTACATCCCAGAATAATGCCTAAGCACTCTCCGTTCTGTATCTGCCTAAAGGGTTCCAATATTCTTTGTGGCAGTGGGTTGTCCTGCATCTGCATAAAGACGTTCCATTTCCATAACCCAAAGATACACGGGATAGATCCTTGTACCTGGTTTTAGGCCGGGATTCCATGCAATAGCTTGGTAAAATCCGGTAATTGTCAGAAGGTTGTAATTTTACCCCTCTGGGAAAGATCACAATCAACGGGATTCTTCTACGCCTCTGGGCAGCAATCGTTTTACACCATTCACTCACGTGATTTACTCCTTTCAGCCGAGGATGTACCCGTAGTGAGGTCTTGCATAAGCTGGCCACAGCAAAGCTTGTCTCCGTGATTTTTCTCCATTGATTATAGATTCTTAACTGATCCATCAATAGCTTCCTTTTGAAAGGAATAATGTTACACATCATGGTCCCATGATGTAAATTCAACTGGCGCTTTCCTCCTTCAAAGTCGGGAGTAACAATCGTCCCTCCTCGGTGTCGCGGTTTTTCCCCCTGATAATCAGTTAATGGGCTGAGTTTCTCTGCATTAGAGTTTCGTGTGAAAACCGTGCTAGAAATTGGAAATTTAGTGTGCCAAGTTGTCCTGCCTTGAGAAATAACATAGTTACTCCAGGGCGATAAAGTGGTGTTACTTTTGAATAAAGTATCCACAAATAGCTGATCTACTCCTATCAAATCGACCTGACTGAAGGGTAGATTGAATCCTAAGAGTGTTGATTCCAAACCACTCTTGACTTCTGTTACTTCAGGTTCCTGTTGCTGGAATTCCCTGATAACTTCAGCTAATGAGATGATAGGCGTTTCTTCCTCCATCTTGTGCAAAGAATTTTCTTCTTTAGCAACTACAGACAATGTCTGCACAATATCAGAGTCCATATTCTGGCTCAAGACAATTCCCTGTGTTTCCTGAGTCTCCGAACTGGTATACTGTGAGATAACAACTGGAAATGTTTCCTGGTCTGGATGTTCCTCTCTGGTCCTGCTTTCATGGGCTAAGTCCAGTTGACGTAAATCCTGCGGTGGGCTGTCTAAGCAATCCATCACAATACGTAAATAATTTGAACTGATGTCTAGTGTCTTTTCCTGAGCTGCAGCCTCAAAGATCACAAGGGGTTCCGGGTCTTCCTTCATCCCTCTGTCAGTCAAATTTAATCCCACTTCATCCTCTCCCGAGCTGAAGGGAATAATAAAGTCGGTTACTTTTCGATCTCCGACCTCCTTAAAAGATGTCCTCAGGTCATCTTCCTCTTGAGTTTCACCTCTCGTTGAAGTAGAATGAGTTTCCTGGGAGTCTTGTACTGGCGGACCAGTTAAATTATCTGAACTGATAATTGGTGATTCTTCCCGCATTGCAGTAATGAAATTCACCTGGGATTCAGTTACTTCCATCCTCCCTATTTCAGTCAGATGTAATTCCACTTCGTGATTCTGTGAACAGAAGGGAATGTGAGAATCGGCTAGGTCTCCGCCTGCGACCTCATTAAAGGTTGTCTTCAGTTCCTCTTTCTCTCGAGATTCATTCCTCGTAGAAGTTAAGTGGTTTCCCTGAAGGTCCTGTACAGTTAAACCACCATTGCCGTGGTACAAACAGTTATCACGTTTGTGACTGTTTGAAGTGCCTTTGGCACGTTTTTTCTTCCCTCTTTTCCGTTTAGGACAGGGTCGAATGAGAACCTGTAGTTCCCGGTCCACTAACTCTGATTCCGCGGTGGGTGGCAAAGATGTCCCTTCCTTCCTGGTTGGGTGAGCATCCATATCTCCTACCTTATGTTCCGCTAGAAAGGTTAGCTTCTCTGCATTGACTACTTCCATATGCTGTTTATTAATCTCTGCTTCTTCAGTTTTGCTACGCTCTTTTGCTTCAAATAACTCATCAATTGTTTTATTCATCTGTTCCTCCGCCATGTCCCACTCTTTCATCTCGTCTCTGATGTATGTTTCTAATTGTTCTCCTGTTAAGCCCTCTATTATGCCTAACCTTCTCGTGGACTCTAAGTAATCTGTGCGCGCCTTCAGATAATCTAGATCCTGGGAAGGTGAGTCCATATTTGCTAATGGCTATATTAGGTAAGCTCTTATGTATCTATGAAAATCAGAGCTAAGCTAGAAAGACAAGAGTGAACCAATGACAGCAGAATCTAAACCAATGTGTAGAGTTAAACCTCAGCAGTTAAAGACAACTGAAAGTAATATTCAAGTAGTTTCTGGCGACCGCAGTGAAGTAAGTGTGAGAGATATACTACACAGTAATCAGTAATATTTACCTAAATAAATATTAAAATGCACTGCATACATGTCATAATTAAAATGGCATAAGTAAGCATAAAATGGCAAATCAATCAAGCAGTTAAATCATCAAACACATCAATGTAATTATGATTAAAGTGATCAGTTATCATTAAATGATGAATGATACACTAAATGATAAGAATTAAAATACTTATCAATAAATGATAGATGAGGTAGTTTTCTCATAAGTTCTTATCTGTTATACACTTTTGAAAAGTTATATCTCTACTCTGTAACTTCCTCAACTAAAATTAGCTACATCTGATGATAGTCTATTTTGATGATTGAAGATTACAAGAGTTAACTTTTAAAATCGTATGTCTAGGGTCTAGTACCGGAGTCTATTGAAAGCGAGAAGTCCGAATTCAAATACCGTACGAGAAGCCCCAATCTGTCATAAGTCGGGGTGCCCCACCAGCTAGATGAAAGTATTTATTCACTGGCGAGCAACCCTACATAGTCAGAAACTGACTAGGGACAAAATCTATATGGCTGAACTACAGATTAAGCCCTGAATATCCAACGTACAGCTCTAAGTGGCTCGTTACAAAATTGAAATGAACTGAGCTGAATATTCGCCAAGGTATAGGAAAGAGAAGGTTAGCTTAAGATAGATGTTTTAAGTCTAAATATATTAGTATAGACGACTATCTCAGTACAGGTTTTCTCCCTGACTGCTCCTTTCCTTGGTGTGTAAGTGAACCCCCACCAATGTACACACACAACACGTATGCACAATTGGAATTAAAATATAACGACAGAACTATGAGTTACAATACTACAACATTTATTTGCTAATCATAACAATAGACATAGGATGATTGTCAATATGAGGATGATGAAATCATATACATATTGATATTGATGACAAACATTACGTAACTTTACTTGTTACTCCATCTATCTGGATCTGTGGTCCAGATCCCCACTCTCCAGTAGACAACAAAAGAAACAGCTTGCCGGTATTCTAACGATCCTGTCAGTCCTGACACTCCTAGTCAGTAGTCTCTAGTCTTGAGATCTATAACATAGGTGCTCCTTGTGAGAGCTTGAAAGAAAGTCGAGAATGTGTTATATCAGTTCTACATCAGCGCAATCCTAATTAAAACATATCATAACACAAACATATACAATGACCAGTCTGGCCAAGTTTATCTTCCAGCTCTACTGTGTTCACCATATTCCTTCTCCCTACTGTCTTTAGTCTGGGACGGGCTTTTCAATTGTCTCACACGCCTGTAATGATTACATTTCTGCCGCCCCATGTCCATGTCGCTAATACAGAAATTCTGTGTCGTACAGCCGCTCCGTCCAAAGTTGAGTTAGCAGCTCACAGGGTCGGTAATGGTATTATAATAATGCCTGATCATCCGGGCTTGCAAGCCGTGACCAGTAGCTGTGCCAGGTTTCCATGCATTACCGTGGACGCACGCCCACAATACACTGAGAAAGTTTAGCACCATATACCCTATACTACCAATTGTGGGTAATGTCTGTACCATTACACCTCTGCTTCCAACACAATCATTGGCCCATGTGCCAATGCGCAGACAATAGCCTAACACTCCATATTGGCAGGTTTGCATATGACAAATCAATATATCAAACATCCAATACACATAAACATATTGATTAAACTAGACATATTATGATACTTTAACATCATAGCATAATGCACTAGTTAGTTTATGAAATTACACATACATACATCCAACATCCGTAAACATTATATTACTTCAAGATGGACATATAATGATACTCACATAATAGCATCAGTCATTATTAATGAGTACTAATATTGTATAGCTACAAAATGAAATATACAACAGGTCTAATTGAAGTTACCACACAGACCAGCTATATTTGCTGAGCTGCCCGGTTTAATCACACTTAGTTACTGCTGTTGTAAGAATTAAATAAATAGTCAGTTGACTATATTCTGTACAACAAATGCACACACCAAAAGGCAACTAGGATAGTGTACAACGAAATGACAAGCATCTACCAAGACACCTAAAAGTCTACCCAGACAAGATCTGTCTCACATAAGGCTCTATTTCTCAGAAGAATAACACTTTAAAGCAATATGATATTGAACGCAGAACTTAGAAAGAACACTCAAGTAATCTATGACAATGATAGTTCTTGCAATAACCTAGATCAGATATAGACTGGAATTCAGTACATACACCTAAAATACTTAGTTACTAAGAAATCTACATTTACTCTCTCTTCTCACCTGTTCTGAAGTCAAACTTAATCTAACCTAAACTAGGCTAGGGACCCTTATTTAAGCTGAGTCAAGCAGACAGTGTCTGAGACACTATTATCTCTTTGGCATTCCCGTCATAAATTCTTCTTATCTCCCGCTGACGGTAATTGCAATTATCCCCGCAACCTGGCCATCACACCTTGCTCCTCTCTGTCTGGTACAGTCTACAGGCCCCGTGTTAATTGTCTTATCAGATCTGTTTTCACACATTCCTGAGTCTGCCAGTCAGAGTGGACGGGGCTTGTTTACAGCCCTGGGTCAATGTTGTTCACACCTGGGCGATTTCCTACCTATGCTTATCAGGTGTCATGCCTGGTCGGTTTTAATTACACAGTCCATGGCCCCTTCATTGTTGATTCAGCATGTCTGGGTCAGCAGTTTCCCAAGGTGTATACTAATTATCTAGTTGCCATTTTACTTGCCATCTGCAAGCTTACGTCATGGCTAGAGGCTTTTTGTGAATAATCTTACCTCACGACTAGATAATTTTGGAGTAGTGTGATTAATTCATTCTTTCTCAATTTGGCCTCTCAAATTTGGAGACCGAGAAAAATATTCTGGGATGTTAAGGCGGCCAATTCGTGACATTCTCCGTAAAAGTACTGCAAGTGGGACACACCGACCTCTGGTTTGCAAACGTAAGGTGTGTCACACCCCCTGGAAAGGGGAACGAAAAAGACTATTTACCAACACATCTATGCTAATATAAGAAAAACGATATCACACAAATTACTGCACCTCGCCATAGTTTGTAAAACGGTGTTATACCTCTCCCATGCACAAAGCCTGGTTTGAATATAGAGACCACGTGTTGCCCATGCAGTATGATCCTGGCTTGCCTAGTTCACTCCTGGAGTGTCTATTTGGTTATGCGTTGAAGTACACTTGTTCCTGCAGCGAGGCGTCGCTGTCATTTAGAGGTGACAGGTTTGAACGCCGGTCGATAACTATAGCTTTCAAATTTTAGGTTGTCTAGTGCGTCCTCTAATCTCTGTTTCTTTCTTCTCCTTCTATGAGTGTCAAATAATACTGTATGTGTTTATTTATTAACTGTCTAAGTGGCCTCAAAGGGTTACCCAATTGATTTTCTGTGTAATACTTGAAGATATGACCTTACAAAACCATGAACTGTTCAACACCTGGATTTATGGTGATGGCAACATGAACTTAGCAAAAAGGAACACGGTTGTAAGACACGAGGGTCACTTCACTTTGACGTGAGGGACATGTCTGTACCCCACGAGGAATGCTTCTGTATGAGGTGAGAAAGACATGAAATCACAAGTGGACACCTTTGTAAGAGCATCTGTGGAAGCTGTTAGGGTAAGTGTTAAAATTGATAGGGTAAGTTAACAAGCTGCGATAGCACGTGGTTTAATTGTGAGAGCGGTGGACTAGTTGTCAGGGTCAGTGGGTAAGTTGGTAGGGTAAGTGGGAAAGTTGTCAGGGCCATCGGACGCATTGTGAGAGTCAGTGGGGAATTTTTAAGGGAAGGTGGGCGAGTTGATAGGGCAATTTGACAAGTTGTGTGATATATGGGAACTTCTTATGCGGTGAGGGACACAGCGGCATGATATGAGGGTCACTTCTGCAGTTTTCATTGGTTGTGTCAGTTTTCATTGGATTTGTCAGTTTGATATTTTGTTATTTTTCAGTAGAAGTGTCATTTTTAGTTGTTGTCTGTTACATTTAGACGTTTTGATTTCTTTTGATGTATCATTCAGTATTTGTATCAGTTTTCAATGTTTATGTCAGCAATGTTCATTGTTTCTTTCATTTTGTTGTTGTGTCATTTTTCAATGGATGTATCATTTTCATTTATTGTCTTTTACATTGTTAGTGAATCGTTTACATTTGAATATTTTGGTTTCTTTGATGCGCCAGTAGTTTTCATTTGTTGTGTCAGTTTTCATTGGTTGTTTCATTTTGTTGCTGTGTCATTTTTACTTTGACTTTTACATTTGAATATTTTGATTTCTTTGTGTGTGTTCGTTTTCATTTCAACCAATTGCTGGCCGAGAAACATCTTCTCCTCAAGGCACATTTGAATTACCCGAAGTCAACATAAAAATATGCCTTCAAGAACATTCAGATAGTAGTGCTGTAGGAGTTTCCGCACATGCGTGACTCCTGGCTGAGCAGCAAAGCTGATGAAATTCAAGGCTTTGCTGACAGACATGATAGGAAAAACTTCTACGACTCACTGAAAGTGGTCTATGGTCCTACATCACCAGGCATAGTTCCCCTCCTCAGTGCAGATGGGGAACATTGGTCACCGATAAGAAAGAAATCCTTCAGCGCCGGGAAGAGCATTTCAGCAACATCTTAAATGCAACTTCCTTCTTCGATGATGAAACCATCAACTTCCTTCCTCAAATTCCTACTAATGATACACTTGATGACCTGCCAACCATAGTGGAAGTAAACAAAGCCATCCAGCAACTATCCAGCGGCAAGGAAGCTGGTCCTAACTCCATCCCAGCAAAGACATACAAGGCAGGTAGGCCGGTCCTTTCAGAACAGCTTCACCAAGTCCTTACAAACATATGGGTGAACGAGACCATGCCACAAGATTTCAAGAACGCGTCAATAGTCCACTTTACAAACGTAAAGGAAACCACCAATCCTGTGACAACCACCAAGGCATCTTCTTGCTTTCAATTGCAGGGAAGATACTGACCAAAATTCTTTTCCATCGCCTCACGGCCCATCTCGATCAAGGTCTTCTTCCTGAGAGTCAATGTGGCTTCAGTGATTTTTGCTGCAAGGTAGCTGCAAGAGAAATGTCAGGAACAGAACTGCGAAATGCTCTCCACTTTCAATGACCTTACCAGGGCTTTTGATACAGTCAACAGAGAAGAACTGTGGAAGATTATGGCAAAATATGGCTGTCCAAAACATTTGTCCAAATAGTGCAGCTATTTCATGATGGTATGCAGGCAAGAGTACAGGGAAATGGTGAACTGTCGGAGCCCTTTCCTGTCACCAATGGTGTGAAGCAATGATGTGTCCTGGCACCAACACTGTTCAGCCTCATGTTTTCAGCTATGTTGACGAATGCCTTCGAGAACAACGACATTGGAATAGACATCAACTACCGCATTGATGGAATGGTTTCAATCTCAGTAGGCCGAAAGCTAAAACAAAAATTAACAGCGACACCGTCAGAGAGATCCTGTTTGCTGATGATTGCGCTCTATATGCCAACTCAGAGGCAGACATGCAACACAATATTTCAGCTTTCTCACATGCCTATGCTAACTTTGGGCTCAATATAAACTTGGAGAAGACTGTAGTTATGTATCAGCCAGCTCCAGGGAATAATCAAGGTGAACGGTCATAGACTAAGTGTTGTGGACAAGTTCACCTATCTTGGCAGCACTGTGTCCCAAGCTGCCACAGTTGATGTTGAAGTGAATACAAGAATCTCCAAGGCCAGCGCGGCCTTTGGCAGACTGTACAAGAATGTATGGGACAGAAATGGAATAAGCCTGCAAACAAAGCTGACAGTCTATAAAGCAGTGTATTATCCAAACTGTTATATGCTTGTGAAACATGGACTGTTTATCAGCGTGCCAGATCACAGGCTCCCTAAACGAATTTTTTTTACGGCGAGTTGCGTTGTGGTAAACGCTACCAAGGCGACCAGAGGAAACGCTTTAAAGACACTGAAAATCTCACTGAATTCTTTTGGAATTTATCATGACACCTATGAGACTGCAGCCAGAGACCTTTAGAGATCATTACGCATGGGTGCAGTCACGTGTGAGGCAACCAGGACTGCAAGAGCTGTGAAGAAAAGGCAGGACATAAAAACTACTGAAGGAAATGCTCCTCCAGAAACGTCAAGCATTCTTTGTCCACATTGTCAAAGATCATTTCGGGCCAAAATATACCTTATCAGCCATCTTAGAACTCACGGCTCCATACTTTCAACCCCACTGGATGAAATGAATGGTCCCCCTCTGCCGTGCGTCCACCTTGACGAGGTAGAGGGGCTTGAGCGTTCCAATGACCCCAAGAGCTATGCCGACGGTAGCACAGCTACTGGTAGGGTCACCCATGTCGGACAGGTCAAGGGAGAGGGACCAGACGAAGTGACGCACAAACCTGCTGCCTTGTAGGTAGACTGGGGACAGTCAAAGGCTAGGGAAAGCATCCCGAAAAATGCTTGTCGAAATCGGATGTACTGAGCCACAGGCTTGACAAAGCAGTGCAACGTAACTTTATCATTTCATGATGCCACAGATGAAAATTAATCGTTATGGTGCTAATCCCGTGAAGTCCCATCAGGCGGTGATAGTGCCGGGCCCCCTGCCTCGAGGGGGTCCACCCATGACTACTGGTGGTCACCTTCCCCTGTGCTGTGGAGTCAAGGCACAGAGGAGTAGGTTAAGAGCTATTGACCAAACACCCCGGACTCTCAACATACTACAATGGAATGCCGAAGGAGTTTATAACAAGAAAGCCTCACTAACACAGCGTCTTCATAAAGATAGAATAGATGTGGCATGCATTCAAGAGACACACCTCAACGCCAATCGCACATTTTCAGTCGAGGGATATCAGGCCACACGTTTCGACCGCAAAGGACACAAAGGAGGAGTTGTAATACTTACACGAAATACAATACCTTGCAGCGAAGTATCTGTGATCTCTGACAACCAAACGGAAATTATAGGTGTTGATATAATGATAAAGGACATGAAAATAAGAATTTACAATCTGTATAGTCCGGCAGATAAGGATCTTACACTCTCAAACATGGAAATAACTGACACAAATTGCATTGTTGTCGGAGACTTTAATAGCCGCTCAGAAAGATGGGGATACCCAGATACTGACAAAAGAGGAGATGAAGTGGAGGACTGGGAAATAGACTCAAATCTCCATCTACTCAACAAAGCGGATGACACACCGAGCTTCTACTCCAGAAGATGGATTACCACTTCTACTCCAGACTTAGCTTTCTGCACAGGAGACATCCTCCACAAAATCGATCGCCATGTGCTTGACCAATTAGCAGGTAGTGACCACAGACCAATCAAGCTTGTAATAAATATGGAGTATGTTCCACAGGAGCAAAAGCCTTTGCCTCGCTGGAATTACAAACGAGCAGATTGGGACAGATTTTCCATACTAACAGACAAATATTATGAAAACATAAATACACGATATGGCAACATGAAGCAAATGGTGGAAAGTCTAAACAGAGCAATAATACAGGCGGCCACTGAGTCTATTCCAAGAGGAGCGAGGAAAAATTACAAACCATACTGGACTGAGGAACTACAAATTTTGGAGGACAAAGTTGAAGATGCTAGGAAGACCGCAGAGAGAGAACAAACAACTGAAGCGAACATCTCTCTCAAAGCCATCTCAGCAAAATATAAAAGAACAGTAAATCAAACAACAAGAGATTGTTGGAGGAAAAAAACAGAAAACCTGAATTTTGACAGGGATGGAAACAAACTATGGAAACTAGTGAAAGCCATGAACAATGAAGGACCTAGAAACAAACAAATAACAATTAAACAAGGAAATGCCTTGCTTACAGGAAAAAATGCTGCAAATGCACTAATGGAACACTATGCCAGTGCAAACCACATTGATATTACAGCCGAACAGAAGAAAGCAATCAAAGATAAACAGATACATCATAGATATACAGAGACAGCAGCAGAATATATGATGGCAAATCTAACAATGGAAGAAATGGAACAGGCAATGAATACCCTAAAAAAGAAGACATCACCAGGAAAGGATGGAATCACAAATGAAATGCTAATAGGACTAGGCACTAAGGCAAAAAAGAAACTACTAGCAGTCCTAAATTACAGCTGGAAGAGGGGAATAGTCCCACAGGCATGGAAGGAAGCTATACTAATACCAGTCCCAAAGAAAGGAAAAGACCTGGAAGAACCATACGGCTATCGACCTATCAGTCTTCTTAGCTGTGTAGGAAAATTAATGGAACGCATTATCAATGGCAGGCTAACATGGCATCTGGAAGAAAACCAACTCTTAACACCACACCAAGCAGGATTCAGAAAGTACAGATCCACTGAAGATCAAATAACCTATATAGCTCAGGAAATAGAGGATGCCTTCCAAGAGAAAAAGCACACACTAGCGGTCTGGATAGATTTAGAAAAAGCATTTGATAAAGTATGGAAGGAAGGACTGAAAGTAAAACTGCAAAAAATGCATGTTTGTGGGAAAATGTACAAATGGATCAGCCACTACCTTGAGAACAGAACTGCCAGGACAAAAGTACAAGGACAAACCAGCAAAATGATGCTGTTGGAGCAAGGTGTCCCCCAAGGAGGAGTTCTTTCACCAACATTATTCCTAGCATATATAAACGACATCACGGAAAATTTTCCAGCCAGAGTACACACATCATCCTTTGCAGATGACCTAGCCATATGGACATCTGAAGAATATATTAGTACAGCTAACAGCAGAATACAGCAAGCCCTATTAGCACTAGAGGACTGGTCAAAATCATGGCTAGTGAAGATAAGTGAGGAGAAAACAACATGCACAGTATTCTCCCTCTCAACTAAAACTCAGCAACCTAAGCTGGTATTGAATGGAAAAATATTGCGCCATGAAGAAAATCCAAACTATCTAGGAGTCACCTTTGATCGTCGCCTGACATGGAAGACACAGGTTGAGAAAAATCGAACAAGAGCAAGGCAAAGAATGGTAATCATGAAAAAGCTTGCTGGTACAACGTGGGGAGCAGATGAGAAAGTTCTCAAGAAGTTATATACTGGACGGGTGAGGCCAGTACTGGAATATGGCATTGCAGCTTGGGCAACAGCAGCTAAGTCAAACTTTAACAAAATAAGCAGAGTCCAAAATCAAGGAATGCGAATCATAACTGGAAGCCTGAAGACAACGCCTATTAATGAACTAGAAAAGATCACTTGTTTACAACCAATGCAGGATAGAAGAGATAGCAGAGCCCAGCAACAAGCTGAAAAATTTAGAAGATTGACAGACCACCCTATGTATAAAAGGTTTAGTGGTTTTGGAAAGGGAAGACTGAAGCGTAGCAACTTTGTAGAAACTGCAAAACGAAAGATTAGGGCAGATCCCATACTTAACATATCAACAGTCAAACCCATTTACAATGCAGACAAGTTCCCAGCTTGGAGACAGCAGCTACTGCCTGAGATGATAGAAAACATTCCTGGTATTGAGAAAAAGAACACTCAGCATGAAACCGAAAGAAGAGAAATAACCCTAAACTACATAAAAGAACATTACCCAAGCAGCAATTGGACCCATGCATATACAGATGGATCAGCCAAAAATTCAGTAGAGAATGGAGGAGGAGGAATTCTCCTAAATTTAAAAAATGGAGTGAAAAAAACACATTCAGTGGCAACTGGAAAGTTTTCAAGTAACTTCAAAGCGGAGGTAGAGGCTCTGAAAACTGCAGCAGAAATGCTCCTGATGGAGGAAAATAAAGAGACGCAAATAGCTATCTTTACAGATGCAAAGTCAGCTGTCTCAATACTGAAGAGCAATTACAGCACAGAAATAGCTGACCTAAGAGCAGCACTCCATGGTCTATGCCAGAAATCCAAAAAAGTTGTAATACAGTGGATACCATCACATTGCAGTATACCTGGAAATGAAGAGGCTGACAGACTGGCAAAAGAGGGCGGACGACTACCACAGCCTGACATAGACATAACCTATAACGAGGCAAAGAGGTTGATAAAAAGCACTTATAGAACCAAATGGGAATCAGAGCATCCAGGTCACCAGAAGGATGATGCATATTACAAACTCGACCGAAGAGAACAAGTAGCAATCTTCAGACTCCGCACAGGACATAACAGGCTGAAATACCACTTGTTCAATAAACTAAAGATAGGAGATACCGATGAATGCAATTGTGGAACTGGTAAAATGACAGCTAAACATTTGCTGCAGGAGTGCCCAATATATGCAGAACAGAGAAAGATATTTTGGCCCACATCTGCTTCATTTGAGGACAAGCTCTATGGAGATATCAACAAGCTCAAGTTGACTGCAGCTTACTTTAACTACATTCAGGTTGACATTTAAAGGTGCATGAAGAAGTATTTAGACTGCCGCACTTCATACCACAGGTATGTCGGTTACAAAAGCGCCCCAGACATGAAATGGAATATTGCTTGGATAGCAAATCCATTACGTGGAAAGTCCGAACCAAAAGCTCACTGTGTGGGCTTCATAAAAGGTGGAAAAAGTGTCCCAGTGGCACGAAATGGAATATTGCTTGGATAGCAAATCCATTACGTGGAAAGTCCGAATCGAAAGCACACTGTGTGGGCTTCATAAAAGGTGGAAAAAGTGTCCTAGTGGCACAAAATGGAATATTGCTTGGATAGCAAATCCATTATGTGGAAAGTCCGAATCGAAAGCTCACTGTGTGGATGTCATCTGCAGACTGCATACTTCTGGTTTCCGGAAGAACAGCCTATGGTGAATGGAAGGCCCAATATACGGAAGTGAGGCTAAGCAGCCATGTGCAGGACGTGACGATTCCTTGGGTGAGCCCAGTACCAGAGCGCTGTGTGTTGGCTCTGCAAGTATGGAAGCCTCCTTGGATGGCGGGGAATGCCCATGGTCTGCCCCTGCCTTCCCTTGAGGGCTGACCAGGATGTCTTTGGCTGTTCTATATGGGCCAGCTGGGATGGGGGATAACACCACAACAGTGAGAGCCAAACGTCCTAAGAAACCCCCGGGAAGGTTAACCCGGTCAACAAATGCCCGCAGAAGTCGGATGTGTCGGCCTAACGGCGCAAGAACGCAGCTCTGCTGTGGACAGGCACAACGCAATCACGTCCGAAAAAAAACTCCGGATGAACGAAGAAGAAGAAGAAGAAATGAATGGTCATCATCATTCTGATGGACAAACAGCAACAGTTTTCATTGTATGTATCGGTGACTTATTATCATACATTTGTGTTTGAGCGAGCAATTTTAGGATTTAGTGGGCGCCTCTTTGTCGGTCGTGATGGCTGGAAATCTGCAACCGATGATCTGAAATGTCTTTATGTTATGCTATACTCGACGCCCCTTTGCCTTGTAGCTGATACTCCATGCCACACTGTTGTGATACCATCAACTCCTAATAGTTATGCACCCAGACGCACTAAGTGTGGAGTTACCTCACGTGGAGCCCTTTTCGCGGCACCGAAGACACTATCGATAAGATGCGGCCAATGATAGTGCGGGTGTTTCATTTTCATCAACATACAATACATTTTACTGGAATAGTACCAAATTTATCAAATGTATACACACTGACAACTACTACTCCCATCATTAATACAACTATTACGACGACTACTACTGTTACTACTACTACTACTACTACTACTACTACTACTACTACTACTACTACTACTACTACTACTACTACTACTACTACTACTACTACTACTACTACTACTACTACTACTACTACATCTACTACTACTACTACTACTACTACTACTAC
The DNA here is from genome assembly GCA_963921405.1 of Cepaea hortensis. NCBI lineage: Eukaryota > Metazoa > Mollusca > Gastropoda > Stylommatophora > Helicidae > Cepaea > Cepaea hortensis. Next base: position 168,056,757 of record OY992876.1, on the reverse strand, counting down.
TACTACTACTACTACTACTACTACTACTACTACTACTACTACTACTACTACTACTACTACTAATACTACTACTACTACTACTGCAATTACTATTATTACTACTATTATTGGTGCAGCATTTATTCATTTATTCAGCAGCAGTCTCCCATGTGTCAAGATGAATTCCAATAGCTTTCAGTGAGATTTTCAGTGTTTTTAAAGCGTTTCCTCTGGCCACCTTGGGAGCGTTTACCACAACGCAGCTCGCCGTAAAAAAATCGTTTAGGGAGCCTGTGATCTGGCATACAAGTTAAGTGACTAGCCCAGCGAATCTGATTCTTCATTAGTAGAGTGTGGATACTGGGCATGGACGCTCTTTCTAGAACTTCAGTGTCAGGGATCTTGTCTTGCCATTTAATCTTCAATAGCTTCCTAAGTCAGACTGTGTGGAAGCGGTTTAATTTCCTAGCATGTCGCCGATAAACAGTCCATGTTTCACAAGCATATAGCAGTGTGGCTAATACAAATGCTTTATAGACTTTCAGCTTTGTTTGCAGGCTTATTCCATTTCTGTCCCATACATTCTTGTACAGTCTGCCAAAGGCCACGCTGGCCTTGGAGATTCTTGCATTCACTTCGTCATCAATTGTGGCAGCTTGTGACACAGTGCTGCCAAGATAGGTGAACTTGTCCACAACACTTAGTCAATGACTGTTCACCTTGATATTCGGCACGGTGTGATTATTTCCTGGAGCTGGCTGGTACATAACTACAGTCTTCTCCAAGTTGATATTGAGCCCAAAGTTGGCACAGGCATGTGAGAAAGTTGAAATATTGTGTTGCATGTCTGCCTCTGAGTTGGCGTATAGAGTGCAATCATCAGCAAACAGGAGCTCTCTGACGGTGTCGCTGTTAGTTTTGGTTCTACTACTACTACTACTACTACTACTACTACTACTACTACTACTACTACTACTACTACTACTACTACTACTACTACTACTACTACTACTACTACTACCACTACCACTACCACTACTACTACTACTACTACTACTACTACTACTACTACTACTACTACTACTACTACTACTACCACTACCACTACCACCATCACTACTACTACTACTACTACTACTACTACTACTACTACTACTACTACTACTACTACTACTACTACTACTACTACTACTACTATCACCATCACCACTACTACTAGCACCACCTCCACTATTATCACTACTAATACTGTTACTACTACAGCCACTACTATTATTATTGCTACTACTGTTACTAGACACTTTTACTATAATACTACTACTATACTCTACCGCTATTGCCGCTACATGAAGACAACGTCGTTAATGGGGATTCCAGTAGAGTAAGTTAACAAGATATCAATTGATGAAACGAGAAAAAGAGTGTTGAGGTGCTACATAGAACCTGTGCTTTTGTATGGATGTGAAGCGTGGACACTAAGCAGTCAAGCTGAAAAACATCTGATGGCTGCAGAAATGTGGTTTCTGAGGAAAATGCAAAGAATACCATGGACGGACAGAAAAACCAATGAGCAAGTCCTTCAAGAAACAAATGAAGATCGTAAACTGATTAGAGACATCTTCTTCTTCTTTTCGTTCATCCGGAGTGTTTTTTTCAGATGTGATTGCGGTGTGTCTGTTATGCGCCCTTGGGCCGAAACCCGTAGGCCAACACATCGACTTTAGCATGCATTTTTGACCAGGTAGCATTCCTGGGAGACTCTCACTTTTGTGGCGCCATCTGCAACCATGCTGGCCAAGGTGGAACGGTCGAAGACAACGGTCATCCCTCAAAGGAAGGCAGGGACAGTCCATAGCATTTTCCGCCATCCAAGGTTGCTTCCATAGTTGCAGGGCCGACACATAACGCCCTGGATCTGGGCTCACCGAGGGAGATCGTCACGTCCTGCTCATGGCTGCTTTAAATCCTCACTTCAATATATTGGTCATTTCGTTTCCCCGGATCATTCCCGCACAAACCAGACAGGTTTGCAGACGGCATCCACTCAGCGAGTTTTCGGACATGTGCTTGTCGTTGCGCCCATCAGAGCTTTTCCAGGCTCAACAGACATTCGGAAAACTACCCAGTCAGAGCTGTTCCGAACAAGAGCGGCATTCGGAAACTAGGTAGTCAGAGCTGTTCCTAGCACGAGAGACATTCGGACGAGACATTTCACTCGGACGTAATTGCGTAGTGTCAATTTTTAGTTTGCCACCCGTAGGACGACACTTCCGACTTCCAGCGGGCATTTTTTAATGAGGTTAGCCATCCTCTGGTTTCGAGGCACGTTGGACTGTTGTGATGTCGCTAACATCTCAGCTGGTCAAGATAGAACGACGAACGACATCGTGGTCGGCCCTCAAGGGAAGGCAGGGGCAGACCATGAGCATTCCCTCGCTATCCAAGGAGGCTTCCATAATTGCAGAGCCGGCACATATTGCTCTGTGACTGGGCTCACCCGAGGAGTTGCCACGTCCTGCTCATGGCTGCTTTAGTTCCTCACTTCCATGTGTTGGGCAACTCGTTTGCCACTGATCGCTCAAGCACACACCAGGGACGGTCAGACTGCAAGCGACACCCACGCTTTTGACTTCGGACCACGCAATAGGTTCGCTCGCCGTGCGTTACATTTTGCGGCATTGAGACGTTCTTCCACTTTTGTCTACACTCTCTATGAGTTAGATACAGTTTTCGCAGCCACTTTCTTCGACTGGGGCACTTTTTGACTTTTTGTACTCGCTCACGAGGTAGGCTACTTGTGCTGCCGGATCAGCACCTTACCTTCGTGCAGCGGTGAGCGAGGAACGGCCTGGCCTCTCATCCGGGAATCTCTCATATCCCCCAGCTGAGAGCCTTCGAACTTCTATCAGACCTGAGCATGTAGCTTGCTCAGTATCACGCCTTTATTTTTCGAGGTGGCTATCGGCCCGGCTCTCAGGTCCGAGGGTTTGTGGCTTAGAGGCGTTCAGCCACAGCCCTCGACAGGGAGCCTTTAGTGTTTTGTCCGGACCAAGAACTTCTGCCTTCGTGCGCCTGATTTAAATTTTGGACTGCTATCCTCAGTCTCACCTGCAGAGCAGCAGGTTGTGTCTCTCTTAGTCTGGTCCCTATCCCATATGCTGTCCGATATGTAGTTTTTCACCCATCGGCAAGCACATGGGGTGGATGGGACACGCAAGCTCCCCCACCACGGCAAGGTGGAGACACATCGGGGGAGGATTAGAGACATTAGACGTAAACAGTCAACATTTTTGGGCATGTTATGAGAAGAAATGACTTGGAGAATTTGGTGACAACTGGCAAGATCGAAGGTAAGAGACCAAGGGGGAGACCGAGAAGTAAATACCTGGATGGATTGGCCACATGGCATGGTCGAGACAGGAACACAGAGCTGATCCACGACTCTGGTAATCGAGTGAGATGGCAGAACATAACCGCCCACGCTTACCGGCATGGCACATGATGGATGGATGGAAGTTAACACATGAATTGATCCATACTGTCAGAGATCGCAATTTGTGGAGAGGTATGATCACCCACGCCAACCGAAATGTCTCTTGATGCTGATGACTACTACTAACAACTCTAAAGGGACAATGTATGTATAAAAATAAACTGGTTTCAAATTGTTATCATATTTAGTTATTATTTTACAGCCATTTGTGACTTATTAACTTACCCACGAATGTCATCCTGCATTCACCCTTTCCGAAATTTTTGTTCATTTTGCTTCACTTTTGGCATGTTGAAAGATTTGTTCAAAGTGAAAGACACATATGAAGGTAAGCAATTATTTAAAAAATCACATGAAAAAGAATCACAATGTTGGCATCACAGCAATAATTCGCAATACAGTGAGTTTACAGTTCAAATAATGTTACTATGATTTATGCGCACTTTTACTCATTACCGGGGTATTGTCAGATTGTTGAGCGTTGACCCAAGTCAGTTCACAGTTTAAATAATGTCAATTACCATAATTTACGCTCGTCCATACAAAAAAAAAGGGGGGGGGGGGATAATAAATATTTTAGGCGGTAATAATTAAATGACACCGAAAATAAAGTGTCAAATCTATAAAATATCTAACTCCAAATTAAAAAAAAAACAAAAACAAAATATAACATCTGGAATTACATCTAACTTCCACACGTCAGAAAACGACATCTAGACGCTGGCCAAAAAACATATAGAATGGCAACCCTGGACTCGAGTTCTTGCTATAGTCTGTCCAGAAATGAATGCCTTCATTCACGATCAATTATTTTGAAAACTGTCTGTTGCATCGTTATGAAATTTTTCCTGCCGTCTTATATTTACCCCCACCCAAGGAATATGTCTTTGATAGGTCCAAAAGCAACTTAAATCATCGAAACGGCGACATTTCTTTAATGTTTTGTCGAAAATGTAGTGAATTCACGCTAACAAACTAGTCTAACAGTAAAGCACGTCATTTCGGGTAACGACACAAGTACAAGGCGTAGCCAGATTCGTATGGGAGTGGGTGCAATAAAAAAGTAGCTTAAAAGTCGACAGGGTCGACCTCATTGCACCGGGTTTTTATCCCATATGGCTCAGTCTCTTTTCGCAGCGTGGAAAGCGTCACACAAAGCACGAACTCTGTAGCTCCAGCGACGACCCTCGGGAGTCTCCGAAAAAATGCACTCGTGAAATGAAGGATGCGGCCCAGAATCGAACATACAACCTTCGGAGCCCGAGTCAGACGGTTTGACCACTTCACCACGGAGGATCCCGAGAGGGGTGCAATGTGTAATATTAGTAAAGACAGAGAATTTACAGATGCATGGGGTAAATAATGTATAAATTGACAGGAAAGTAGAAGGAATATATTTCTTACCATATTTTGCTCCATGGCCGAGGGGTTAGCAGCTTTCTCCGCTAACCCCGAATACTCTCATCACGTGACGCGACGAGAATTAGCAGTGGTTCGAATCGCAAAAGTGACTTATGAGAGTATGGAGCCGGTCGCTCAGAAAGTCGTGGCGTGCTGATGAGCGTAATCTAGCCTAGGAATCAACATACAGCTGAAAGATGCTGGTGTTGACCGCAATATCCTGAAACAGGATGGAAACGCGAGGGAAAAATAAAAAAAAAAAAATATTTTTCATTTCCTTCTTGTTTCTTCAGCTGCTGGTTAATAATGTGTACACAAGTATTCATGTTACTAGGATACATTTATCTTTTAATATTGAGTTCGTGAAAGCTTCCAGATAGCTGGGCGTTAATGTGCGTATAGAGTGACCAGAAATGATACCGCAATTTAGTCATTATGTGTCCATTCTTACGGATCTGTTCAGCTGTCTGTGTAGTTTGTTCACACGTACAAATGGGTGACAGACCCGCTTTGAGTCTTCGTGAAAGATTGTCTACTCTGCTGTTTACCGTTCAGAGACGGAACATGATTACCTGTTTTGCACTATGAAAATAGTTGTCAGTGTCTCTGTAGTGGGCTTTCTTCTTAACGACCAAGATGTTGGTCCTCTATTCATTGAAGTTTATACATTGATTCGTATGCACGTGTGTTGTCCCCTAATTTGACAATGTGTTTGCTCTCACGTTTCTTGTTATGCCACAATATGTCAGTTTCCACCGCAATATTACTCTTCTGTTGGTATTCAATGCGTTTAGCGTGTGTGTGTGTGTTTTTTTTTTTCTTTTTTTTTTTTCAATACCAGTTGTTTGTCACCGCTGAGGACTTGCGGAATTGAAAATTCATCACTGGGGAATACAAACTGTTGCCATTGAAATTGTGCTGATGCTGTAATGTTTAGGGCCTGCAATTCGTCTGAATAGTTGGAGCAAAATATCACAGTAAGTGTGCACGTGGATTAAGGTCTGCGATCTGCTCAGACCTAAATCTGTGTCGGACGATTCCAGTAGGTTGATGACTGCTCTCGGTTGCATAAAATTCAATCCATCCTTTCTCCAATAATCCTCTTCCTCTTTCAACACACGGTCCTCACATTTTTTCCAGTAACATTTATCAATATTTAATAGCTCGGACAGGGTTAGTATCTTGACGTCAGACAATTTAAATGTAATATTGGCAGATGCCACCTGTCCTTTAATTTTAGCACACACAAGTTCTATAAGGTTTAAATGAGAATGACACTGCGGAAGTCTCAAGCACCTATGGCCATTCTCTTCTATCAACTTGTCGATTTCATATTTCTTGCTTTTTTTGCGCCTGTTTTACAAGGGAAAACAACGGTAGCTTGAAATATGTTTCCGGAGATGGTATATTTTCCTTTCGAAGCCATATCTTTATTGCTTCCTTTGTGCTCGATGCCGTAGGTATTTTGTCTTCTTGGGCAACAACATTGTGATATGATGCATTGTCCATGATTAGACAAGACGATCTATCAAGGGATGGAAGTACTGTATTCTCGAGCCAATCTCTAAATACATTACCATTCATCTCATTATGATAATCCCTATTGTCTGTATGCTTTGATACGAACACGAGTCCAGCATTCTGTAGTAAGTCATTATGAATACTACCAGCATAGGCTATGACCAAACGCAGTCCTTTACTACTGGGCACATAACGCTTTATCTTTCCATCCACTGATTGCCATTCCTTTTCCCTTGTGTGGTGTGCATTGCTCAGTCAGGTCGTAGTCAGATATGACTGAGCTACCGTATAACAGTAGACGGTAATACCTGCTTTCTGTTAGTGCCGAATGGTGGGCGGCGCTTACCAAACCCGACACCTCACATTGTGCCAACGGCTTCGGGCGGAAGAGCGCAATTGGGAGGGTACAAGCCTTACCCTGGTGCGAGAAAATGCAACCTAAAGACAAAATGTCATGGCAGGGCAGACTTGACCCTAAGCCTTGGTTTGCGGCTGGTCTAGGATCGAAGCTCCGACAGGTGGACAGTTAGAGCATTGCTTTGCTGATCCATTGCTTTGTCTTGTTCCAGATGTAGAGGTGTTACCTTTCCTCTGGAGTGAACTAGGCAGGCCGAGAGAGGGATCATGCTGCATGGGCAACACATGATTTCTATATTTTAGCCCAGGCTTTGTACTATGGAAAGGCAATAACTCCATCTCTGGTCTTAAATAGTTTCGGAATCAAAGCGAGAGGAAACTGTTACGGGTTATAAGTCCCTGTCAGTTGGCGTAGACATGGGGCGCCACACGTTGCCTCTGATGGTGGGAGACACCTACAGGTGTCACTGATCAGCTACCGCCCGCCTCATGCTGGGCAGCCCCCGGCCAATTGGGTGCTGATCCGTCACAGCCTATCTGCTTCAATGGGTGCTTGGGGCTAGGACAAAATCTGAATCGCAGGCTGTAAAACCAATGCACTAGGTACTAATAAAAAGAAAAATAGAAACCTCAAGCTACGGCTTGCAACCTGGAACGTGAGAGCCATGTGTCCAGGATTTTCCACTGACATGACCAATATTGACGATGTGAGAGAAACGGATGTGATTGATGCCGAACTCAATCGTCTTAACATTGATATTGCTGGCCTGCAGGAGACTCGCCTCGCTGAGGAAGGGTCACTCAGGGAAAACAACTACACCTTTTTTGGAAGGGTAGAGGGCAGGCAGAAAAAAAGACAACACGGTGTGGGCTTTGCAGTGAAGAATTCGCTATTGGAAATGATTGAAATTCCAGCAGGAGGAAATGAAAGACTATTATCCCTGCGCTTGGCAACCTCTTGTGGTTTTGCCACCATTATTGCTGCATATGCACCAACACACGATTCCTCTGATGATGTGAAGGATTCGTTCTATGAGGAGTTAGACTCCGTGATCAAGGCAGTTCCAAAATCTGAGACCAAAGAGAATCTACACAGCTAAACACAAATCTAGCCCCAGGATTAATATTATTAACACTCACGATCCTGAAAAGTGCTTTCAGTTTCAACAGCAACTTGAAGACGCTTTCACTGATACACCAGAAAATTGTACAGTAAATGAAAAGTGGGGTCAACTTAAGGAAACTCTTTATAAAACTGCCGTGGGGGTTTACGGCACTATGGATCGTAAGAGGCAAGACTGGTTTGAGGCAAACAGTCAGATTCTGCAGCCCTTGATTGATAAGAAGAAGATAGCTCTCTTAAGAAACAAGGAAAGACCTACGCGTAACACTCTGAGAGAGCTAAAGGAAGCTAGGAAGGATGTCCAAAAGGCTGCCAGGCAGTGTGCAAATGATTATTGTATCACGTTATGTGAGTCCATTCAAATCGCAAGTGATAAGGGAAACATCAGAAGCATGTATGAAGGAATAAAGAAAGCCTGTGGTCCCATGATCAAAATAAGTGCACCATTGAAAACCTTGACTGGAGAAGTCATCACTGATAAGAAACAGCAGATGGATAGATGGGTATAGCACTGTTTGGAGCTTTACTCAAGTGAGACAAAACTAGCGGATGATGCCCTCAACGCCATAGAGGCTCTACCAACTCTTGACCACCTGGACACACTTCCCACCATAATCGAAGTTAAGTGTGCTATAAATGAACTTGCACCTGGCAAGGCTCCAGGTAAGGATGGGATTCCTATAGAGGTTATCAGGAGTAGGAAAGACACACTCACTATACAGATCCACCAGCTAATAAAGCTAAGCTGGCGAGAAGGATAAGTCCCACAGGATTTCAAAGATTCAAGAATCATAACACTGTACAAGAACAAGGGCGATCGGAGCAACTGCAATGGAAAAGTATTTGTCAGAATTGTTCTGCGCAGACTTCAAGTCCTAGGAGATCAAGTCTACCCCGAATCAGTGTAGCTTTCGACAGAACCGGTCTATCATTGATATGATATTCTCATTACGACAAATGCAAGAAAAATGCCGTGAACAGAATCAACCACTGTTTATTGCCTTCATCCACCTCAAAAAGGCATTCGATTTGGTCAGTCGTGAGGGTCTGTTCAAAGCACTAAAGAAGATTGGCTGCCAACCAACTCTTCTGTCCATTGTGGAATCGTTCCACACAGGCATGAAGGGTATAATCAAGTTTGATGGTACAACTTCTGAAGGGTTTGAAATCAAGAGTGGAGTTAAGCAAGGTTGTGAACTAGCTCCCACCCTCTTTGGAATATACTTTTCACTTCTACTGAAATACGCCTTTCGTGATCAGGATGGTGATATATACATTCACTCACGCTCATATGGCGGCCTCTACAATGCTCAGAGATTGAAGGCTAAGATCAAAATTAGGAGGGTACTGATCATAGAGTTGTTTTTTGCAGGTGATGCTGCAGTTACGACCCACTCTGAGGAAGAATTACAATGTCTACTATCTGCATTCTCCAATGCTTATTCTGAATTTTGTTTAACAATTAGCAAGAAGAAGACACAGATTATGTCACAAGATGCACATGGGGTACCATCAATCTTTATTGACGACGCCGAACTAGAGATGGTAGACTATTTTACATATCTAGGATCAGTGGTAAATAGCAAATTATCCCTAGATCAGGAAATCAACATCCGGATTGGTAAGGCAGCAACAACAATGAACAGGTTAAGAAAAAGAGTCTGGGAGAACAGGAAGCTTAGGAACTGCCAAAACAAAAGTCCTCGTCTATCAAGCCTGTGTCCTTAGTACTCTTCTTTATGGCAGTGAAACCTGGACAACTTACTCACACCAAGAGAAACGTTTAAACAGCTTTCATAAGCGGTGTCTGCGAAGAATTCTTGGTATTAAGTGGCAAGACAAAATAACAAATACTTGGAAAGATCAGGTTGTGTGACGGTTTATTCCATGCTCAGTCTTCGTAGACTTGGATGGATAGGACATCTTAGGAAGATGGGTGATGGTAGAATACCAAAGGACATCTTTTTTTTGGTGAATTACAGATGGGTAAGAGATCTCAGGGTCGGCCTCTACTGCGATACAAAGATGTGTGTAAGCGGGACATGATTGATACAGGCATTGATAATGCACACTGGGAGCAAGTCGCCGCTGAACGTGTTGCATAGAGGGCAAACATCAGAAATGGAATAAAGACAAAGGAGAAAATTATTGCAGATAAGTCACACACCGAGCGTGTGAGACGTAAGATGGTGCATGATGGTGGAAATGACCACGTGTTCACATGCACACACTGTGAACGAACATTTACAGCGCGAATTGGCCTTATCAGTCACATTCGCTACCGCCATGGGTAAAAGTTATGCCTTTTTGAAGCACAAACTATCGTCTGTCAAGACGGCAAGGTGCCAATGGAATGGTGTGCATTGATCCATGTCTCATCCAAATACACTATGTCATAATTTTCTTTGCGCATTTCCGTTATTTCACGTAGGTATCTGCTTCTCATTGCTCCTAAATGTGGTTGCTCGCAAAGGATATTTCTACCTCCCTTGTACTTTCTAAAAGTGAAGCCTAATGTCCTTATAGATTTCCACAAAGTTGTTTTGGATAGCTCTATGTTATTGTTCTTTCTCAACCAAACCCTAAGTTTTCTTACAGTCACTGTTTCTTTGGCATCCATCATTTTTATCATAACTCGCTTATGACATCCTTGTCAAAGCTGTCTACAATTGCCTTTCTACCTATCGTTTGCTTATCGCGTGTTGGTTTCATTCCAGATTCTTGCACCCATCGACGAAATGACCGTTTACTTAAACCCAATGCATGAACTGTTCTTTTTCGGAATTTGTAACAGTATGAAAGTTTCCCGCGATCAGCTTCTTGACAAAAATATGTGTACAACTTCATAGCGATGCTTTGAAGTGTACACAATTTCACATTAAAAAAGTCGCTTAAAAGTCGACAGGGTCGACTTCATTGCACCGGGTTTTATCCTATATGGCTCGGTCTCTTTCCGCAGCACGGAAAGCGTCGCACAAAGCACAAACTCCGTAGCTTATAGCGACGACCCACAGGAGTCTCCAAAACATTTAACTCGTAAACCGAAGGACGCTACCCGGAATCGAACCCACGACCTTCGGAGCACGAGTCAAACGGCTTGACCACTTTGCCACATAGACTCCCTCACATTCAATCCCACTGAACAATATTCACACATTCAAATATTAGCTTTCAATATTATATTAATGGTAAGATTTATTTATATATTTATTTATATAATCACGTTTCATGAAAGAACCCACATTGACGACATCTCTGAACAATCCCATTTGACTGCGCGTAGTTTGTGTCAAAACAGAAACCACGAGACGATTTTTTTTAAAGCGCGGATGTGTCTTGGTGAAGGTGTAATACTTTTTAAATTATGGACTTATTCTCTGACCAGTAAATTATATTCCGCATTAAACAAACATTGAAATCTGCTTTACAATCTCCAGAACAAAAAATTGTTTGTTGGGTGGACATAATGATAAGGTTATATGCTAAATCTCATAATTTTCCCTCAGTTGGTTACTGAGATGTGGAATTTTATATTGGAGCAGAAAAAAAGTAAGCTGAATATATATAGTCACCACAAAACCGCAGTACAAGGTTGCCAGATTGTAATTGTTTAACCGCCAAATCTGACTTTTTAAAACAGGTTTGGCGTTTAAAAAAGTTTGGCGTTTTGGCTTTTTTCTTGTTTTTTAAATTTGTAATGGCATTTTTTGGACATGTTATGAGAAGAAATGGACTGGAGAACTTAGTGACAGCTGGCAAGATCGAAGGGAACAGACCAAGAGGAAGACCGAGAGGAAAATACCTGGATGGCTTGGCCACATGGCATGGACGAGACCGGAACACTGAGCTGATCCACGACTCTGGTGATCGAGTGAAATGGCGAATCATGACCGCCCACGCTTTCCGGCATGGCACATGATTGATTGATTGAATGGCATATGCCTCTTTTCTGAATTTGTCAAGTTAATTTTTATCTTGTGTTACTACTTTTTAGCTTTTTAGCTACCGAAGGTAACAACTAACAAGTATTAAACACGTATGGTTTTCGTACTGTTTGTACTGTTCTATGCGCACTCACGCATTGCGCAGCCACCTTACTGTTCAGTTCAGTTTTCAAATTAATTATACCTTCATCGCAAGTCGCAAGTATTTCTTAATATTGAGCCCATTATCATGCCAAAGTGGAAACCGTCTTATGATACTAATCAGAAATATAATGATCGATAGGAAAAAACATTTGTGTGGCTCAAGAAATCCACTGATGATTCTGAATCGGCGTACTGCAAATTGTGCCGGTGTAATATTGTATTATTGTTCCAAGACTTTCACTTTCAAATCTGGTAAATCATAAAACAACAGAAAAGCACAAGCGGAACGCGCCATCTTCTTCACGCACGCACGCACGCACGCACGCACACACACACACACACACACATACACACACACTTTCAGTGATGACAATAAGCAAGAAAATTGATGATAAAGTCAAATTAGCAGAGTTACACATTGCTGTTAACATGGCGTGCCATACGCACCATCGATCACTTAGGTGAAATAATTGTAGCCCATGGATGTGGCAGCACTCTTCTTCTTCTCCTTCTTCAGCGTTCCGAGCCATTGAGGTTCTTTGCTGCAGATACAATCCGTCTCCATGTGGCAGCACTCTTGGTCAGATAAAAGTGCACCGAACGAAGTACATATCACTAATGAGAAATGTTATTTCACCATTAAAATCTGATCTAATTCTAGATCTGCAAAACAAGAAGTATACACTCATCATTGATGAGTCCACTGATGTCTCGATCCAAAGGTATTTGTGCATTTTAGTTAGATACCTCAGCGATAAAAGAAATGAAATTACTACTAGTTTTCTAGGTTTGATTCCAGTTCATGAGGCTACAGAAGAGAATATATTTAATTTGATTAACAACGAAATTGCCTTTTTTTTGCATTTGGCTGAAGAAAATCACACTATTATTGAAGAGCAATACAGAAAATTGCCTTTTATAGATTGGAAGGAAGAAGAACAATTTAAAGAAAATGGACTGCTCAAAGATACAGAGCAGTTCTGGCAAGGAGTCATGGAACATCCCCAATTTAAAGGGCTTGCTTCTTTAGCTCTTACTTGCTTAATAAAACCTATTAGCAATGCTGTAGTGGAAAGGATGTTCTGTCTTTTAACGTGTATAAAAACCAAAGCAAGGAATAGACTTCATCTGTCTCTCTTATACACCAATTATTAGAATTAGAGCATAACTATTATCTTCAAACAAGTGCTGTAAGGAATTTGTTCCTTCATCCAAAATGTTGAATGATTTTAAAGCAGAAATTTTATATTCTAAGGAATCCTGTAGTGAATTTCTCAACAATGAAGAGGAATACTTATTTGAAGAAGATGTTTTCATGTGATGTAGTAGACACCTTGCAGTCTTGACAGACCAAAGTATGTGAGTGGAATGTGGCCAATATTCCAACACAATGTCTGGGCAGAGCTTCAGAGAATCATGTGATGCCCAAACGACACGACCTCTCTCTCGGCCTAGTCTTGTGTATTCCAGAGGAATGGGTAACCAATACGTCTGGCACAAGGTAGGCTGCAGACGCTGGCGGCTCAGCGTCAATCCACCGAGACCTCACCACCACGAGCCGGTGGCGAGTTATGGCCAGACCCTGACACCCAAGGGACCCGGCTTAGAGGCGTTCAGCCATGTCCCACAGGTGAGGGCCTTATACGAGCCCGGACCATGAGGGCGCGCACATCTGTCGATCACAAGTGTCCGGACCTGTGTAAAGCGTGCACTATCGTCAGACTCCCCACCTGACTTATAGCGGTCCCCGCGACCAGCGGGAATAGGCCCGCCATAGCTACCGCAGGAGATATTGCCTGTCTATTTGCAAGCAAATCTCCCATACTTCCACTGTGCGGATCTCGCGACCAGCGAGAATAGGCCCGCCGGAGATTATGCTCGTCTGCTGCGAACAAATCTCTACCGAGAGACTGAATAAGTAAAGAAACGATAAAAGTAGTGGTATTTCAATTGCGCTTGCGCTCCCACCTATGCTACACCCTTCATGTGTCTTCACAAAGTCGGACTAGAGTCAAGCTCATGTGATGTAAATATGTTTTAAATGGATATTTCCACCTGGCAAAATTTGGCTTGTCGGCTTTTTTATTCATGGTTTGGCTTTTTAAAAATCACAGTGATCTGGCAACCCTGCCGCTGTAGTCGCAATCACCTCTATCTTCTTATTTGAGGCTATAGACATGCTGGCTACATTCTGTGCAGCAATTACCTTTCCCCGACGCTGACAATCCCCAACCACAATTCTCTCCACAGCGGATAGGACCATCTCAGTCGACATTTTCATCTGTCAGTTGATGGAATTCTAGTTCTGCATGTTCATTACACCACTCTATACACTATCCACTCAATGTAACGACTTGTTAGAAGCTTCTTCTTCTTCTTCTTCTTCTTCTTCTTCTTCTTCTTCTTCTACTTCTTCTTCTTCTTCTTCTTCTTCTTCTTCTTCTTCTTCTTCTTCTTCTTCTTCTTCAGCGTTCCGAGCCATTGAGGTTCTTTGCTGCAAATGCAATCCGTCTCCATTCGTCTCTCTGGTTGACTTTCTCTTGCCAGTCGTTGATTCCAAGTGCTTGTAGGTCTGTATATATATATTATCTCTCCACCGTCTTCTTGGTCTACCTCGGGGTCATTTATTTCCTGAGTGTTAGCGAGTTTTGTTTCCCTATTATCTTCCATTCTTTCTATATGCCCCAGCCATTGTAGAAGTTAGAAGCTGCCGCTGACAATCCATTCTTGACGCATGTATATCTACTTGACTATAGGGACCTGCCCTTTGATATCTTCCATATGCTCCATTAAAAACCTTCCTCTGTTTATTTGACGATTTTTGGTCATATGTCGGTTATAAATCATTGGCTGTCTGCCACCATATGTGGCTGGCGTGTAAGCTTTTGTCTAAACCTCACTGATATTTCCAGTTCCATGCTATATCTTAAGCGGTGTTGACAGTCCACATAAGGAACGTCCTAGATCTCACAATAAATCGCAGAAATATTAATAGAGAGTGTAGTCTGAACAGAACCTGTATTCTTGTATGGATGTGAAGCATGGACAATGAGCAAACAAAGTGAAAAACATCTGATGGCGGTGGATATGGGATTTCTGAGGAAAATGCAAAGAATACCGTGGACAGATAGAAAAAGCAATGACCAAGTCCTACAAGAAACAAAATAAAAGACACCGCGTTGGCGATGGATGGTTGTGAAAACAAAATCTTTTTACACCTTTTGAGGCGTATCGGGTATATGTTGCTAGGGCCAAGTTTTTAGTAAAACAATTGGCACTCGATGGGTGATGTGGTCATTATCACGCCGGATGCCTTTACTTCCCAACCCATTTCTTGTTTCTTATTTTAGGCTGGTTCGACCAGGGAGCCCCGATCCATTAACCCCGCCCCGGTAGAGATTCGAACATATGACCAAAGGATCCCCAGGAAAGTGTTCTAGCCGCTGCGCCACGGTAGCTAATGATTCATGGTTAGAAAACCACAAAACCAGTTCAATGTTTGAAATGTGGAATCTGAAATGAAGAGGCTAATCAGAAACGGCATATTATTGTATGGTCATTAATTGTCGTTATACACTTTTGTATAGGACCAATTTACACAATATTCTTCGATGCGTATTGCAGGAGACTGAGCATCTATTGTTTTACCCGGAGAGTAACCATGTCCCTCCTAGTAACAAATACATATGTATTTGTCTCAATAAAATTAACCATTAGACAAGCATAGCACCTCCAGCTTGGAAGCACTACTATATATCACTCCGCTACTCAAGTACATATTATTATCGTAGCGGCAGCAAGGGAAATATTTGTATTATCACAGCGTTAATTGCATAAAAGTAAACATTTATTGTGTTACGTAAATGGAGCATATCTGCCTCAATAAATGGGTGGAAACATTGTGTATTAAGTGTCTGTTTTTGTGCTGTCGTTTTTATTTGTTTTGGGTAGTAAATCGGTCCAAAACTAAGGCCATGACTTGAAAGAATGACAAAGGTAGGAAAATATTTGGTGATTATATGGCAGTTGAAAGCTCTGCAGTACTTGCTTAATTTAAAGAATAATTAGATACACTATAACAACACAAGGGGATCACGTGCGTGTGTTTATGATAAGCGTGATTGTTGATTATTTTAAAATAAAGGGATACATTTTTCTGGGGTCTACGTCGTCGCCTTCCTTTATTTAATTTAACTCAGCTCCCATTCATTCAAATCTTCCGGCTACAAGCGTTAAACGTGTAGAATATTCCCAGCCGAATTTCCTGGACTGAAAACTATAATAAATTATAAAATAATTATATTTTAGAATCTGAATACATTCTTCAAGTGCTAACCACTATAAACTTGTATATCTTGTCAGAAAATATTAATACTAATTATATAGTTTGTCTCGTTAATTCGATAGAATTTGTTTTTAGGGAGGTGATAACTTCTAAGGTCAGCGGTTAAAGGTTAAAGGTCTTTGGGTGAAAACAAATTCCTGGTCCTGGTGGCTTACTTATCGAGGTAGTGAAATTTTACACCTTTCTGATAGGTTGTTGTTACTGTAAATATTTTAACAGGTAAACAGTACTGTGTGTTATCTTCACACGCCCTAATCACCTGCCACAGAAGATGATAATAATAATAATAATCAGTAGTCGGACAGCATTTAAAAAAATTATTATAGTTGTATTTAATAATTATTTATAGTCTAAATTTAGACTTTTTAGTTTTTTGGTAGTGGGTTAAATATTTTAAATTTTACTTAGCAGTATTATAGTATACTGTATCTTGAGGACTTATCTCATTACTATAGTTTATATTGTGTGAATTCTGCAGTATGCACCTAACGAGGTGTTAGAAATATCAGGGCAATAAATCATGTAATCTATTGTTTGCGTCTTTGTTATTCAAATTCACTATGGGGAAAACATTGTTTTGAATTTAAGTCAACAGTTCCTGCCCTTATTCTCCTGATTACTTTACTAACATTTTTAGTATCAAATACGACATATTATTATTAGCAAAATACTACCAGCCTTCTTCGTCTGAACTCTTCTTTGAAAGAATGACAGAAAGTAAATGTTTTGTGATTATACAGAAGTTTGGCGCTCAGCAAAACAAATCTAATTTAAAGAATAATTAAATATAATCATTGGCACCTTGCCGTCTTGACAGACGTTAGTTTGTAAGGGATGGAGTTATTGCCTCTCCATAGCACAAAGCCTGGGCTAAAATATAGAGATCATGTGTTGCCCATGCAGCATGATCCCTCTCTCGGCCTGCCTAGTTCACTCTAGAGGAAAGGTAACACCTCTACATCGGAGCTTCGATCCTAGACCAGCCACCAGCCAAGGCTTAGGGCCTGGTCTGCCCTGCCATGACACTTTGTCTTTAGGTTGCATTTCCTCCCATTTGCGCTCTTCCGCCCGAAGCCGTTGGCACAATGTGGGATGTCGGGTTTGGTAAGCGCCGCCCAAAGCACCTGTTCGGCGCTAACAGAAAGCAGGTAGTACCAACTACTGTTATATGGTAGCTCAGTCATATCTGACTAAGACCTGACACAATTAAATATAATAATATTAATAATAAGCAACAGAAGGGCCTTATATATAAGCCTTATGTACGTTTATGATTTTTGCAAAGTAAAATTTAATGAAAAAAACCTGCTGCCTTGTTGGTAGATTGAGGACAAAGGCTAGGGAAAGCAAACAAGATAAAAATACTGATGTTGGATGTACTGGTCTTGATGAAACAGTACATTGCAATACACTTAATTATGACAGTCAGTAGCAACTGGAACGTTCTCAAGTTACTTCACAGCAGAACATGAGACTTTGACAGAAAAATCTAAAGAGAAACAAATAGTCTTCAGAGGCAGAGAACTTGGCTGCAATATATTGGAAGAAGGGCGTCAATAAATACTTGGGCATCTGAAGAGCAGCCATAGTGTTGATACCTTGAAGCGTTTACTGGGTGCAAATGCAACTCATCATTGAAATGAATTGTGTTAAGCAGGAGAAAGACATCTGGTAGTCATGAGCATAGTGGACCCATGTCTGAAAGTGTGAAGGCAATAAAGAGGTTGAAACATTTATGAAAGAGGAAATCTCACAGTGGAGTTTATGAAACTAGAAACCCACCTTGTAGACTCCAATGGAGCAGTCAAACTGTGACAGCTTGGTCATAAATGGAAAAAGGGAAACATCATTGACAAGTGAGTGAGTTGGGGAAATGGGCAAAAATTCAGTGTCAAGATCTCCAGGATGTCCAAAGTTTGCTGGAGCAACTGCATAGAGCATCCCGTGATGGACCTAACACTCGCTCTGAAACAAGCTTCACATGAAACCACTGATAGCACTGTCCTGGTGGACTTTTTAATGACCTTTTTTACTTTTGAGTTTAGAGGTTGTATGAAGAGTTCACCAGACCAGACATGTTGGTGGCTTTATGTGAAGCCTACTCATTTAGGGGTCAGTTTTTTGTTTAGATAGACTATTGGAATCAAACAATATCCAAACTGACTGGGGGAACCACCCTGGTAAATCATGCATCTGAACAACAAACAAACAAACAAAAATACACACACACGCATGTGTACACACACACACGCATGTGTACACACACACACATACACACATAAATTTATTGCAGACCTGATAAGGCGAACTCACCTGGGAACAAGGAAATAGTTCTTCTTATCATAAATTCCTCTGATAAGAGTTCAAGCATATATAGTGTGTTTATTTTTTTTGCCCCAATATAAAATTCAATATTTCAGTAACCAACTGAGGGAAAATGATGAGAATTAGCATATAACCTTATCATTATGTCCACCTAACAAAAAAGTTTATTTTCTGGAGATTGTACAGCAGATTTCAATGTTTGTCTATATGCGGTATATAATTTACAGCTCAGGGATTAATACCATCATTTTAAGAGTATTACATCTTCAGCAAGACACATCCGCTCTATTTTTGAAATTGTCTTGCGGTATTCGTTTTTGCACAGACTGAGCGCATTTATATGGGATAGTTCAGAGGTGTCGTCAAACTGTGGGTTATTTCATGAAACGTGATTATATAAATAAATCTTACCATTAATTTAATATTAATAGCTAATATTTGAATGTGTTAATATTGTTCAATGGGATTAAAAGTGAGATTGTGTACACTTCAAAACATCGCTATGAAGTTGTACACATATTTTTGTCAAGAAGCTGATCGCAGGAAACTTTCATACTGTTACAAATCCCGAAAAAAGAACAGTGCATGCATTGGGTTTGAGTAAACGGTCGTTTCGTCGATGGGTGCAAGAATCTGGAATGAAACTAATACGTGATAAGCAAACGGTAGGTAGACAGGCAATTGTAGACAGCTTTGACAAGGATGTCATCAGGCGAGTTATAAAAATGCTGGATTCCAAAGAAACAGTGACTGTAAGAAAACTGAGGGTTTTGTTGAGAAAGAACAACAACATAGAGCTATCCAAAACAACTTTGTGGAAAATTATAAAAACATATTGTTCACTTTTAGAAAGTACAAGGGAGGTAGAAATATCCTTTGCGAGCAACCGCATTTAGGAGCCATGAGAAGCAGATACCTACGTGAAATAAGGGAAATGCACAAAGAAAATTATGACATAGTGTATTTGGATGAGACGTGGATCTATGCGCACCACACAAGTGAAAAGGAATGGCAATCAATGGATGGAAAGATAAAGCGTTATGTGCCCATTAGTAAAGGACAGTGTTTGGTCATAGCTCATGCTGGTAGTACTCATAATGGCTTGCTACAGAATGCTGGGCTCGTTTTCGTATCAAAGCTTACAGACAATAGGGATTATCATAATGAGATGAATGGTAATGTATTTAGAGATTGGCTCGAGAATACAGTACTTCCATCCCTTGATAGACCGTCTTGTCTAATCATGGACAATATATCATATCACAATGTTGTTGCTCAAGAAGACAAAATACCTACGGCATCGAGCACAAAGGAAGCAATAAAGATATGGCACCGAAGGGAAAATATACAATTTCCAGAAACATATTTCAAGCTACAGTTGTTGTCCCTTGTAAAACAGGCGCAAAAAAGCAAGAAATTTCAAATCGACAAGTTGATAGAAGAGCATGGCCATAGGTGCTTGAGACTTCCGCCGTATTATTCTCATTAAAACCCTATAGCCCGGGAAGGTTAACCCGGTCAACAAATGCCCGCAGAAGTCGGATGTGTCAGCCTAACGGCGCAAGAACGCAGCTCTGCTGTAAACAGGCACAACGCAATCACATCCGAAAAAAAAACCGGATGA
The DNA here is from genome assembly GCA_963921405.1 of Cepaea hortensis. Taxonomy (NCBI): domain Eukaryota; kingdom Metazoa; phylum Mollusca; class Gastropoda; order Stylommatophora; family Helicidae; genus Cepaea; species Cepaea hortensis. The sequence continues at coordinate 168,036,501 of OY992876.1, read as the reverse complement.
ACGCAGAAGAAGAAACCCTATAGAACTTGTGTGGGCTAAAATTAAAGGACAAGTGGCAGCTGCCAATACTACATTCAAATTGTCTGACGTCAAGATACTAACCCAGTCCGCGCTATTAAATATTGATAAAAGTTACTGGAAAAAATGTGAGGACCATGTTGAGGACTATTGGAGAAAGGATGGATTGAATTTTATGCAATCGAGAGCAATCATCAACCTACTGGAATCGTCCGACACAGATGAAGGTCTGAGCAGATTGCAGACCTTAATTTACGTACACACTTACTGGGATATTTTGCTCCAACTATTCAGACGAATTGCAGGCCTTAAACATTACAGCATCAGCAACAGTCAATGGCAACAGTTTGTATTCCAGTGATGAATTTTCAATTCCGCAAGCCCTCAGCGGTGACAAACAACTGGTATTGAAAAACAAAACACACACACACACTAAACGCATTGAATACCAACAGAAGAGTAATATTGCGGTGGAAACTGACATATTGTGTCATAACAAGAAACGTGAGAGCAAACGTTGTCAAATTAGGAGACAACACACGTGCATACGAATCAATCTATAAACTTCAATGAAAAGAGGACCAACATCTTGGTTGTTAAGAAGAAAGCCCACTACAGAGACACTGACAACTATTTTCATAGTGCAAAACAGGTAATCATGTTCCGTCTCTGAACAGTAAACAGCAGAGTAGACAATCTTTCACGAAGACTCAAAGCGGGTCTGTCACCCATTTGTACGTGTGAACAAACTACACAGACAGCTGAACAGATCCTTAAAAATGGAAACATGATGACTAAATTGCGGTATCATTTCTGGTCACTCCATATGCACATTAACGCACAGCTATTTCGAAGCTTTCACGAACTCAATATAAAAAGCTAACATGAATACTTTTGTACACTTTATTAACCAGCAGCTGAACAAAACAAGAAGGAAATGAAAAATAAGGTAAGAAATATATTCCTTCTACTTTCCTGTCAATTTACAAATTATTTACCCCATGCCTCTGTAAATTCTCTGTCTTTACTAATATTACACATTACACCCCTCTCGGGATTCTCCGTGGTGAAGTGGTCAAGCCGTCTGACTCAGGCTCTGAGGTTGTATGTTCGATTCTGAGCCGCGTCCTTCATTTCACGAGTGCATTTTTTCGGAGTCTTCCAAGGGTCGTCGCTGGAGCTACGGATTTAGTGCTTTGTGCGACGCTTTCCGTGCTGCGGAAAGAAACTCAGCCATGTGGGATAAAAACCCGGTGCAATGCAGCCGACCCTGTCGACTTTTAAGCTAGTTCTTTCATTGCACCCACTCCCATACGAATCCGGATATGCCTTGTGTGTCATCTGAATTGGCGGAGCGTCCATTACTGTAAACACAAATTTGTTAGCAAGAAATCACTAGTTTTTCAGCAAAACATCAAAGAAATGTCGCCGCTTTCGATGATTTAAGTTGCTTTTGGACCTATCAAAGACATATTCCTTGGGTGGGGCTAAATATAAGATGGCAGGAAAAAATTTTATAACAATGCAACAGACAGTTTTCAAAATAATTGATCGTGAATGAAGGCATTCTTTTCGGGACATACTATAGTAATCCATTTACAATGTACAATACAATATTGTTCTTCACAAAAGAAATTCACCACATCCGAGATCGCCTTGAACGGCTTGCACTCATTTATATATATATACTAGCTGACCCGGCCCGGCTTCGCCCAGCCCCTGGCGGGGATCTGTCTGTCTGTCTATCTGCCTGCCTGCCTATCTATCTATCTATCTATCTATCTATCTATCTATCTATCCGGAAACTGCAGATGTTTGAATTCGAATAGCACATCTGTCGGAAACATTGGGATGCGAGGCAACAGTGCATCTTCTCCTTTAAATTTCACACTTAAAATTGTAGCTTCGATGATATTGTTCAGAGTTAGAACATTTTCATGTATCTAAAATAGATCCATTATTTTTATGAAAACTTTGAAGAGGCTGTAAAGTTTTTATCACTTTGTTTATACCAGATACGACTGTTGTGCACAGAGTATATGTTCTGCCCTTTCCCGTTCCTGTTGCGGGAAAAATTGGTTCGAAAATTTTCACGTATCTAAAATAGATCCATTATTTTTACGAAAGCTTTGAAGATGCCTTAAAGTGATTTTATAAAACTTTAAGAAAAATACAATTATTTAAATTACATAATATAGCAATGTTACTAAAAGTAATGTCCCTTGATATAACTTTTGTTGTTAAGTCCCCTTAATTAGACGTCTTTCCTTTTAATATTGATTTAATACGTAAATAACTGTTTTTAAACTAACAAACTATGCCAGTTGGCTCGGCGGGAGTGAAAAGAACATCTGTAGAAAATTTCATCTCAATCGGATGGACCATTCAGGAACGCATAAAGGACACACAAACAATGATACAAACAAAGACACACATTCTCTTTGATATATACACACACACACACACATATATATACTTAGATAGATAGGACACGTTAGGAGGATGGATGATGGTAGAATACTAAAGGACATCTTTTTTGGTAAATTACAGGTGGGTAGGAGATCTCAGGGTCGGCCTCTACTACAATACAAAGATGTGTGTAAGCGGGACATGATTAGTTAGTTAGTTAGTTAGTCGCAGTTCCAACTTCACAGCAATGGGTCGTCCCCATTATGCTCCGTTCCTGTGCCAGTGAATATCACACAAAATGCTCCCCACTGCCCAATGTGAAAAGGGGTCTCGACAAACAACAGCCCGCACAGATACACTGTGCATAATGCTGCCACCAGAATGTCAACACAATAGTCCCCCACAAAACACCCAGTTCATTTCTGATGGAATCGGCAGTCATTTTCCCATCTGGATGTTTCCTAGATGTTCACCCACAGTCCGTGAAATACAGTTCATCGTCGATGGTAGTGGCAGTCAACCAGAAGCCCAGCAGCCACGCATTTCTGCATAAGGCAAAAACTGGTCAACTCTGGGACATATCCATCTGCCATCGCTCCAAACATGCAGTCACGTTCCAAAAGACCTCGGGCAGATTCAAAAGCATCTCACACGAAACTCACAGTGTCGCGCCACGCACTCACTCAGTAGCAGGGCGATGGAACCATTAAGCCTCCTTAGTCGCCTCTTACGACATGCGTGGTAGGCTGCAGTGTTGCTATTCTTTGCTTCCCTTATGGGCCCGGCAACACACGGGAGGGGGACATGATTGATACAGGCATTGATAATGCACATTGGGAGCAAGTCGCCGCTGAACATGTTGCATGGAGGGCAAACATCAGAAATGGAATAAAGACAAAGGAGAAAATTATTGCAGATAAGTCACACACTGAGCGTGTGAGACGTAAGATGATGCATGATGGTGGAAATGACCACGTATTCACATGCATCCACTGTGAACGAACATTTACAGCGCGAATTGGCCTTATCAAGGCCAATGATGATATATATGCAAAGATTATGGCAGATGGATAGAAAAACTAATGAGTTAGTCCTGTAAGAAACAGATGAAAACTGTACGTTGATTATTAGAGAAATAAGACATACAGAGTCAAGATTTGGGGGGAATCAGAGGAGAAATAAACTTAAAAATATATGACAGCTGGCAAACTTGATAGGAAAAAAAAGCAAGGTGAAGATAAGTATTGGATTGTGTTGGCCACATGATACAATCAGGACTAGAACACAGACTTGATCTGGGACTGCAATGATTGCGTGAATCGGTGAATTATGATCAACTATGCTTATCAGCATGGCCCATGATGATGCAACTCTGCATGGCTGTTTTATAACTTTGTAGCATCAACTGTAACTTTCATCTCTGCCATGATGCATGAAATCTTTGAGGCGTTAATGCCACATTCATTTTTGATCTAAATTTGTGCAACTAACAGTCTTTTGCCAAACTGTGATAATTAATGCATGATAAGATTTTCAAATAATGATTAGTAAGGTTCATCAACAGTGATCCTCACCATCAGGCGAACCCACTCCAACTTCAGAGGTACTTGTAATTAACGTCCCCAAATCAAGGACGACGGATCAACATTTTAGTCCCGCTGTCCGGTGTATGGCTTGAACCCCTTACCCTCGGCATCAGCACACCAGATGTTTAAGATTACCCTTTCTTATCCATTCGGTCATGCTGACCTAATGTAGCTTATATTAGTTTGATTGATAGTTTATTTTACCCCATTTTGCAAAAGAAATATGCTGGATCCTGATAAAAAAGGCTGGATCCTGAGAAAAAAGGCTGGCTGCTGAATTATTTTTAGCTTTGTTTACCCCTGTCTATTGACACAGTTATTTGTATCTATTTCTTTATTTGTTGACCTGTAGGTGTAAAATGACAGCAATGGGTGGGTCAAGATTTGTGCCATCAACTGGCATGACAGCAACGGAATTATGTGAATTGGATGATTTATGTACGGCCATGGTCCTTGATTCATATCTGGGGTTCATGACTCACAAAATGAATACAAGGTTGGTTAAGTTTTATTTATTTTTGATCACATAGACAATGTCACTATCAGTGTATACTGTCATTAGTACTGCTACTCACGTCAGTGTAATGCTTTGAACTTCTTCTTTAGTTTGCTTAAAATAAATCATCTTATATCTGCAATGTTGCCTCTTGTATAAATTTCACTGTCGTTTTGAATTTACACAGTGGTCCTTAAAATTTAGCTACCACCAACATAACATTTTATGTGAAGTTTAAATTGTTTTTTCTTTTCTTATTCCATACATTTTAAAATACATTCTTTCACATAACAATTTCTATTCAATGTTACTTTTTTCAGTAAATTTGGGCTGTTATTGAAGTAATTATTTGTGTTTAAATATTTAAAATGTGTAATATTTTTTTGTGTAGTAAGTCGTATAGCGATATTACATAAGTTATACTAATGTGAAAATTGTAACATTACAGTCAAATGTTTAATAGTACTTTTTAACACATTAAGATCATGGTCATCTTTTTCTTTTCCTATATTTGAATGTTTTATGACGAGTTACAATTTTATTTTCTACAGGTTTAAACCGCTGAACAATCAAGGGGAGCTTAAAAAGATTGTTGAGCATTTCCGGGAACACAGAAAATATGATGAAACATACGAGGCTTTGCTCAAGGTGGATCCTCACCGCACAAATCCATACTGCAGAACAAAACATCAGATGAAACTTTTGAGAGAACATGTATGTTGTTTGCTCTATCTCCGTTTAATATTGATACATGCCACTGATATTTTTAGTAGTATTTTCTAATGTTAATCTACAACTGCTCTCAATGTGTAAAAACTATTCGAAAGTGTATGCCTTTTATTGAAAACATAAAAATATGTAACATGCATGCGTTTATGCAAAACTGGGGTGAATGGACGAATAAAGAACTTTACAATACTGTCAAGGTAAACTGGGTCAGAGAAGATTATGTGGATGTTAGGTCAGAAAGGTGGAGGTAGGCATTCCAAAACAAAGGTGGGCCCGAAACACAATGGAGGGTATATCACGAAGATGTCAGTCTAAGTCATGAAGGCACAGAGAAAACGTGATAGTAGACTAAGGGAAACTCAGAAATGTTACGTTGGAGGAATTTAGATTGGGGTTAAAGGGGTTAAATGATGTTTCTTGGGAGGTCCCAGGAAGAATGAATAAAAGAGAATTCTGGGCAAATTGCAGGGGAGTTGAGTCGAGTAGTGGCGGAGTTAGGGACAACTCACCTGGTGGTTTTGAATCAGTGGAATTCTGGGGCTAAGGGAGGAAATGTAGCCCGATTGTGGAGTTAAGTCAGGGAGACTTAACAGGGACAGCTGATTCTGAGGCTAAGTATTGGAGACTTAGCCAGGCTTTCAGTGGCAGTTGATTTTGGGCTGAATGAGGGACACCAGCCAAGATAGTGACTTTCAGAGTTGAGTTGTGGCAGAGTTAGAGACAACTCACCTGGTGGTTTTTAGAGAGCGGAGTTCTGAGTTCTGGACCAGTGAGGGGAGCTGAGTCCAGAGAGAGGAGACTCAGAGGAGGTGGTCAGATTCACGGACGGAGAAGAGTCCGTAACAGTTTATTGTGCAAGGCCAGTAGACGGCAGTAGTGTGGTCGCAGGAGCTTACCGTGTTATACAGTGGAGTCTGGATAAGTAGAAGTCACAGGGGCCGAAGGAATTTATTCTACTTATCAGAAATTTACTTATCCAGACCGCACAAATTTACACTAATTTACACTAATACCATGCAGTAGCATTGAGTAAAATGATTGTACCACTTAGGAAACACAGTTAGTGAACAAATAAATAGCAATACAGTATCAGAATGTTGAAATGTTTAATTATTTTAGAAAACGGAACATCAAAGTCATATGAAAATTTCCAAATTAATTAAAGAAAAAAATTTGTCGTTTTTTGAAACGATCCAACCAGCCAGCACTTCGATTCCAATCTGTCTGACCCCCAAGACGTGCAAATTCTTCTGCTTTTGCAATAAGTAAAGGCCCATTTACTGGTGCATTTGTCGATTTAATCACAGTGAACCATTTTAAAAGGGCAGCATCAACAAAATCACACACAGCAGTTCTAGCTCACTGTCTATCACTGTTGATTTGACATTCGAAAGACAATTGTCTGTAGTGGTCTTTATGCTTTAAAATGCTGGAAAGTGTTGATGTTGGAATACCAAATTCTCTAGCTATATTCACTTTCTTCTTCCCACTATGTTCAACCTCTTCCAACAGCTCAATCTTTCTTTTTAAAGTTAATGTAGTAAGCTTGGACATATAGTTAGTTAGTTAGTTAGTCGACAGATCATCCTCATTGCACATCGAACCATTCAGTCCATAAGTGCTCGGATCCCCTCCTCAGCAAATCCCGCAGCGTGTAGCGGCTAACGACGCCAGTTCTGTGTTGGTTTATCAATCTTCTTTGGCTTCCTGCGTAGTGTTCTTGTTTGGCCACCCCTCTTTTAATTTGCTGCTCTAGCAGTCTGGCCATTGTTGTAGATTCACAGTCATCACTTGGTTCTCGCAAAAGTCTCACATCACGTAGAGCATTCAGAATGTCAGCCTGGTCCATGGCACGTCCGCCCTCCACAGTAGCCTCACCTGCGAGCTTGTCAGCCTGCTCATTTCCTTGTACTCCCGCATGCCCTGGCACGAAGATGAAACTAATCTTTGCCAGCCGAGACCGCTTCAGAGGCAGCAACCATTCTCTTCGGATCGACCCCTCCTCTATCCTCTTGATCATGTTCATTGAGTCGCTAAGGAAACAAGCCCTGGTGAATGTCTGTGTCTCGAGCCATGTTATTGCTTTACTTACTGCCATGACTTCCATGGTCAGGCTACTTGTGGTTTCAGTGAAAGCACCAGAGTCCTCCTTCACAATTCTCCCTCCGGCCCGAGCTGTAAAGGCCCATGAGCTTCTCACATGTCGGACGACCGACCCATCTGTGTAGATGACCGCGTCACCGTCTAGCGAATTCTCGAAAATCAACGCTTGTACTTCAGCCTCAACAGCAGCCGGATTTTCTTGTCTGCATTTTCTATCTAGTTGGATGCAAACTGAAAAGGATGTGCAGAAGTCTGTTGGCACTTGCACCCACTCCTCGCCAGGTTCTAAGTCCTCAAGTGAACACACCTGTTGAAGAATGTCTTCGGCTTGACCCATCCACGACCGTCCTCTTTTTAACCTGCTGCCCTTCACCTTCCTAATTTCACTATGCAGTGGATGTTGTGTGTTTGCGTTAATTCTGAGGTAGGCGCGTGCCCTGCAAACTTGTATTCTCTCTTCAATGGTTGGAAAATCAAGAAGGTAGCGCATCGCCCTGCATGCTGTATCTCTTGTACATCCAAGAATTTGGACATATAATAACAGATGATGGCAGAATTGGACATATAATAACAGATGATGGCAGAAGTGAAATGGAAATCAAAAAGAGAATAGGAATGGCCAAAAATGCTTTCAACGGCATGAAATCAGTATTACCCGGAAAGGTTAACCCAGTCAACAAATGCCCGCAGAAGTTGGATGTGTCGGCCTAACGGCGCAAGAACACAGCTCTGCTGTAAACAGGCACAATGCAATCACATCCGAAAAAAAACTCCGGATGAACGCAGAAGAAGAAGAAGAAGAAATCAGTATTAACATCTAAAGAGATTAACAACGCATTAAAAATGAGAATTATCAAATGCTACGTATATTAAACGCTACTGTATGGCGCGGAAGCCTGGACATTAAACAAGCAACCAGAAAGTCGCATAGAAGCCCTGGAGATGTGGATTTACAGATATGTCATACTTCATGGAAACAAAAACAATCAAATGCAGAGGTTCTAGAAAAACTGGGAATGAAGAGAGAGTTGATGAAAGAAATAAAGACGAGGCAAGTGAAATATTTCGGCCACGTTAAAAGACATGATACTTTTATAAAAACCATACTGGAAGGCAAGATTGAGGGCAAGCGAGCAAGAGGTAGACAGCGATACAAGTGGGAAGATAATATCAAGAGATGGACGAACATTAGCTTGACAGAATGTACAGACAAGGCGAGAGACAGTCAGTGTTGGAGATCCATTGCAGCCAACCTTCACTGTGGAGACCGCTCCTGATTGTTTGATTGATTCAGTAAGCTTTTGTCCACTAGCCGCCATTGTTGACATGTAGCATAGCGATATCGTATGTGCGAGATTGTTGTTCTCCAGGCTGACTAAAAATAATTCTTTCGCAAAACAATTTTTTTATTTTTTTGGGGGTGTGAAATGAACACTTATATAGTCAGGATTCATTTTTATGTTCAACTAATCCGAAAATTTGAGTTAACCATATTTGACTTATCAGGACATTTTATACAATGATAAAGAAGTATAATGGCCGGGACTAAGCCGGTAACGTCGACTTAGGCGAAATTCTACTTATCTGAGTTCGACTTAAGTGGACTCGACTGTATTCTAATCTGAGTGTGATGGACATGTGCAGATGCAATCTAGATATATCTCACTATGGAATGTTCCTGAAAAGTGATATAGCATCGAGTTTGTTTCGAATTAAAATATTGTGTGCACAGGATGGTGTTATATATTGATTCATCGTTGTTGATCAATCGTCTGACACAATATTCACATTGACGTCCTCTAAATACAACCACAGCCACTTCTTTATGTCCATAACTTTGTGACAAAATACAAATACAAGTGAGTGTTGCGTGCACATGCTAGAAAAAAGTAATTTTAAAATATGTGTAGTATCATTATATCAAATCTTTACTGTAAGTAGTGTTTATTAACAAAATAAGGTGATGTGAAAGATAACATAAACGTGACTGCACTGTTATGCATCTTCTTTTTATAAGTTATGAGAATATTAGATATTTCTGGCTGTAGCATACATTTATTTTACCAGATGGATGTGATTATTTTTTAAAAAGTTATTCGGGGATACAGAAAAGGGACCATTATCCTATATTCTACCTCTGAAGTCAGAGTGGGTTCGCCTGTTGGCGAGGGACACTGTTAATAGGGAGAGCTAATCCACACGCAAAATTCAGTCTATCACTACTATAAAACATAGTGTGTAGGGACTATGCTTGTGTTCAAAGCAAGCGAGCACCCCAAAAAAAAAATCTTATATTGTATAGATTCTGTGGTAAATTTACGCTCTGGTAGAATTGACCACTTGTAGGTTGAGCAGGAATGGCTTAAAGACGTATGAGTCTTGTTTGATTTTCTTTTGCACTTGTTTGCTTTGAACTCAAGCTTAGTCCATACACACTATTTACAGTAGTGATGGGCTGAAGTTTGCATGTGGATTCGCTTTCTTTATTAACAGTGTCCCTCGCCATCAGGCGAACCCACTCCGACTTCACAGATACTTGTAATTTATGTCCCCAAGTCAAGGGGACATATCAACATTTTAGTCCAACTGTCCGATGTAGGGGTTGAACCACTAACCTCAGCATCAGCACAGCGGATGTTTAAGAATACGCGTTCTTACCCATTTGACCATGCGGACCTGCATATGAGTCTTGTAATTACTTTGTTGCCTCATTTAAAACCGCTTATCCTTTCTCAATTTACGGTTTTCATTTGTTCCTTGTAGAGCTTGCTCATTTGTTTTTCATTGTCCCCCTTAATTTTGCTTGCTATTTTGATTATATTTTGTTTTATACTTTCAAAGAATGTGTTACTTGAAAATATAACAAGAATGCCATACATTCTTGTTACAGTTTGGGACCTCAAATATTTTTCAGACTTTCCGCTACCTCCAGATGTTGGACTACGTTGCTGGTTTTCAGGTTTTGCCTTGCTACAGATACTCCATGGAAGGGCGAATTGGGGGGAAAATATGTGCCACAAGGGCCTGGTGAGCAGTTCGTTGTTTTTATTGTTGTTGTTAGTACCCCCATCAGTTGAAGTTGTATGCTGTTGTATGGGTTGAGGAATTGGAGACTGGTGATGACAAAATTCCATTCTTGTAGGAAAGATGTGCAATCATTCTGATTATGCTTGTGAGGTTTCTAAATGTTGGTTATGAAAAATCAAATGGACTGGAATAATGCTGCAAAGATACATTGCATAAATCAATTTAAAAAAACAGAAAGTGGTAAAAAAAACACAATCACAAGTGAAAATGAGAGTCTTTGCTGTTTGATTATTTTAAGAAGTCTTCTTTGTTTTATCTTATTTTCCAGAATTTGTTCAGTTGTCAGCTCTTTATTTCAGCTGGTTGTTATAATTTTTCTATGACACCTTAAATACCTCTGTATCTTTTTCACCACACTTAATTTTGTTGCTAAGATGTATGTCTAATTGGGAGTCTTCGAATTTCAGGTAATTAACCTCATTTATTACTTGTTTGATGCATGACTGCATTTGTCAATTATATTTTACATATTTTTTTCACAACCAATAGCTTACTAGATGATGTTTGAATTGTGTACAGCATACCTCTGAAGCTTCCTCGATTCAAGTGTCTCAAAGCCAGTTTGAAAACTGGCATGTTCGGGTAGAGGGGCTTGCACCGCTTGGCAGGACAGAGATTTTGAGCTTAGCATGGAGTTTCTGCTCAAGGCATGCAGGTGTGCGAGGCAATGAACAGTCTGATTGATTAGGTGCCACTCCCCGGTCCCTCTGAGGGGAGAGTTTCTTAGAAATCAGGTTGAGGCTGATTTTTTCAAATTGAACTGGGCTCCCAGTCGACCAGTCTAAAATGGATACCGGGTGATTTTCTGGGAAGTAAAGGCAGCTGCTGTGATATTAACCAAATCACCCACCAAGTTATGTTTTTTTAAAATAAAAACTATGGGGCTGGCGTAGGTCAACATGGCCGAATGGATTAGAACACATGTTCTTTAACATCCGATGTCGAGGTAAGGGGTTCAACCCCTACACCTGCCAGTTGGACTAAAATTTTGACATATCGTCCTTAATGTGGGGACATAAATTACAAGTATCCCTGAGTGGGTTCGCCTGATAGTACAGGACACTTAATAGGGAAAGCTAATCCACATGCCGGTCTCCATTGCGATGGCGTTGTGGACGCGATTCGTAATGCTGCTTACCCCCATTCAAAACTCAGCGGTGACGATTTGACATCAGACTGTGTCTCGCTGGTTTTAACATGTTGGTATGGGAGCCAGTCGTTCAGAATGCAATGGTAAACTACTGAACATTAAACTTGCCAAGACATCAACATATCAATAACCGCAGTAAAATGCTGGTGTTGACTGCAACGTCCTGTAAAGGATATGCAACTTTAAAAAAAAACACAATTCACATGCATAATTCAGTCCAGCACTACTAAAAGTAGTGTATATGGACTACACTTGAGTTCAAAGCCAGTGATCGCAAAAAAAAAGTAAACAATGTGGGGCTAGCATCATATATCCAATACACCTCTTGGCATGTAAAAGGATTCTTTTTGGACTTTAGTTATTATAAAAACACCATACACATTCTTTCTTTTTAAAGTGTTATTATTGTTTTTGTTTTCATTTACTGAATTTTACTTACATTGTCACAGAATGATAGATGAAATTGTATCACTGACACTGAAATTAAAATCTGTCATTGCCACTGAATGATAAATTAAAATTTACCATTGCTGCTGAATGATAAATCAAAGTGTAGCATTGACACTGAATGATAAATGAAAATGTATATTTCTAGGGGTAAGCATGACAAGATAGAAATGCTTGTGGGGTGTATCGCTGAACTCACAGCAGAAGAGGAGAGTCAACTGCTCAAAACAGGAGAAAATGATTTCAGTGTCATGTATTCTTGTAGAAAAAATTGTGCCCAACTTTGGCTCGGACCAGCTGCTTTCATCAACCATGATTGCAGGCCAAATTGCAAGGTATTTGAATGTGCTTCAGTACACTGTGTATTTTATTTACCTCTTTCTGTACCAGTCAATGCGTAATGTGATTGACCATTAATGTGTATCATTCAGTGTAACGTATCTGATTGTACTTCTTTTGTTTCATCAGAACATACTAAAGAAATCTGCCGTTTTTGTTTTTTTATGAAATGTGTATATATGGCCCCTGTGTTAGTCAGTATCTTGTTAGTCAGGTCTTAGTCAGTTATAACTGAGCAACCATCTGACAGTAGAAGGTACTGTCTGCTTTCTGTTAGTGCCAAATGTTGGGTGGCGCTCATCAAACCCGACACCCCACATTGTGCCAATGGCTTCGAGCGGAAGTAGCGCAATTGGAAGGATACAAGCTTTATCCTGGTGCGAGGAAATACAGCCTAAAGACTAAATGTCATGGTAGGGCAGACCAAGTCCTAAGCCTTGGTTGGCAACTAGTCTAGGATGGAAGCTCTGACAGACAGATGGTTAGAGCATTGCTTTGCTGATCCTGCAGCTTGTCTTGTTCCAGATGTATTGGTGATACCTTTTCTCTGGAGTAAACTAGGCAGGCCGAGAGATGGATCATGCTGCATGTGCAACACATGGTCTCTAAAATTCAGCCCAGGCTTTGTGCTATTTTTGAAGTACAATGTAATAAACTATCCTCTGTCAAGATGGCCAGGTACCAGTATTCTATCATTCTTGTTCTTATTACATGTAAAGAAATTAACCATGATTTAAGCATTATTTATTTACATAATAAACTGTATACTTATCAATAACTGGGAGCCATGATAGCACGGTGGCTAGCATGCCTGGTGGTCATGACTTTGAATTCCTGTCCAGGCAAATTTATTTAAATTGACCCAACTTAAAATGAGCACCAAGAGGAAGACCGAGAGGAAAATACCTGGATGGCTTGGCCACATGGCATGGACGAGACAGGAACACTGAGCTGATCCACGACACTGGTGATCGAGTGAAATGGCGAGTCATGACCGCCCACGCTTTCCGGCATGGCACATGATTGATTGATTGAAAATGAGCACAGAAAGTGTCCTGGGAAGTAAAGGTGGCCGGTGTGATATTGTCAAAACACCGATTGAGTGATGATTGGTCCAAAAATATGGGACTAGCACCATATAACCAATAATACTCAAGGCGCATAAAGGGGTCCTTTATTTTACTATTTTCACTGTAACAGAGCAAGTGGATAATGTGAGAGATAAAGATTTAATGGAAGTGAGTCATCTTCACAGTAACGGTCTGTATGATCATATGAATAATAAATAGGAGACGCCGAAGACCAGGATTCTTTAAATGTATTGCTGTGGATGTGGAGACATCACTCTTGTTTACTGATGTAGAGAAGGGTGCAGTTGGAGTTTATATGGTGGGACAATCCTTTTATATAAGAATTTACAACTTTAAAATTCTCCGCTTTTGATACAAGTTTCTATAGCTCTTCTTGTTTTATAACGAAACGCCTATGTCAACAGTTAATGATTCGATTAAGAATTTTGACTTTGGTGGAGTGTACATAAAAGGCCTGAATAAATGCTGAAGCCTTGGTCAATGTGGTTGGCATTATCTGCTTAAATTCTCCACAGTTCGGAGGTTTGGTTCCATTGACTTCTTGTTTGTTGTTTACGTTCAGAGAACCATTTGCTTTGGTGAGTTGCCTGTTGTTTATATTTGAGATGCAGCCAGTCCATAACATCCTGTGCATAACTAAAAGGAAACTGGTTTTCAACAGGAATGAAGATCCATCCCACTGTCTGACTTGAATTAGGGGCAAAAATGTAGGAGACTCACATTCCAAAAATATCTATTCATACTATCCTAAGGCAACAATAGAATATTATGATAAAATTCACACAGTATATACAAGAGGAAGAAGAAAAACTTTAGAAGTCTGAAACAGTTATTGAAGTTATTCCCAGTGGAAATAATTTGTACCTAAAGTCTTTATTAAAAAAAAAAGTATTAAAAATAATAATACATAAAATAAAAAATAATTTGTATCTAGTAGTAAGTAAGAAAATAATTTGTACCTAAGCTTTTTGACACATGCGTATGTTAGTACTAGTAGTTAGTAAAAAATAATTTGTAACTTAGCTTATTGACACATGCATATGTTAGTAGTAAGTAACAAATAATTTGTAACTTAGCTTGACACATGCATATGTTAGTAGTAAGTAACAATTTGTAACTTAGCTTGACACATGCATATGTTAGTAGTAAGTAACAAATAATTTGTAACTTAGCTTATTGACACATGCATATGTTAGTGGTAAGTAACAAATAATTTGTAACTTAGCTTGACACATGCATATGTTAGTAGTATGTAAAAAAATATCTTGTAACTTAGCATATTGACACATGCATATGTTAGTAGTCAGTAAAAAAAAAAAAAAAAAAGAGCCCTGTTATACACCATAAAGTGTATTGGGCATGTGGTGATTGACCCACATTTTTATAGACCAATTGTATTTCCGCATTAATTTGAGTAATATGAGGCTGTGACCTACAGTTCAACCAGTAGGGAATTTAACTCTTATAGCTACACCTTTTTGATTCACACTTAGATGGCCATATCTGACAACTATCTAACTGGAGATTGCATGGAGAAGCATGATCACTCATGCCTGTTATAATGATAATAATGTGACTGTCTTTTGCATATTTCTGAAATCATCAGCTTTCAGTTTTTTTTGGATCATACATTGCTTTATTTTAATTGAAAATGTATTTTTCCTTCTTGGCAAGACTATATCTTCTCATTTCCAAATGTATTTTGTTTGATGTGTTCGTCAAATTAAATTTGTATGTGCTTCGACTTCAATCTGCAGTTTGTATCAACTGGTAGAGACACTGCATGTGTGAAAGTCTTACGAAACATAGAACCCAATGAGGAGATCACTTGCTTCTATGGAGAAGACTTCTTTGGTGAAAATAATAGTCTTTGCGAATGTGTGACATGTGAGAGGTAAGAAGGAATATGTTTGTGGAAAAAAAAATTAATCTTTTTTTTTTTAATGTTTGAGAAATGGAATTTAGAAGACTATATTATTGCTAGCCATTTAATTGACATTTTTTGAATATATCACCAACAACAGTTAGGTTTTTCACTTAGATTTTCTTCTATTTTCGCTTCCTCCCTCCCTTCTTTCCTTTCTCCCTCCCTCCCTTCCTTCCTTTAGCAGAACTATAATTTCATCTATTGACATAATGGTAAACTACATCTGTCTTCAAATATTTTGGATTTAGATTCTGTGGAGCACATTTTTTGCTCTGGCCTGATAAGTCAAACGTTTTTACTTTAAAGTCATATACATAAGTTGATGCTGTTTTGATTTCTCCGATAATACCCAATATTGCTATGTAGTGATTAAAGTTACTTGTATGTCCCTTTACATGACGTTTCAATCAGTCCAGCATCTATTGTTTGTTTGTGGTTGACTAGGCAATTTAAATTCAGTAGTTTGTGATTTCTATCTGAAAAACTGACACTCATCCCATTGAAATCAACGTGAAGCTGCCTGCTCCCTTTTCACCTGTGGCTGATTTTGAACCTTTGAGGAATTGTTAAACTGCCTTCACTAATCCCTAAATCACAGAAGGCGACATACAGTGATATTTCATATTAATTATAACTGCTAACAGATTTGTTGTATATTCTCTAAGGTAGCATAGTCAAGGGGTTTCTTCTTCTTCTGCATTCATCCGGAGTTTTTTTTTTTTAGGACGTGATTGCGTTGTGCCTGTTTATAGCAGAGCTGCGTTCTTGCACCGACACATCCGACTTCTGCGGGCATTTGTTGACCGGGTTAACCTTCCCGGGTCAAGGGGTTTTATAAGCTTGCTCTTCATATTTGATTATTTCTGTATCTCTTTTACGCCATCTAGCCATCTCTTCCTAGGTCATCCCCTTGCCTTGTATCCCAATGTTCTCCTTGTTGATCTTGTTCCATTCTAACTAAATGTCTGGACCATTTAATTCTTGGTTGTTTCATAAAATCAGAAATCGGTGGTATCCCTACACTTCTTAGTTTTTTATTTCTCATTATCTCTTCTTGTTTTTTCAGCTGATTCTCATTATCTCTTCTTGTTTTTTCAGCTGCGTTTCACATAATGGGATTTTATGCCAGTCTGTTTCTAAGACTGTCCATGTCTAGTATTGGTAACAGCATAGGGATAGATAAGCACCTATCAGCTTCTGTTTTATACATATGTTGATATTTGGATGTTTTTTGACAAACAGCTATTTATTTATACGCATTGAAGACATTTAAAAACATTATTTCCTTACTTCTTCTGCCTTTCATTTCCCCTCAACTAGCTCACTCCAAGACTATGTAGATCTAATTATCTTCTTCGTTCATCCGAAGTTTTTTTTGGACGTGATTGCGTTGGGCCTGTTTAAGCAGAGCTGCGTTCTTGCGCTGTTAGGCCAACACATCCGACTTCTGCGGGTATTTGTTGATCGGGTTAACCTTCCCGGGGGTTTCGTAAAACGTTTGACTCTCACAGTTGTGGTGTTACTCTCCCATCCCAGCTGGCCCATTTAGAACAGCCGAAGACATAACGGTCAGTCCTCAAGGGAAAGCAGGGGCAGACGATGGGCATTCCCCGCCAAAGGAGGCCGAACCTCCAAGGAGGCTTCCATAATTGCAGAGCCGACACATAGTTCTCTGGTACTGGGCTCACCCAAGGAATCATCAGATCTAATTATGATTGGTTGGATTTTTCAGCAAAAGTTTTTTCAGGATGAGGCAGCCAGTCTCATGCCAACCCTCCTTTGTCGCCTCTTAGGGCATACATGGTATTTCCTTTTTTTACAGTTGTGTAACTGTAATAACATTCATATTGTCTCTCTGTTATTTAGTTTATTTTGATCAAATGATTTGAATTCTCAAATTGATGTGCAGGTTTTATGAAAAATCTTTTTTCTACTTCATTATTTTATCTTTCAAAGTGTAGTCTTATTGATTTAAAGGAGGTCAGCATGGCCGAATGGATAAGACAATTTGCTCTTACAACTTCTGGTGTGCTGATGCCGAGGTAGCGGGTTCTACCCCTACACACATCATCGGTTGGACTAAAATGTTGACTTCTCGTCCTTGATTTGGGGATGCAAAGTACAAGTATCTCTGAAGTCAGAGTGGGTTCACCTGATGGCGAGGAACACTGGTTATAAGGAAAGCTAATCCAGTGCTAAAAAATGTGTAGCATGTGTATGAACTACGCTTGAGTTCAAAGCGAGCGAATGCAAATAAGAACAAATTGATGTTCAAATATTGATAAACTAATATCTGTACGGAAGAGTCATTTTGGAAGTTAAACTAGGACTTTCCTGTTAAGTAATCTTTGTTTATTGATATCTGTCCTTGCTAAGTCATCTTTGTGTAATGATATCTGTATTGTAGACTTATTCATATGTGTGTGCTCCACAGACGACATAAAGGATCATTCAAGCCGAAACAGCCAATCAGCCTGTCATCTCAGAAAGGATACTGCTTTAGGGACACAGATGACAGAATAAATAGACTGAAAGCAAAGTCGGCTGAAAGTCAGCCAGCTTTCATTCCTGTGGCAACTACATCCAATGGTGTGTTTCATTTTTATTCACTTAATTCATTCTCATCTCATCATGTTCCACTTCTACCTTGCAGTGTTGAGGTACCTACTTATGGGCTTCATGTATCGATATTCCCATGGACTCTGCTATTCCCTCCGTCCATCGTTTACATGGTCGGCTTCTTCCTCTGCTTCCTTCTGGTCTGTACATCATTGCTTGTTGTGGTACGCTGTTAGTTGGTAACCTACTTGCATGGCCAAACCATTTTACTTGCTGCCTTCTTATACAATCTAGTGCTGCTATAACCCCCACTTTAGTCCTGATTTCTTCATTTCTGATCTTATCTCTTCTTGATACGTTGAGTATTCTTCTCAGGAATCTCATTTCTGTTGTTGTGAGTTTTCTTTTCTCTTTTTCTGTCATTGTCCAGTTTTTGCATTGGTAGCATAGAGTTGGTAGGAAGATTGTGTTGTAAAGTGCTTTCTTAGTAACTATTGATTTGTTCTTTAGTATTGGTGCCATTTGACCAATGAGCTAGTTTGCCTTATTGCATCTATTTTCGATCTCGCCTTCTGATTTGCATTTGATGATATTATACTTCCTAGGTACTTGAAAGTTTTTACTTGTTTAGATGAATTGTTGTTGTTTTTTCTTCTTTAGTTATACTCATTGCCTCTGGTTTACTTGTGCTAATTTTCATGTTATGTTCTCTACACATTTCGTGTACACTATTCATGTGGTGTTGCAATTCAGCTTCTGATTTTGCTATTAGTGCTTGGTTGTCCGCAAATAGGAGTTCTCTAATGTTGTAATTTGCAGATGGTACTCCTGTGTTCTCATCATGCGGTGTTCTTGTGGTTTCTTCTTCTCCTCTTGAGGTTCTCTGTTTGGCTGGTTTCTTTACATATGTTGTCTATATAGGTTATGAACAAGAGAGTTGTTGTATAGGCTTCTACATAGGTTTGTTAGATGTGTACTCACTCCATATTGTTTAAGGATTTCCCACAGCTTGTTTCTATCTACTCTATCAAATGCCTTTTCTTAATTGACAAAGGCTAAGTAGAGTGTTTCATTAAATTCGATTGATTTTTCTATAAGTTGTCTAAGAGCAAAAATGGCATCTGTGCATACTTTATTTTTCCTAAATCCAAGTTATGTTTCGCTTTGCTGGGGTTCTATAGTAGTTTGTAATCTTTTCCCAAGAATTTTGCAAAATATTTTCCCAGTATGACTCAAAAGGGAAATGCCTCTGTATTGTGTGCAGTCTCTTTTGCTGCCTTTGTTTTTCCAAAATGGGATAATTATGGCATTTTCCCAATCTCGTGGTGTCTGTTGTTCTACCTAAACATGATTGAATAGTCTATGTAGCCTTGCTGTTCCTACTTCTCTTGCTGCTTTAATTAGTTCATTTGGTATTTCATCTTGTCCCAGTGATTTGTTCAATGGGGTTAATCTGACAGATTCTATGATTTCTTCTTTCAGTATGTCTGGTTCTAGTTCTTCGGTGGCATCTGTCGGTTTCTTGAAATCCTGTGACATCTGATGGAGTGTTGAGAAGTTGTTCGAAGTACTGCTTCCCTTTATTTATGATACGTTTTTGTTCACTTATTGGGTTCTGCATTTTCACTGTTAATTATTTCAGTTGAGTCAAAGGGTTCTCATTACACTTATCTTTTTGTAGAACTTTCTAGTTGCTTCTTTGTAGAGTTTCTCCATACGCCTCCCAGTATTTTTTTCCCCTCTCTCTTTACTATTCTGTTCACGTCTTCTCGCTATTCTATATTCTATGTAATCACATTCCTGTTGGCTCTTCAACCACTTTTTATATTTTTCCTTTTTGTCTTTTACAGCTTTCTTTACTTCTGCGTTCCACCAACTTATTTTCTTTATCCGTGTTTTACGTTTTTTTCGTAGTTCCACATGTTATCTTTGCAGTATTTAAAATGCTTGATTTGAACATCTCCCATTCTTTTTGCACTATTTTTCTTTCTATGGGTAATTTTACACAGATTTCATTTGTTTCTCATAGTTTTTCCTCACTGCTTCGTCTTTGAGGTTTTTTTAGTTTACTGATTCACATGGCATGTATTTTCCTGGTCTTTGCTTTCTTCTTCTGTTGGTTCTTACTGTGGCAACAGCTGCTTTGTGGTCTGTGTTTATACTTAAGTTGGGTACTGCCCTTGCATCTAATATATTTGTCTTTCTGTTATTGTTTGCTAATATAAAATCAATTTGGCTGTTTGTGTTTATAGAATGTGTTTGGTCACAAATCAAAATTAATCGTTATGGTGCTAATCCCGTGAAGTCCCATCAGGTTGCGATAGTGCCGGGCCCCCTGCCTCGAGGGGGTCCACCCATGACTACTGGTGGTCACCTTCCCCTGTGCTGTGGAGTCAAGGCACAGAGGAGTAAGTTAAGAGCTATTGACCAAATACCCCGGACACTCAACATACTACAGTGGAATGCCGAAGGAGTTTACAAGAAGAAAAACTCCCTAACACAGCGTCTTCATAAAGATAGAATAGATGTGGCATGCATTCAAGAGACACACCTCAACGCCAATCACAAATTCTCAGTCAGAGGATATCAGGCCACATGTTTCGACCGCGAAGGACACAAAGGAGGAGTTCTAATACTTACACGAAATACAATACCTTGCAGTGAAGTATCTGTGATCTCTGACAACCAAACGGAAATTATAGGTGTTGATATAATGATAAAGGACGTGAAAATAAGAATCTACAATCTGTATAGCCCAGCAGATAAGGACCTTACACTCTCAAACATGAAAATAACTGACACAAACTGCATTATTGTCGGAGACTTTAATAGCCGTTCAGAAAGATGGGGATACCCAGATACGGACAAAAGAGCAGATGAATTGGAGGACTGGGAAATAGACTCAAATCTCCATCTACTCAACAAAGCGGATGACACACCGAGCTTCTACTCCAGAAGATTGCTTACCACTTCTACTCCAGACTTAGCTTTCTGCACAGGAGACATCCTCCACAAAATTGATCGCCATGTGCTGGACCAATTAGCAGGTAGTGACCACAGACCAATCAAGCTTGTAATGAATATGGAGTATGTTCCACAGGAGCAAAAGCCCTTGCCCCGCTGGAATTACAAACGAGCAGATTGGGACAGATTTGCCATACTAACAGACAAATATTGTGAAAACATAAATACACGATATGGCAACATAAAGCAAATGGTGGAAAGTCTAAACAGAGCGATAATACAGGCAGCCACTTATCAGTCTACTTAGCTGTGTAGGAAAATTAATGGAATGCATTATCAATGGCAGGCTAACATGGCATCTGGAAGAAAACCAACTCTTAACACCACACCAAGCAGGATTCAGAAAGTACAGATCCACTGAAGATCAAATAACCTATATAGCTCAGGAAATAGAGGATGCCTTCCAAGAGAAAAAGCACACACTAGCAGTCTGGATAGATTTAGAAAAAGCATTTGATAAAGTATGGAAGGAAGGACTGAAAGTAAAACTGCAAAAAATGCATGTTTGTGGGAAAATGTACAAATGGATCAGCCGCTACCTTGAGAACAGAACTGCCAGGACAAAAGTACAAGGACAAACCAGGAAAATGATGCTGTTGGAGCAAGGTGTCCCCCAAGGAGGAGTTCTTTCACCAAAATTATTCCTAGCATATATAAACGACATCACAGATCATTTTCCAGCCAGAGTACACACATCATCCTTTGCAGATGACCTGTCCATATTGACATCTGAAGAATATATTAGTACAGCTAACAGCAGAATACAGCAAGCCTTATTAGCACTAGAGGACTGGTCAAAATCATGGCTAGTGAAGATAAGTGAGGAGAAAACAACATGCACAGTGTTCTCCCTCTCAAATAAAACTCGGCAACCTAAGCTGGTATTGAATGGAAAAATATTGCGCCATGAAGAAAATCCAAACTATCTCGGAGTCACCTTTGATCGTCGCCTGACATGGAAAACACAGGTTGAGAAAAATCGAACAAGAGCAAGGCAAAGAATGGCAATCATGAAAAAGCTTGCTGGTACAACGTGGGGAGCAGATGAGAAAGTTCTCAAGAAGTTATATACTGGACGGGTGAGGCCAGTACTGGAATATGGCATTGCAGCTTGGGCAACAGCAGCTAAGTCAAACTTTAACAAAATAAGTAGAGTCCAAAATCAAGGAATGCGAATCATAACTGGAAGCCTGAAGACAACGCCTATTAATGAACTTGAAAAGATCACTTGTTTACAACCAATGCAGGATAGAAGAGATAGCAGAGCCCAGCAACAAGCAGAAAAATTTAGAAGATTGACAGACCACCCTATGTATAACAGGTTTAATGGTTTTGGAAAGGGAAGACTGAAGCGTAGCAACTTTGTAGAAACTGCAAAACGAAAGATTAGGGCAGATCCCATACTTAACATATTGACAGTCAAGCCCATTTACAATGCACACAACTTCCCAGCTTGGAGACAGCAGCAACTGCCTGAGATGATAGAAAACATTCCTGGTATTGAGAAAAAGAACACTCAGCATGAAACCGAAAGAAGAGAAATAACCCTAAACTACATAAAAGAACATTACCCAAGCAGCAATTGGACCCATGCATATACAGATGGATCAGCCAAAAATTCAATAGAGAATGGAGGAGGAGGAATTCTCCTAAATTTAAAAAAAAATGGAGTGAAAAAAAAACACATTCAGTGGCAACTGGAAAATTTTCAAGTAACTTCAAAGCGGAGGTAGAGGCTCTGAAAACTGCAGCAGAAATGCTCTTGATGGAGGAAAACAAAGAGAAGCAAATAGCTATCTTCACAGATGCAAAGTCAGCTGTCTCAATACTGAAGAGCAATAACAGCACAGAAATAGCTGACCTAAGAGCAGCACTCCATGGTCTATGCCAGAAATCCAAAAATGTTGTAATACAGTGGATCCCATCACATTGCAGTATACCTGGAAATGAAGAGGCTGACAGACTGGCAAAAGAGGGCGGACGACTACCACAGCCTGACATAGACATAACCTATAATGAGGCAAAGAGGTTGATAAAAAGCACCTATAGAACCAAATGGGAATCAGAGCATCCAGGCCACCAGAAGGATGATGCATATTACAAACTCGACCGAAGAGAACAAGTAGCAATCTTCAGACTCCGCACAGGACATAACAGGCTGAAATACCACTTGTTCAATAAACTAAAGATAGGAGATACCGATGAATGTAATTGTCGAACTGGAAAAATTACAGCAAAACATTTGCTTCAGGATTGCCCAATATATGCATAACAGAGAAAGATATTTTGGCCCACACCTGCTTCATTTGAGGACAAGCTCTATGGAGATATCAACAAGCTGAAGTTGACCGTAGCTTACTTTAGCTACATACAGGTTGACATTTAAAGGTGTATGAAGACCCAGAGGCATGAAATGGAATATTGCTTGGATAGCAAATCCATTACGTGGAAAGTCCGAATCAAAAACTCACTGTGTGAGCTTCAAAAAAGGTGGGAAAAGTGTCCTAGTGGCACGAAATGGAATATTGCTTGGATAGCAAATCCATTATGTGGAAAGTCCGAATCAAAAGCTCACTGTGTGGGCTTCAAAAAAGGTGGGAAAAGTGTCCTAGTGGCACGAAATGGAATATTGCTTGGATAGCAAATCCATTATGTGGAAAGTCCGAATCAAAAGCTCACTGTGTGGGCTTCAAAAAAGGTGGGAAAAGTGTCCTAGTGGCACGAAATGGAATATTGCTCGGATAGCAAATCCATTGTGCGGAAAGTCTGAATCAAAAGCTCACTGTGTGGATGTCATCTGCACACTGCATTCTTCTGGTTTCCGGGAGAACAGCCTATGGTGAACGGAAGGCCCAATATACGGAAGTGAGGCTAAGCAGCCATGTGCAGGACGTGACGATTCCTTGGGTGAGCCCAGTACCAGAGCGCTGTGTGTTGGCTCTGCAAGTATGGAAGCCTCCTTGGATGGCGGGGAATGCCCATGGTCTGCCTCTGCCTTCCCTTGAGGGCTGACCAGGATGTCTTTGGCTGTTCTATATGGGCCAGCTAGGATGGGGGATAACACCACAACAGTGAGAGTCAAACGTCCTAAGAAACCCCTGGGAAGGTTAACCCGGTCAACAAATGCCCACAGAAGTCGGATGTGTCGGCCTAACGGCGCAAGAACGCAGCTCTGCTGTAAACAGGCACAACGCAATCACATCCGGGGAAAAAAACTCTGGATGAACGCAGAAGAAGAAGAATGTGTTTGGTATGTAGAGGTCATGTTGGGTGCATAGCTTTATCAGTCTACTTCCATTATCATTTCTTTCATTATGTTGATCTCCAAAAGCTCCAAGATGTTTTTCCATGCCCACTCTGTTGTGTCCTAGTCTTGCATTGAAGTCTCCCTTAACTATGATGTTGTCCTGCTTCTCTATTTTATTTAGCATGTCATAGATATCTTGATAGAATTCCTCGAGTTTTTGCTCATTTTTGTTTACATTACATGGTGCGTATATTTGTACATATATTGTAATTATTTGTTCTTTTATTCTCACTGTTGTGATTCTTTCTGATATATATTTTATTTCTAGTATTCCTCTTGCTAGCCGTGGTTCAATGACTATTCCCACACTGTGTCTTGCCCTTTCTTGTTGTTCCACTCCAGAGTAGACAATGATGGATCTCCTTGCATCCTTTCCTCTTTATTCTGGTGTCCGCAATTCCCATCAGTCCAATTTTCCTCTCTTCCATTGTTTCTATAAGTTCTTCTTCTTTACTATTAAAACTGCAGACGTTCATTGTGCCTATTTTTTGAATCGCTGATATATCTCGTAGTCCAATAATATTCCTGGGTCTATATCCATTTGGGTCAGTCCGTTTATACTTTTTAGTTTTTTTACGAGCGGTATGAAGATCCACCATCGGCTTGCTAGGCCAGTCGCAGGTTTAGGACAAAAATCTGACCATAGGGAATCATCCCCCATGGCGAGCCATAGCCCCGCTAGCCCATGACCTCATGGTCATGGTTTCCCTGTCTACACCACGTGGACGTGGAGTTGACTTGTGGGGTTGACTTGTGTAGTCTATGGGTCATCGGCAGGCTACTAATTTTCAATTTTCACACCTCCTGGGAGAGGCTAGCCGTTCCTAACCCTGTTATAATAATTAATTCATTAACAATGTGTTATTGTATATAGCATAAAATATTGAAATCAGAAGCTAAATATTGTGATTTTGTTTTCCGTTTTTTTAATTGAAATAGTGTCCACAGTGCGTGTTGCTGGTTACTTTAAATTGATTCTTCCATTCTGCATTTCTTTTACTATTTGTGTTTGTCCTGTGAACTTATGTCTAACTGAAGCAGGAGTTCACTCAAAATTAACAACTAGGAATACCTGATAGTTCTGTTTTCCAAATTGAGAGATAGCGATCATTCACCTATGACTCCTTGAAATCTTAATACAAGAGCAAAATTAGTTTTAAAAACACCCCCAACAGGTATTTAGTGAAAGGCATATTCAGGTTGTCTCATGCAGTACTGAACTGGTGAACTTGTTTTAACAAAATATAAAAAATAGAACTCGTATATGATTAATTTAAAGTTATGAAATGTTCTGTTATGTTGAATGATGCCTCTGCATTTTGAGCATTTTCATGCGTGTTCAGTCCTCCAGTGCAGCAGCAAAGTATTTCTGTTCACTGTTCCCACAAACTTTGATTAGCGTCTATACAATTGTATGATTTACGTGTACAGCAGCATTCTCTTATCTTTTTCTTTCTTTCAGAATCATGGGACAGTCGTGCAAGAAATATGGAGTCACAATCTCATCTTCTGACACCTGCAGAGTTGAAGCGAAGGGGGATTACCCGTTATGATGCAGAGATTATCATTTCCAGTGGTTTGCCCCTGCCAGAACCTATGGTTGGTGATAGGTCACGTGATAATGTCAGTATTGAACAAAGTAAAAGTTCTGAGACAAAGTTTCTACGTAGCTCAGCTTCATCTGGCATGAAACAGGAGTTTACTCAAAATTTACAACTTGGAATACCTGAAAGCTCTGTTTCCCAGAATGAAAATTGTAGTAATAAACGCCATTCAAATGTAATGTGTAGTAAGAAGTCACCTTGTGGTAATAGAACTAGGGGCCGTGTTAAGCAAACAACTACAAGAAAGAAACAAAATATAAAAGTTAAAGAAGAGCCCACTTTGTCTGAGAATATACTTATAAAACAGGAACCAGTCGATTCTGATAGTGAGTGCAGCAATAGTCAACTTGGCTTGGATGACTTTTCAAAACAGAAAAATATTGCTGACCTCTCTAATCCACCATACAAAAAGGTTAAAAATGAGTCTTCATCTGATCTAGTTGTTGATGATGGTTATGAATATACAGATGCAGAGCTTCGTAGTAACAATTTGTCAGACTTCTTAGACAATTCTCCTCGTCAAAAAATACATAAAAAGTATCATGGCAGTAAAAATATATGCTCAACTAGGACAAGTGAGCAGTATTTTGTGAGTACTTCAGAAAGTAGCATCCCACCTCTCATACCTCCCGAAGATTGTCCATCCCCAATGAAGCTCCAGGGACCTCTTACTCCTGTAAAGCTCATACAAAAGGAATCTATTACTCCTGTCAGGCAGAGTCCACGCTTGCATGGTGTACAGAGCATTCCATTCACAGACACCAAAGCTTTTTTATCTGGGAAACGTGAGAGAGCAGTGCATTTGGCACAGGAATTAAATTCTCTTGTTGCAAAGGCTTCAACTTTTGCCCAGCAGCTTACAGACCTTGTAATGGAGAGTTCACTCACAGAAAACAGTAGCCAGAGCTTCGTAGATCCACCTGTGCTTGAGCCAGAAGCACCTATCATATCTCCATCTGTCTCTCGCAGGTCTTCATCAGAAGAGAGTGCTGTTGTCTTCTCTAATTTGCTGCCAAGTTCTACTCCTGGGCCACATATTTCTCGTTGCAGAACAAAGTCTGCAGGTGAAGATCATCTTGATGGTGGCCATAGCAGACCTTTCAGCTTACCAAACTATTCTTTGATTGAAAAGGATTTATTTTCTGAAGCTAATCAAATCAGATATCAGCGTTTAAATAGTGTGGAAGAATTTGGCAATCCACCATTGTTAAAAAAAGATTTTTATACTTTGACAAACAATGATAGTTCTACTGAGATGGCAAAGATTGTTTATTCACCTATATCAGATAAACAAACATTCAAATTATATCAAGGGGAACATGAAGGTCTTTCAAGACGTAGTTTACTCTTCAACGTGGATGACAATGAAAAGGAGTGTCAGAACCAGAGGCAGCCTAAAATTATTTTCAAGATGAAGCGAGACCCAGAACTCAAGAAGCAAATTTGTGCAGAAAATAATTCCAACCTTCAGTTTAAATGGGATGGCGATGACGATGAGCATGATGATGCGCAAGATTCTAAATCATCGCGTCTGCCTTTTATCTCAGCTTCCAGTACGTCTAAAAAGGAAGATGTGTCTTCTGAAAACCCGGACTTTTCTGGTAGTAACAGTAAGAGTATAAATAAAAATTTGTTAAACAAACTTGATGTGAAGCAAGACAGTTGTTTAGGTAAACCCAGGGACTGCCCTCATGGATTGGACAAGCCCAGAAAAATACGTAAAGTGAGATTAAAAATGATTGACACCTCGCTTCATTTTGATCTCATATCCCCATCGTCAACACCTCCCAAGAGTTCGTAACCAGAGTATTGTTTGTTTTGGTAAAATGTTTAACCATATCACCATTAAAAGTATTGTCTTCGTTGTTGATAATTCAAAGTCCTATTTGTTTCAATGGCGACTGAAAATGGCATCATTTTGCTATATCTCACTCTTGCTGTCTGATGCTGTACATATTGTGTTATCTACTTGTATAATATTGGGAGTGCTGTTGGCAGAGTGATTGTCTTGAGGAATATGTTTTTTATGTGGAAAAATATACACCTTTTAGATATAGATCTTCATTAGTGCTGCTCAATTTTAGAAGTGCCTTTATTTGGAGTTCTAAGTTGGCACAAGTTTCATTATCAATAGTGAATAGTGAGTTACATTTTAATTGTACATATCTTGAGTAGTTTGCATGACCAAAACACTTTTCTGTTTCCTTAAGAAAACTTTTAATATTTTTAAAAAAATGCATGTTTTGAAAGAGACCAAGATTTTTTTTTAATGTATCACAGTCAACAGTTTTGGTCTCATGAGAAGAGAAAAACTGGAACATTTTGTAAGAACTATTTGGACTGATGGGGGAAACAAGATAAATAACACAGGAAGAGAAAATTCTGGACAGTCTTGTATTACTTGGTGACAAAATATCAGTATGTAAATTGTGCTAGAGAATAGTTGTGGAAAGATGTGGTTACCCACACCAGGTAGTGAGGTACTTGGTGTTTTATGAAAATTAAAGTCTATCAGTGTGTGGTGTTTACATACAAGGGGTCTTCAAATGAAAGTCTTAAATTTTTTATGTGTGCGAATGTATTATGAAAAAATAAAGAAGAAACGTATCATTTATCTACGACTGGTGATCGAGTGAGATGGCAGAACATGACCGCCCATGCTTATCGGCATGGCACGTGATGGATGGATGGATCATTTATTGATGCAGTCACCACTGCGTTCAATGCAAGTCATCCAGCTCCGATAAAATGCTTGGTTTCCTGTAGAAAAAACTTCTCTTGGTCGCATGTGTAACCACTCATGTATCACTTGCTGTACCTCTTCATCTTACCGAAAAATTTTGAAACTTCCTACTCCATCCACTCATACAATTGCTGGACTGACAGGCATGCATCATCGTACTGGACCTTCATTCGCCGATGAATTTCTGTCGGCTTCACCCCTTCACTAATCAAAACACGGGTAACAGAATGCTGCTTCTCTTTGGTGCATATCACAAGTGGGCGGCCATTTTTAAACTATTCTTATGACATCACCATGTTCATCTGCACTTTGATGCCACATGCTTGACGCTCTTGGCATTCTTAACAATAATATTGACAGGCAACAAGACAATTGCATGGTTATTGTAATTTCTATCACACTTTTAAGGTTTTGATTTCAATCCCCCTCATAAAATACAGTGAGTCACCACTGAGGTGGTGGCATGGAGATATAATCCAGAATCTGGAGATTTAATCCAGAAAACAAAAGACCAAGGTCTGTGGTGCTGCATGAGTGCCTATGCCAGTTGGCAGGACATGATGATGTTAACAACAACAATATCTATGCTTGTATTTATGTTTTCATCATCTGTTACATTCATTAAACTTACTTTATAAAATCTCTTGCGTATGAAGTGTAGGATCAGTGAACACATTCCATGAATGCCTGTGTTTAAAATAGTTTTCCGATTAAATCGACTGGACATGGTTAAAGGATTGAAAACTGTTTTAAAACTAGAAAATAGGCATTATACAATTTTCTTGCGCAGAAACAAAAGAAGACAGTCATGTGGTGGATTTATGACAGTTAAGATAATACTGGCTATAATCTATATTTTCTTGTGCCAATGAAG
Organism: Cepaea hortensis; assembly: GCA_963921405.1. Taxonomy (NCBI): domain Eukaryota; kingdom Metazoa; phylum Mollusca; class Gastropoda; order Stylommatophora; family Helicidae; genus Cepaea; species Cepaea hortensis. Next base: position 168,007,008 of record OY992876.1, on the reverse strand, counting down.
TTTGTTCCCAATTGTTATGATAATAATGTTTGTGGTTGTCCCCAATTTTTATGGAGTAAATGTGATTGTGATTAGATTTCTGCTTAAATCTTGAATTTTTTAAATCGTTTATCACGTTATTTAAAGGGATACTGTGCACATATAGTGTAAATAATACTCATTGCAGAAAGAGTTGTTTAGGTAAATGATGAATTCTCTAGGGAAATGTTGAAATATATCAGTGGCATATGTTTAGACTATAGTAGAATGGTATGGTAAAATCAGCATTTATTTTGATCACTGTATATACACAATGTCTTAAAGTTGGTTTACTTATAAGATTTATTACATAGTCATGCATCATACTCTTATGAAGAACAATTCCATGTGTCTTCTTCATTTGTTTGCTTGAAATAAATTGTATATATCTGCAATGTTGTCTGTTGCATAAATTTCAGTCTTTTAGTTCACGCTGTGGTGCATTAAGTTTACCTTCAGCTGTTGCTTCTCTGAACCAAAAGGTTTGGTTTGATATGTCATCTTGGGGCAGTCTTAACCCTTTACAGGGCAGACGCTTGTCCATTTTTTAGCCCTGAACGGGCAAGATTTTTTCAGATTCGGTAAAATTTCGGGTTGCATTAGTAAAAACATCACAAATAAGGTGTTAGTCAACCGATTTTAGTTAAATAAATAACACAATGAAGGGAAAAGCATGCAGAATATGTTACTCACGTGATTGTTGTCGGTAATCCATATATGAACACAAATATTTACGAAATACAGTGTATTGTTTGTGATTTTCCGTCATCTATACGGCAATTTACAAACACATTTTCAGAATCATAATTACTTTGTTTAAAGTCTGACTCGCGACCGCTAATGCAAAGTAACGCTTTTCACTGATATCTAGCTTTGATTAATAGTCAACTTCGTGCCCTTTAATGTCACTTAAATTGAACCTAGCGAAATCTCGGCTATCAATTGAAGAATCGCCGAAATCCACTTTGAAAAACTAAGCGTAAAAACCCCGAAAACTTTAAAAAAAAGTCCGTAAAAGTCCGTTTTTCCATAGTAGGTGCTTACAAATGGCGGCCATGTTGTCAAGCTATCGGCGAAAGCAAAAGTAGCCGTCGGAAGTATCGGAAAGCTGAGAGATCGCGATTTTACAATGCATAATAGTATTGGGCGGTTTGGGACGCTTCGCCCGTTTACGGTATGGGACGGAAATGGCCGTTCCACCCCGTAAAGGGTTAAAACACATGATAATCATCTTCTTCTTCTTTCGATCGCTTGAAATATGTCTATAACTGCAATGTTGTCTCTTGTATGAATTTAACTGTCCTTTTTAGTTCACTCAGCGGTCCATAGAGTTTATCTTCCACTGTTGTCTCTCTAGGCCAGAAGGTTTGTCTGGATTTGTTGTAATTTGGGTAGTCTTGGAGTATGTGCTCTGCTGTCTGCGACGCCAATCCACATGTGCTCATGGCTGATTCACCAATCTTGAATTTTGTATACATGTGGTTGCGTAATCTGTTGTGTTCTTTTCTGAGGCGCAGAATGACTTGTTCTGGTCTGTCCATAACGAGATACCTCCTTGACTTCCCAACAATGTAACACAGGATCAAGATCTTTAGAGCTCGTGCATACTTAAAAATAAGTGCAGATGAGTAGCACCCTCTGCATGACGCTATATTCAGAGAAAAGGGTGACAGGCTAAAGAGGGGCAAATCATGGATGGGTCGGGGGGAAGATGTCGACAGACAGGTCTGCAGTCTTATCAGTATCAACCCCGGCAAGGAATGGGTGCCGGTCCCTCCAGCTTTTAAGTGCACTTTCTCCTGCATTATCACACTCGACAGACGGTGCAGAGAGCAGAACCCTGCCGCTGACAATGCAGAGGTCAACGCGCTCATCTATGAACACTCGGATAGCCCGAAGTGCTCATCTATACAGATGGATCTGTTGTAAAGCAGCAGAGAAGTGCGTGGGCATTTCCAGCCCGTTCAGCGGGCCGAATCGTTCAAGAATCCAGTGGTGCCCACTCTATGACCACAAGCAGGATGACGATGGAGGCAATGGCAGTTACACAGGCTTTCATATGGCTGGAATCACAACATTATACCAACGTGTGTGTACTAAGTGATTCAATGAGCATGATTCAGAAGGTCGAAGCTGGATCTGTACGTAGACAGTGGACTGAGTCGCTGCGGAAGTCTGTTGTCTGTAAAGTCACCTTCATCTTCGTCCCGGGACATGCGGGAGTCGAGGGAAATGAACGAGCTGATAAACTGGCTGGCTCTGCACCCCCTGTAGATCACCAGCCCATGGATCGTGCTGATGTTATTAACGTCTTTAAAGATATGGCGAGAACAGAGGACTTTGATGTCAGTGAATCCACATCGCTGTCCAGGATGAAAGACTTGGTGGTAAGAATCGGCACGGCCAGGCGCGAGAGGTACATCGGGAAAACGAGGTGCCTCGTCAACCAACACTGGCACTATTAGCCACCGGACGCTGATGCATATGCTGGGGGGAGGATCTGAGCTCTGAAGGGGTGCAATGTAGATACCCTAACTGATAACTGTCCATAACGTGGTAGTCTCTTGAGCAGGTTTTGATGGCTTTCTGACTGATTTGATCATTCTTTTCTTTTGGTGGTATGTAACGGGTACATCGGGCTGTTCTTCTTTGGCTCCTTCCTTAGCCAATCAATCAGCTCTGTCATTTCCGGGTACCCCACAGTGGGGTGGTATCCACTGTATGGTGACCTTATGCTGTCTGCTAAGTTCAGAAAGTAATGTTGTCAGTACTGGCAATTTCCCAGACAGGAGCGCCTCAAGTACTGATTTTGCATCTGTCAATAGCACCACAGGTTGTGTACCATGGCTGGTATTTAGTAATTTTTCTGTTGCTGTCTTGATTGCCTCAATTTAAGCATCATAGTTATGGCAGTACTTTTCTGTTGGTACTCTGGCCGTGTCCCTAGTATTATTTGGGTATTCTATGTACACTCCCGCTCTTCCATTTCGAACAGCATTTTGTCCTGACCCTTCTGTGTAGACTTGGATCCAGAGGTCCTGTTGGTATTCTTCATCAAGGAAGCTGAGAGTGGCTGTTCTGCACTGCACACTGTTCTGTTCTTCCTTGTCAAATATTCCTTTTAACTTTTCTCTGAATTTGTAGTGATAGTCTATGCTCATCTCCATGGAGTTCCCTCTGGAATAGTTTTCAGGGGGCTACCAACAGAGGGCAGAACGGTGGTTTCTCTGCAGAGTCGTTTGGCCTGGTGGATAAAACTGCTTCTTTTCATCTTTTCAACCACCCCATAGCTAAGTTTTCAAATCTGTTCTTCATAGGGTGGCCTGGCAAGCTGAGGAACTTTTCTGCATTTATTAGTGTTTTCGTATCTCTGCGCTCTCTCAGTGCTTGTGCCCTCCCCAACTTCTCTATCTCCACTGTAGGGGTTGATCTCATCCCTCCTATGGTGACTCTAAGTGCTTGATTTTGCACCTTGTCCAGCTCTTGTTATGTGGTTTTTGATGCTGAACACCACAAAGTTGATCCATATTCCAGGTGTGGTCGTATGCTCTGTTGATAAACTTTGCTATGTATTTTCCCACTGGCTCCCCGTGTGGTTCCGCTTAGTTTTCTCAGGATGGCTATTTTCCTTCTGGCTTTTGCTACTGCTTTGTTGATGTGCTTTCTCCATGTCAGCCTGTCATCAAATATTACTCCAAGGTAAGTTGGATCTTTATCTTCTCTTAGGTGTATTCCATTTATCTGGATGATCCCTGCCTTTTGTTTTGGAGAAAGGATAAATAGAGTGGTGCTGCACTTGTTAGTGTTTATGCTGACACACCATCTATTTGCCCATGCAACAAATGCATCTACAGCTCTTTGTAGCGATCTGGTGGCCACTGATACATGTTCATTTACCCTCCATAGAACCAGGTCATCGGCTTTAATTCCATGCAGTAGATTAGCAACAAGATCGTTGATGAAGATTAGAAACTGTGGGGGACAAGACTCCGCCCTGGGGAACGCTGTGACGCAGTAGTACTTTCTTGCTCTTCAGTCCATCTATCTGTACTCAGGCTCTTCTGTTGTGCTTTTACCCATTTTTGCATTCTTCCATTGACTTTACAGTTTCTCAGTTTCTTCATCAGAGCTTCTTTCCAGACTTTGTCAAAGGTTTTCTTCAGATCTATCCATGCCACAAGTACCAGCTTCTTCTCTTGAAATGCATCCTCAATTTCTTGAGAGAGGCAGGTTGTCTGATCTTCCGTAGAGTAGCACTGCTTAAGGCCAGCCTGCTGTGGCACAAAGATGTTTTCACTTTCAATGTACCACTGCAGTCTGTGATTGATGATGTGCTCCATTGTTTTGCAGAGACAGCTGGTGAGGCTATTGGTCTGTAGCTGGAGGCAGTGGAACTATCTTTTCCTGATTTTAGGAGGGGTATTATGATTGCTTCTCTCCAGGCTTGTGGAACACTGCCTGATGTCCAGCTGTTATTGAAGATCTGCAACAGCTTTGCTTTGGCCTCTGTTCCTAGGTTCCTGATAATTTTATTGGAGATACCATCAGCTCCTGATGACTTTCTCATTTTCAGTTTTGATATGGCTTGCTCCAGTTCGCTGATTGTGATAGGTACCTCCAGAACTTCACGTACTATTTCCTTCTGTCCTGTATGTTACCATTTCTCTCAAATCTCTTGTTGTTTCTCTGGACTAATTTCGATATTGTTATTTTGTATTTTGTGCGAATGAGTCCACAAAATGGTCAGCTGCTTGCTTTCCTATTAAGATGTTTCCGTCTTTATGTAGTGCAGTTTTTTAGTTTCTCCTTGTGCCCTCATCGTTAAGTTGTTTTATTAGCTTCCACAATTTCCTTGTGTCTCTTTCAAAGTTCAGTGACTATTCTCTCCTGTCAGCTTTTCCTTCTAGTCTGCAGCTTGGCCCTTTGAAATTTGACTTTTGCATGCTGGTATTTATTGTGGTGCTCTTGGCTGGGTTTGGCCTCTGCTTGCTTTCTACACACTTCCACATCATTATGCAACTGTTCCGGTTCATTACTCCAGTAGGATTTATAATGTTTACAGGCTCCTCTTGGTACTGTTTCTCATGCTGCCTGTAGTATGCATTTTCCAAACTCTTCAACTACTTTATTTATGTCTTTCTCTGTGTTCAGATTTCTAACCAGTATGCTGGTGCGATTCTTGTACATTGCCCAGTCTGCTTTCTTGTAGTTCCACCTCGAGAGGGTGCTGCTTTCACTTACAAGCTCATTTTCTACAGTTAGAAAGACTGGCTGATGGTCACTGCCACCAAGTTGTTTCTCAACAATTTGTGTAATGTTCCACTCCAGGTCTGGTGAATGAAAAGCCAGGTCAGGTTTAGTTGTAGTGTGTCATGATCTCGATAAGAAGGTATGTTTGTCAGACGGCTTGTTAATCAAGATGAATCTATTCTCATCCTGCCAGTCTTCCAGTCTCTCACCTCTCTGGTCCATGTGATCATAGCCCCAGCTCTGTGAGTGGGTGTTGAAACCGCCACACACAATCATTTTTTTCTTTTAATGATAGTGTGTCCTGTGCCTGTGGGCGGTCACTTGGACAGTAGTAATTGATCAGATGTAGGTCTGTATTGCCTGTCTTAAGTTTAAGAGTCTGATACTCAGCCCCTTCCATGTAAACTTCAATTTGGGAAGCAGTGATGTTATTTTTTTACAAGAGTCAGTATCCCACCCTTTCGCCTGTCCTTTCGGTCAGATAGGTAACACAGGTAGCCTCTGATTTTGAAAGCAATATTTTCGTTGAGGTGAGTTTCTTGCAAGCAACATATGCTTACTTTTTCTTGGTCCAAGATATTTTGTAGTTCTATTTTTGTTGTTGCTAACTCTCTCCGCATTCCAGTTCATTATTTTTAGTCTTTGTTTGGTATGGCCAAACGCTCCATTATCAGGTCCCCTGGCTCCACATGAGATCCGAGAAGGACCTCCAGTAGCTGTGGTTGGACCCTTTCGAGACATAGGGCCCGGCACTGCACCTGCCTGGGAGTCCAAAGCAGGGCGAGCACCATAACATTTAGCAGTAGTCAACATATTTCATTATGTGTAATTGCGTGGCATCCTGATTTCTGTGGTGCGCCTCCTGGCTGGTTGCCTCCGTCTTCAGCACCTTCCCTTTACTAGAGCAGACTGTGGTCTTACTCGAGTTTAGGTGTGTAGGCACACACACACGTGTCTGCTCATGCTTGTACATGCATACACGTCTAGAGCTTTCTGGTTATTTCTCGGTGCCAGAGACTCACCGCCGCCCCTTCTCCTGTTAGTTAAAACAGGTCCGCCGTGTGAAGGCCAGGAGCTGCAAAGGTGATGAATGCACATGCCACTGGGGTATTTATGCAAGGTTGGGTGCTCATCCCCAACCCCGCCCCTGGCTACATAACAGCAACATTTGAAACCCAGTTTTTCTCCTGTATGTGTTGTCATGTGACTTTTTAGATGGTCAGCACGAGTGAAAGAATCACCACACATGTCACACTTGTAAAGTCTCTCTTCTGCATGTGCTTTTCTCTTGTGTACACTAAGATAGCTAGCACACGTAAAATATTCATCACAACTGCCACACTTGTAAGGTTTTTGTTGTGTTTGAAGAGACATTGCCGGTGTTTCAAATCGTTTTGGTCTTGTCTGTGCGGCTGGAATCACCATCCTTACACAGAATTTAGATTACTACAGGACAATCAAGCAAGGATTATACTTTATTTCAGGCATCCGCATCGCCCTCTGTCAGCAATCTCTTCAAGTGTCACATGATCATCTGATATCCTGGGCGCCAACCCACATATCCTATGGCTGATTTGCCAATCTTAAATGCGTATACCTGTGACTGCATAGTCTATGGTGTTCTAAGGACAAACAACACCTTGTAATATATAACAACCACAGTAGTAGTCATATTGCTGTCACCGAGGCACAACCCCACTTCTACAATCGCACATTTATAGACATCATTCTACATTCACACACTCGTAAACACCTGGGGCAAACTCTGTAAGCTTCTGCATACTCAAATTGCAGAGGACTGACTTAATGTGTCTCAGATAGCATAACGTCAAAAATATATTGTCTGTGAAGAATTCTCAAACACAAAATGGAGTCTTAACCACAATCTGCAAGACTTTTTTATGCCTAAGTATGAGTTCATTCTCCACCCTGCTTGCTCATACAGAGTTATATCCCTTACACTTGCAACTGTTACACATGGTTGTTTCCACTTACATCAATAAGGGTTTGTTAAACGGCTTTATCTGACTGGTTCCTCCCACACACTATTTGTTAAGTTGCTTCAAGACGTGTGTTCATTCATAGTTGTTTTCTCTTCTACACTCGAGTACACCCAAGGACAAGGGAAAAAGAGGACTTCTAAGAAATAACTAGGTCACACAGGTATGCTATGGAATTGGCTTTCAGATTTATGCTGAGCTGGAGAATATCACTGAGAGTAGGGGACGGCGGTGAGATATGATTGGACAACTTCAACACCAGTCTTAGGATTGAACAAACCTCAAGGTGGTCATAATGCTGGAGTATAGAAATTTCTTATAATCTTGTTCTAATGGAATATATTGATACACGCACATGCGAGCAAGCACACACACACCACCGCCAACATCCTTTTAATCTGCTTAATCCTGGCCAGTGAAATTCCAAAATTATGGACGTTTGTGGTGGTGTGTCTGATATACTGCAGACCAGCTGGTTGACTTTGAAGACAAAAACATGTTCAGGCCCTGTTAAACTGTCGGTTTGTTGACGTGTTATAATTGGGCTTACAATGTTCCTTTTCTGCTTATGGAAATAGAACTGCGTGTTTCGCTTCCTGATTTCTAAGCTTTTCTGGCTTGGTGTCTTGCAGACAGACCAGAAGATATCCGATAGATAGATAAGCTGTTGTTGGCAGTACCAGAAATGTATCAATTGTAAAATAATATACATCGGTTGCAGTTTAAAATTAATCATCCCATGCATTCTATACAATTGACAGGCATATCTGAGTGCGGTGTTAGTGTAAGGCAGAATAATTTTAGTCACATTTATAGAGGAACCGCAAATAGGGGACATAACATCAATAATATAAGTTATTCAGATATTTTTTTGCTTTTGTTACCAGTGTCCCTTGCCATCAGGTGAATCAACTCTGACTTCAGAGGTACTTCTAATTCATGTCCCCAAGTCAAGGGCGAGAAGTCAACATTTTAGAACTGACCAGTAGTTTGCCATTTCTTTCTGAATGACCGGCATCCATACCATGTCATTAATAAAAACAACGCAAGGTGGTCTGCTGCCAAATTACCTGCAGCTGTTTTTCGATTGTGGGATTATGAACTGCGTCCGTAACCCCTTCGCAACGATTAGTATTAATACCTCTCAGACTTATTACCTTACATTTTTAACTCTATTTTTCTTTAAATCTTGTTTATATTTCCACATGTTATATACATTGACATTTTGTTTTTAAATTTGTTAACTTATAGCAGAATTTACACCGTAGATTATGAACACATTTTTAAGGATGTATATCAAGGACTGTAAACAAGTTTTCATCATGGCATCTTTTAATGATTAATACTTTGTTTATACTGATACTTAATTTATTTATTTATGCTGTTTGTGATTCATTGCTATATAGAACCTGTTTTGCTATATGGCAGTGAATTTTAGAATGTAAATGAACAAATTAGGAAGAACTTAGAAGCAACAAAGATGTGGTTCCTGAGACGTATGTTGTGAATTCCTTGGACTACCTTAATAACTAATGACGATTGCCTGAATAAAGCTAATGAAACTAGAACATAACATTATATTACATATACATAACAAAAAGGAAGAGACAAACAACTTTCTTTGGTCATGTAATGAGAAGAAAAGCATTGGAGAACATTGTGACAACTGGAAAAAGAGGCAGAGGCGGACCAAGAGAAATTATGCTGAATGGACTGAGAAGGTAACAAGAAGGAATATCATCAACAGAGTTGATCCAGAACACCAAAGTTAGTTAGTTAGTTAGTTAATCGACAGATCATCCTCATTGCACATTGAACCATTCAGTCCATAAGTGCTCAGATCCCCTCCTCAGCAAATCCCGCAGCGTGTAGCGGCTAACGACGCCAGTTCTGTGTTGGTTTATCAATCTTCTTTGGCTTCCTGAGTAGTGTTCTTGTTTGGCCACCCCTTTTAATTTGCTGCTCTAGCAGTCTGGCCATTGTTGTAGATTCACAGTCATCACTTGGTTCTCGCAAAAGTCTTACTTCTCGTAGAGCATTCAGAATGTCAGCCTGGTCCATGGCGCGTCCGCCCTCCACAGTAGCCTCACCTGCGAGCTTGTCAGCCCGCTCATTTCCTTGTACTCCCGCATGCCCTGGCACGAAGATGAAACTAATCTTTGCCAGCCGAGACCGCTCCAGGGGCAGCAACCATTCTCTTCGGATCGACCCCTCCTCTATCCTCTTGATCATGTTCATTGAGTCGCTAAGGAAACAAGCCCTAGTGAATGTCTGTGTCTCGAGCCATGTTATTGCTTTACTTACTGCCATGACTTCCATGGTCAGGCTACTTGTGCTTTCAGTGAAAGCACCAGAGTCCTCCTTCACAATTCTCCCTCCGGCCCGAGCTGTAAAGGCCCATGAGCTTCTCACATGTCGGACGACCGACTCATCTGTGTAGATGACCGCGTTACTGTCTAGCGAATTCTCGAAAATCAACGCTTGTACTTCAGCCTCCACAGCAGCCGGATTTTCTTGTCTGCATTTCCTATCTAGTTGGATGCAAACTGAAAAGGATGTGCAGAAGTCTGTTGGCACTTGCACCCACTCCTCGCCAGGTTCTAAGTCCTCAAGTGAACACACCTGTTGAAGAATGTCTTCGGCTTGACCCATCCACGACCATCCTCTTTTTAACCTGCTGCCCTTCACCTTCCTAATTTCACTATGCAGTGGATGTTGTGTGTTTGCGTTAACTCTGAGGTAGGCGCGTGCCCTGCAAGCTTGTATTCTCTCTTCAATGGTTGGAAAATGAAGAAGGTAGCGCATCGCCCTGCATGCTGTATCTCTTGTACATCCAAGAACAATGCTCATAGCTTCATTCTGTATCCTTTCCATCCTTTCTATCTGCTTATGGCTGAGAGTCAGGATTGCCATTGCATACTCCAAAACAGACATGACCAGCCCCTCGTACAGAAGACATAGATGGCGCTGCTCACAGTTTGCTGCCGCCATCACCCGCATCGCAGCCAAACCCCGCTTGGCCTTTGTTATCACCTGGTCTATGTGCACATTATAAGCAAGGCTTCGATCAAACCGTATCCCTAGGTAATTCATTGCCTGCGTTCTTTCCACCGTCTCTGAACACAGCATTACAGTTGGTGTTGGAGTGTTGACAATATGATTATTCAACGAGAACCAAGTCACTGTTGCCTTTGTTGGGTTGACCATTGCCCCAGCTTCATCACACCAAGTACTTATGCGATTGAGTTCGGTTTGTAGTTCCACAGCAACCTGCTCTCTATCCTTACCCTGACGATACACTAAAACATCATCGGCATATGACAATGTCCTGCCAGGTCCAGTGATCTGCTCACTAGTGATTCTCACTGTAGGGGTTGAACAGTACCGGAGATAATGGTGATCCCTGTGGTAGGCCAGGATATATTGTTGTTGGTTCCGAAGTCCAACTGCCACATCTAAAAACTACTTTCCGTTGGAAGAGGGCTGCAGCGATCCAACTAAGGAGGAATGGACTTACTTTTAGTTCAAGAAGCTGAAACATTAAAAAATCCAATGGTACTCTGTTGTATGCGTCCTCAAGATCAATCGCTGCAGCAAAGGATTCAATGCCTAAGTGGAAACCTTCAATTGGTCCAGGTTTCTCTTTTTGGACGGTACCCACCCAGGGTATGTGGGAAAACACCTTGCCTCTCTAGCTGGCTTGATATCTTCCTGGCAATTACCTTCTCCAGCAGCTTCCCTATTGTATTCTGCATGGTTATAATTCAATATCCCTGAATTTTTTTGTGGTCTTTGTCAGGCTTCGGCAAGGGAATCAGATAGCTGTGTAACCATTCCTCCTTGATGCTAGCACTCCCTATACTGTTGTTGTACATGTCTGCTAGTTTCTCTAGCTCATTGTCGGTACACTTATTGATGTCGTCGTATCTTATGCCATCAGGACCTGGAGCGCTGTTTTTTGATCGTCGAAGTACAGCCTTGATTTCTTTCACTGTCACTGTGTCTTCATCCGAAGTGTTCTGGGCCTTGCATCTGTCTGAGGTGACCTCCTTGGCCAGATTTCGGCCTCCCATGTCTGTCTGGTTGCTCTGCTCAAGATAGCGTTCAAAGAGGGCTTTGCCCTTTTCCTCGTCAGTCCTCTGCCAGATGAGGTCAGCATCTTGGAAGTCAGAAATGCTCTTATTCTTGACTACACCACTCATGCTTTTATGTAGTCACCAGAACAATTTCAGTGACTTGTCTGTGCTTACTCTTTGACACACCTCTGCCCATTTTTCGCTTTTAACCACCTTGACCAGTTTCTTGAAATAGCTTACTTTTGTGTGCATCTCTCTTTCTAAGTGCATGCAGGGACTAGGATGACCAGCTCTGTTCTTCTTGGCATTTTGCCATCTCCTTACAGCACTACGCTTATCCACCCAAGCCTTCTCCACCTCGAAATTCCACCACGGTGGCTGCTCCCAGCTTTTTTTCCTGCCCTAAAACTTTCTGCGCTTGTCACGTCTTATTTTACTCACCACATCTTGCCCTGTACTGTCATACTGGAAAGTCTTTACCTTTAGCTTGTGCTGCCTGGTTCTGCCTTTCTCCATCAATATGATGCAAGGGTGGTGGTCGCTGCCGTGGTGTCCTAGGACACCCCATCTACACACTGTAGTGAGTGAAGGTGAAACTAGCGCCAGATCAATCACACTGTCCTCATCGCCTGGACAGCTTGCTGTCCTGGTACCAGAACACCAAAGACTGAGATCTGTGACATGAAGGCCTATGCCCACTGGCAGGATACATCATCATGATGACTGTTCGTGAAACATTACACCGAAGAAAATATTGTTAAGTGTCTCTGTAAATCAACCAATCAGGTGCCGTCTTTGCAGTGAAGGTTGGCTGCAATGGATCTCCAACACTGTCTGTCTCTCGCCTTGACTATACATTCTGTCAGACTGATGTTCGTCCATCACTTGATGTTATCCTCCCACTTATATTGTTATCCACCTCTTGCTTGCTTGCCCTCAACCTTGCCTTCCAGTATGGTTTTTATAAGAGTATCATGTCTTTTAACGTGACCAAAATATTTCACTTGTCTCCTCATTATTTCTTTCAACTCTCTCTTCATTCCCAGTTTTTCTAGGACATTCTGCATTTGATTGTTTTTATTTCCATGAAATATGACCTATTCGTCTGTATATCTACATCTCCAGGGCTTCTATGCGACTTTCTAGTTGCTTGTTCTTCTTCTTCTTCTGCGTTCATCCGGATTTTTTTTTCCGGTTGTGACTGCGTTGTGCCTGTTTATAGCAGAGCTGCGTTCTTGCGCCGTTAGGCCGACACATCCGACTTCTGCGGGCATTTGTTGACCGGGTTAACCTTCCCTGGAGTTGCTTGTTCAATGTCCAGGCTTCCGAGCCAATACAACTTGCTGAAAGCGCTGATATTGGCATTTAAGTATGATTACATGGATGCTAATGTATTTGTTGTTCCAGATAATTCTGTGAAGTGCACAATTAAAAGGCCAAAAGGTGGTAAAGAATACTGCAACTGCAACTTAGATTTATTTATTTTGCTCTCGCTTGCTTTGAACTCAAGCATAGTCCATTCACACTTCTTCTAGTAGTGATGGCCTGAATTTTGCTTGTGTGGGTTAGCTTTCCCTATTAACATTGTCGCTCGCCATCAAGCGAACCCACTCCGACTTCAGAGATGGACATGCAACTTAGATCAAACATTCATTATACTGAAACTCAACTGCAAGAACAAAGTAAGATAAAGATTTCACATTTGACAAACCTTAGATTTAACCTAAAGTGTATTAAAATATTCATATCGAAAGATACTCGGATAAATGGCCAATTTCTAATATCTTGGGCATGTAAGTAATAACTGATATTCTTCTTCTTCAGCGTTCCGAGCCATTGAGGTTCTTTGCTGCAGATACAATCCGTCTCCATTCGTCTCTCTGGTTGACCTTCTCTTGCCAGTCGTTGATTCCAACTGATATTAGAAAATAATAATAACAATGTTAAAGGGAGGATGGAAATAACCAAAAGTATTAGTCAGCATGAAAAAAATGTCTAAAGAAATAATAATTACAAATGAGAATATCCAGGCCACATACACATTCAGCACTACTGTATGGCACAGTGCCAAGGACTTTGAAGACATCTTCCATATTGTTTGTTCGCTCCCTCGCTTTGAACTCAAGCGTAGTCCATACACACTACTTCAAGTAGTGCTGGGCTGAATTTTGCATGTGGATTAATCATCAGGCAAACCCACTCCATCTTATAATTTACGTCCCCAAGTCCAGGACGAGAGGTCAACATTTTAGTCCAACTGTCCTTGTAGGTGTTGAACCCCTTACCTCAGCAACAGCACTCCTGATGTTTAAGAACACACATTCTTATCCATTTGGCCATACTGACCTCCATCTTCCATATGAAAATGCATGTGGTAGAGGAACTGGTAAAGGAATGAGAATCTATCTGGCAGGTCATGATGAGGTCGACTCTCTTCAAAGGACCTGCTATACGATGATCATCCTACACTGTAAATAAAAGTGGTTTAAAATAACCCACTTGTATTGACACTGCATTTTGTACTTTGAAAATTGCATGTTTTGTTGGCTTTCAGTTAAATACACTATTCATAAAACAGAAGGATTCATGTACTTTTGGATTGAATAACTGTGTAAAAGTTATATTTCTCAAATCTGCCTTGTTTTTGGTGGGTGGTAAATGGTCTTTTGCTTTGTGCTTATCTTTGTTAACAGCATTCATTTTTTTATTCAGTTAATATTTTGGGTTTTTTGTTGTTGTTGATGGCTCTCATGACCTGTTGTTATTACACATTTGATCTAATCAGTTGTTGTTGATCTCCACCACCACTATCATACTTGACAGTTCTGGGTAAAAACACCACAGCACATGTTTTGTTGTTGTTGCTTTAACTATTTCTAACCCATGCAACTGACCATGTGATGACCGGTTACTCCTTATATTACGAAGCAATTTTACTTTCCTGTGTTCCTTTGGTCCCAGACAGTTATTATAAGGGTCGTTAATTTGAAACCCGTTCCAATGGCTTTATTACAACAGCACGAAAGTAACATTAACAGGTGTGGTAGAATTAAACAAAGCATTCATTTTGAATGAATTCTGCACCATGGGTTGGTCAGACGAAGTTGCCGTAGGCATTCAGGCAAGCATCCCATTGCTCAGGTAGCCGACGAATGCTGTCCGCAAAAAAGGATTGTGGTTACTTACTGAACCAAGTGTTTACCACGTTCATTAAGTCTGCATCTGTGTGAAATCGTTGCCCCTTGTGAGCTTTTTTTAGAGGTCCGAACAAATGAAAATCATGTGACAAATCAGGACTATAGGCTGGATGTTGCAGAATTTCTCACTTCTTCCTTGCTAATACTTCCTGCACAATCTTTGTGACATGCGGACGAGCATTATCGTGCAACAAAATCACACCGCGAGAAAGCATGCCGGGTCGTTTATTCTTGATGGCTTTTTGCAGCTTGTCTAGTGTTTGCAAGTAGTGGGTAGAGTTGATGTTGACACCAGGTTCTTTAAAGTCGGCTAACAATAGCCCTTCATGGTAAAAAAATGCGCTCAGCATAACCTTACCAGCGGAAACTTGTAACTTGAATTTTTTGGCTTTTGGTGATCCAGCATGCTTTCTCTTTTGCTGCTCGGCTCAAAGTGGTGTCACCATGATTCATTGCCTGCCACTATGCGAAAGATAAATGCATCATCCTCCACTCTGTAATGCAGCAAGTGGTTCAAGCACCATCCCATGCGTTCCTCTTTTTGGTGGTCGGTCAACATCCGTGGTACCCACTGTGAACACACCTTCCTATATTGCAATTTCTTATGAACAACCATTTGAATTGTCCCAATTGACACATCAAATTCTTTTGCTAGCGAACATATGCTTCGACAACGGTTCATCTGTACTGCTGCATCAATTTTGGCGATGGTTTTTTCTGTTGCAACAATATGCGCTTGACCCGACCGTCGATCTGTCGTGAACTGACGTCCTTTCCGAAACATTTGTGCCCAGTCTGTCACTGTTGTCTTCGACACACATTTGTTACTGTACACTGCCTGCATTCTTCTATGAATGTCCACTGGTCGACATCCTTCAAATGAAAGAAACTGAATCACCGCTCTTTGAGCTTCTTTGGACGAATTTTGGTTCAACCCGGTCATTTTCTCAACGGTCAGAAACAGGACATATGCATCATGGAACGATATGCACTTGCTCTTTTATTCATTGGTCAGTACTTATCACATGGCTATGACATGATCATGTTCAACGTACGTACGCAATTATGCGCGATACGGCACGAACGGATTTCAAATGAACGCTCCTAATACTTTGTAACTTCTTCAATCCCAAACAGTTATGTTATGTTAAATCCTTCAGTCTCAGATAGTTATTACTTTGTAACTCAACAGTTATTATGTTAACTCCTTCAGTCTCAGACAGTTATTACTTTATGACTGCTTCAGTCCTAGACAGTTATTACATTAACACCTTCAGTCTCAGACAGTAATTCGTCTTCTTTCGTTCGCTTGAAATATGTCTATAACTGCAGTGTTGTCTAACATATTTCATGGAGTAATTGTGTGGTATCCTTATTTCTGTGGTGTGCCTCCTGGCTGGTTGCCTCTGTTTTCAGCACCTTTCCTTTGCTAGAGTAGACTGTGGTCTTACTTGAGTTTAGATGTGTAGGCGTGCACACACGTGTCTGCGCATGCATGTATGTGCATACACATCTAGAGCGTTTTGGTTATTTTTCGGCGCCAGAGACTCACTGCCGCCCCTTCTCCTGTTAGTTAAAACAGTTCCGCTATTTGAAGGCCAGGAGTTGGACTTTTGCTGCAGAGGTGATGAATGCACGAGCCATGAGGTATTTATGCAAGGTTGGGCGCTCACCTCAACTCTGCACCCCCGGCTACATAACAGCAACATTTGGAACCTCAGACTAATTAATTTAACTCCTTCAGTCCCAAACAGTTACTTCTTTGACTGTAAGTATCAAATGTATATTTTGTTATTGTCTAAAGGCAGGTGTGGTCAGGTGTGTTGTATACCCCTTGCTTATTTAACAACAGTCCACTATTTTCTGTTAAGTTCTTTGGATGAGTGTTTCTTGCTGAAAGTATGACAAGCACATCTCACTTTATTGCATTCACTTTAATGCATTTTGCAGGTTTTACACTTTTTGCTGTTTATTATTTTCAGAATGTACTTGTTTGATGTTTTTTTTTAATCACTAACATTGCAGTCAGTAAGTTAGTCTGTGCCAGTTTGCTTACCACATCTTTACTCACAATATTTAAAACGTGTTCCTTGTGAATATATTGACATTAGTCCTAGGAATAACCATATTATATCTGGTGACTAAGTAAGTAAAATGAAGAGTTGCTCTCCTCTCATATGAAATGTCAACCACAGATTATGAATATTGCGAAGACTTACTTGACAAAGTAGCTTTAAGAGGATTGACCTCTCTTTTGAAAGAAGCTCTCTTATTGGTAAAATGACATCTTTCTTGAAAATGAGTACATTTGACTAACTTCATTTAAGAAATTACTTCAACTTTCAGCAACTAACACCCCTTTCAGCCACCAGCCTTCAACATAGTCTACATAAGTGGTTCTCAACCTTTTTTGGCCCATGCCCCCCTTCACCATATGTTCAGAATGTCATTCCTCCCCTTTCGTTTTTTCTCCCTATAAATTCCTCCCTCCCCCCTTATACAGTATATGTAAAAATGAAAGCTAAATTTAATAACAAATATAAGAACAAGTCTAGACGTCTACATAAAACGTGATTTGCAGGTCTACTTACGTTATAAAACGAAGTTCAGAAGAGCAAGAAGTACAGAACAGTAAAGTACAGAGGGAAAAAAAACAATATTAAGTAATCAGTTCTTGCAATAACGCGATCTTGAAATAATCTTAATTCTTCCCCCCCCCCCCCCTTTCGAAACCCTAAAATTCCCTCCTAGGAGGGAATTCCCCACCGGTTGAGAACCACTGGTCTACATCCTTTGTCTAGTGTGCTACAATCATATCTGATACTGATGTTCCTCCATTCCATGTTGTCAAACTGTCTAGTGTTGTCTCTGTTGGTCTCCCCCTGCCTCACCTCCTCTCCAACTTTCTCATTGTGATGACACTCTTCCATTTTCCTCTTCTTATCACATGCCCAAATAAGGTGGAATGTCTTCTTCTGATGTGAATAACCAGTTTGGCCATGCTGACCTCAAATGCCAAGTAAAACATGGATGTGGCTTGCTTTATTTATGGATGACAGCTATAAATTATAGATGTCATCAGCCTTTATTATAGACTGTATATTGAAATTATAAAGAAGATGACTGCAGCAGGGTATGTCAATGTAAAGTGTGGCAAACGAAGTAGATTGTCATCATTTATTGAGTGGGGAGGTCAGCATGGCTGAATAGATAAGATTGCTTGTTCTTTAACATCCAGTGTGCTGATGCTGGTGTAGCGGTGCAAACCCTAAGCTGGTCAGCTGGACTAAAATGTTGACTTCTCTTCCTTGACTTTGGGAAGTAAATTACAAGTAATTCTGAAATCGAAGTGGGTTTGCCTGAAGGCAAGGGAAACTGGTAATAGGGAAAGCTAATCCACTCGCAACATTCAGCTAGAAGTAGCATGTATAGACTATGCTTGAGTTCAAAGCCAGCGAGTGCAAAAAAAAAATAAAAAATAATGGAATGTATTTCTTGTTTCTCTGCAGATTGCACCCTAGCCTATTTTATAAATATCTTATTGAATGTAGCCATATGGCCCAGTCACTATTCTCATCTGTTAACAACTTAATACTGTATTGGCTTTTTTCTGCCGGACTTTGATAATTTATTAAATCTGACCATATGTTGTAGAGGTATCTATTGATGAAAGTCGCCATTTTGTATGTGCCATATTGACAATACAGGGACCATTATTTGTATTTCTTTGCTGACTTTTTTTTAAATGTTTGTTAAATATGTTTATACTGATGTTGTACTTTTTTTGAAGATTATGTTCTGGAAGCCACCATAGACAATGGGCCAGCCACATGTACTCACATACAACCACTAGAAACTGCTAGTTTTTAAAATGTATTATTATGAAGTAAATCCCTGATGTACAACTTGTGTTGTTAATTTCATTATCTCTCGTGAAAGTATCTTGCTTTGTGTGTCATGATAAAGAGCCAGTTGAAAGTGTCATATAGAGCACAAACTCCATAGCTATGACGATGACCCCCAAGGGTTTCCTGAAAACAATTGCAGTTGGAAACTGAATGACGAAGTTCGAAAACTCAACATTGCAAAGTGCAAGAGTAACAATATTTGTTGAGATGAAGTTGAAACCTAACATTTGACAAGGGAGAGTCTGCTAATGGTTGATATGAACTAAAGACATACCATCTCCATAAAGTTGAGGCCTGGGCCTTTATATGAAGCCACCTGGCAGTCTTCCATAAGATTTAACCTACTAGACTTAAGGACAACTTCATGTCAACAGTACCAACGAAACATAAAGGCAACTGAAAGAAATAGCAACAGATAGGATGACTTGGTGCAAGTTACTTGAGTACCTTGGCTCCAGTGGGAGATAAAGGGGCACAGAAAAAAGAAGTGACAGTGAGACAGTTGTGTTAAAAGATTGCAAGATTTTAAAACACATTTTTAATATTCCCCCTCCTGTTAACTTGTGCAGTAATCAGAAGTGTATGACCGACATGTTATTTGTAATAAACATGTGAATAATGCTGGCATCATATCTCATTAATATGCTCACGCCCTGTAAGCATGTTGTTGTTTCAATAATTTTGATTCCTGTCTAATGTCGCATTTGGACATTATTCAAATCATCCAACCATCATGTGCCATGCCGATAAGTGTGGGCGGTCATGGTCCACCATCTCACTCGATCACCAGAGTTGTGGATCAGCTCCGTGTTCCTGTCTCGACCAAATCCAGAAAGAAATAGCAACAGATAGGATGACTTGGTGCAAGTTACTTGAGAACCTTGGCTGCAGTGGGAGATAAAGGGCACAGGAAGAATACAAATCACAATTACGCAAAATCGACACCTATGAGATAAGGTGCATGAGAGGAGCTGCCAATATATTATGCGAAACCGCGTAAGAGATGATGTTATCAGACAACTAGTGGGATTAACACCCTGTGCCATATACATTGAAAGGCAGAAGATCATCTCATTAGAATGAACACTATGAGTTACCAAGAATATTTGATACAAGAGCTGGAGGGCCTTCACTAGAAAATGGATTGATGACATCAAAAACTTTGTACAATCACTTGGAATGACATTGTCAGGTGCCACCCATTGGCACAGGAACGTCAACTATTCTTCCCCAAGATGCTTGATGGCAAAAGTGGAAGATGCTTAATGATGATGATTTAATGTGCCGAATATTTAATGTTTGTGCATTTTATATTATTTTATAAATTGTGAAATTTGTAGGGCTATTTGTCTGTTTCCTTGGTTTTATAAATTTATACTAGATAGAAATAAGACAGTCATTGTGTATGCTTTTTAATTTGTACTGTTACTCTTTTTTTTTTTTTAACAACACTTAAAAATACAAATATTGTATTTTATGATTCCCATTCATGTTTAGTAAGGACACAGTGAATTAAACTCTAGTGTATAGTGAATACATATTAATTGTTAGGTTTGTTGATAGTACTTTCATGTGTTGCGTTAAATTATGATTGTAAATACATCTTTATGTTTTTCCCTATTGCTGTGACTTTTAGAGGGAAAATATATTTGACCAAAATCTTACAACTCTGCACAGGAGAAATATTTTTGTAGTGGAACTCTTTTTCTCTGTTCTTTTAATTAATTACTTGCATTTCTCTATATTTATCTGCTCACATTGTAGTGGCACCTTGCCATCTTTACAGATGAAAGTATGTGGACTGGATCTAAAATTCCATCGTACAGTGCCTGGGCAAAATTCAGATAAATGTGTTGCCCATGCAGCATGATCCCTCTCTTGGCCTGCCTTGTTTTATCCAGAGGAAAGAATGACCAGTACGTCTGGAACAAGGTAGGTTGCAGATGCTGCCAGCTCAGCATCGCACCTCCATGCAGCAGAAGGTGAATAACTGCCCGGGATGCTGACATTGTATCGCCAGATAATTCAGTCTGGCTGATTTATTTCACTGATTCATTGCCATGGGATGGTTAATCGTCTTAAGCAACTTCCCCTATCTGCCATAGGCTTATAATATCATCAAAAGTTGTCACTGTGTTATAACACAACATGTCTGCTGCTATATTAACAACTTTTAAGTCATAACTGTGACACACCTCTACTTCCCATTTTCCGCCATCCATTTTTGTTTCGTCCAAATCTAATTTTTGTTTAGTACTGAATCTGTTAAGAATCTACATCATAGCACACTGGGCAACCTCATTCATGCTCCGTCTCCCATAGCAAATGTAATGTGTAGATGCTGATTGTTCCAGTAGCACAGCGGTTGTAAAAATTTCTTATTCTTCCTCTTATACGTTCATTCTGATCAAATCTACACTTAAGTCCAAAATCATGCATCCTTACATTTGTTGTTTCATCTGCTATTGTATATTCAACTATTCCATCTGAAGACTGATGTGAAATTGCTTTTTTAAAATTTCACTTCGCCACAGATTTAGCATTGTCCATAAACTTGTTTTTTTGAAGAATTATTGTGGTAGTCTCCCTCGGAAAGAGATTTATATAAATAAATATTTTGCAGTGGCTAATTTTTCTAATTTTCTTAAATCTGCCATAGCAGTGGCAATTATGGTGTACATTTACAATTATCAACTGCTGAAGGATCAGCATGTGCAGCATGCCAAGGGACCTATTTCTTTTGGGCCTTTATCCAATCTAGAAGTATTTCCCCAGGATCCAAAGGAGTGTAACTTCTTCAGGATCCTTGTACACATTGTCAGCAGCTGGATTCAGACCTAATACTGGCAACAATAACCATGACCGTGGTAGTCAAGGAAGTACTAGCAACAGTAACATGACCGTAGTAGTCAAGGAAGCACTAGCAACAATAACATGACTGTAGTGGTCAAGGAAGCGCTAGCAACAATAACATGACTGTAGTGGTCAAGGAAGCACTAGCAACAATAACATGACTGTAGTGGTCAAGGAAGCACTAGCAACAATAACATGACTGTAGTGGTCAAAGAAGCACTAGCAACAATAACATGACTGTAGTGGTCAAAGAAGCCCTAGCAACAATAACATGACTGTAGTGGTCAAGGAAGCGCTAGCAACAATAACATGACTGTAGTGGTCAAGGAAGCACTAGCAACAATAACATGACTGTAGTGGTCAAGGAAGCACTAGCAACAATAACATGACTGTAGTGGTCAAGGAAGCACTAGCAACAATAACATGACTGTAGTGGTCAAGGAAGCACTAGCAACAATAACATGACTGTAGTGGTCAAGGAAGCACTAGCAACAATAACATGACTGTAGTGGTCAAGGAAGCGCTAGCAACAATAACATGACTGCAGTGGTCAAGGAAGCACTAGCAACAATAACATGACTGTAGTGGTCAAGGAAGCACTAGCAACAATAACATGACTGTAGTGGTCAAGGAAGCACTAGCAACAATAACATGACTGTAGTGGTCAAGGAAACACTAGCAACAATAACATGACTGTAGTGGTCAAGGAAGTGCTAGCAACAATAACATGACTGTAGTGGTCAAGGAAGTGCTAGCAACAATAACATGACTGTAGTGGTCAAGGAAACACTAGCAACAATAACATGACTGTAGTGGTCAAGGAAACACTAGCAACAATAACATGACTGCAGTGGTCAAGGAAACACTAGCAACAATAACATGACTGTAGTGGTCAAGGAAACACTAGCAACAATAACATGACTGCAGTGGTCAAGGAAGTACTAGGAACAATAACATGACTGTAGTGGTCAAGGAAGTGCTAGCAACAATAACATGACTGTAGTGGTCAAGGAAACACTAGCAACAATAACATGACTGTAGTGGTCAAGGAAACACTAGCAACAATAACATGACTGTAGTGGTCAAGGAAACACTAGCAACAATAACATGACTGTCGTGGTCAAGGAAACACTAGCAACAATAACATGACTGCTGTGGTCAAGGAAGTACTAGCAACAATAACATGACTGTAGTGGTCAAGGAAACACTAGCAACGATAACATGACTGCAGTGGTCAAGGAAGTACTAGGAACAATAACATGACTGTAGTGGTCAAGGAAGTGCTAGTAACAATAACATGACTGTAGTGGTCAAGGAAACACTAGCAACAATAACATGACTAGTGGTCAAGGAAACACTAGCAACAATAACATGACTGTAGTGGTCAAGGAAACACTAGCAACAATAACATGACTGTAGTGGTCAAGGAAGTGCTAGCAACAATAACATGACTGTAGTGGTCAAGGAAGTGCTAGCAACAATAACATGACTGCAGTGGTCAAGGAAGTGCTAGCAACAATAACATGACTGCAGTGGTCAAGGAAGTACTAGGAACAATAACATGACTGTAGTGGTCAAGGAAGTGCTAGCAACAATAACATGACTGCAGTGGTCAAGGAAGTACTAGGAACAATAACATGACTGTAGTGGTCAAGGAAGTATTAGCAACAATAACATGACTGTAGTGGTCAAGGAAGCGCTAGCAACAATAACATGACTGTAGTGGTCAAGGAAGCACTAGCAACAATAACATGACTGTAGTGGTCAAGGAAGCACTAGCAACAATAACATGACTGTAGTGGTCAAAGAAGCACTAGCAACAATAACATGACTGTAGTGGTCAAAGAAGCCCTAGCAACAATAACATGACTGTAGTGGTCAAGGAAGCGCTAGCAACAATAACAT
This sequence comes from Cepaea hortensis, assembly GCA_963921405.1. Taxonomy (NCBI): domain Eukaryota; kingdom Metazoa; phylum Mollusca; class Gastropoda; order Stylommatophora; family Helicidae; genus Cepaea; species Cepaea hortensis. Next base: position 167,983,801 of record OY992876.1, on the reverse strand, counting down.
GACTGTAGTGGTCAAGGAAGCACTAGCAACAATAACATGACTGTAGTGGTCAAGGAAGCACTAGCAACAATAACATGACTGTAGTGGTCAAGGAAGCACTAGCAACAATAACATGACTGTAGTGGTCAAGGAAGCACTAGCAACAATAACATGACTGTAGTGGTCAAGGAAGCACTAGCAACAATAACATGACTGTAGTGGTCAAGGAAGCGCTAGCAACAATAACATGACTGCAGTGGTCAAGGAAGCACTAGCAACAATAACATGACTGTAGTGGTCAAGGAAGCACTAGCAACAATAACATGACTGTAGTGGTCAAGGAAGCACTAGCAACAATAACATGACTGTAGTGGTCAAGGAAACACTAGCAACAATAACATGACTGTAGTGGTCAAGGAAGTGCTAGCAACAATAACATGACTGTAGTGGTCAAGGAAGTGCTAGCAACAATAACATGACTGTAGTGGTCAAGGAAACACTAGCAACAATAACATGACTGTAGTGGTCAAGGAAACACTAGCAACAATAACATGACTGCAGTGGTCAAGGAAACACTAGCAACAATAACATGACTGTAGTGGTCAAGGAAACACTAGCAACAATAACATGACTGCAGTGGTCAAGGAAGTACTAGGAACAATAACATGACTGTAGTGGTCAAGGAAGTGCTAGCAACAATAACATGACTGTAGTGGTCAAGGAAACACTAGCAACAATAACATGACTGTAGTGGTCAAGGAAACACTAGCAACAATAACATGACTGTAGTGGTCAAGGAAACACTAGCAACAATAACATGACTGTCGTGGTCAAGGAAACACTAGCAACAATAACATGACTGCTGTGGTCAAGGAAGTACTAGCAACAATAACATGACTGTAGTGGTCAAGGAAACACTAGCAACGATAACATGACTGCAGTGGTCAAGGAAGTACTAGGAACAATAACATGACTGTAGTGGTCAAGGAAGTGCTAGTAACAATAACATGACTGTAGTGGTCAAGGAAACACTAGCAACAATAACATGACTAGTGGTCAAGGAAACACTAGCAACAATAACATGACTGTAGTGGTCAAGGAAACACTAGCAACAATAACATGACTGTAGTGGTCAAGGAAGTGCTAGCAACAATAACATGACTGTAGTGGTCAAGGAAGTGCTAGCAACAATAACATGACTGCAGTGGTCAAGGAAGTGCTAGCAACAATAACATGACTGCAGTGGTCAAGGAAGTACTAGGAACAATAACATGACTGTAGTGGTCAAGGAAGTGCTAGCAACAATAACATGACTGCAGTGGTCAAGGAAGTACTAGGAACAATAACATGACTGTAGTGGTCAAGGAAGTATTAGCAACAATAACATGACTGTAGTGGTCAAGGAAGTGCTAGCAACAATAACATGACTGTAGTGGTCAAGGAAGTGCTAGCAACAATAACATGACTGTAGTGGTCAAGGAAACACTAGCAACAATAACATGACTGTAGTGGTCAAGGAAGCACTAGCAACAATAACATGACTGTAGTGGGCAAGGAAGTACTAGGAACAATAACATGACTTTAGTGGTCAATGAAGTACTAGGAATAATAACATAACTGCAGTGGTCAAGGAAGTACTAGCAACAATAACATGACTGTAGTGGTCAAGGAAGTACTAGCAAAGTGTCAAGGAAGTTGTTACAATAATGTTTATATATGGTAGCCCAACGGTGTGTTTTTTTTTTTTTTGCGATCGCTGGCTTTGAACTTAGCGTAGTCCACACTCTTGTGACTGCTACTAGTTGCTACTGCTACTGAGTGCACTGAATTTATTTTATATGAGTGTTAGCTTTCCCTATTACCAGTATCCCTCGCCATAGGGGAACACTCCTCCGACCTCAGAGGTAAATAGTGTTAGTTAAACAAGAGTATACACATAGTGGAAGCAGGCAGGTAAAATTATAATACATTGGCACATCATCATAAATGAAAGTAGAACCAGAATATGTTAATAAATATTATGAACTATGCTATAAATAGACAGAACACCAATTAACTCAACAATGCACAAGTGTTAAAACGTATGCTACCCTGAGACATTTACTCATTGTTCTCATCTACGCCATTTTTTTTTTTTACTGAAGCATATGAAGGACAAGAATCATGAAACACTATTTCCATCCCCCCTATGTATTTCTCTACTTGCTTACATTTTACCATCAGAAATTTATCACAGCCCTGGCCTCTGACTTCGCCATTGTTCTGACAAATCGTCAGAGACGCACTTCTGGTTAATCGGGTATGCTGGCGTTGTGCACCATAGCGGAAGAATTCCTTTGAAAGAACAAATGCCTACTTCTCACGGTCAGTGCAAATATGAGAAGATGATTGTAATAGTTCCAACATTCTCCTGTTATTCCTTCATAGTCAGTGTAAAGACTTGTAACTTGCTACTTGTTCACGTGCGCGTGTGTGTAAATAAAAAAAAAAAAGAGAGAAAGAGAGATCAGTATCCTAGACATATTCATATGCATTTTCTTGTAACTTTTTATGTCCTCTGCAGCTGTTACTTCGGATAATAAATGTTTTGATATGAAGGAGTAGAAACAGTACTGTTGTCTGGATGTGAAATGTGGACTGTGAGCAGACAAGATAAAAACATATGATGGCTGTAGAAATGTGGTCTCTGAAGAAAATGTTAAGAATACCATGCACAAATAGAAAAACCCATGACCAAGTCCTACAAGAGGCAAACGAAAACCGTAAATTGATTAGAGAAATTAGACGTAGACAGTCACGTTGTTTTGGGCATGTTATGAGAAGAAATAACCTGGAGAATTTGGTGACAACTGACAAGATTGAGGGGAAAAGAAGAAGGGGAAGACAGAGAAACAAATATTTGGATGGCTTGACTACAAGGCATGGTTAGGACAAGAACACAGACTTGATCTATGACTCTGGTGATCGTGTAAGATGGAGAAACATGATCGCCCATGCTTACTTGCAGGGCACATGATGATGATGATTTGGATAATGTGCAAGTTTATGACATTGATAGCATACGGTTGGTTTGATTGTGCTATTTATTATCTGTTGTTTTGCGGATATGGGTATATTTGGATGTTTCAGTATGGCTGATAGTTGATATACAAGCGCACTTGCTTTTTGATATGATTGCGATTTCTTTGTCTTTTCTGCCATCTTTTATGATCATACTTCCAAGATATTTAAATTCTTTAACTTGTTTCAAAGGTGTACTATTTATCAGTGTGTTTAGTGGATCAGGAGATCTGCTAATCTGCACTTCTTCAGTTTTAGCTGTATTTATATTTATATTGTATCTGCTGCATGTTGAACTCAGCTTATTTATAGTTAGTTAGTCGCGGTTCCAACTTCACGGCAACGGGTCATCCCCATTTTGCTCCGTTCCTGTGCCAGTGAATATCACAAAAAATGCACCTCACTGCCCTATGTGAACAATGAAATAGACAGGAGTATCGGCAAGCCAACAGCGCGCACAGGTACACTGTGCATAATGCCGCCGCCAGAATGCCAACACAAAAGTCTTCCACGAAAAATAGTTCATCATCGATGGAAACGGTAGTCACCAGAAAGACTTCATTGACCCGGGTTTTATCCCATATGGCTCAGTCTCTTTCCGCAGGGTGACCAGCTGAAAGTGCCGCACAAAGCACGAACTCCGTAGCTCCAGCGACGACTCCCATGAGTCTCCTGAAAAATCACTCCTGAACCGAAAAGGCAAACCAGTTAATCCAGCAACAGCCGACCACCATCGTTCCGAATATGCAGTTCACGCTACAAGTTTAGTTTAGTTTAGTCGAAGGATCAACATCACGGCACACGGGTGCAACCCATAAGTGCTCCGTTCTCCTCCTAACTCAATCCTGAGTCTGGAGAAACTCAGCTCAGTGCACGAACTCCGTAACTTTTTCGATTTCCAACTGCCACGCTACAAACAACCGCGAACAGATTTAAAAGCATTCCACGTGAAATTCACAGCTCACTGTGTCACGCCACGCACTCACTCAGTAGCGGGGCGACGGAATCATGCACTACCAGTCCAACATGAGGAAAATGCAAATGCAAACCGTAGCCACAAAGAGGCCTTTAAGGTTTAAATGCCTATCCGCCATGCTGGGGACCGAAAGTCCCAATAGACTGTAGTCTTCTTCTTCTTCTTCTTCTTCTTCTTCTTCTTCTTCTTCTTCTTCTTCTTCTGCGTTCATCCGGAGTGTATTTTCAGATGTAATTGCGGTGTATTGTTATGCACCCTTGGGCTTAGACCCTTAGGTCAAAACATCCGACTTTTGCGTGCGTTTTTGACCAGGTTAGCAATTCCTGGGGGACTCTCACTTTTGTGGTGCCGTCCACATCCCAGCTGGTCAAGTTAGAGAGGTCGAATACTTCACGATCAGCCCTCAAGGTAAGGCAAGGACAGTCCATGACATTTTCCGCCATCCATTGCAGAGCCAACCCATAGCGCTCTGGTGCTGGGCTCACCGAGGGAATCGTCATGTCCTGCTCATGGCTGCTTTAATTCCTCACTTCAATGTATTGGGCCTTTCGTTCGCTACGTGCCGCTCCCCGCACAAACCAGAGACGGTCGGATCGCAGATGGTATCCACTCAGCGAGCTTTCTTTTCGGACATGTGCTTAGTCGCTGTGCCCGGAAAACAAATAGAGATGTTCCGGACACGACGACGGACATTCGGAAAACTAGCTAGTCAGAGCTGTTCCGGACATGAAGGTCAATCGGAAGACTAGATAGTCAAAGCTGTTGTAAGCACGAGGGACAATCGGAAAACTAGCTAGTCATAGCTGTTCTGTTACATTCGGAAGACTAGTTAGTCAGAGCTGTTCCTGGCACGATAGACATTTCACTCGGACGTAATTGCGTAGTGCCAGTTTTTATTTGTCACCCATAGGCCGGCACATCCGACTTCGGCGGGCATTTTTTTTACTGAGGTTAGCCTTCCTCGGGTTTCGAGGGACGTTAGACTCTTACTGTTGTGGTGTAGCCCACATCTCAGCTGGTCAATGTAGAACGGTCAAAGGCATCACGGTCAACCCTCAAGGGAAGGCAGAGGCAGACCATGGGCATTCCCCGCTATCTAAGGAGGCTTCCATAATTGCAGAGCCGGCACATATTGCTCTGAGACTGGGCTCACCCGAGGAATTGCCACGTCCTGCACATGGCTGCTTTAATTCCCCACTTCCATGTATTGGGCATTTCTTATGCCACTGGTCGCTCAAGCACAAACCAGGGACGGACAGACTGCGGGCGACATCCACTCAGAAAGCTTTCACTTCGGGTTTCCACGTAATGGATTCGCTAGCCAAGCGTTCCATTTCGTGTAAACGAGAGATCTTCCACCTTTGTCTACGCTCACTCTATGAGTATGGATACAGACTATCATCTTAACCATTGCGTGCGATTGGTGCGCTTTTCCACCTTTAGTAACCGCTCACGAGGTAGGCTACACGTGCTGCCGGCTCAGCACCTTACCTCTATGCATCAGTGAGCGAGTAACGGCCAGGCTCACTCATCCGGGGTTCCCTCATATCCCCCAGCTGAGAGCCTACGAACAGTATCTAAACTAAGCGTGTAGCATGCTCAGCATCTCATCTCCATTTTGCAGTAGGTGAGTATCGGCCCGGCTCTCACATCCGAGGGCTTATAGCTTAGAGGCGTTCAGCCATATTCCTCAGCTGAGAGCCTTAGAGTATGTGTCCAGACCAAGAACTTCTGCCTTCATACACCTGATTTGAATCTGTGACTGCTATCCTCAGTCTACCTGCACAGCAGCAGGTTGTGCCTCTCTTAGTCTGGCCCCTAACCCAAGTCCTGTCCGACACATAGTTGTGCTTCCGTCGGCTTAGCTCTTGGGGTCATTGGGATACGCAAGCGCCCCCCCCCCCGACAAGGTGGAGACACACGGGGGGGGGGGGGTATAGACTGTAGACTAAGTGGTGTTATTTAATTTTGCAGTCTGCCCTCGTCGCTGTAAAACAGGCATTGATCATCTGCAAATGAAAGCTCATTTATTGCGGGTGGATCTGTCGTTTCGTCTTAAGTAAAGAGTTTGATAATTTCTAAATCGGGGCGAAGTAGACTAGTAAAATGGGTATCGGTTACTTTTCAGACTTATTGCTATTGTCTAGGTAAGAAGGGTGACACGAAAGAGAACCTGACCACTTCGGCTTATTAGGTCATGATTTAGCATATGAAAAATATGAAAAAGTCCAATGCTACACTTCCCTACGACACGGGGTTATCATTAAGTTGTAACCAACTAGATATGCTCATTACGAGTGGACAATAGAGGATGGAAACCACTCAGTGGCATTGTGATTATCACGGCACTTAAACGTAGGTCAGCATGGCCAAATGGATAAGAACGCGTGGTCTTAAACATCCGATGTGCTGACGCTGAGGTAAGGGGTTCAACCTCTACACCGGACAGATGGACTAAAATCTTGACCTATCGTCCTTGACTTGGGGACGTAAATTACAAGTACCTCTGTAGTCGGAGTAGGTTCGCCTGATGGCGAGAGACACTGTTAATAGGTAAAGCTAATCCATACGCAACATTCAGTTCAGCACTACTGGAAGTAGTATGTATGGACTACGCTTAAGTTCAATGCGAGCGAGCGAGCGCAAAAATAAAAAAAAGAAGGCACTTAAACAAACCACGCCAGTTTGAGTATAGAGTTGTGAAAAAATTAACGAGTATAGGGGGTAGACATATTCTAGAGCAGTGGTTCTCAACCTCTTTTGGCCCATGAACGTCACCCCCACCCCCTTTCGAATTTCCTCCCTATAATTCCCCCACCCCCACCCTTACGCAGTATACATAAAAATGGAAGCTAAATTTAATAACACATTCTAGAACATTCCTCTAAAAGTACTGGAGAGTTTTGGTCAGAGACCATAACTTTATGAAGGGAAAATCCCAACTGCACCTCCCCGCGGTAGAGGATGGAAACACACTACGGTGTGGCTAACACAGCTCTGGGGACCGAGTATCCACCGGAATAAGTGGACAACTCTGCAGCTGAGCAGAGCAGGGCACTCACTTGTCCTTACAGTCGGAAATGGCTGTCAAAGGCAGAGGTAAAAAGACCACCATGTGAATGTGGAAGGCAAGGGGAAACCACCACATTATCTTCCCAAGACTTCATGGCAAAACATATTTCAAAGTTAGTGAAGGACGTTAATGGCTGTCTTAGGGCATCATCGTCCGGTAGGGACAGTCATGAGTCACAGGTGACACCAGACCGTCATCCAGCTACTGATGGCAAAAACTTAACTAAAATAAATAAATTTAGAGTAGGAACATGGAATGTTAGGACATTAAATGAGCTAGGAAAGTTGACCAATGTTCTAAGAGAGATGGATAGCATGAAAATGAATATACTAGGCGTTAGTGAGATGAGATGGAAGGGATCGGGCAAAATTATAGCTGACAATCACACAATAATTTATTCTGGAGGGGATACACATGAAAAAGGTGTAGGAATAATATTAGACGAAAAAACAGCCAAGTCAATTAATGGATACTGGTGTATTTCAGATAGAGTTATTATGGTAAAAATCAAAGGCAAACCAATAGACATAAATATTATACAAGTATATGCACCAACAGCAAGCAGTAGTGATGAAGAAATACAACACTTTTATGACGAAATAGAAATGGCGATGGCTCAAATTGGATCACAAGAAATAAAGATAATACTTGGTGATTTTAATGCAAAAGTAGGAAAGGGAAAAATGGAGGATGTAGTGGGGAATTATGGTTTAGGTACAAGAAATGAAAGAGGGGAAAAGCTAATAGAATGGGCAAATATAAATGATATGATAATTGGAAACACATGGTTTAAACACCATAAAAGACGATTGTACACATGGATAAGCCCTGATAAGAAAATACGCAACCAAACTGACTACATACTAATTAATAAAAGATTTAGAAATGCTTTAATTAATGTAAAGACAATGCCTGGTGCTGACTGTAATAGTGATCATGTACCACTATGTGGACATATAAAAGTAAGATTAAAGAGAGGGGAAAAAATGGTTAAGAACATGAGACTTAATAAAGAGGTTCTGAAAATAGATAAAGAAATGCAAGAACAATACAGAGACTGTGAAAAATAGGTACAATGCAATAACTAAAATACAGAGTATAGATGAACAATGGGAAATGTTAAGGGACTCCATTCATCAAACTAGCAAAGAAGTATTACCGGAGAGAGGCAAAATAGCTAAGAAAAAATGGATGAATGAAGATATCTTAAAACTGATGGACAAAAGAAAACAGAGTAAAAATGACAAACAAGAATACGCTAAGATAAATAAAGAAATAAAAGATAAATGTGGGAAGGCTAAAGAAAGTTGGTTAAACGAGCAATGCAAAAAAATTGAATTAAATTCCATTAAAGATACAAAAAATATGCACAGACAAATCAGTGAGCTTACAGGAAGAAAAATAAGAATAAATACAGGGTGTTTGAAATCAAAAACAGGAAAGATAATATTAGAGGAAGATGCTATAATGAAGAGGTGGAATGAGTATATAAGAGAATTATATGAAGGAGAAAGGGAAGAATTAACAGAAGATAGTAACTTAGAAGGTCCACCTATTCTGAAAGAAGAAGTCGCTGACGCTATGAAACGTATGAAGAAAGGAAAAACAGCTGGGCCAGATGAAATCACAATAGAAGAATTAGAAGTATTGGGAGAATTTGGAGTAGATATATTAACCAAAATGTTGAATGATATTTACAGCAGTGGATATTTACCCAGTGATATGCTGAAATCTGTATTTATAGCTATACCAAAAAGACCAGGAGCAATTGATTGTGAAGATTTTCGTACAATTAACCTTATAAACCATATCACTAAGCTTCTACTCAGAATCATAATGAGAAGAACCAAAAAGAAAATAAAAATGGAAATTAGTGAAGAACAGTATGGATTTGTGGAAGGAAAGGGCACAAACAATGCAATTTATACATTACGGACACTAATAGAAAGGTCAATAGAGAAACAGAGAGACATATATTTGTGCGTCATAGATTATACTAAGGCATTTGATAAAGTAAAACATGATGAACTGATTAAAATGTTGGAAGATATCAACACTGATGGAAAAGATTTAAGAATAATAAAGAATATTTACTGGAACCAAGTAGCAGCAATTAAAATGGGAAATAAAGAGGGTAGTTACGAACAGATAAAGCTAGGAGTACGACAAGGGTGTGTCTTGTCACCAGATCTTTTCTCCCTGTATAGCGAAGTAATAATGAGAGAGATCAAAGAGATGCCAGGAATACTAGTTGGAGGTTATAATATAAATAATATACGCTATGCAGATGACACAGTATTGGTGGCGGATAATTCAACAGACCTACAACAATTATTAGACGTTGTAGTAACAGAGAGTACAAGGAAAGGACTCTCCTTGAATATCAAGAAAACAGTAACAATGGTAATATCAAAGAAAATGGTGACACCAAAATGTGACATAGAAATAGAAGGGAAAATCCTTAACCAAGTGGATAATTTTAGATACCTAGGGGCATTTATAACATCAGATGGAAGATGTACAACAGAGATTAGGAGCAGAATAGGGCAGGCAAAAGCCGCATTTCAGAAAATGAAGAGTATCTTATGCAATAAGTCACTATCACTGAATGTAAGAAAGAGAGTGATGAAATGCTATGTAGAACCAGTTTTGCTGTATGGCAGTGAATCTTGGAATGTAAATGAACAAATTAAGAAGAAATTAGAAGCAACAGAGATGTGGTTCCTGAGACGAATGTTGCGAATTCCTTGGACTGCCAGAGTAACTAACGACGACTGCCTGAAACAGGCTATCGAAACTAGAACATTATATACAACAATAAGACAGAGACAAACAGCTTTCCTCGGTCATGTGATGAGAAGAGAGGCATTGGAGAACATCGTAACAACTGGAAAGATCGAGGGGAAGAGAGGCAGAGGTAGACCAAGAGAAGTGATGCTGGATGGATTGAGACGGTGGCATGGAGGAATATCAGCAGCAGAGTTGATCCAGAAAACCAAAGACCGAGATCTATGGAGAGCCATAAACGCCTACGCCAGCCGGCACGGCACTTGATGATGATGATACTAGAACAAGTCTAGACATCTACATAAAACGTGATTTGCGTGTCTACTTACGTTATAAAACGAATTTCATTAGGGCGGGAAGTACAGAACAGTAAAATTTAGAGGGAAAAACAATATCAAGTAGCTGGTTCTTGTATTAATGCAATCTTGAAATAATCTTAATCCCCCCCCCCCTTTTTTTTAATTTACAGGACATCGCTGTCAACAGCAGCATCTTTCAGCTGTCTGTTGATTTCTTGGCAAGATTACACTCAGTAGTTTGCCATTGCTTTCTGAGCGGCCGGCTCAGTTATCCCGCAAGTCACCAGTGGGGGTCGAACCGCTCCCAGCTCTCGCCCGCTACGAGACTCTAATTGGAAACCCTAAAATTCCCCTCTAGGGGGGAATTCCCCACCGGTTGAGAACCACTGTTCTAGAGATATACAATAATGTAAGACTTAAAAAAAAATATTGTTAGCTAGTTAGTCAACATAGCATCTTCATTACACACCGAACTATGTCCATAAGTGTTCAGACACCCCCCCCCCCCCTCCCCCATCTCACTCAGCGTGTAGCGACTGACATCACTTCTGTGTTGGATGGCGTTTCTATTTTTACCTCCTTTCTTGTCACTCTTGTCTAGGTTCATCACGCTGGAGTTGATGTTCTTACAGTGTGGTCTATTCGTACAGTCTAGTCAAAGTTGCAGATTAAGATTAAACCTTTGGGTCATTAATTGATTTAATTCGTCCTGCCTCACTGAGGGCGCTCAGAATATCAGCCTGGTCCGGCTGCATAAAACTGCGTGCTCTGTCTTAATTTACCTGCCATCCCACAGAACTGTGTGACTTACTTATTGACTCGCCCGCCTATGCACCGCTTTACGGGAAATCGCTAGGGACTAAGTCTCTCGAAAACTCACTTGGCAGGAGACATTTCGCCAGTGACGCCGAAGTTGAATGTGAAGTGAAAACGTGGTTTAGAAAACAGAACACGCAGTTCTACGCAGCCGGTTTGGGAGGACTGATAAAACGATGGGATAAGTGCATCAATGTTGGTGGAAATTATGTTGAGAAATAAAGGGATAATGTATGTATAAAAATGAACTCCCCGGGAAAGTTAACCCGGTCAACAAATGCCCGCAGAAGTCGGATGTGTCGGCCTAACGGCGCAAGAACGCAGCTCTGCTGTAAACAGGCACAACGCAGTCAATCAATCAATCATGTGCCATGCCGGAAAGCGTGGGCGGTCATGATTCGCGATTTCACTCGATCACCAGAGTCGTGGATCAGCTCAGTGTTCCTGTCTCGTCACATCCGAAAAAAAAAAATCCGGATGAACGCAGAAGAAGAAGAAAATGAACTGGTTTCAAATTGTTATCATATTTAGTTATTTTTCTACAGTCATTTGTGACTTACTTATTAACTTACCCTCGTACAAACCATTCATTCAGTAGCATGTCCTTTGCAGAACCTCGCTCCCATAACAACCTTCCGGAAAACTTCTCGATCACAAGCAAGATGTTCCGCGTTCGATACACCCATCTGGAGATTACCCACGACATCCTGCACCCATCTTCTCTTTGGCCTTCCTCTTCCTCTTTTCCCAGGCATATTTTTTTCGCATATCCTTTACAGGACATCGCTGCCAACGCCAGCATTTTACCGCTGTCGTTGATTTCTTGGCAAGATTACGCTCAGTAGTTTGCCATTGCTTTCTGAGCGGCCGGCTCACTTATCCCGTATGTTACCAACGCGGTGAGAACCGTTTCCAGTTCTCTCGCGATGCGTTACCTTACATGGATAAACGGGATTACAGAGAAAGTCGTTTAACTCCTAGGCCAGGGAGACCCGCCTTCCCAGGCATATACCCCTCCATTATTGTTCTCTCCATATTTTCATGACGTTTCAAGTGACCAAAATATTTCAATTTTCTTTGTTTTATCGCCTTTAATAGCCAACCCTCTTCAATATTTAGCTCTCGAAGTACGGATGCATTTGTTCCTTTCTTTACCCAAGATATTCTTAGAACCCGTCTATAACATTTGTATTCAAAGGCATTTATGCGCTGTTCAGCTTGTTTAGTAAGTGTTCAGGTCTCACAGGCTTATGTTGCAATGGGAAAGATGCATGCTCTTAAAAATCTAATTTTTGTAGTTCTGTCTGTCCCACTACATAATTTATTCAGTTGTTTTAGTCTTTGAAAAGCAATTGATAGTTGCCGTTTAATTTCTTTCACTGTGTCACCGTTGTTGGTAATCAATGACCCAAGATATTAAAATTTTTCCACCACCTCCAATCTTTCCCCATTACTCGATAGTAGTTTTATCTGTATGCATTATCTTTGTTTTCGCTATGTTAAGATATATGTAGTGATTTTCACTATTTCTTTGGGTTGAGGCTATTAAGTTTTCTATACCAGACTGTGATGTGGATAACAATACTGTATCATCGGCATATCGAATCTCTAGTATTTCATGACCACCGATATTTATGGCATCATATTGCTCCCTGGTTATATCATCTCTGACATTTCTCATTATATTTTCGCTTACAGGTTAAACAAATAGGGTGACAGCACACAGCCCCGACGAACTCCTTGCTTGATGTCAAACCAATCTGATGTCTCTCCATCTATTCTAACCGCTGCATAGCATTTTTATGAGTTGTACTACATGTGATGGAAAGCCCATATTTCTCATGATTTCCCAAAGTTTCTGGTGTTGTACACTGTCAAATGCCTTTGAATAATCCACAAAACATGAGAACAGGTTTACATTAAATTATCTGCACTTCTCTATTATTAAACGCATGTTGAGTATGTGATCTCTTGTTCTTCTCCCTTGTCTAAATCCACCTCGCGCAACGTTAATCTCTTCTTCCATTTTCTTACGAAGTCTTCCCATTATGATTTTTAGTAGAATTTTACTTGCATCAGGGTTTTATAGTTGGTACATAATTTCAGGTTGCCCTTTTTTGGTATTGGAATGAAGATAGTTCTCTTCCAATCTTGTGGCCGTATACCATATCTTGTTACATAATGCGTGAAAGATGTGTATGCTTTCTCTCCCCCCCCCCCCCCCCCCCCGCTTTATAATTAGTTCAGCTGGTATCTCATCATATCCTGGTGATTTACCATTCTTCAGGTTCTTTTTGCCCTTGCAATTCCATCTAATGAGGGTTCAGGTTCTTTCTCTGCTGTCATTGGTTAATGTATTTAGTAGTGGATATACACAGCTCCGAATTCTGAGGTAAGTAGAAACATTTTTTCCAATTTTCATTTTCTCTTCATTGCTTTCATTTGTTTATTCTTCTCGTCCTGTCGTCACGTTTTAATGTAGTCACAGGAGATCTCCGTGACTATATGTTGTGTTTTGTGAATGTGTTTGTTTGCTGATGAAGGCTAATCGCCGCAACGTCATGTGTGTGTCGTAATTCTGTTATGTAAAGCTTTGTGTCATTTTATATTGTTTACATTTTCACAGCTTTACCGCAGTTCCACCTAATTTTATTCACATTTTAATACAACAATCTTGAATATATTGGTTTTTGTCCTTTCTTGTGTTCTTTCTTGTTTCTCGGGTTAAAGATTTATACTTCATCTTGCTGTTACCAGATTCACCTCCTTTCTTTTTCAGTTCCCTTCGTTGTTTCTTCTTCTTCTTCTTCGTTCATCCGGAGTTTTTTTTCGGATGTGATTGCGTTGTGCCTGTTTACAGCAGAGCTGCGTTCTTGCGCCGTTAGGCCGACACATCCGACTTCTGCAGGCATTTGTTGACCGGGTTAACCTTCCCGGGGGTTTCTTAGGACGTTTGACTCTCACTGTTGTGTTATCCCCCATCCCAGCTGGTCCATATAGAACAGCCAAAGATCCTGGTCAGCCCTCAAGGGAAGGCAGGGGCAGACCGTGGGCATTCCCCGCCATCCAAGGAGGCTTCCATACTTGCAGAGCCGATACATAGCGCTCTGGTACTGGGCTCACCCAAGGAATCGTCACGTCCTGCACATGGCTGCTTAGCCTCACTTCCGTATATTGGGCCTTCCGTTCACCATAGGCTGTTCTTCCGGAAACCAGAAGTATGCAGTCTGCAGATGACATCCACACAGTGAGCTTTCGATTCGGACTTTCCACGTAATGGATTTGCTATCCAAGCAATATTCCATTTCATGCCACTAGGACACTTTTCCACCTTTTATGAAGCCCACACAATGGGCTTTTGATTCGGACTTTCCACGTAATGGATTTGCTATCCAAGCAATATTCCATTTCGTGCCACTAGGACACTTTTCCACCTTTTATGAAGCCCACACAGAGAGCTTTCGATTTGGACTTTCCACATAATGGATTTGCTATCCAAGCAATATTCCATTTCATGCCTCTGGGTCTTCATGCACCTTTAAATGTCAACCTGTATGTAGTTAAAGTAAGCTGCGGTCAACTTGAGCTTGTTGATATCTCCATAGAGCTTGTCCTCAAATGAAGCAGGTGTGGGCCAAAATATCTTTCTCTGTTCTGCATACGTTGGGCAATCCTGCAGCAAATGGTTTGCTGTCATTTTTCCAGTTCTACAATTACATTCATCAGTATCTCCTATCTTTAGTTTATTGAACAAGTGGTATGTCAGCCTGTTATGTCCTGTGCGGAGTCTGAAGATTGCTACTTGTTCTCTTCGGTCGAGTTTGTAATATGCATCATCCTTCTGATGGCCTGGATGCTCAGATTCCCATTTGGTTCTATAAGTGCTTTTTATCAACCTCTTTGCCTCATTATAAGTTATGTCTATGTCAGGCTGTGGTAGTTGTCCGCCCTCTTTTGCCAGTCTGTCAGCCTCTTCGTTTCCAGGTATACTGCAATGTGATGGGATCCACTGTATTACAACTTTTTTGGATTTCTGGCATAGACCATGGAGTGCTGCTCTTAGGTCAGTTAGTTCTGTGCTGTTATTGCTCTTGAGTATTGAGACAGCTGACTTTGCATCTGTGAAGATAGCTATTTGCTTCTCTTTATTTTCCTCCATCAGGAGCATTTCTGCTGCAGTTTTCAAAGCCTCTACCTCCGCTTTGAAGTTACTTGAAAATTTTCCAGTTGCCATTGAATGTGTTTTTTTCACTCCATTTTTTAAATTTAGGAGAATTCCTCCTCCTCCATTCTCTATTGAATTTTTGGCTGATCCATCTGTATATGCATGGGTCCAATTCCTGCTTGGGTAATGTTCTTTTATGTAGTTTAGGGTTATTTCTCTTCTTTCGGTTTCATGCTGAGTGTTCTTTTTCTCAATACCAGGAATGTTTTCTATCATCTCAGGCAGTTGCTGCTGTCTCCAAGCTGGGAACTTGTCTGCATTGTAAATGGGTTTGACTGTTGATATGTTAAGTATGGGATCTGCCCTAATCTTTCGTTTTGCAGTTTCTACAAAGTTGCTACGCTTCAGTCTTCCCTTTCCAAAACCACTAAACCTTTTATACATAGGGTGGTCTGTCAGTCTTCTAAATTTTTCAGCTTGTTGCTGGGCTCTGCTATCTCTTCTATCCTGCATTGGTTGTAAACAAGTGATCTTTTCTAGTTCATTAATAGGCGTTGTCTTCAGGCTTCCAGTTATGATTCGCATTCCTTGATTTTGGACTCTGCTTATTTTGTTAAAGTTTGACTTAGCTGCTGTTGCCCAAGCTGCAATGCCATATTCCAGTACTGGCCTCACCCGTCCAGTATATAACTTCTTGAGAACTTTCTCATCTGCTCCCCACGTTGTACCAGCAAGCTTTTTCATGATTGCCATTCTCTGCCTTGCTCTTGTTCGATTTTTCTCAACCTGTGTCTTCCATGTCAGGCGACGATCAAAGGTGACTCCTAGATAGTTTGGATTTTCTTCATGGCGCAATATTTTTCCATTCAATACCAGCTTAGGTTGCTGAGTTTTATTTGAGAGGGAGAACACTGTGCATGTTGTTTTCTCCTCACTTATCTTCACTAGCCATGATTTTGACCAGTCCTCTAGCGCTAATAAGGCTTGCTGTATTCTGCTGTTAGCTGTACTAATATATTCTTCAGATGTCCATATGGCTAGGTCATCTGCAAAGGAGGATGTGTGTACTCTGGCTGGAAAATTTTCTGTGATGTCGTTTATATATGCTAGGAATAATGTTGGTGAAAGAACTCCTCCTTGGGGGACACCTTGCTCCAGCAGCATCATTTTGCTTGTTTGTTCTTGTACTTTTGTCCTGGCAGTTCTGTTCTCAAGGTAGTGGCTGATCCATTTATACATTTTTCCACAAACATGCATGTTTTGCAGTTTTACTTTCAGTCCTTCCTTCCATACTTTATCAAATGCTTTTTCTAAATCTATCCAGACTGCTAGTGTGTGCTTTTTCTCTTGGAAGGCATCCTCTATTTCCTGAGCTATATAGGTTATTTGATCTTCAGTGGATCTGTATTTTCTTAATCCTGCTTGGTGTGGTGTTAAGAGTTTGTTTTCTTTCAGATGCCATGTTAGCCTGCCATTGATAATGCGTTCCATTAATTTTCCTACACAGCTAAGTAGACTGATAGGTCGATAGCCATTTGGTTCTTCCAGGTCTTTTCCTTTCTTTGGGACTGGTATTAGTATAGCTTCCTTCCATGCCTGTGGGACTATTCCTCTCTTCCAGCTGTTATTTAGGACTGCTAGTAGTTTCTTCTTTGCCTTGGTGCCTAGTCCTATTAGCATTTCATTTGTGATTCCATCCTTTCCTGGTGATTTCTTCTTTTTTAGGGTATTCATTGCCTGTTCCATTTCTTCCATTGTTAGATTTGCCATCATATATTCTGCTGCTGTCTCTGTATTTCTATGATGTATCTGTTTGTCTTTGATTGCTTTCTTCTGTTCAGTTGTAATATCAATGTGGTTTGCATTTGCATAGTGTTCCATTAGTGCATTTGCAGCCTTTTTGCCCGTAAGCAAGGCATTTCCTTGTTTAATTGTTATTTGTTTGTTTCTAGGTCCTTCATTGTTCATGGCTTTCACTAGTTTCCATAATTTGTTTCCATCCCTGTCAAAATTCAGGTTTTCTGTTTTTTCCCTCCAACAATCTCTTGTTGTTTGATTTACTGTTCTTTTATATTTTGCTGAGATGGCTTTGAGAGAGATGTTTGCTTCAATTGTTTGTTCTCTCTCTGCTGTCTTCCTGGCATCTTCAACTTTGTCCTCCAAACTTTGTAGTTCTTCAGTCCAGTATGGTTTGTAATTTTTCCTCGCTCCTCTTGGAATGGACTCAGTGGCTGCCTGTATTATCGCTCTGTTTAGACTTTCCACCATTTGCTTTATGTTACCATATCGTGTATTTATGTTTTTACAATATTTGTCTGTTAGTATGGCAAATCTGTCCCAATCTGCTCGTTTGTAATTCCAGCGGGGCAAGGGCTTTTGCTCCTGTGGAACATACTCCATATTCATTTCAAGCTTGATTGGTCTGTGGTCACTACCTGCTAATTGGTCCAGCACATGGCGATCGATTTTGTGGAGGATGTCTCCTGTGCAGAAAGCTAAGTCTGGAGTAGAAGTGGTAAGCCATCTTCTGGAGTAGAAGCTCGGTGTGTCATCCGCTTTGTTGAGTAGATGGAGATTTGAGTCTATTTCCCAGTCCTCCAATTCACCTCCTCTTTTGTCAGTATCTGGGTATCCCCATCTTTCTGAACGGCTATTAAAGTCTCC
The DNA here is from genome assembly GCA_963921405.1 of Cepaea hortensis. NCBI lineage: Eukaryota > Metazoa > Mollusca > Gastropoda > Stylommatophora > Helicidae > Cepaea > Cepaea hortensis. Next base: position 167,965,982 of record OY992876.1, on the reverse strand, counting down.
GACAATAATGCAGTTTGTGTCAGTTATTTTCATGTTTTAGAGTGTAAGGTCCTTATCTGCTGGGCTATACAGATTGTAGATTCTTATTTTCACGTCCTTTATCATTATATCAACACCTATAATTTCTGTTTGGTTGTCAGAGATCACAGATACTTCGCTGCAAGGTATTGTATTTCGTGTAAGTATTAGAACTCCTCCTTTGTGTCCTTCGCGGTCGAAACGTGTGGCCTGATATCCTCTGACTGAGAATTTGTGATTGGCGTTGAGGTGTGTCTCTTGAATGCATGCCACATCTATTCTATCTTTATGAAGACGCTGTGTTAGGGAGTCTTTCTTCTTGTAAACTCCTTCGGCATTCCACTGTAGTATGTTGAGTGTCCGGGGTATTTGGTCAATAGCTCTTAACCTACTCCTCTGTGCCTTGACTCCACAGCACAGGGGAAGGTGACCACCAGTAGTCATGGGTGGACCCCCTCGAGGCAGGGGGCCCGGCACTATCACCGCCTGATGGGACTTCACGGGATTAGCACCATATCGATTAATTTTGATTTGTGACATCATGAATTAAGTTACGTTGCACTGCTTTGTCAAGCCTGTGGCTCAGTACATCCGATTTCGACAAGCATTTATTCGGGATGCTTTCCCTAGCCTTTGACTGTCCCCAGTCTACCTACAAGGCAGCAGGTTTCACGTTGCACTGCTTTGTCGAGCCTGTGGCTCAGTACATCCGATTTCGACAAGCATGTATTTGGGGTGCTTTCCCTAGCCTTTGACTGTCCCCAGTCTACCTACAAGGCAGCAGGTATGTGTGTCTCTTCGTCTGGTCCCTCTCCCTTGACCTGTCCGACATGGGTGGCCCTACCAGTAGCTGTGCTACCGTCGGCATAACTCTTGGGGTCATTGGGACGCACAAGCCCCTCTACCTCGTCACGGTGGACACACAGCAGAGGGGCCTTCGTTGTTTTATTAATTCTAACGTGTCTGATGTAATCCATGGCTTATGTTGCTTAGTCCTTCCTGGTCGGAATTAAGTTTTTGGTTGCAGTTATCAAGATATCTCTAGCGTGTACTGCCAGTTTATCAGGTGTCTCATTTTACTCTTGAACAGACCCCAAAACAATTCCTCACTTTTGCGTTGTATGCATCCGGTATTTTTGTGAGATCAAAACGAAGTGGCTTGGTCCTCGGTACAAACCAGTGTCAGTATTATTGTATTATTATGCACATAACACGTGAGTTAAGCATATAAAAAAAAAAAAAAAGCACACACTTACTAAGAAATTTTTGCAAAGATAATAAATAATGTACTCGTTAAGACATAATTATTTCATCTGTATTTAAACCGTCATATTGAAAATCCTCTAATTTTATGTTTTGACTTTTGCAAAATGTTATTTTCAGACTCTCCGTGAAGTCAGCGGTAAAAGGGACTGTGCAGCTGAATTGATTTTGTCCACTTTGTTATGTCGCTGATTCTTACACAGCTTTGTCAATGAAAATGCCAACAACTACAAACATTAAAGTGGAGGCTAAACCCTCCACAGAATTAGGAGATGCAGCTAGGCAGTGTTTAAACTGTCTAGAAAAGAAAGTCAGGAACTTGGAGAAGAGGAAGGTAAGCGTTTCGTCCAGATCACGTGCTTTTTTGAAGAAGAGGACAATCGAAAAAGGGTCATGTCAGCGCTGAACTCGCAGATGGTCATAGCGTGTGTGCAGTTCGTCATTTCATTTACTGCCTATAGTACCTTGCGGTGTAGGACAGGGAGGTCTTGCATGTATTAAAAATTAAAATCATGTGTGCAGTTCGCATTCATATTTTTACGAGCTAAAAGTAGAGAAGCCATGCCATAAGACATATTATTGATGATGTCATGTTGGGTTGATACATTACTTGATGTTTTCGATGACCAAATCTCAAATGGCACACCAACGTAATATGATCGGTATTAAAAAAATGGTCTCTTTTTTTTTTTGGGCCGGTTTCAAAAATTAGACATCTCTGCAGTTGGGCAGAGAAGGGCATTCACTTGTCCTGACAACTCCATATGGATATGGAAGGCAAGGGGAAACCACCACATTATCTTCCCAAGTTTTCATGAGATGATGAGTCATGAACGGCATGGCACTTGATGATGATGAATAAAAATTAGGCCTTTTGTTTTAAGCTTGAAAAATAACTTGTTAATTACGCCCCTATGGTGCGCCCCCCGGCAGCTTCCGCAGATCCATAGAACACACTTTATTCACAAGTTTCGAGTTTCTCAATTCTACATTTTAGTTCAGTTCCGCCTGGTGAAGGCCAGGAGTTGGACTTTTGCTGCTGACTGCACGAGCCATTGGGGTATTTATAATATATCACCTAATTAATTTCTGAAAAATAAGGAAAAAAAAAAAATTGCTTTCCTGGCAGGGAATCAAACCTGGGTCTCCTACATGACAGGCGGAGATACTTACCACTATACTACCAAGGACACAATATTAGTTCAACAAAAATTAATAATATAGTCAAACACATGTCCAGATGATGTCTCGTATGTCACGAGACCAGCCACAATTGTGAATAATGCTCAGCATTTCGATTGCGAATAATCACTTCAATATAAGAATGTCTGAGCCAATCCCCAGGGCCTCACAGTCGGAGGAAAAATTAAATTCAGTCCTGCCATTAATGGGATTGACATCCCAGAATCACTATTGTTCATAGGCGAGTGTCCAAATTACTATGCCGCCACTGTTCCATGTTTGAAAGTTTAGAAATAAATACATAAATCAAAGTAAAAGTATTTTATAAAAAATTTTAAATAATTTATATTAGATAGATCATTAGATGTATTCCCAACGATCACAATCACCATATGTCTTGTCAAATGACACCCATGTCTCCACAGATTTCAGTCCTTGGTGATTTGATTAGTGTTCTCGATTAATTCTGTTACTGTTGAGGATATATCTCTACGTCACTGCCTTAGACCATCAAACATTATTTCTCTTATCTGCTTGTACTTCTGCCTCTGATCTTTCCAGTTGTAACAACATTTTCCAATGTCAGTACCTCTCTTTTCATTATATGACCAAAGAACAGTCTCTTTCTATAGTGACATATAATTTTGTAGGGTAACAACAAGAAATAAAAAAAAAAAAACAGTTACAGAAATTCAAGAATGATACAGAGTGATGATGGAAAAAGATTCAAAATGTAAGCAATGTGATATAAGAAAGTCCATTAACCCTTTTAGGACGGAACAACATTGGGCCAAATTTAGCTTTCCCTCTGAAGAAGACGGAGTAATTTTTTTGGAGTACAGAAATGACTGAAGTGACAATTTTGAAAATTCAAAAAAAAATATTAGAACCCTATATATGTATATAAAAGTATATATATTCTTAAAGAGAATATAATAAACTTTATTTCTGTGTATGACTGAAGTTGTTTTGTTCATGTTTATGCAAATTTGGTGACCTTATTTGCATTTTGTGAATAATAAAATATTTCATACCTCTAAAAAGTCTAAGTATGAATTGGTACTAAATATTAAACAAAAATGGTACTCACCTAAAATTTCCTCATTGAATACCTACACCACTTTAGAATAATTTTGAACACTTATGGTTAAAAAAAAAAACAACAACCATGAAGTCCCCCTTTTGACATTTGGGCACTCTTCCGAATTCCGGTCCCAAATAGTTCCGCAGTGAATAGGTCAGGGGTAAGGGTTAGGGTCAGTGTTTAGTTAACAACTAACCCTAACCCTTAGCCCCTGACCTATTCACTGCGGAACTATTTGGGACCGGAATTCGGAAGAGTGCCGACATTTGTAATAGGTGGGCTATCATCTGGTGGCATGTGTTTTGGTCCGGACATCCATGAATGGATAAAGATACGATCCTCTTTATTCCCAATACACTTTTAAAACCACAGGGACGTGAGGTCGAAATCTGCATGGACACTTTCTGTATCACTACAGTCCTGAACTGTCAAAATCGCTACTATCAGAGCTAATCAATGCTAGCACATCTTTGTGTTCAAAGCTGGCCATTTAAAACATTAGATATCAACAAAAAACTGGGTTACCGGGCAAAAAAATCACAAAATAATATCCACTTGTTTGAATCAAGCACACCAAACAGCCATTTGCAAGTAAAATGGCTGAGGATTGCAAGGAAGCATTTGATTGATCTGTACTATTAAAAGCAAACCAATCAAAGCAGTTCTTACAACGGGGCCGAAGTAAATCGGCCGGATCTGCCAAATCGTCTTTTTCGTTACGACCGTGTGGTGACGTCACGGTCAATTTTTCATCCGGGCAGGAGTAAAAGGGTTAATTAAACAAGCAAAGAGATATTACTGGAAATAAAACAAAATGCTAAGAAGAAATGGTTGAGAACAAATCATACATATGGTGAACAAAAATAACAAAGAAGAAAATGATAAGGTAAATAAAGACATAAGTGATAATTGGGTAAAGGCAGTAGCCAATTTTTGAAATGAACATTGCAACAAAATTAATTTAATAATATTCTGGTAAAGATAACACAAAATGATGCACAAACAAATTATCGAATTGACTGGAAGAAAACAGAATGTTTGAAATAAAAAAAAACAGGAAAGGTGTTAATGGAAGAAGGTTCAATACTAAATAGATGGAATGATTATGTAAGAGAGTTATAAAAAATTTTTTGCATATCCTTTACAGGATACTGCAGTGAACCCTAGCATTTATTTTATTGGCTGTTGGATTTTACAAGACAGTTTTACATTCAGTAGTTTGCCATTGCTTTCTTAACAGCTGTCTCATACATACCATTGAAAACAACACAAGCGAAATGCTTTCAAATCACCTGCAGCTGATGTTGAAGCCTCGACTCAGTACATCAGGGGAATTATGAAGCTGTATCGCTAACCGCACTAACTGTCAGATATGAAAATAGGAAAAATAGCCAGTTCAGATGGAATCACAATACAGTAATTAGAACTACTGGGAGAATTTGGAATATAAATATTAACTAAACTGTTGAATATTAACATATATATCTAATTATATGCTGAAATCTGTATTTATAGCTCTGCCCAAATGACCAGGAGCCATTGATTGCAAAGAATTTTGTACAGTCTTATGAGATTGATAGTCTCATAATCTCATAAACCATGCCACCAAACTTCTACTGAGAATTGTAATGCGAATGGGAAGGTAAATAAAGATGGAAATAACTGAAATAATGTATGGAAGTTTGGAAGGGAAAGGGAAAGCAATGTAATATTAAGAGATGAAAGACATGAAAGGAATACAGGATGAAGATTATAATGTAAACAACCTACTCTATCGAAACGAAACAGTATTGATAGCTTAAAACAGACGATCGACAACATAACTTTCGGAGATTGTAGTTATATAGGGTGTGGAAAAAAAGGACTTTCCTTGATTATCAAGAAAACAGAAGCAGTGGTTAAATTGTAGAAAAAAGTGTGATACAACAATAGAAGGGAAAATGCTTAACTAAGTTAATACATTCAGATAACTAGGTTCAATCATGTTTGATGGAAGATGCGTGGCATAGATTTAAAGCACAATAAGTTGCATGTCCCTTTACAAGATGTCACATTCAACCCTATCCTAGCTTTTCTCCCCATTGGCTTTCTGAACAGCTGATGCTCTTACCATTGTGAAAATAGCGCAAAGGCGTCTGCTTCCACATTGCCTGCGGTCAACTTTGAACTTAGTAGGTTATGATTGTGAAACACCCATAAACCACAGATGCCAGCAGAAGCAGAATAGGCCAATTGAGTTACATTTCTGAAAATGAAAGTTATCGTATGCAAAGAGTCATTATCATTGAATGTCAGAAAGAGAGTGCCGGAAAATTATATAGAACCTATTTTGCTGTATGGCACTGACTTATGAAACGTGAATGAACAAGTTAGAAGGAGCTAGGAGGCAGTAGAGATGTGGATTCCGAGACATATGTTGCTAATACTTTGGACTGATGGGGTAACCAGTGAGTGCCTGGAAAAGGCTGAATAAAGTAGAACATAAGATACAAATATAAGGAGGGTGTTCTTTGGTCAACCAATACTGGTGAAGGGGTTATGAGCACAATTCATAATCCATTTGAAACAGCGGCAGGCGATTTGGAAGCAATGATGGGTTGTGGCAGTCCTTTATGAGCGTATGGTTGCACTGCGCATGGGTTCCTGGACTTCTGACCCCTGTATAATTACACCTGGGTTGCCACAGGGATCTGCCATGTCCCCAGTGCTCTTTAATGTCTACACCACAGCCTTGCTGTGATTTTAATGAAATTGTATGAGTGCAGGTTGTTCAGAAAGCAATGACAAAACTATTGAATGTAAACTTGCTAAGAAATCACAAACAGCCAAGGTTGACTGCGACATCCTGTAAAGGATATGCATCTAACTTCTTTGGTCATGCAATGAGAACAGCATTGGAAAACATTGTGATGACTGGAAAGATGAAAAGAAAGTGGCAGGCTTGAGAAATAATAATACATGTTCTGGGATGTGGCATGGAGGGATATCATTAGTAGAATTGATACAGAACACCAGGGACTGAGATTTGTGGCGATGCAGGGCACATGATGATTAGTATACCTACTTCCATTAGCCCTTTCCCAGGCTTCCAGTCCTCTGACAGTCTGAGGCATTTGATACACTCATCTCAGAAACCACATCCCCATTGCCTCCCAACTCTTTCTAATTTGTTCACATTCCAAGATTAATCCAGTGATCATAGACTAGGAAGGGAATTGGAAATGTATTTGCATTCAGGATCAGTGAGTTCTACAACTATTGACATTGTGCGCTTCATTTACTAAGGGTAAACAGCACATAATAGAGTGTATAGATAATTATATGTTATGTCAATTCTGCATTTGTGACCATTTGGTTGAAACATGACATGTAATATTACAAAAAGACATGTCGCTGTTTTTTTTTTTTTTTTAAGGGTAGGATAGAGATCAATCAAGAAAAGGCCAAAAAAGGAACAAAACTTGAGAAGGAACAAGAGGTAAATATTTTAACTATAACTGAGCGTAGCATTTTAATGTGTGTATGGATGGGTGTTGCAGAAAAGAACATTAAGTCCTTGCCATAATGATCAACAGTTACGATGTTTTTGAGTCGTGTATATGGCGGTGATTTATGAGCAAATTCAGGAATAAAGTATCTAGAAGCCATATAATTACAACATTGGGTAAAAGTAGTCAGTCCCCTAGCTGATGCTGCTGTTGGAGTGTCAAGTGTTAGGCCTTCACATATTCTGGGCCATGGCATATGAGGTGCGGTGGACAGTTAGTTCCCTTTCTTCTTGGGCAATTCTCAGAATATTCTTAAAATTGTCAGGTATACATTTTTATGAGGCTGCACAACCCGAGGGCTGTATTAATTGGGAGAAATCATCCTGCTTCTGCTGGGGATTGAACCTGGCCCACTGTCTTGGCAGGTTAGTGCACTAATGTCTACCAGAGTATAGGTGGTCTCCGTGGCAATGTGGTCAAGCCGCTTGCCTAGCATTCAGAAGGTCATGGGTTTGTTTTTTGACTATGTCATTTGTTTCACACGTGTAGTTTTTTCAGAGACCCCTGGTCAAGGATAGCTAAATCCAGGTGTCTGGTTGCCATGGCACTTGAAGATTTTTACCTAGTGCATGAGTTTTCAATCATTTACTTAAGACTATACTAAAATAAATATACTGGTTCCTGAAAAAAAGGGGGAGGCTCCTGGATTATGTTTTTCTACCTACGCCCCTGGGAAGTCGTTGCTGAAGCTATGGAGCTCTTGCTTTGTGCAATTCTTTTAGTTTTGACAGGCTGCTCTAAAAAGAGACAGAGCCGTGTTGGATAAAACCTGGTTCAATGAAGGCAATCCACTTGTTTAAACCTTTGAACAACAGTATTTTAAACTGCATGACGAGCATGATCAGTGGCTCAGCTAGGCATCTGATGAGATGCAGAGATGTTTCCAAGGCACCAGGGCCAGGTTCTATACTGGCCAAGACCTACTAGCACGTCCTCGCCGTGTGTCCTGGGCAACAGGTCCCTTCGGGGTCCTGGCTAAAGTCAGTAGGATCGCTGATTCTTCTGAAGTGGGAGAGTATCTGCCTGCACGGCGAGGAACCACCAGTCTGCACACCAATAAGCCAGACATGGGACAACGGATACTCACGCAAACCTCAGTCCAGTATGACATCACACTGATGTTGGATAACAGGATGTCTCCATCCAACATACAGGACTTCGCGCTGGAGTTCACAGCCAGCGAACTCAAGCAAGCAAGGCATCTGATGTTGTTGATCCAGCAGTGCTTGGACACTTGCCCTTTGACACAAGGAAAACATTTGAAGAAGATGATGAAAAATTTGGCGGGAAAGTGTCTAAGTTTATAAAATTATGGGTTCATTGAATATACAGATGATAATTTGGTTCATCTGTTAGCACAAATTGATGCTAAGATTAAGTCAGCATTAAATTACACAGGCATATGTAATGCCGATGTAAGATCAGCATTAAATTACACATGTATGTAACGGCGGTGTAAGATCAACATTACATTACAGAAAGTCAATATTAGATTACGTGATCATAAAGGATTGAGACAATAAGTCATGAGTTAAAATGTTGAGCATGTGTTTATACGTTACAAATGTAACTGCATTGTTTCTCTAGTTTTGTGTGTGTTGTGATCACTTATTTCATTATCCGAGACCGAGTGAGAAATGATGTTATCAGACAGACAATGGGATCAACATCTAGTGACACATATATTGAAAGGCAGAAGATCAAATGGTTTGGCCATCTCATTAGAATACAACACCATCAACTACCAGCACTGTCCCCCACATAAAAAAGATCTGCTACGAGAGCAAGAGGATGCCCGGAAAGAAAATGGATTAACGACATCAAAGACATTTTATATTCACATGGAATGACACTATCCAGTGCCACCCATCAGGCACCGGAACGCCAGTTATTTTTCCCCATGATAGCAAAAATGGAAGATGATGATGACTTATTTCATTGTATGGCATTGTCAATGTTGTTTAGTGTGTTGCTTATTTGCAGTCTTAAACTAAATTATGTTGCATTGTAGCTAATGAATGCTCTCGATTCTATCCGTGTGCAGAATTCCTTGCAGCAGTATGAGCAAGTTACACATGACCTGGAGTTTGCCAGAGAGCTCCACAAACAGTTTGGGCAGATTATACAAGAGGTAGTTATTAAAATCAATATCTTTCAGTAGTATATTTTAAACATAGAAGACAAAAAATAGGTTGCTCAATGTATTGCCTTCCATGTTTCGTTGTATCTCATCAGGTGCATAATGCATTATATAGTCAAAAATCTTAAAAGTCGTGAACCGAAAGACATAGCCCGGAATCAAACCCACATCAAAGCATGGGGCAGGCGGCTTGACCACTTCGCCACGGGGACTCATAATGCATTATAATACTACATACATTGTAGGTTACAATGTTACTATTCTTTGCTTCCTTCAGGAACAGCTGTCTCTTTCAACATACATTGTGGGTTACAGTGTTACTATTCTTTGCTTCCCTCAGGAACAGCTGTCTCTTACAACATACATTATGGGTTACAATGTTACTATTCTTTGCTTCCCTCAGGAACAGCTGTCTCTCAAAACATACATTATGGGTTACAATGTTACTATTCTTTGCTTCCCTCAGGAACAGCTGTCTCTCAAAACATACATTGTGGGTTACAATGTTACTATTCTTTGCTTCCCTCAGGAACAGCTGTCTCTCAAAACATACATTGTGGGTTACAATGTTACTATTCTTTGCTTCCCTCAGGAACAGCTGTCTCTCACAACATACAGTGTGGGTTACAATGTTACTGTTCTTTGCTTTGCTTTTGAATGAACAAGTCCTTCAAGAAACAAATGAAGATTGTAAACTGATTAGAATCATTAGACGTAGACAGTAAAAAAATTTTGGGCATGTTATGAGAAGAAATGACTTGGAGAACTTGGTGTCAGCTGGCAAGATCGAAGGGAAGAGACCAAGGGGAAGGCCGAGAAGTAAATACCTGGATGGCTTGGCCACATGGCATGGTCGAGACACGAACACTGAGTTGATCCATGACTCGGGTGATCGAGTGAGATGGCTGAACATGGCCGCCCACATTTACCGGCATGGCATATGATGGATGGTTCTTTGCTTCCCTCAGGCACAGCTGCCTCTTACAACATACATTGTGGGTTACAATGTTACTGTTCTTTGCTTCCCTCAGGGACAGCTGCCTCTTACAACATACATTGTAGGTTATAATGTTACTTTTCTTTGCTTCCCTCAGGGACAGCTGCCTCTTACAACATACATTGTGGGTTACAATGTTACTGTTCTTTGCTTCCCCTGTTGGCCCTAGTAACACATGGGCGGTTAAAAAACATTAATGAATGAGAGGTAGGGTAAGATAATTAATGTACTTCATATACAGTCACAGGCTCTGTTGCAGAATATATTTGAGGAAATAGTGGCAGTGCAAGACAACCTTCATGTGGAAGACTATGTTAATCAATCAGGTGCCATCTCCACAATAAATGTTGGATGTAATGAATCTTCAACTCTCTCTGCGTCCCATCCCTGTTGTATACACTGACAGACAGGATGATTATTGTACAGTATCTCCTGCAAGGTCGGTCGTTCAGAAAGCAATGGCAAACTCATTCATTCATTCATTAGCATGTCCTTTGCAGAACCTCGTTCCCATAATAACCTTCCGGAAAACTTCTCGATCACAAGCAAGATGTCCCATGTCTGATACACCAATCTGGAGATCATCCGCCTCATCCTGCACCCATCTTCTCTTGGGCCTTCCTCTTCCTCTCTTCCCAGACATACCCCTCCATTATTGTTCTCTCCAAACTTACATGACGTTTCAAGTGACCAAAATATTTCAATTTTCTCTATTTTATTGTCTTTAAAAGCCAACCTTCTTCAATATTTAGCTCCTGAAGTATTGATTCATTTGTTCTTTTCTTTACCCAAGATATTCTGAGAACCTGTCTATAACATTTGTATTCAAAGGCATTTATGCGCTGTTCAGCTTGTTTAGTAGTGTCCAGGTCTCACAGGCATATGTTGTAATGAGAAAGATGCATGCTCTTAATAATCTAATTTTTGTAGATCTATACTCCATAATTTATTCCTTTGTTTTAGTCTTTGAAGAGCAATTGATAGTCGTCTTTTAATTTCTTTCATTGTGTCACCATTGTTGGTAATCAATGACTCAAGATATTCAAAATTTTCCACCACCTCCAATCTTTCCTCATTAACATATATTTCTTTCTCCATAGTAGTTTTATCTGCATGCATGCAAGACATTAACAGTAGCTGGAAAATGCTGGTGTTGACTGCAATGTCCTGTAAAAGATATGCAGAAAAAAAATATAATGTAAGCATCAATGGTATCTTTTATTTAGAATTTTATGTTTATGGAATTGGCTTGAAAATTGCTTGTCCCAGGGGAAACCGATGTAGAACTATTTTTGGGGAAGGTAAGGTGAACTATGTGTAGATTTTTCAGTAATTTTAGTTTTGTTGTATTTTTCAGCATGAGAAGATGATGAAGAAGCAAGCAAAAAGGGAAAAAGCAGAACGGCAAGCACTGGAGATCAAGAGAATTAGTGAAATCCTCCAGCTTCAGACCTTGTTCGATTCATTGGGGGGCGATAAAGTCAGGGAGGACTTTAAAACAGGAAAGCATGGGGCTGTGGTATGTTTTTGTTTATTGTTGCAAAGTTCATTTTGAATAAATTGTTCTTTCTGAGTGACAGATAAGTAGTTGTTTTTTTATTTGGTGTGTTCACTTGCTTTGAACTCAAGCATAGTCCATACATGTGCTTTTGCTTCTAGTGCACTGGACTGATTTTTGGGTATTAATTAGCTTTACCAGCTTCCCTTGCCATCAGGCAAACTGACTCCGACTTCAGAGGTACTTGTTCTTCTTCTTTCGTTTGCTATGAGGTACTTGTAATGTTAACACCCCCCCCCACACACACACACACAGACACCCCCCCCAGGACAAAAAGTTAACATTTTAGTCCATCTGACCAATGTAGGGGTTAAACCCGCTACCTCGGCATCAGCACACCAGATGTTTAAGAATAAGCACTCTTATCCATTCGGCCTTGCTGATGTGGTTCATGTGCATTCAGATTAAATTAGTTGCTGTTTTCACATGGAAGGTTGGTTGCAACAGATAATCTGCATTTTCTCTTTCTCAGTTTTTCCTTCTTCAGCAATAATGTTTGCTATACGCCTCTTCTGGTATGGGTCACAAACTGGACAGTTCGCCTGAGGTCTTCCATGGTACTGTACAGTTTATCTTGAAGTATCTTGTTTTCAGCCATATCTCTGCCTGGCAAAGTCAGGGCAGTCTTGTAGTATTTGCTTTAGGGTTGGGTTTGGTGCTTCACATTTGCAAATGGCAGAGTCAGTGAGATCCATTCCCTATGATAATTCTTTTCCCTATTCTTCTTTTGATGTTATCTTCCTATTTAAACCGATGTGTTCCTTTTGCATGCTTTCTCTTAATTTTTCCCTCTACTATAGTTTTCAGCAGAATATTGTCTTTTTATGCACCCAAAATATTTAATTTCTTTAAACTCAATCATGTGCAGTATCTTTTTTATTTCTTCACCTGATGCAGGTTTTGACTGAGGACAATCTTAGTCAGTTGGACGAGTTGTACCAGGCCATTTCTCCTTCTCGAGATGACAGTGGAGATGAATATCCGCAGCGTCTCACATTAGCTGCTGAGCATTTAGTCAACATTCTGGAAGGGAAGGATCGCCAGGTGGTGGGCACAACATACAAGGAGATCAAAGAACTCATCACTCTTATTAATGAGTGCGGTTACTTTGAAAGAGCCTGCAAAGCTCAGACAGAAGATGGTATGTACTTACTGGCTGTCTTTATTTCTGTTTTTGTCTTGGTCAACAAACATGAATTTGAATGTCCTGCTCATGTGGCATAATTATCCTGTAAGCATATATAAATGAAATGTGTAACTGCGATGAAGCTTGCACATGTAAATGGTTTGAAAACAGAGTGTAGGTTAGTTTTACAATATTAGAATTACAACAAACAGGATACTGCAATAACAAACCTTCATGGAAATAGAAATGACACTAAAGTAACTTTTGTTTTTGTTTGGTTTGCATATTCTTTACAGGACATCGCTGTCAACATCAACATCTTTCAGCTGATTGTTGATTTCTTGGCAAGATTACACTCAGTAGTTTGCCATTGCTTTCTGAGCGACTGGCTCACATACCCCGTAAGTTACCAACGTGGGGAAAACCGCTACCGATTCTCGCGCACGTCACGTTACTCACGAGAGTATACAGGATTACGGAGAAAGTCATGTAACTTCTAGACCAGGGAGACCGGCACTAAAGTAACTACCTTCATCATTATCATCAAGTGCCTGCTGACTGACGTGGATGATCATGCTTCTCCACATCATGCGATCTCCGACGGCATGTCTTCTTCATTGTTCGTCTAATATTTTAGTTTCAGATGTAATTGCATTGTGGTAGTTTACAGCAGAGCTGCGATATTTGCCCCTTTCGGCTAATACATCTGACTTCTGCTGGTGTTTGTTGATCAGGTTAGCCTTCCTGGTTATTTCAAGGGACTTTTCACAGTCAAAAGGTGTTAACAACATCTTTGTCCCTCTATCCACCCTTGGTACACCACCTGGCTCATCAAGGACAGCTGCATACATGCTGGTCGGCGTCATGGGAAGGCAGAGTTTGGACATTGATGACACCCACACTGATCAGTCCAGTGAGGCTTTCCACCAAGTGAAGTGAATTTGCTAGCCAAATAATTTTTCTTTCGGAAGCCTCCAAGACACTTTTCCACTTGTATGCCTGGGGCCTGCATTGTTGCAGATAGGGGGCATTATCTTTCTTTCAGTTTTGAGAGACAGGTACATAAATGCATGATCTTCTCTTGGAGCACCAGTATTTCGTTAGGTTGTCATTTAGTAGAATTTTTGATTGGTGGATATTTAAACCTGTTATCTAATAGTAACATTTGACGGACATTAAAACCATTTTGTCAATTTAGTAGCTAGCACAATTGATTGACATAATTTACTCATGATTAGGGTTTGCGCTGATGAGTGCCAGAATAATTCTTGATCACAACATCTTTAGGTGCCACAAATTCTTAAATCCCCTGCCAGTTTGGTTTTGGTTAGAGATGACCTTTTATCCGTGGTGCACGATGTGGACGTATGGCAGAAGTCTTACAAGGGGATCCATAAAATCAGCACAGGGCCCTTTATACACACCTCAACGGCCTTAATCCTCCCCCATGCCCGTGACCAAAGTCACCACACCACCAGTGGCATGTATACAGACACAACATAGCCAATGTCCTTTCAGCATGAATGAGCAAGATAACAAAATGTGCAGGACGTTGATGGTGCTTGCTTATTTATTGCTCTTTTGAGGCATCATTTGTCAGTGTCCTAATATTTGATTACTCAATGTGAGATGCCAGACATCTGATAATTGGAAGTTTCAAGTCTTTTGAAAGTTGTACATTATTTGTGTGTGTGTGTGTGTGGGACATGCATTGACAGTAAGTAAACTGTATGGTTGCACAGTTTGTTCAATGTAAATAATCCTAGCATAAAGGTAGAGGTAAACCCATGGCAGATGCTACTGTTGAGGTGTAAAGTGTTAGGGAAAAAAAACAAATCCCTGAGCAGGGATCTGCTGCAGGCACGTGAAGTGTTAAACCATCACATTTTATAGACCTTAGTGCACAGAGGCATCCTTTGAGAGGACTGGGTTCAAATCCTTGTTAAGGCGTGGATTTTTTTCTGTCGGGGGTAAAAAGAAAATCTTAACTTGCACAGTTCGCGGCAACTGCACTAGCGGCCTTAATTCCTCAGGCCCAATACCCCACTGCCCTACCCTGCAAGGTACTATAGACAGTAGATGGCGGTTTGATAGTACATAGAGGAACAGGAGGCCAGTCTTTCCCTTCAGTAGTGAATGCCGAGAGATGACATTGAACCCTCATCTGGCCACACTCATGCCATTGTCAATGTGATATCCTAACCATTACACTATCACTGTGAAGTGTTAGACCCTCACACATTCTAGGCCAAGACATAAGAGTTGATGTGGTCAGTGCCCTTGCTTGTCACCTTTTATTCCCTGAAATTCAGCATTAGTTACTGTAATAATAGGCCTTACTTTTGGTGATAACACAATGATACCTTGTTCTTTGCCAAGTTGTTGAAGAGCCTGCTCAGGATACAGAACAGTTTGAGGACACGACAGAAGAACCTGCTGAGGAGGAAGAAATTACTACGGATGAGCAAGATCTGAATGGTGAACAGCAGCCCATAGACCTGACCATAACAAATAATGATGAAGATCAGACCAACCAGGACTTGGCGACAGATGTAGGTTCAACATTGTTCTCTTCATGCATTTATAGGGTAGTTGTTTAATTGTTATTATAGAATTTGGGGGAGGATTTCATGACCACAAACCTAATTTTCGGAGTTAGTGACCTTTCTACATATTCAGCTTGGTTGTTGTTTCAGCTCCATCAAGTTTGGCTCATCAGTCCAATTTTCCATGCAGTCTATTGAACCATTTAGTTTACTGAACAATGCTGCAGTAATTAATTATTGTTTGAGAACTTTTCTATTGCTGTTAAAGGGGCAGAGCTTAATTATACAAATATTCCAGATAAATTTGTTTGTATTTCTCACTCCTGAACTAAGTTGTCACCAAGATATGTGGGATTTCTGCCGTTTGATTATGCACAACTGGGAATTTTTTTTAATGGCACCGTAAAAAATGTCCCTTCATGTTACATAGCAGATGTTTCATTGTTTATATATATATAAAATATGTGCTATCAAGTTAAGATTGAAAAGATGTAAAATGTGATGATGTAATTTTACAAATATAAGTGTATTTGTATGAATTTTGTGTGTGCTCCATAGTCACTTTTTGTTTTGTGATATTATATGTTATTATTTTTACAACTATTCAGTCTCTGGTCATATTTATCCTTGTTTGTTGATAACTTTGCTTGTTTTGGTTATGACATTTTGTTTTTCATTCACAGCCCTTGAGCACACTGGAACAAGATGCATTCTTTGCACCCAGTAGCCAACCATATGAGGCTGAAGTAGAGCCTCAGTATTCCCAGCCAACCCACACAGCAGCACCACGGATTCCAGATTTTCAGTCTTTCACAAACAACCGACCATTTCAGTTCATTCAAGCCTCATATGTCATGCCAGAGTCAGCAGGTGCATATGCAGCTAGTTCTGTATTTATTTTGTATTTTCAAAGTTGACATTTATTCTGACATTGTCATTAGCTCAGTCTGAAGACTGTTGAAGTCATTTTATCATGTCATTCCACTATCCTTATGCTAAGACCCTAATGACCTTGCATTTTTTTGGATATTTTTTATTTACCCCTGGATTTTCCCCCTCTAGTATTTTCAGTAGTCACCTGTATATTACAGGGGTACATAAGGGAAGAATAGAATAGCAACATTGTGACCTACCATGCATGTCCTAAGAGGCAAATGAGGATTGAACGTGAGACTAGCTGCCTCATGCTATAGAAATCTAGCTGCAGAATCCAACCAGTTATAATCCAACTGGTTATAATCTAACCGGTTATAATCAAACCATGAGCAAGTCCATACATGGATTGGTGTGAGTTGATTATGGGCTTATGCTTTATTAAAAAGTAAAATGCAGAAGAGAAGATTTCTAGTAGTCGACTACATCTTATCTTGTGACCAAGTCTGATTTTTATATATTTAAACAGTTGTCTGTTCTATCCTTTTGAATTTAAACTATATTCATGTGGTTTTTTTTTCTGTTCAGGTCACTCTTTCAATTTTGTTGAAGCTCATCTCAGAAGCTTCCAGGTGTTTTTGTACTTCTTATGTAGAGTTCATGTTTCAGCGCTGTAAAATATCTATACCAGTGGTTTTCAACTGGTGGGGAATTATAGGGTTTTCTGGGGGGGGGGGGGGGGATTAAGATTATTTCAAGATCGCTTTAATACAAGAACCAGTTACTTGATATTGCTTTTCCCTCTTTTATGGTTCTGTACTTCTCGCCCTAATGAAATTCGTTTTATAACGTAAGTAGACCCCCACATCACGTTTTATGTAGATGTCTAGACTTGTTCTATAGTATGTCCACATTTGTTTGCCTTCATTCATGATCAATTATTTTGAAAACTGTCTGTTGCATCGTTATGAAATTTTTCAAGATCGCTTTAATACAAGAACCAGTTACTTGATATTGCTTTTCCCTCTTTTATGGTTCTGTACTTCTCGCCCTAATGAAATTCGTTTTATAACGTAAGTAGACCCCCACATCACGTTTTATGTAGGTGTCTAGACTTGTTCTATAGTATGTCCACATTTGTTTGCCTTCATTCATGATCAATTATTTTGAAAACTGTTGCATCGTTATGAAATTTTTCCAGCCGTCTTATATTTACCCCCACCCAAGGAATATGTCTTTGATAGGTCCAAAAACAACTTAAATCATTGAAAGCGGCGACATTCCTTTGATGTTTTTTCCCCTTAACAACTAGTGATTTCTCGCTAAAAAAGTTATGTTTACGGTAATGTGGACCTGCAAATTCAGATGACAAACAAAGGCGTATCCGGATTCGTATGGGAGTGGGTGCAATGAAAGAAGTAGCTTACATTCGACAGGGTCGGCTGCATTGCACTGGGTTTTATCCCATATGGCTCAGTTTCTTTCCGCAGCGCGGAAAGCGTCGCACAAAGCACGAACTCCGTAGCTCCAGCGACGACCCTCGGGAGTCTCCGAAAAAAATGCACTCTTGAAATGAATGACGCGGCCCGGAATCGAACATACAACCTTCGGAGCCCGAGTCAGACGGCTTGACCACTTCACCACGGAGAATCCCGAGAGGGGTGCGATGTGTAATATTAGTAAAGACAGAATTTACAGAGGCACGGGGTAAATAATTTGTAAATTAACAGGAAAGTAGAAGGACTATATTTCTTACCTTATTTTTCATTTCCTTCTTGTTTCTTCAGCTGATGCTGTAATGTTAAGGGTCTGCAATTTGTCTGAATAGTTGGAGCAAAATATCCCAGTAAGTGTGTACGTAGATTAAGTTCTGCGATCTGCTCAGACCTTAATCTGTGTCGGACGATTCCAGTAGGTTGACGATTGCTCTCGGTTGCATAGAATTCAATCCATCCTTTCTCCAATAGTCCTTTTCCTCTTTCAACACATGGTCCAGACGTTTTTTCCAGTACCTTTTATCAATATTTAATAGCGCGGACAGACAGAAAGGTAAGTAGGTAGGTAGGCAGAAAGGTAGGTGGCTGGCTGGGTGGGTCGGTCGGTGGGTGGGTGGATGGGTCAACCGGCAGGCAGGCAGGCAGATAGATAGATATATGTCGGTCGGTGGGCGGGCAGGCAGGCAGGCAGATAGATAGATAGATAGATAGATAGATAGATAGATAGATTAGATAGATATCGGTCGGTGGGTGGGCCGGCCGGCAGACAGACAGACAGATAGATTAGACAGACAGATAGATAGATTAGATAGATAGATCCGGGAAGGTTAACCCGGTCAACAAATGCCCGCAGAAGTCGGATGTGTCGGCCTAACGGCGCAAGAACGCAGCTCTGCTGTAAACAGGCACAACGCAATCACATCCGAAAAAAAACTCCGGATGAACGAAGAAGAAGAAGAAGATAGATAGATGTCGGTCGGTGGGCCGGCAGGCAGGCAGGCAGACAGATAGATAGATAGATGTCGGTCGGTGGGTGGGCCGGCAGGCAGACAGATAGATTAGACAGACAGATAGATAGATAGATTAGATAGATCGATATCGATCCGTTTACTCAAGCCCAATGCATGCATTGTTCTTTTTTCGGAATTTGTAATAGTATAAAACAGTATTACAACCACACGGAATGACACTATCCAGTGCCGTCCACCGGGCGCTGGAACGCAAATTATTCCTCCCCAGGACGCTTGACGGCAGAAGTGGAAGAAGATGATGATGATGATGATGATGATAAAAGTTTCTTGCGATCAGCTTCTTGACAAAAATATGTGTACAACTTCATAGCGATTCTTTGAAGTGTACAATTTTGCATTAAAGCCCACTGAAAAATATTCACACATTTCAATGTTAGCGATAAGTGGTAAGATTTAAAAAAACAAACAAAACATATTAATCAGGTTTCATGAAATAACCCACATTTTGAGACACCTCTGAACAGTCTTAGTTTGAACAACGCGGGGAGTTGGCAAAAGGCCAATCCCGTGAAAACACGTACAATATTCAAAATTGAGCCCTGATTGTCTGGCTACGCTGTAATACATTTAAAATTATGAATTTCATGTCAGACTCGTAAATTATATATGTCATATAAACAAACTTTGAAATCTGCTGTAAAATCTCCAGAACAAAAATTGTTTTGTTGGGTGGACATAATGATAAGGTTATATACTAAATTTCATAATTTTCCCTCAGTTGGTTACTGAGATATTGATGTTTATATTGCGGCAAACAAATGTGGACATACTATAGTATGTGTTATTAAATTTAGCTTCCATTTTTATGTATACTGTGTAAGGGTAATTTTCCCTCAGTTGGTTACTGAGATATTGATGTTTATATTGCGGCAAACAAATGTGGACATACTATAGTATGTGTTATTAAATTTAGCTTCCATTTTTATGTATACTGTGTAAGGGTGGGGGGGGGGGATTTATAGGGAGGAAATTCGAAAGGGGGGAAATGACGTTCTGAACATATGGTGAAGGTGGGGCATGGGCCAAAAAAAGGTTGAGAAACACTGATCTATACATAACAGCTCAGATTTCATCTTTGTACTCAAAATATGGTCAAGAATCGCTATAACCTTATTTACTGTATTATTGGAGGTCCTGTGTTTAGTTTGTCTAGGCACTATAATTTTTTGACCACCTGACTCTGATCAACCCATCCTCAAAATTGGTACCAGAACATTTTCAGGGAGGTAAAGTGACCTGTGTGATGTAATATACATCATCCATGTGCTATTAAATCCAGAAAATCTGAGCTTAGCACCAGATCCCCAATATTCCAGCAGGTTATTAAAATGGGGGGGGGGGGGGGGGGGGGTCCTCTACCTTGAATTATTATTGAAGCAGAGTTATCCCAACAAATATCTGTCAAGGACTAGGCACAGTTTCAGCTCGGAACAGAACAGGCACTTTTCTGAATTTGGGATTCATATGTGTGTGTGTATGTATGTTTCATGTCTGGTTTTTTATTGGGTGTGTAACAGCCGGTTTCTGTGGCCAAAGGCTTGCGAATGCGATTCGTGAGCCGCTTACCAGACGTTCGAAGCGCAGCCGTGATCGATTTGTGCAGCAGACTGTCGCATTGTGTTACAAACGTGTTGGTATGGGAGCCGGTCATTCAGAAACCAATGGCAAACTACTGAACGTAAAATTTGCTAGTACACGAAAAGCAGCTGAAAAATGCTGATGTTGACTGCAACGTCCTGCAAGGGATATGCAGCATTTAAAAAAACAGCTGAAAAATGGTTGATATGTAGCATTTCTCTCTGTCTTGGTGTTTACGCAATAAGTGGACCTTTGCATTTAATGGCAACAACAAAAACTTTCCACTTCAATCAGTTCATGACTAGGAATAGTAAATTATAGTTATCCTATACATTTTAGCTTTGGCAACTCTCCACCAGGCTTATCTGGACTTTACTTACTGGCCATCTTGACAGACGATAGTTGTTAATTGTGCTTAAAACAAGTCATAATAACTACAACCCGTAGTAGGGACTAAGGATGAAGTTATACTGCTTTATTGCACAAAGTCTGGGCTCAATTGTGGAGACCATGAGTTGTGTCTGGAAATCTTAACTTTGTGTGTTAGAAGTGATTTTGACTTTTCGGAAACTTATGTGTACGAAGTGAGACTCGTGTGCATGCCATTTGATGTTAAGCCCATATTTCTAATGACTGATTGATAAATGTGGATAGATGGTAAGCATTTCATTGATTGCCTTTACGTTTCCACAACTCTGGTACTAATTTTATGAGGCTGGATGGAATTTCACAGCAGGATAATCAGAAACAATTTAACCCCACCATCTTTGGGAATTAAACCCAGGACCTGTAAGGTTGCAGGAGAGTGTACTGACAACTAGCCTGCCATAGTTGATTATTACAGATATATTTTCTAACAGCACCGGGAATAGTTGACCCAGCAGTGATTGTTGCCCAGCCGGCAGGCAGTTCAGGCTTACAGTTCATGTCTCAGGGATTTGACACGGTTCCCCAAGTAACACTGCAGCAGCCAGCCCAACAGCCAGCCAGCACTACAGGTGTGACTGACTTGACCCAGCAGACTCCATCATCTGCAGTCCAGCAGTCACAAGCACCCCAACAGATGACTCCAGAGTACAGTTCTCAGTCATATTCCCAGCCTGTCTTACAGCAGGTATGTACCCGTCTTCATTCTAAAGGCAGTTCGCATTCCAATGTCATGCGTTTTTCTCTCAAGATTGTCCTTGCTCTTTGCACTTACTTTCCCAGCTCACTGGGTCCATCCATCCATCCATTTTGTGAAGAAAAAAAAAAGAAAAACTTTCCACCATGTTCACTCTGCTGTAGTAGCATTGGTTATAATTGTGTGGGTTTAGTTTCTCTTGTCTTCTGTGTCAGTGTTAGCTGACTTTTCGGATACTTACACTGGAGTTTCTTCTACCTTTTTTATATGCTCAGTCCAAAAGAGAGAAAAAAACAATGCCTGAGAATGATAGCTGATTAAAGGGGTCAAATGCAAGAGGATTGACTTGATTGTACCAGGTTCCACCTGATATGGCTCCATCTTCTTTCCGCAGTGTGGCTTGCTGAAAGTTGTACAGAGCACAAACTCTCTAGCTGCACTATGATTCCAGGGGGTTTCTGAAAAAAAAAAATTTCCCTTGTGTATCACATGATACATCCAGGTATCTGGAAAGGAACCCACAGCCTTCCTAACGTTTAGGCAAGCGACTTAACCACTTCAGCACAGAGATTCCCCAGGTGGTTGATGACATCCTTGACCACTCCAGCATCGAGATTCCCCAGGCAGTTGATCACATCTTTGACCACTCCAGCACAGATTCCCCAGGTAGTTAATGACATCCTTGACCACTCCAGCACCGAGATTCCCCAGGTAGTTAATGACATCCTTGACCACTCCAGCACTGAGATTCCCCAGGTAGTTAATGACATCCTTGACCACTCCAGCACTGAGATTCCCCAAGTAGTTGACATTGACCACTCCAGCACAGAGATTCCCCAGGTAGTTGATGACATCCTTGACCACTCCAGCACTGAGATTCCCCAGGTAGTTGATGACATCCTTGACCACTCCAGCACCGAGATTCCCCAGGTAGTTAATGACATCCTTGACCACTCCAGCACAGATTCCCCAGGTAGTTGATGACATCCTTGACCACTCCAGCACTGAGATTCCCCAAGTAGTTGACATTGACCACTCCAGCACAGAGATTCCCCAGGTAGTTGATGACATCCTTGACCACTCCAGCACCGAGATTCCCCAGGTAGTTGATGACATCCTTGACCACTCCAGCACCGAGATTCCCCAGGTAGTTGATGTTATCCTTGACCACTCCAGCACAGAGATTCCCCAGGTAGTTGATGACATCCTTGACCACTCCAGCACCGAGATTCCCCAGGTAGTTGATGTTATCCTTGACCACTCCAGCACAGAGATTCCCCAGGTAGTTGATGACATCCTTGACCACTCCAGCACAGAGATTCCCGAGGTTGTTGATGAACATCCTTGATAAATATTCAGAATGTGCAGTAATTTTCTTTCTTTGAACTATGTCTGTTAGAAAGAGGTTGGACATTATAATCTTCTCCTGAGTTTGTCTGGAATATTGTTTTGGATGTAATTGCGCTGTGCCTGCTTACAGTAGAGCTGCGCTATTTGCACCTTTTGGCCAACACATCTGACTTCTTCAGGCATTTGTTGACCTGGTTAACCTTTCCGGGATCTGGATCACCTAAGAACCAGGACTGTTTACATGTTTTTTTGTTTTGAAGAACAGATGGGTACCACCAAGTAGATCT
This sequence comes from Cepaea hortensis, assembly GCA_963921405.1. NCBI lineage: Eukaryota > Metazoa > Mollusca > Gastropoda > Stylommatophora > Helicidae > Cepaea > Cepaea hortensis. The sequence goes on along the minus strand of OY992876.1, from coordinate 167,942,782 downwards.
ATCTATGACTGAAATACCTTAATGGTTAGCCTACGCTGAGTGCTGATGTTTTCAACTTAGTACTTCTATGACCTACGGTTGGGTTGGGAGTTGATATGATTTTGTTGTTGATACAGCTTTACTGCTAATAGCCTGTCGATTTTGAGTTTGCATTTTCTTTTTATTTATTAGAACCTACAGCCAGAGGGCCTTTTCTCGGTACAGACTGTCACAGAAGTGCCCAGCCCATTGACCGCCCACACCACCATTATGGAGCAGATACGAGAAGTCTCTTCATATGAGATTCCACCTTCCATACCCATGCCACCATCACAGGTGAGCGATAAATTGCCAAGTTTTCAAGATGATATTGTTAAACAGGGATGGCCACTGTAGAATTGGGAGCAAATGAAAATGAACATAAAATGTGTCTGGGATTCTCATGCTGTGTTTCAGAAGGTATTTCTTAACTTGCTATGGGATGAATGGTTGGGTTATTTGAATATATCTCCTCAAGACATTTGGCAGATGTCCTTTCCAAGTCGTGTAAATTGCATAATGATGTGTATGGCCTTTATGGTGGTTGACATACAAGTAGCATGTTTTTGTTTTTTTTGGCCTGTTGCATAGTGAATCAAGTACTTTGGTATATTTAAATTGTGGTAATTTCTTACTTCCCAGTACTGGTGGCCCAGTACTTACTGGTTGAAAAATTAAAATTTGTTGCTGCAGTTGAGTTGAGACATTCACTAGAGCTTTTCTTAAGGTCAAATCTCAAGACTCTATCTCTTGTGTCTAACTGTCAATTTGTTTCCTTCCCCCTCATACCGCCTCCCCCTTCTCTCTCTCTCTCTCTCTCTCTCTCTCTCTCTCTCTCTCTCTCTCTCTCTCTCTCTCTCTCTCTCTCTCTCTCTCTCTCTCTCTCCATCTCTCTCTCTCACACACACACTCGCACACATGCATGCATGCATATGCACCTCTCTCTTCAAAGATAAAAGACCCTAGGATAGAAGAAAAGTGAAAAATAGAAGGAATTATTCTCATTGGTTCCTGATTACTAAAACTATATTCACTTAAAGTTACATCTGTCATTGTTGGTTCTGGTATTTTAGTCTCCCCGGGAAGGTTAACCCGGTCAACAAATGCCCGCAGAAGTCGGTTGTGTCGGCCTGACGGCGCAAGAACGCAGCTCTGCTGTAAACAGGCACAACGCAGTCACATCCGGAAAAAAAATCCGGATGAACGCAGAAGAAGAAGAAGTATTTTAGTCTGTATTCAGTCTCTCTTGTTGGATTTCACTGTTTACTTAGGATATTTCTGGTGTACTTGATGTCGAGGTCGGTTGTTAATTGCCAGAATGTTATTCCAGCAGGAACAAACCATAGAACAACAGCAGCAAGTGCAGGAGAAGAAATTTCAGATGAACGTCAGTGCCCCAGTATTCCAGTCCATGTATGCTCAGGTACTTTTGTTTTCATGGTTAACATGTCTAAGGACGAATATACGGCACATGCCCTTCATTTCAATTCAAATGTGGCGTGTTGATTGCAGTGGAGGTGTGGTTTCTGAGATGTATGTTGTGAATATCTTGGACTGCCAGAGTAACTAACAGTGAATGTCTGAAAAAGGCTAATGAAAGTAGAACAGTGTATATAAATACAGGAAGAGGCAAACAGCGTTCTTTGGTCATGTAAAGAGAGGCATTGGAAAACATTCTGGCAACCAGAAAGATCAGTGTTAGGAGAAGCAGGATCAGACTGACCAAAATGGTGCTGGATAGACCAGGCTGGAGGTGAAAGGAGGATGTGGTTAGTGTGAACGCCAGCTCAACCCAGGTCATCGGGGCCTTTGCATCCCTTGAGCAGCCATCAGAGTTTGTGTATGTGTGTATGGATTGTTTGATATGTAAAACAATTTTGGTGCTGCAGTGTGAAAATGCTGAAGTTTAATGCTTGATTGTAGTTTGGTCTGTAAAACAGTTTGGTGCCCGAATAATTTTTGAAGCGAAATGCTGAAGAAATTTAATACTACATTGTGCGTTATTGTTTTATCTGTAAAACAGTTTTCTGCTGCAATATTAGTTTTTTGATGTGAAAGGTTGCATTGCATTTGATTGTTTCATGTGTAAAACAAGTTTTATGCTGCAATATTAACCTGTTAAAGATAAATGCTACTGAAGTTTCATATTCCATTGTATGATTGAGAAGAAGTGTATCTTCTTCACCATGTTAGATTCAACTAACAGCACGCACATTGCGTCACCTGCCATCAAATGACTGCTGCTTTTGCTTTCTGATAGTGCTTGTCTCCCAGCTGTGCTGGCCCAGTAGTCATCAAACAGAAGAAAGCCACAGGAAAGTAGTCTCATAACTATGATGTAGAAATCCAGGCAATCCAGATAGCAACAGAGAAATGACTAAATACCAACCATGGTACACAGCCTGTGGTGCTATTGACAGATGCAACATCAGTACTTGAGCACAGCCTGTGGTGCTATTGACAGATGCAACATCAGTACTTGAGCACAGCCTGTGGTGCTATTGACAGATGCAACATCAGTACTTGAGCACAGCCTGTGGTGCTATTGACAGATGCAACATCAGTACTTGAGCACAGCCTGTGGTGCTATTGACAGATGCAACATCAGTACTTGAGCACAGCCTGTGGTGCTATTGACAGATGCAACATCAGTACTTGAGCACAGCCTGTGGTGCTATTGACAGATGTAACATCAGTACTTGAGGCACTCCTTTCTGAGAAATTGTCACTGTTACGGACACAACTTTCTGAGCTTGGCAGCCAGCGTAAGGTCACCATACAGTGGATATCATCTCACCATGGAGTACCCGGAAATGACAGAGCTGATCGATTGGCTAAGGAAGGAGCAATAAAAGAACAACCTGATGTACCCATTACATACCACCAAAAGAAAAGAATGATAAAATCAGTCAGAAAGCCACCAAAACCCCAAAAATCAAGACGACCACCACCTTATAGACAGACCAGAACAAATGTTATACTGCGCCTCAGAACAGGGCACAATAGATTATGCAACCACATGTATACAAAATTAAAGATTGGTGAATCAGCCATGTGCACATGAGAATTGCGCCGCAGACAGCAGAGCAATATTCCAAGACTGCCCAAAATACGACAAATCTAGGCAAACCTTCTGGCCTGGAGAAACAACAGTGGAAGATAAACTATACAGACCACTGAGTGAACTAAAAAAGACAGTTAAATTCATACAAGAGATAACATTGCAGTTATAGACAAATTTGAAGTGAACGAAAGAAGAAAAAGAAAGTCATAAAGACTTGATAAAAGTCATAAAGGCTGTTGATATATCATTGTAAAGAATATCCCATGCATCTGCAAACTAAAACGTGCTTTAATGCTTCTAGTTGCACATCATAATAGCCTTAAGTAGCCACTTCCTTGACAGAATTTTAAAAAAAAGCTTTCAGAGGAACATACATGTGTGTAAGTCTATAATGTTAATGCAGAAAACAAGGAGAGACAGTCACAACAGCTTCCTTAAAAAAAATCACTTCTTGGGCAGAAAGAAAGATTTATGGTGTAGTGACATGTGATGGGGTAGCGGGGTAGGGGTATCCCCTATCAAAGGAGAAGTAAGGCGCCTCCTTCCCTCCGCTAGCCTACGGGACACCCTTGGGCAAGGTGGAGTACCCGTTTAGCCCCCCGATCAGGGTTACGTGAAGCCATGGGTGCAGGTGGTGGATGAAGATGTAGAGCAGCCGACAGATAGTTGTAGGTTATGGTCTACACCTTCACGACGGTAGGCAGAGGATCTCCTTTTTTGAGGAGACAATGGCTACGGTCACTGACCAGTATGGTCACTGCTGGGAAGGAAAGCAATGGCAAACTACCTTCTTTACACATGCCAAGAAAATCATGTTGTGTTCACTTATCGATAATCAGAGAAACGGCGTAAATGGGTGCTCCATAGGAGCAGCCTCGCCCGGTAGGGATAGTCATGCGCACCAGGTGACTCCAGACCGTCAACAGGCTACTAGGTGCAAAAGATTAATATCATTGAAAGTAGGAACTTGGAATGTTAGAACAATGAATGCAGATGGAAAGTTGGAGGACATCAAAAAAGAAATGGAGAGAGAGAAGATTAACATATTAGGAATATCGGAAACGAGATGGAGAGGAGCAGGGATAAGGACAGGAGAGGATTGTAAGATTATTTACTCGGGGGGAGAAGAACAGCAAAGAGGTGTAGCCATTATATTAGATAAGCAAACATCAAATTCTGTCAAAGGATATTGGGCTGTGTCAGACAGAGTTCTATTAGTAAAATTAAACGGAAGACCTTTTAAAATAAATGTAATTCAAGTATATGCCCCAACAAGTGAAAGCAGTGAAGAAAGTATAGAGGCATTTTATAATGACATGGAGTCTGCTTTGAAGAACTGTAAAAAATCAGAAATAAATATCATAATGGGTGATTTCAACGCAAAAATAGGAAAGCAAAGCGATGGATACAGTGTAGGCAACCATGGTTTGGGAGAGAGAAATGAAAGAGGTTACAGACTTGTAGAATGGGCAAAAGAACAAGAATTGGTTGTAGGAAACACCTGGTTTAAACAACATCCTAGAAGATTATGGACATGGAGGAGTCCAGACAGCAGGATTAAAAACCAGATAGATTACATCCTGATGAGCAAAAGGTTTCGAAATGCATTAACAGTTGTAAAAACAGTTCCAAATGCAGACTGTTACAGTGATCACAGATTAATTACTGGCACATTGAGGGTAAAGTTAAAGAAAGTCAAGTATACAGCAGGAAACCCTAAATATGACTTGTGCAAATTGAAAACTGACAAAGAAATACAAGATAATTTTAACATAGAAGTAAAGAACAAATTTGATTTATTGTCTGATCTAGAGATCCTATTTCAAGATGTAGATGATCAATGGGAAATGCTGAAGAATTCAATCAGTTGTGCAGCAGAAAAAACTATTCCAAAAGTAAAGAAAGTTGGCCGTAAGACATGGATGACTGAAGAAATTTTACAACTAATGGAAACAAGAAGACAGAACAAAAATAATCCTGCCAAATATGAAGAAATTCACAGAAAAGTCAGAACCTTATGTAAGGAGGCTAAAGAAACATGGCTTGAGAAAAATTGCAGAGAAATTGAAAAACAACACAACAGTAAAAATGCGAAACTAATGCACAAAAGAATTCAGGAGATTACTAATCAAAGAACACGTACATCAGCAGGCTGCCTAAAGACAAAAGATGGAAGAGTCATAATAGAAAAAGATCAGATTTTACATGTATGGTCAGATTACGTGAAAAACCTTTATGACGATAGCAGAGACGAACAATATATTGTTCAAAATAACAATGAAGGGCCAGCAATTTTGAAGATGGAGGTTCAGAATGCTCTTAATCATATGAAATCTGGCAAAACCCCCGGTCCAGACAGCGTCACAACAGAAATGATTAATGCTTTAGAAGAATATGGAATAGATAAAGTTACCAGTCTGCTTAATACAATATATGATACTGGAAACATACCTCATGAGTTATGTAATTCTGTATTTATTGCAATCCCAAAGAAATCAGGAGCCTTGGAATGTGATCAACATCGAACAATTAGTATAATGAGTCACATCACGAAGATTTTGCTAAGAATTATCATGCAAAGAGTTAGGAGGAAAATACAACCTGAAATAGGAGAAGAACAATGTGGGTTTGTAGTAGGCAAGGGTACAGTAAATGCTGTGTATATACTGAGAACCGTAATCGAACGTTCTATAGAAGTAAACAAAGATCTACACCTTTGCTTCATTGACTACACAAAGGCTTTTGATAAAGTGAGACATGTCAACATGATAAGGATGCTTGAAGATCTACAAATTGATGGGAAAGACCTTAGACTTGTAAAAAACATATATTGGAAACAAGCTGCCATAAGAGTTGATAATGAAGTAAGCCAATATCAGCCTATTAAGAGAGGTGTGAGACAGGGATGTGTAATGTCTCCAGATCTGTTTTCCCTGTACAGTGAAAATATTTTCAGAAATATTGAAAATATGGAAGGAATCAACATTGGGGGACGATGCATCAATAACATTAGATATGCAGATGATACAGTCTTGATTGCAGACAATGAACAGGACCTGCAAAATTTAGTAGATGCGGTTGTTACACATAGTGAACAACAAGGGTTAGAATTAAATTGTAAAAAGACACAGATTATGGTCGTCACTAAGAAGAACGAAATACCACAGTGTAATATACAAGTAAATGGGAATACTCTTCAACAAGTGAATAGGTACAATTACCTCGGAACAGTAATAACATCTGATGGGAGATGCCTTGAAGAGATTAGAACAAGAATCGCCATGGCAAAAGTAGCCTTTAGCAAGATGAAAAACATACTGACCAATAAAAAGATGTCAATTGAAACGAGAAAAAGAGTGTTGAGATGCTACATAGAACCTGTACTTTTATATGGATGTGAAGCTTGGACAATGAGCAGCCAGGCTGAAAAATATCTGATGGCTGTAGAAATGTGGTTTCTGAGGAAAATGCAAAGAATACCATGGACAGCCAGAAAGACCAATGAACAAGTCCTTCAAGAAACAAATGAAGATCGTAAACTGATCAGAGACATTAGACGTAGACAGTCACAATTTTTTGGGCATGTTATGAGAAGAAATGATTTGGAGAACTTGGTGACAACTGGTAAGATCGAGGGGAACAGACCAAGGGGAAGACCTAGAAACAAGTATCTGGATGGCTTGGCCTTGTGGCATGGTCGAGACAAAAACACGGAACTGATCCACGACTCTGTTGATCGAGTGAGATGGCAGAACATGACCGCCCACGCTTACCGGCATGGCACATGATGGATGGATGGACATGTGATGGCTCTCTCACATCACAGATCCCATAGCACAGTGGTTCTCAGCCTTGTTTGGCCCATGCACCCTTTCATCATATATTCAGAGTGTCATCCCCCCCCCCCCCCCCTCGTATTCCTCCCTATAACACCCCCCACACCCTTTACGCAGTATATGTAACAATGGAAGCTAAATTTAATAACACATACTAGAACAAGTCTAGATGACTACATTTGTGGGTCTACTTACGTTATAAAACAAATTTCAAAAGGGTAAGAAATACAGAACTGTAAAGTATGGAGGGAAAAACAACATCAAGTAATCAGTTCTTGTATTAACGCGATCTTTAAATAATCTTAACTTCCCCCCCCCCCCCTCCCCCCTGAAACCCAAAAATGCCGCCTTTGGGGGGGGGGGGGATTTCCCCACCGATTGAGAACCACTGCCATAGCAGGTTCCTACTTCCAGACATGCTTAAGAAACTGCTGGCATTCAGACCGAATCACATGACTATTATTGCACTGACTTTTAGTTGTCTTCTTGTTAAGATGTACCTCACATTAATTGAAATTCTCTGTAGGTAGTGAAACCAACATATTTATTTCTGTTAAATGATTTCAGGCATCTACATCAGTCAACTCAGTCCAGCCACCCTCGTTATCGCCACTGGCAGACACACAGGCATCTCCTGCAGCAGACTTCTCAGGCACACCCACTCCAAGTGGAGATTATGGACAGGCTAACAATGGAGACTTCCAGCAGTCTTACCACAGTAAGTCAATCTGAGATTACAGTGTCTATTCCAGGTCTTACCGCAATATGCCAATCTGAGATTACAGTGTCTGTTCCAGGGTCTTACCGCAGTATGCCAATCTGAGATTACAGTGTCTGTTCCGGGGTCTTAACCGCAGTATGCCAATCTAAGATTACAGTATCTGTTCCGGGGTCTTACTGCAGTGAGTAGATCTGAGATTACAATGTCTGTTCCCGGTCTTACCGCAGTAAGTAAATCTGAGATTACAATATCTCGGGGGGTCTTACCACAGTAAGTCGTCTGAGATTACAGTGTCTGTTTCAGGGTCTTACCACAGTAAGTCAATCTGAGATTACAATATCTCGAGGGGTCTTACCACAGTAAGTCAGTTTGAGATTACAATGTCTGTTCTGGGGTCTTACAGTAAGTCAGTCAGAGGTTACACTGTCTGTTCTGGGGTCTTACCACAGTAAGTCAAATCTGAGATTACAGTCTGTCCCAGGGTTTTACCACAGTAAGTTAATTTAAGATTACAATGTCTGTCCCAGCATCTTACCACAGTAAGCCAGTCTTCTTCTGCGTTCATCCGGAGAGTTTTTTCAGACATGATTGCATTGTGCCTGTTTACAGCAGAGCTGCGTTCTTGTGCTGTTAGGCCGACACATCCGACTTCTGCAGGTGCTTGTTGACTGGGTTAACCTTCCCGGGTGTCGAAGGACATTCGACTCTCACTCGGACATAGTTACGTTGTGCCTGTTTACAGCAGACCTGCGTTCTTGCGCCATTAGGCTGACACATCCAACTTCTGGTAAGCCAGTGTGAGATTACAATGTCTGTTCCGGGGTCTTACCAAAAGATAGTTTTGTGTGATATTGAGTCACGGTTGTCTACAGTCAGTATTATGGGTTGCAGGTCTGGGGGCAAGTTAAGGGGGAAGGTGGTGTTTCACTCATTTTACAGAAATTTAAAGTAATACAAGTGAAAGAGGTCAGCGTGGCTGATTGGATAAGAGCGCTTGTCCTTTAACATCCGGTGTGCTGATGCTGATGTAGCGGGTTCAACCCCTACACCAGTCAGTTGGACTAAAATGTTGACTTCTCGGGCCTTACTTAGGAACATAAATTACAAGCACCTGAAGTCAGAGTGGGTTCATCTGATGGTAATAGGGAAAGCTAATCCACACGCAAAAAATCATTTCAATGCACTAGAAGTAGCAGCATGTGTATAAACTACTACGCTTGAGCTAAAAGCGAGCGAACATATGAAATTTAAAAATTTTTTATTCATCATAATCATCATGTGGCATGCCGATAAGCGTAGGTGATCATGTTTTACCATCACACTCAATGACCCGAGTTGTGGATCAGCTCTCTTTCTTGACCATGCTGTGTGGCCGAGCCATCTAGGTATTTACTTGTCTGCCTTCCCCTTGTTCTCTTCCCCTCAATCTTGCCAGTTGTCACCAAGTTCTCCAATTTATTTCTTCTCATAATGTGATAAAAAAAAGTTGTGACTATGATTTCTCTAATCAGTTTATGATTTTCATTTGTTTCTTGTAGGACTTGGTCATTGGTTTTTCTAACTGTCCATAGTATTCTTTGCATTTTCCTCATGAACCACATTTCCACAGCCATCAGATGTTTTTCAGCCTGTTTGCTCACTGTCCATGCTTCACACTCATACAATCTCATTATGTATATTAAATTCATATTTGACTTGGTTGTTCAATAGACATTATTGCCATTGTGTTACTCTTTTTCTTCAAATCTTTAGCAAACAACGGATTTTCTGGTGGAGCCTACCCAAGAGGAGGCCGTGGTGGATTCCGAGGAGGCCGCGGTGGCAATGGGGGAAATGGAGGAAACAGAAGTGTTGCCCCTGCTGGAAGTCCATTGCAGAATGGATTTAATGGGCGGGGTGGCGGAAGCACCAACACAAACAATAGCCGCGGAGGCCGAGGTAAGTCTGCCACATTAACATAAAGGAGTGGGCATATTGATTATAGTCTATCACAGTAAAGTTGAATTTATTTGTTTACAGGTATGGGATTGGTGCTACAGGCATCATGATCCCAAGGGACACAATTGGATGGTCTTTCTCTGTAACTGCTGTTGACTTGTCTGATGACTGTCACTTGTCTACTTGGTTGTAAAGAAGATCAGTGTGCTTACACCTTCAGATGCGCTTTTCGCTTGTGACGAATGTTCATGCTACAGGCCTAATTTCTTAGTTCTCTGACCGAGCTTTCATTTCCTTGTTCATGAAGAAAAGTAGCAATTTTGGCACCTTTGGATATCACGCCAAAAACAACTTTTGAGCGCATCAGAATGTTTTACATAGCTTCATTTTCTTGCAGTGTCTGTAAAAATAACAATATTGGCTCTGTTTTATTTATTCAAGACTGTTGTCAACATATACCCAGCAAGCAAAGATTTAGATGTGTACTTAGTGGTTTATTGTGTGTAGTTGAACTGTACCTGTGCTTCCTTCATGCTCTCAATGATCAAATTGACTATAACACTCCTCTCCCACTCTGTGTGGAGGCACAATGCCAATTGTGCTTATAACACTCCTCTCCCACTCTGTGTGGAGGCACAATGCCAATTATGCTTATAACACTCCTCTACCACTCTGTGTGGAGGCACAATGCCAGTTATGCTTATAACACTCCTCTCCCACTCTGTGTGGAGGCACGATGCCAGTTATGCTTCTTATCCCAGAAAGGGACTGGCAAATTTGAAAGCAGCGATCAGAAGTGAAAGAATCAACATTGAAACAGCACTCTTTTGAGACAACTATATAGGGGCATTTGTACATCCACAAACTATCTGATGGATAATAGCGCTAATTATTTGTGAAATAAATTATGCTGCTGGCACATGAAAGGTCAAACATAAAACATCAACCGGAGAAAGTGTTGCAGCTACAGACAGTGAGAAAGAGAGAGAGATATTCAATGGGGAAATGTTGGAATGCAGGATTGAAAATCAACAATTTGAAATGCATCTCAACGATCTGGAAAAAAAAAATCTCAATAGACAGACATTTGCATAAAGTGCTCATAGCTATATGCCTACTCAGCTATTGAAACAAAAAAAAATACATTGTTTCAGGAGGAGCATACCAAGCTTATCCTCCCAACTACAGACCTGATACTTTCCAAGGGAACTTCAATGCTAGCGGATTCGCTGGTGGAGTATATCAGAAACGGGGAGGCTTGAGCAATGCTAGCAATCCCGGAAGTACCGGTTATGCTCGCGGTGGTACTGGAGCAAATGCCGGCCGTGGTGGTAAGTGACTTTTGTTTTGAAGTGGAGGCGTAATTTTTTTAATTTTTTGAGGCGTATCCAGGCAATATGAGAGAGAGATGGCATTCTTATAAAACTAAAAATTATAACTATGACAACCACCACTGGCAAATGCTGGAATCATGTCAGTGCTGGAGAAGGTCTGAATTATGTGGTAGAAACATTAGTTAGTCGCGGGTCCAACTTCTTGGCAACAGGTCATTCCCAAAATGTTCTGTTCCTGTGCCAGTGAATATCACACAAAATGCTCCTTACTGCCCCATGTGAAAAGTGGAATGGACAGGAGTCTCGACAAATCAACAGCCCGCACAGGCCTGAATGCCAACACAAAAGTCCGCCATTAAAGTACAGTTTATCGTCGATGCAAAAGGCAAACCCAGTCAGTTCAGCAACAGGTCACCGCCATCTTTCTGAACATGCAGTTCACGAAACAAACCATGGACAGATGCAACAGCACCCCACAAGTAATCCACAGTTCAGTGTCACTATGCACACTCAACTAAGTAGCTGGGCGACAGAACGATGATTACATTAACTGAATATAAAGCTCATGTAGACGAATAACGGGGGTTCTTTACACATGCTCTCTCAGCCGTGGCAGCCCTAAGAGTCACTGTACAACGGAGTAGGATTACTGACTTTATAAACTTACTGGAAAGACTGACCATGTGTTTTGATTGGCGCACACTCCACTGGATGATACCAGTCCACTCCAGTATCCTAATTAGTGAGGAGGCAGGAAACTTGATCATAAATGGTTATCACTGTCATAAAGCGATATGGTGAGTGCATGACATGCTCCATGAACTAGCTCGTTATAAGGGTTCCCAGTGAGCTGGACGCTGTGCGTCTACCCGTGGGCACAGATATACAGGTATGCATACGACAACACAACTGTCGAACATTCTTAAGAACTCAATGACGCTCTCGTGCAGAGACCAATGATATGTATTTATCATTGGCAGGCAATGAATAATGGAGTTGTATGTCTGGATTGATGCTGCCTTCAGGTAGACGCACAGCGTCCAGCTCACTGGGAACCCTTATAACGAGCTAGTTCATGGAGCGTGTCATGCACTCACCATATCGCTTTATGACAATCACTATGACTGATATTGCTTTGAAAGTTCTTGATTAATGAAAAAAGAAAATCAGAATGGAACAGTGAATATGCAGAGCATATTTTAAAAATGTGCCTTGTAGAGGTTAAAACAAGAATTACTATGACAAAGGTAATCTTTTGAAAGATGGAAAACTTACTGACCAATAAAAAAGCTGTCCGTTGCAGTGGGAAAAAGAACCCTGAAATGCTATATAGAATCTATAGTGTTATAAGAATCTATACTGTTATATGCATTGAAACATCAGACAAGCTGAGGGGGGGGGGGGAATGCAAAGAATACTATGGACAGACAGAAAATGGAAAGAGTCCTACAAGAAACAACAGAAATTAGATGTAAACAGTCAAGATTTTTTGGGCACATTGTGAGGAGGAATGAACTAGAAAACTTGGTGACAACTGGCAAAATTAATGGGAAAAAGGGAAAGCAGAGAGATAAATACCTGCAACACGGCATAATCAGGACAAGAACACAGAGCTGATCCAACTGGTGATCGCATAAGATGACGAACCAGAACTGACCACGCCATCAGCATGGCACTCAACGATATGGTAATGATGCTACATTTGTAGGTCGGGTCATTTTTTGGCTGCACACAGGATGCATTAATTTAAAATATCTGTACTATATGTGCAAGATTTAAACAGCAGATCTTTGCTCCTAAGACACAAAGTGAACACTTACTTTAGTCCTGCTGCATTTATAGCAGTGAAGTATAGAACATGACAACCACCAGTGTTTTCTAAGACATAATATTTACAATCTAGAGTTATTCACTGTCCACAATAGTATGATAGCCTGAGTCAGTTAGATTTCATTGTTGACTTTTCATTAGGAAATCTGACCCCCCCCCCCCCCCCCCCCCCTCCACCCCTCCTCCTTTATAGGACATCGCTGTCAACATCAGCATCTTTCAGCTGATTGTTAATTTGTTGGCAAGATTACGCTCAGTAGTTTGCCATTGATGTCTGAGTGGCCGGCTCGCATACCCCATAAGTTACCAATGCGGTGGGAACCGCTACCGATTCTCATGCAGGTTACGCTCCTCACGTGGATATACAGGATTACAGAGAAAGTCGCTAAACCCTAGGTCAGGGAGACCGGCTGTTACAAACTACTTAACGTAAAATTGCATATAAAATAACGTGGGTTGAAGGCAACTTCCTGCAAAGGACATATAATTTTTTTTTAGCCCAGACAAGAAAAAAGAATGACACGACAAGGGGAAAAAAAACTATTTTAGAGGAAATACCTTGGTCAGTGCTAATGTATGCTTGTGTTTCTCATCTGTCACCAGCAGGAATACGCGGAGGAATTGCTCGTGGAGGAGCAGGAGGTAATAGTGGCCCCCGGGGTGCCCCTAGAGGGGGTTACAACAGACCAATGCCTGCCTAGAGCTGCAAGGGACCAGTGATTTCCATAGCCCAGCAGTTACAGGAGCTGTTCTCTTGTTGGCCGTTTCAGCGTGATCAAATTGCATATACTGCTGTGCTTCTAAGGAAAATCCAAAGATTAGCTCAGTATTTAAGATTACTCTCAGAGACACATGCCTGGGTGTTTTGTTTTTTGTTTTTCTTTTGACAGTGTTGACACTGGAGGCCAGACCAGGTAACTCCTAAATAGAGCATCTTCTCACACACGTGAAATGTTTGTAGACCTCAACTAAGGTACTTTTTCACATTACCAAATGTCATTATTGTCACACCAACCAGTCCAGGCCTAGCAGCGAAAGTTCATCAGAGATTGTTCTGTGCGTCTGTGAATATATTTCAACCAGTCTGTTCATTTGCGCCAGATTTTTAAGGAACTAAATTCTGACTCACTTGAGCGCACTTCTGGTTTATTATTTTATACAGATGTTAACCCTTTGAACCCTGGCTACGTAACTCCTAAAACCCCATTCCCCTGGGTTCCTAAACAAAAAAACGCACAAGAGGGATACATTAACAAAATTAGTTACCGTGACAAAACCTTTTATTTAAAAGTAATGGTTATATCTCGTATTTAAGGACCTGATTGTATCTGATGCTCCTGTTTATTCTACCAGTCCTCCCATTATGTAGATCTGCCCTTTAGACACAAGATAACTATCACAATATTTACACTAGGGAGTAGCCGTGGCTGAAAGGTTACAACAGTGTCTGCCTCAGAAGGTACCAGGTGTGATCTCAGCCTAGGGCTGGATATTTTCCCAAGATCCATTGGTATCTGATGATATCAGGTATTCCATTGATCTCTTGGGTAATGAGATAGGAAAATATCAGATACATAGCCTTCTAAGAAGGTGAAAAACAGGAGATCTCTTGTTCAAGCTTTGCACTTTAAACCATCCACAGTAGTTTAAAATTGCAAAGTGTAGGCTTTAAGGCCTCCACCCTGACCAAATTGTTAGGAAACAAGACCTACCCAGGGGTAGATAAGTCCATAACAGTAAGTGGAATCTGGCTATAGGAAGAAACCTGACAGAAATGCATGCTGAAGTCTGAACACAACCTAAGAGGTGCCTACATTTCCATTCCCACCCCACACATAGGCCAATACTTTTAAAATCTAGGCGTCAAAGAGCTAAGGAGCCTTTGTGCATTCCTTTCTGTCTTGAATATTTGCAAGCAGAATGTGTGTTTCACAGCCCTGTCTGCAAGTTTATGCATGCACTTTCAGTATGTTACCTGTTGTTTTGAATGCTTGTGGCATGACTGGAGTTCTCTCTCTCTCTCTTATTCACTCTCATTATTGTATACATTAAATATTGCTGTTTCACACAACCTCAGATCATGACTTAATATGCTGCGCTGTGCAGTATTCACTAACTCGCCAGGCTGGATGGAATTCATTCGCAAGGTTTGAAGTACCAGAGGTCTATAAAGATTTCTTGCACACTAACCACAGGAGATCATGTGACCTGGCGGTCCATGCATTACAACGGGCAGTGTGTGATGTAGATGCCAGAATTTATTTGTGTAAGAATCAACGACAAACAAACGTTCATAGTTCTAAATTGGATTCTCATGTCATTTTTTTTATTCCCTCATTATTGTAATTGTTTTCTGCTGCTTTGTTTTCCCTGTCTGCAGCTTTGAGAGGCTGTTACTAGCTTTGTCAACTCTTCCCTTAGCATTGGGAAACATGGCAGGTTATTGGTAATTATGTGTGGTTATAAATTTGTTTCAGTTTGTGAAAGTGTCAGTCAGTGTTCTTGTTCACAAACCTTTGATGGCCGTAACTGGTGTAGTTTTGGTATCCAGCCTGATTATCAGTTCAGGGCATAGTCGGTTCTATCTCTTCTCAGTGCTTACTGGAAATTCTGCTTTCAGTAATATTGGCTTGTAGTTTGTTTTGCAGTATTTGGTAACAAATTGTGTTGGAAATTATTTTAATTGGTGTTATTTGCTATAATGCAAAATTTTCAAAATTGTATAATAAAAATGTTATTTTTTGCTTATGAATAGTTTAAACATTAAATTAGTTGTTTTAAATTGCATTTATAAGTGATGTGTGTGCTTTGGAAATTTAAAGTAGTAGTTGTGTACACGTTGTGAGGCATTATGCCATGCATATGATAAAATGTCAGCCTTATTGTTTACTGCCAGTATTATGTCATCACCACAGTGGCTGGTGTTGTGTTGGTATATGTCTTTACTTCATGTTTACCGGGCCTATGAAAGTCTGAGGCAAAGACGATGTGGTGAATTTGAAGTGTCTACAACTTTTCAGATGGATAAAACATATACTGCCATTTGTTTCATTGCAATGTGCTCTTGACACACACAAATATTCTGACTGTGCTCTATTACTGCTTTTCTTTTTTGGGGAATAAAGTTCACTAAGCAGTATATTTTCCGTGATTTGTTTTCTTTGCATACTGTTTTGTAGTGTTTGTAATTCTTATCTCCCCCGATGTCTCCACCTTGATGTGGTGGGGGAGCTTGCCTGTCCCATTGACCCCGTATGCTTGTCGATGAATGAAAACTACATATCGGACAGCTTATGGGATAGGAGCGAGACACAACCTGCTGCTCTGCAGGTCGACTGGGGATGGCGGTGAAAAGTTTGAATCGGGTGCATGAAGGCAGAAGTTCTTGGTCCGGACACATACTCTAAGGCTCTCCGTCGCGGGTTGAGGCTGAACGCCTCTAAGCCCTCGGATGTGAGAGCCGGGCCGATACCTACCTACTGAAGAATGGAGGTGAGATGCTGAGCACGCTACATGCCCATTTCTGATACTTGTCAGATGGCTCTCAGCTGGGGGATATGAGGGATCCCCGGATGAGAGGGCCTGGCCGTTTCTCGCTCACTGCTGCACGGAGGTAATGTGCTGAGCCGGCAGCACATGTAGCCTACCTCGTGAGCGAGTACTAATAGGTAGAAGAAGTGCCCCAGTCGAATGAAATGGTTACGAGAACTGTCTTATCTGACTCAAAGAGAGTATAGACGAAGGTGGAAGAACGTCTCAATGACACGATGGAATGCACGGCTAGCGAATCCATTGCGTGGTCTGAAGTCAAAAGCAAAAGCTCTGACTAGGTTTCCGAATGTTCGTCGTGCCTGGAACAGATCTGACGGCCGCAACGACAGGAACATGTCTGAATCGAAGACTTGCTGAGTGGATACTGTCTGCAGACCTGTCTGGTTTGTGCGGAAACGGCCCGGGGCGAACAAAATGCTCAATATATTGAAGTGAGGAATTGAAGCAGCCATGAGCGGGACGTGACGATTCCCTCAGTGAGCCCAGCACCAGGGCGCTATGTATCGGCTCTGCAATTATGGAAGCCGCCCAGGATGACAGAAAATGCCATGGACTGTCCCTGCCTTCCTTTGAGGGACGACCGTGAAGTCTTCGACTGGTCCAACTTGACTAGCTGGGATGTGGACGGTACCAAAAAAGTGAGTCTCCCAGGAATGCTAACCTGGTCAAAATTGCACGCTGAAAGTCGGATGCGTTGGCTTAAGGGTTTTGACCCAAGGGTGCCTAACGAGACACACCGCAATCTCCTCTGAAAAAATACTCCGGATGAACGCAAAGAAGAAGAAGAATTCTTATTTGCGCAGTGATTTGAAAGCCATTCAGGCATTGGTTCATGAGTATAATTGTTCCGGTAACTCCTGGCTGTCGTAGCTGGACCTAAGCAGTTCATTCTCTCTGATGTTTTTTTACCAGTCTGCTTCATGGAAAGAGACCAAGACATATGGGATGAAATCTTGTGCTATGAAGTAAATCCTCTGCCCTGTTAGTAAAAGTAAAAACAGATCTGTACTTATGTTTCATAGGCTATACAAAAGCTTTTGACAATGTGAAACATTTCAGAAAATCGGAACATTTTCTCGCAGTGAATTTCTTCTTCTTCTTCTTCTTCGTTCATCCGGAGTTTTTTTTCCGGATGTGATTGCGTTGTGCCTGTTTACAGCAGAGCTGCGTTCTTGCGCCGTTAGGCCGACACATCCGACTTCTGCGGGCATTTGTTGACCGGGTTAACCTTCCCGGGGCAGTGAATTTGAATAACAAGACACAGACGATAGATTGCACAATTTATTGCCTGTCATATTTCGCTGCATCTTGTCAGGTACATGTTGCAGAATTTACTCAACATAAAGTAAAATAACTAGATAAATCCTTGAAGCTTAAATAAACACATTCGCACAGTAATGTCAATTGTCTACCACAGTAATTTTAAACTGACTATCATGTCTTTCTGTTTTGCACAAAACTGGCCTATGTAGATTAATCCTTATGGCTTCTGCAAACTTTAACAAGCGACTATTTTGAGTGCCTTTCACATGTTAGTTAATACACAAAATGGGACAGCCAATATGAGCGATCTGGACATTTTCAGGGATGCTAAGTAGCAAAGACAACTTATCACAAACATCTGAAAGAAGCAGTCATTTTTAGGCCACATTATGAGAAGACAAAACTGGAACATGTGAAAGCCAGAAAGATATGTGGAAAGAGAACGAGCGAAGGAAAAAATCTTTATTTTCAAAGGGTTATAAATTGGGCACGCAGGCCCATCTTACGTTCGGCCCTTCAGAGAGAAAGAGGAAAGTAGTGTGAGATAATTCTTGATAGTTTTATGGTATGGAAGGGAGTCAACACATGAATTGATCCATGCTGTTGGAGATTGCAATTTGTAGAGAAGCACGATCATCCTTGGCTATGTCATGGCACTGCATGATAATGATAAAAACGAGCACACTGATGTACGCACACACTTAAAAAAAAGACATGTCTTCTAGATCTTGATACTTATGCCAAAGTCGTGCAAGCGACTGAGGTACTGAAAGAGCTAGTTTGCTGGCACAAGGGCACCAATTGTGGGGAACTGAGGATTGATAAAGGACACATACTACATGCCACTTATGATAGGTGATACAAGCTGATACAGACTTAAGAAATCAACCCAACTTTTGTCATCTGACATAATTTGTGGCAGTAGTATACGTGATCACAGGAGGGTAATAACAGAGGTGTTCATTAAGTCGATTATACTAATTAGAAACTGATATATTCACATTTCGGTGACTTCCATTGCTCGGAATGACAAAGGTGGTTTACTAAGTCAGTTACACAAAATAGAAACTGGTATATTCACATTTAGGTGGCTTCCATTGGTTGGAAAGACAATGGTGAAGAACATATCGGGCAAATGAACAGACTTAAAGACTGGCTGCTGCGGCTCCTTTGGGTGGGGAGCTAGATTTTGTTGTTGTTGCATTCACTCGCTTTGAACTCAAGCGCAGTCCATATACGTGCTATACTTGTAGTGCACCGTACTGATTTTGTGTGTGTGTGTGTGGATTAGCTTTCCCTATTACCAGTGTCCCTTGCCATTAGGCAAACCCACTCCGACTTCTGGGGTACTTGTAATTTACGTGGCTAAGTCAAGGGGGAAAAAGTCAACATTTTAGTCCAAGTGAGTGGTGTAGGGGTTGAATCTGCTACCTCGGCATAAGCACACTGGAAGTTTAAGAGAAAGTGCTCTTATCCATTTGTGAATCTACAACCATAGTCAGACTGCGAGAACAGCAAGTTAAGAGGTGTGGCCAAACAAAAACACTGCGGGAAGCCAAAAAAGATTAATTACCCAACACAGAACTGGTGTCTTAAGCCGCTACATGCTGCAGGATTTACTGAGGGGGATCGGAGCACTTATGGACTGAATGGTTTTATGTGCAGTGAGGATGATCTGTCAAATAACTAACTAACTAACTTTTATCCATTCGGCCATGTGGGCCTCTAGCTAGAGGCAAGATTAAGGTGGCGAAGGCTTTCTGGGATTGAGAGGGAAGTGTAGCAAAATAAAGAAACCCACATATGCAGAGACTGATTCATCACAGGTTGAGCAGAAGATGTAATTCAGCAGGAGGTGAGCAGAAGGTCTGATGATTCAGCAGGGGGTGAGCAGAAGGTCTGATGATTCAGCAGGGGGTGAGCAGGTCTGGCGATTCAGAAGGGGGTGTGCAGAAGATCTGGTGATTCAGCAGGGGGTGAACAGGTCTGGTGATTCAGCAGGGGGTGTGCAGGTCTGGTGATTCAGCAGGGGTGAGCAGAAGGTCTGGATGCCACTCAACAAATTGCGGGAAGTGCAGGCAGACTGGTACCATCAACATTGGACCTCTTTGTTGGCTACAGAAGTCGGAAGATGGACCGTGCAGGCATGGCAATGTCCTGAGTGTAATGATGTAGATTCCGGATTCATATTCAGTTCGGTACAGAGACAATATCAGAACTGTTGCAATGGGGTTACGAATGCAATTTGCAATCCCGCATAAAGCGTTCGAAATGGCTGCGAGCTTGCTATTTGGCATGGGAGAACATGTCTCTCCACAACCAGCATAGTCTGGTGCTGGTTATTCATTTATGTTCTGATATCTCTTCAAGATGTGATGCCAGATGATCTAGTACAGGGGTGGCCAACACGAGGCCCGCGGGCTGCATGCGGCCCGCCGGGAGTCATGTTGCGGCCCGCGGAGTGGGAAGCGGCGATGTGGTCGAAGCTGTACCACGCTTGCTTGTTTACTTTAACTAAAAAAAAAAAAAAATTAGGTGTGTGGCCCGGCAGGAAATATTATTTCTTAAATTTGGCCCGCCTGCTGAAAAGGATGGCCACCCCTGATCTAGTATCTCTTCCTTCTGTTGTCCTTCTCAGAGGTGGAATCGTTTAGTTTTGCACCTGCTTCTGATTCAAGATGACTGGGTATCTGAGAATATGATACTCCCTCTTGATGCTTGGGTAGTGGTAATTAGTAAAGGACCAATTTTTGTATGCCTTAAATTTTGCCCGCTCTGTGGCAAAGGGGTTACGAATGCAACTTATAATCCCGAATACCGCATTCGAAACACCGCTGATGATTTGGAAGCAGATCGCCTTGCTTTGGTTTCCGTACAGTGGTATAGATGCCAGTTATTCAGAAAGCAATGGCAAACTACTGAAGGTAAAAACTTGCCCAGGAATCACAAACAACCCAAAAATGCCGGAGTTGACTGGTACGTCCTGTGAAGGATATGCAAATAACTTTTAACTAAGTTATGGTGCCTGTCCCATATTTTTATAGACCAATTGACACTCAAGGGGTGAATTGGTCAATATATCGACCAAGCCATTTCCTGGGTCAGCTTGGGGGGAGTTTTCATTAATTTTTCTTTAAAATCGGCCTAGATGCAAACTCATAACCAATGATACCCCGGGATGGTTAACCCGGTCAACAAATGCCTGCAGAAGTCAGATGTGTTGGCCTAACGGCGCAAGAACGCAGCTTTGCTGTAAACAGGCACAACGCAATTACATCCGGAAAAAAAACAAAAAACTGGATGAACACAGAAGAACAAGATAACCAATGAGCTGGCAAGCAAGCATGTTAGCCACTATGATACTGTGGCTCCCTTGGGTAATAGATCAGACACTTAATCTCTGACAAGGGTGAAAAAGTGGGACAGCATTGTGCATGCTAAGAATCACTCAGCTGTTAACAGTTATAATGAGCAGGCCAAAGTGGTCACTAATCCAGCTACATTTCAAACCAAGAAATGTTCACAGAAAAAATGCTAATCTTTCACCCATATCAGAGGCAGCTAGTCATTCGATTCACTGTCCTGGGATGAGGGAGGAGTGTAATTTCTTTGTTTAAAACATTGTACACATCTGGATTCATATTCAACACTCGCTTCGGTTTTGACTTATAGGCAGATGCCTTACCTCTGAATTACTGTACACTTGACTGTCACTTAAAAGTGGGGCTGAGGGTCTCGAGGTTTGGTGTCCACCTCAAGTGCTGGAGGTCCCGGGTTCAAGCAAAGGTGAGGGCCGGGATTTTTTCACGTGGACTTCTGGTAAAAAAAATGTCCAATGGTCTCTGGGTAGTGAAATTGGACGCCAGTGGGTATTGTTGTGTACATAAAACATCTCTTGGCAGTTGGAAATCGAAAAAGAGTAGCCTAACGGCGTTGCCCAGGCAAAATTTTGAGTTAAAAATCTAACCAAAGTATTCCAGGATCCTCACTGGTGCTACAGAGTTCCTGCACTGAGCTGAGATTCTCCAAACTCAGGCTTGAGTTAGGAGCACTTATGGGTTACACCTATGTGCCGTGATGTTGATCCGTCGACTAAACTAAATTAAACTAAAACTAAACACTTGTTTGCAGGTAAAAAATCTAAAAGTAGCCAAAAGTGCCAAAACAACCAAGGCATCATCATTAGGATTTGAATGTGTATTTGTTTTATTGTTCTCATTTGTTAAAACAGATATGACAGAAATCTGAAACACCTAAACAAGAGATAACTTGCAAAATACAAAACAGACACACCGTCAGCATCTGGAGATAACTGTTGGGTGTCAAACATCTGGCTACATAAGGACCTCTGTTCTGGGGTGGCTGGGGCAAGTGATTCTAATATTGCGTTATGATTTGTCATTAACTCTACACAAAATAATCAACTGAATGCATATTTCATTAACTCATAAAGCACGGCCGTAAACACTCAGAATTACACAACTGTTTTGAACAATAGCATGAACAAAGATTCAGTCAACAACTTGTGTGTGGCTGAATCTTGTTAATGCTAAATATGACGGTTGTATCGTGTAGTAATTATGCCGTAAAATAACCAGTTGTTTTGCAAATAAAATTACATACAGAACCATAGTCGTTATGAATTGGCTAATACGTAAGGTATGAAGTGGAATTGTTTATATTTTGAGTTTATTTACATATGTACAAATGTAGCAATTTAACCGCTATACATAATATAACTGATTTGTGTGGTGTCGAGGGGAAAATTTGATTCAGAAATACAAATACTACCTATATTCATGAATATTTCAGTGAAAAAAAAAAGTGTATTTGACTATCTTTGTAAAACAGAAGCAGCCTCCATGGTGACAGAAAGCTTGAAATCATCGATACGGTTCTCACATACACATTAGAGAACATACTTCTTCAAATACTCCAGGAGATCTGCAAGGTCTGGTGTTTACATGTATGCCTTGTGCTCAGAAAGCCATGCATTTGTTTTTGGACTTCCTAATTCAGTCTTTTTCGGAGATCTCTGGAATTCATTGCTGCAGCTAGGGAGTTTGAGCTGTGTCACATTTTCGGCAGGTGATTAACCGCTCTGTTAAGAAAGACTGAGCTAGATGGGGGAAAACCTAGTGCAATGATCCTCTTGTCTTGTAACCCTCCTTTCTTCATGCTCTACACTCTCATGTCTAATTAAAATGTGATACCAGAAGTGAATTCTTGTGCACATATAGAAAATAATGTAAAAACACATGAAAATAATATTTTCATTAAATTATTTTACTTTTTTTATTTTTGCGTTCACTCTCTTTGAACTCAAGCATAGTCCATACACGTGCTACTACTTCTAGTGCACTGGACTGATTTTTGCGTGTTGATTGGTTTTCCCTATTAAAACTATACCTGTCTCTGTGGCTAAAGGCTTGTGAACGCGGTTTGTGAGCCGCTTACCAAGCATTTAAAACACAGCCGTGACCGATTTGTGCAGCAGACCATGTCACGTTGTGTTATAACGTGTTGGTATGGGAGCTGGTCGTTCAGAAAGCAATGGAAAACTACTTAACATAAAATTTGCCTAGTACATCAACAGCAGCTGAAAAATGCTGGTGTTGACTGCAACGTCCCGCAAGGAATATGCAACATAAAAAAGAATTATCACTATCCCTCGCCATCAGGCGAACCCACTCTGACTTCTGAGGTACTTGTAATTTACATCCGCAAGTCAAAGATGAAAAGTCAGCATTTTAGTCCAACTGATCGGTGTAGGGATTGAATCCCTTACCTCGACATCAGCATATTGGAAGCCTAAGTGCAAGTGTTGTTATCCATTTGGCCAAACAGACCCCCATTTAACTTGTTATAAAGTGTGTTTCAAAGAGTAAATTTGTATTGTGAAAGTATAAAGTTTTAGTAATAGCAAACTTAAAGATAATTGCCTTGCATCAAATGATATGTAAACTGTCTCAGTTTGGACAATTAGCCAGTAAAAAAAAATGTTACTCATAGCAAGGAAAGGAAATGGAAAAAGACAGAATCTGTTGGAGTGATTTTGGTGAGAACTGGACTTTTGTTTTAATTAATATTGCCAAAACTATATGTTAAATTAGTTAAACAGTATTGTAAAAAACACCCACCCCCCTGGGGCAAGCACAACAGGAGGTTTATGATCATTAGAAGCTGTCCACGTTCCATGAATGTTTCAGTTTCTTTATCTTCTTTGCACTCTTGAGGGGCAGGCCCACTCAGGTTGTGACACCCAAGTGTCATTCTCCTGTTTTGCCTTCAAACTGTCTGCCAGCTTGAAGACATAATTTACCACTTAATGTGCGTGCTTGTTTCTCTCTCGTTCTTTCTACACCAAAACCAAATATATTGCAGAAGAATGCAGTTTTGTAAACTGCAAATCTTACTCACTGCTTTAGTGCACAGACAAAGAAAGAAAATAGTAATATTAATTTCATTGAGGTCGTTTCTTGCTTTCACCAATTAAGTACTGTTTTGTATTTTTTAATTTGCTGATAGATTCTTGAAATAAACAACAATCAGTTTTAACACAATAATACAATATAAAAAAAAAGTAGAATAACATTTGCACTTTCTGATTAATTCACAGAATAAAGTTAACATCTTTTCCCAGTTATCCAGTTATTAAGCTCACAGGAATCGCAACTGTCATATCATTTACAGTTTTCATTCTGAGAATGAGAGTTATGTCCCTCTGGATGACATGTTAAGTAACAACTGTATCTCTGAGGATCATATTTTCTACAATGACAGACCATCAGACTGGACAAAATAATAACATATATTTTTCATGAATGTAAAACACATAAATTGTCAACTTTGAATCAAAAATAAATGAAGCAATTAAAAATACGGCTGTAAAATGTCATGCTAAGAAAATACATTGGTATAATGGTAAAATAAGTTTACAAACTTGAATCAGTACTAACAAATTAAACATGATTATACTGAACACAGTATGGTCCCTCAACTAAGTAGGAGGTATGAATGTATGGTAATTATGGGAGAAAATCAACACACTTTTACAAGATATGGTGAACATAATAATCACATGTAGCAAGTATGTTTAGTGTATTCTACTTTCTTGATTACAGGGGTTGAACTGTTCATGTGGATATATATTTCACAACACTTTTACTTGCATAACTTGTGCTGTAGCTCAGTGGATAATGAGATGCTCAGTTTCATAATTCCCTGTCATACCGAGTCGAGAGTTTGAAATCAGCTGCGGGCGATTTGGAATTAGACTGTTTCACTTTGATTTTTATGGTATGAGGCATCGGCTGTTCAAATTGCAATTGTGAACTACTGAACTAACATTGCATCATAAATCACAAACAGCCAATAGATGCTGGGGCTGATTGCAATGTCCTGTAAAGGATATGCAACTAATTTACTTACGGCTGTTTGGAACATTCCAAAACTTCTATGTAGCAAACAAGAAGTATATTTGGAGATTGCAATACACTATTTTCATACTCATCTATTTACAGGCAGCTAAACACATGGAACAGGTTTTTCAGTTGTCACTAAGTTCTCAAGTTAATTTCTTCTCACAACATGCCTAAGAACACACAATGTACAGGTTAGCCTAGTCATACTTCCAGTCCAATATGGTGGATAGGCTATTGAGCTATTAAGGCCTCTGGAGTTTTTGCTTCTTGCTACAGTTTGCTTATGCATTTTCTTCATGTTGGACATAGTTCCATTGCCCAGTTTGCCCAGATTCAAATAGCTGTTGGAAACATTACAGGAAGCAATTATTTGAACCTGGTTTGTGGCAGTCAATATTGGGATTTGAATGAACAAATTAGAAAAAGCTTGAAAGCAACAGAGATGTAGTGTTTTTCAGATGAATGTTGCAAATACCTTAGACTACCAGAATAACTAGCAAGTGCCTGGAAGAGACTAATAAAAGTAGAACACTTTCAGAATATCAGAAAGAGACAAACAATTTTCTTCGTTCATATAATGAAAAGAGAGGCACTGGAAAATAATGTGACGATAGAAGAGCAGAGGCAGACTGAGAGATAGTAAGTTAGTTATTCGTGGTTTCAACTTCATGGCAATGGATCCCCCCCATAATGCTCTGTTCCTGTGCCAGTGATTATCACAATGCTCCTCATGGCCCCATGTGAAAAGTAGAACAGACAGGAGTCTTGACAAACCAACAGCCTGCACAGGCATATTTTGCATAAGGCCGCTGCCAGAATGCCAAAACAAAAGTCCGACACAAAAAATACAGCCTGCCTTGCGCTGGTCTTCATAAATAGTATCAGTGCCAGTCAGTCAGAAAGTAATTCCAAACTACTGAACGTAAACTTACCAAGAAATCATAAATAGGCAAAAAATGCCGGGGTTGACTGTAATGTCATGTAAAAGATATGCAACTATCTTAACATGTATATGTGTCTGTGTGTAGAGGGATGGGTGATATAAAGCAATAAACAGTTGTTTATATTTACTTGTCTTGATAGCCGGAAATTGCTGTTAATTAAAGGTAGAAGTAAGAAATCTCTTACGTCGATGCGGGAATAAAAAGAAAGCCACCATATTGTATATAACAATAATAGGGCGTCACTAAATTTTCCATAAAGACACACAATTACCTGGATGAAAGGAATTAAGTTTAGCAGAAGTTACTTTAGAATTCTTACTGCAGAAATTAAAACTACAACGAACATGTATTCTGTTGCCAGTATGGTTTACGAGGGGAAGTCAATAAGTAAGTCACAAATGGCTGTAGAATAATAACTAAATATGATAACAACTTGAAACCAGTTTATCTTTAACGTACATTGTCCCTTTATTTCTCAACATAATTTCCACCAACATTGATGCTCTTATCCCATCGTTTTATCAGTCCTCTCAAACCGGCTGCATAGAACTGTATGCTCTGTTTTCTAAACCACGTTTTTCACTTCACATTCAACTTCGGCGTCATTCACGAAATGTCTCCCACCAAGGTGGGTTTTCAGTGGACCAAAAAGGTTTAAATCGTTAGGGGCTAAGTCGGGGCTGTAAGGTGGATGGTCCAGAACTTCCCACCTTAGTTGGTTAATTTTCTCCTGAGTTAATCGAACCATATGTGGTCTGACATTGTCATGAAAAAGCAACACTCCTCTAGTCAGCAGTCCTGGACGTTTTCTTCGAATTACATCATGAAGCATCGATAGAACTTCACAGTATGATTCAGAATTCACATTGTCACCTTTCTTCTTGAAATTCATCTCCTCCACCCGCTGGACGGATGCTTCTGTTGCATTGTCAACAGGATGACCAGATCGGATTGCATTAACAATTTTAGAGCGTCCTTGAGAAAATGTTTCTACCCAGCTATGCACCGCTTTATGGGACAAACATTTGTCATCATAAACAGGAAGCATTTCCTTATGCATGTCCATTGCAGGCAGTCCTTTCCCCCACAAAAAACGCACAACAGCATGTTGCTTTTTGGTTGTACACTCGGTAAGTACAGTCACCATTTTGTTTACGTGCTGCGCATGCGCATGCACATGAGACACCTAGCGCCACCTGACGAACAGGAATATGAAGTTCGATGTTTCTGTCACCTAATGACACCTGTAGAAAACACCAACTACATTTACCTGCCATCTCATAGAACTGTGTGAATTACTTATTGACTCGCCCTCGTATTTCATCTCTATACCAGTGAACATATAGTCTTTACCTTTTCTCTGTTATGCTATTCTAGGTGAGTTTTGGTG
Organism: Cepaea hortensis; assembly: GCA_963921405.1. Taxonomy (NCBI): domain Eukaryota; kingdom Metazoa; phylum Mollusca; class Gastropoda; order Stylommatophora; family Helicidae; genus Cepaea; species Cepaea hortensis. The sequence goes on along the minus strand of OY992876.1, from coordinate 167,915,468 downwards.
AAGCATTCTGAAAAGAGTCTTTGTGTAGGTAGTATACAATTAGGTGTTTGTCACCTGATTTAGCAACCTTAGAATTTATGAGGTTTGTGTCGATCAATGGTTCTCAACTTTTGTTTGTTTGTTTGTTTTAAGTTGCCTATCCTTGCCGTCTTCTTCCTCTTTTTGAAATGTATTGTCTATATCTGTAATGTTGTCTCTAGTCACTGTGTTTTTTTCTCACTTAGTGGTTCATAAAGTTTATCTTTCACCGTTGTTTCTCTAGACCTGAAGATTTGCCTGGATATGTCGTATTCGGGGTAGTCTCAAATTATTTGATCTGCTGTCTGCAGTTCCAATCCATATGTGCACATGGCTGATTTGCCAATCTCAAATTTTGTATTCACTTGGCTGTGTAATCGATTGTGTCCCATTGTGAGGTGCAGAATAGTGGTTTGTTCTGGTCTGCATAATTATGCTTGTGTTGGTGGCTTTCTTATTGATTTAAAGATTCTTGATTTTTGGGTGGTATGTAACAGGTACATCAGGCTTTTCTTCTGTTGCTCCTTCCTCAGCTAGTACATCAGCTCTCTCATTGGCTGGCAGTTCCTTGCTGTACAGACTATATCCTTAGTGCCTTCAAACATTCACATATACAAATGAACACATCTCGTTTGGTATTAAGCCTACTAAGATAAATAACTTTGCTAATATAATTTGTCCACTACTCCCCAGAGGCAATATCACCCACTTTGGGAACCACTTATGCAGATTTTCTTATACAAAAGTGTAAAATAAGTATAACATGATATAACTAAAGATACAAGTAACATAAGTACAATTTGTGTGAGGAGGACAAAAAAAACAAAACAAACAAAATACATCTAACAAATTACTTAGATTTCACAAACAGAAAACCAAATTTATATTTCCTCTGCCGCTGACTAGCTTCATTATAATTATCTAATTTTTAACATATAAAATTGCATTTGATGTACATATATTTAGTGTTGTGAATCTCTTCTACTGTCAGATGACTTACACCTACATTTTGATAAGAAACAGAAAACTGTCCTATTAATTGAATGTGTTCTTGGCAGGATAAATGTAAGTCATTACAATAATTAATGTAATCTTAATAACTGTGTCTGATGACAATTTAACAGAAAATTATTCTTAGTGTAAAGGTAATGAAATCACGTCTTTCAACCAAAAATATAAAACTCTAAAAATATATGAATTCTCACACCCTGAATAGAGCTCTGAAATGACAAAATAATGAGCTTCAAATGCCCTGATATGAGGCATAAAGTGAAGAGCATGAAACCGATTAATTAAATCTGTGGAAAATATGATATAAAGCAAAAACAAAATGACATTATTCAGAAGACTATATATATATATATATATATATATATATATATATATATATATATATATATATATATATATATATACACACACACACATGCATACACGCACACGCACAGAGTCATGTTGGTTAGTGCATAAAAAAAATGATCCAGTTTAATCCCCAGTAGTGGCAGAATATTTGTTCAAACAACAATTCAGCTTGGGTTAAATCTAGCCTAGTCAAGCGGATACAGAATAGTTTGTAGACAAAAATTGTGAAATTGTCCAGGAAGAAAGATGGCTGGGAAGGGAACCAGTCACCACATCTTATGCTATGACTGTAAATACAGACCCAGCTGGCAGATACTAATGGTCTCAAATGTTAGTCTGATTACATGACCTCGGAGTGAAGCTTGGCCAAACAGGTGAATGTCTTCAAGGATGAGAGAGGAGATATTACAAAAACTCTTCAGGAAGTAGAGATACTTTGAGATGGCTGCTGCATCGTAGGACTGAGCATGTATGGGAATGTTCAATCTGCAGTGACATCGATTGTCATAAAATAACATAACATGAAATGGCATTTCAAATGACAGTCACAACATGTTAATCCATGTGACAGTATTTGTAATGGCATAATGTTAGTCTTGTAAAAGCAAAGTTAATCACATTGTGTTGGCCTTAACATATTCTAGATATAAGATATTACGACTGCAGCTGGAAATGACAGTGGAAAATGAAGCAGATGATCGTTATAATGTATATACATATGTGTGTATTTGTTGTTTCTCTGCAGAATCTGTACATATTTATGTGTCTCATTTAACTTCACATGTTCATCATGAAGTGGAGTGAACAGTTCTGTTCCTTGCCACCTTTAATTCCCAGAAAATGGTGAAGTGATCTGGAACCTACTTGTGCTGCTGTGTCACCCCAAAGCCTTACTGGTCCGACATGAAAATTCTGCCTTTGATGGGAATTGAACTTGGTCCAGTGTCTAGGTAAGAAAGTAGACTAACCACTATGCTACAGCAACCAATATATATCTGGGAAACAGCTTATTTTCTTTCAGTTGCCATTAATGTATAAAATAAGACAGAGGGCATTGAGTGGTTCATTGAAACAAATTCAGATTTGCAGTTCTGTAAAGATTTATAATACATTATCCAATGGAGTTTTATCGAGGACTAAATTTACAACATTTAGGTATCTGACCTTGAAAATGTTAAGGGTAGCCATAACCATAGGTGTTGTTAAAGAATCGGATGCAGATATGCAAAATATTGCCTGGTGGACATTTTAAATAACATGATAGAATTTCCATGGAATGTTTGTAATGCCAGATTGCCAGAGGAAACTGTGTAGACTGGTATCTCCTCTAAAAGGGAAAATCCCAAGTGCCAGAGTATGGGAAACACACTACAGCAGTGTTTCCCAACGTGGGGCCCACGCCCCACAGGGGGGCAATTTGACTGTTAAGGGGGGCAATTCGAAAATGGAAGAAATCGGCTGAATATAACAAAACGGGGAGACTTGAGACTGAAGTTAACTAAATTGGAACCTGACATAAGATCTCTTTGCAGCAAGCATCAAGCGCAAGGATCTCACTAAATTTAAATAATAAATAATTACTAATAATTAAAATAATATAGAAAAATCTTTCATTAAAATTATTTTGTACTTGAATTTCAGTTCTCCATTCTATGTTTTGAAAATTTACTTACTGTGTTTGCTCAATAATTACCAAGTGATTTCTTCCTAAAACCTATCATTCAAGTTTCTTTAGTGAACATTTCAATTTTTGAATATTAAAAATAATGTATATGTTGAGGGGGGGGGGGGGGGGGGCAATATGAATTTTAGAAAGGCTTAAGTGGGGCATGGTACAAAAAAGGTTGGGAAACACTGCACTACAGTGTTGCAAGTGCAGCTCTGGGGACTGAGTATCCACCAGGATTTAAATGCAGACGTGGAAGTCAAGGGGAATCTACCACATTATTTTCACAAGATTTCATGAAATTCTAAATCATGTCTTATGTGGGGGAGTTCAGAAAGTAATGTACCAAATCGTTTTTCTCAGCTAAAAATGAAGATAAAAGCATGGAATTTTGTACACTAAATATGGCATGCACCAATTATGTGCACCAAATTGCAACCCAACTGGCCAAATATTATGACTGCCCTCAACCATTGAAAAGGAGCATGTTAGCAACTTGCATTATAAGCAGCGAATTGTGATAGAATTTCTGGTCGCAGAGAAAGAAACTATTGTGAACATTCACAAGTGTCTATGTGATGTGTATGGAAGTTTTACAGTTGACAGGATTACAGTCACTCATTGGGTTCAGAGAATCAAAGAATTAGGAAGTGGTGTATGGAGCTGCTTGATTGGCCGCGCTGTGGACATCCTGCCACAGCCACCAACGCAGAAGTATTGAAATGCACTGAGAGCATTATTCTTTCTGATAGGCGAATCACTACTCAACAATTGTCCTTACAGCTGTCAGTCAGTAATGTTTGTGAAAATGCGGTTATTAAAACTCTAGGATTTTAAAAAGTTTTGCGCAAGATGGGTTCCTCAAAGTCTCACAAATGACCACCGATTGCAAAGGAAAGCAATTTCTTCTGAATTGATGGCACATTTCAGTGCTGATGGAGAGAACGTTTTTTGCTAAGATTATTACAGGTGATGAAACTTGGGTGCATCATTTGGAAACTGAGACAGAAAGACAATCAATGGAGTGGCAACATCCACAATCATCACAAAGAAAGAAAACTCCTTCAGCTGGAAAGGTCATGATCGCTGTCTTTTGGGACATTGAAGGTATGATTCTTGTGGATGTTATACCAAGAGAATCCCAGGAATGCTACCTGGTAAAAAAAATGCACGCTAAAGCCGGTTGTGTTGGCCTACGGGTTTCGGCCCAAGGGCGCATAACAGACACACCGCAATCACATCTGAAAAAACACTCCGGATGATCGCAAAGAAGAAGATACCAAGAGAAGAGACAATAAATTCGCAAGCTTACATTAAGACATTGAAAAAACCTCAAATAAACTTTTTCACAGAATTTAGCAGCACAAGAATCTAACAGACCTGCTTCTCCTTCATGACAATGTGCGCCTTCACACATGTCTGGCAACAGGGGAAGCAATCACCAAATTGAGTTGGATTGCACTACCCCATCCACCCTATAGTACTGATTGGTACCTTCTGATTTTCATCTGTTTGGTCCATGCAAAGATGCACTCCATGGGACAAGGTTTGAAGATGCTGGAGTGATTCATGCAGCGAAGAAATGGCTACATGTTCAAGACAAAATCTGGTACAGGCAAGGAATACATGCACTTATTTCGTGTTCACATGAAGCTGTATAAGTTAATGGGGATTATGTTGAATTATACTGATGTTTACATGACATATCCCTGTATACAGTGTATACATTTCATGCTTTTTGAATAAACAGCTCCTCAGAAAAATGATGTAGTGCATTACTTATTGAACACCCCTCGTATTTTATACAGGTAATAAATGTAAATATGGATTTCTGGTTAAATTGCAAGAGAGTAAATTCATACGTGAAATTAAATGTCTGAGTATATCTGAGAACTCTACTAGAAGAGGCAGTATAAAAATGATATGAGAAATATAAGTACTGCTCCCTGAATTGAAGTTATGGACAGACAACAAATAAGGTTATTCAGACATCTTGTGAGAATTAAGCCTAATCAAATATTGCTTTCTCACAAATCAAAATTAATCGTTATGGTGCTAATCCCGTGAAGTCCCATCAGGCGGCGATAGTGCCGGGCCCCCTGCCTCGAGGGGGTCCATCCATGACTACTGGTGGTCACCTTCCCCTGTGCTGTGGAGTCAAGGCACAGAGGAGTAGGTTAAGAGCTATTGACCAAATACCCCGGACACTCAACATACTACAGTGGAATGCCGAAGGAGTTTACAAGAAGAAAGACTCCCTAACACAGCGTCTTCATAAAGATAGAATAGATGTGGCATGCATTCAAAAGACACACCTCAACGCCAATCACAAATTCTCAGTCAGAGGATATCAGGCCACACGTTTCGACCGCGAAGGACACAAAGGAGGAGTTCTAATACTTACACGAAATACAATACCTTGCAGCGAAGTATCTGTGATCTCTGACAACCAAACGGAAATTATAGGTGTTGATATAATGATAAAGGACGTGAAAATAAGAATCTACAATCTGTATAGCCCAGCAGATAAGGACCTTACACTCTCAAACATGAAAATAACTGACACAAACTGCATTATTATCGGAGACTTTAATAGCCGTTCAGAAAGATGGGGATACCCAGATACTGACAAAAGAGGAGATGAATTGGAGGACTGGGAAATAGACTCAAATCTCCATCTACTCAACAAAGCGGATGACACACCGAGCTTCTACTCCAGAAGATGGCTTACCACTTCTACTCCAGACTTAGCTTTCTGCACAGGAGACATCCTCCACAAAATCGATCGCCATGTGCTGGACCAATTAGCGGGTAGTGACCACAGACCAATCAAGCTTGTAGTGAATATGGAGTATGTTCCACAGGAGCAAATGCCCTTGCCCCGCTGGAATTACAAACGAGCAGATTGGGACAGATTTGCCATACTAACAGACAAATATTGTGAAAACATAAATGCACGATAAGGCAACATAAAGCAAATGGTGGAAAGTCTAAACAGAGCGATAATACAGACAGCCACTGAGTCCATTCCAAGAGGAGCAAGGAAAAATTACAAACCATACTGGACTGAAGAACTACAAAGTTTGGAGGACAAAGTTGAAGATGCCAGGAAGACAGCAGAGAGAGAACAAACAATTGAAGCGAACATCTCTCTCAAAGCCATCTCAGCAAAATATAAAAGAACAGTAAATCAAACAACAAGAGATTGTTGGAGGGAAAAAACAGAAAACCTGAATTTTGACAGGGATGGAAACAAACTATGGAAACTAGTGAAAGCCATGAACAATAAAGGACCTAGAAACAAACAAATAACAATTAAACAAGGAAAGGCCTTGCTTACAGGAAAAAAGGCTGCAAATGCACTAATGGAACACTATGCAAATGCAAACCACATTGATATTACAACCGAACAGAAGAAAGCAATCAAAGACAAACAGATACATCATAGCAATACAGAGACAGCAGCAGAATATATGATGGCAAATCTAACAATGGAAGAAATGGAACAGGCAATGAATACCTTAAAAAAGAAGAAATCACCAGGAAAGGATAGAATCACAAATGAAATGCTAATAGGACTAGGCACCAAGGCAAAGAAGAAACTACTAGCAGTCCTAAATAACAGCTGGAAGAGAGGAATAGTCCCACAGGCATGGAAGGAAGCTATACTAATACCAGTCCCAAAGATAGGAAAAGACCTGGAAGAACCAAATGGCTATCGACCTATCAGTCTACTTAGCTGTGTAGGAAAATTAATGGAACGCATTATCAATGGCAGGCTAACATGGCATCTGGAAGAAAACAAACTCTTAACACCACACCAAGCAGGATTCAGAAAGTACAGATCCACTGAAGATCAAATAACCTATATAGCTCAGGAAATAGAGGATGCCTTCCAAGAGAAAAAGCACACACTAGCAGTATGGATAGATTTAGAAAAAGCATTTGATAAAGTTTGGAAGGAAGGACTGAAAGTAAAACTGCAAAAAATGCATGTTTGTGGAAAAATGTATAAATGGATCAGCCACTACCTTGAGAACAGAACTGCCAGGACAAAAGTACAAGGACAAACAAGCAAAATGATGCTGTTGGAGCAAGGTGTCCCTCAAGGAGGAGTTCTTTCACCAACATTATTCCTAGCATATATAAATGACATCACAGAAAATTTTCCAGCCAGAGTACACACATCCTCCTTTGCAGATGACCTAGCCATATGGACATCTGAAGAATATATTAATACAGCTAACAGCAGAATACAGCAAGCCTTATTAGCGCTAGAGGACTGGTCAAAATCATGGCTAGTGAAGATAAGTGAGGAGAAAACAACATGCATCACAGTGTTCTCCCTCTCAAATAAAACTCAGCAACCTAAGTTGGTATTGAATGGAAAAATATTGCGCCATGAAGAAAATCCAAACTATCTAGGAGTCACCTTTGATCGTCGCCTGACATGGAAGACACAGGTTGAGAAAAATCGAACAAGAGCAAGGCAGAGAATGGCAATCATGAAAAAGCTTGCTGGTACAACGTGGGGAGCAGATGAGAAAGTTCTCAAGAAGTTATATACTGGACGGGTGAGGCCAGTACTGGAATATGGCATTGCAGCTTGGGCAACAGCAGCTAAGTCAAACTTTAACAAAATAAGTAGAGTCCAAAACCAAGGAATGCGAATCATAACTGGAAGCCTGAAGACAACGCCTATTAATGAACTAGAAAAGATCACTTGTTTACAACCAATGCAGGACAGAAGAGATAGCAGAGCCCAGCAACAAGCAGAAAAATTTAGAAGATTGACAGACCACCCTATGTATAACAGGTTTAATGGTTTTGGAAAAGGAAGACTGAAGCGTAGCAACTTTGTAGAAACTGCAAAACGAAAGATTAGGGCAGATCCCATACTTAACATATCAACAGTCAAGCCCATTTACAATGCAAACTTCCCAGCTTGGAGACAGCAGCAACTGCCTGAGATCATAGAAAACATTCCTGGTATTGAGAAAAAGAACACTCAGAATGAAACCGAAAGAAGAAAAATAACCCTCAACTACATAAAAGAACATTACCCAAGCAGCAATTGGACCCATGCATATACAGATGGATCAGCCAAAGATTCAATTAAAAATGGAGGAGGAGGAATTCTCCTTAATTTAAAAAATGGAGTGATAAAAACACAGTCAGTGGCAACTGGAAAATTTTCAAGTAACTTCAAAGCGGAGGTAGAGGCCTTGAAAACTGCAGCAGAAATGCTCTTGATGGAGGAAAATAAAGAAAAGCAAATAGCTATCTTCACAGATGCAAAGTCAGCTGTCTCAATACTGAAAAGCAAAAACAGCACAGAACTAGCTGACCTAAGAGCAGCACTCCATGGTCTATGCCAGAAATCCAAAAAAGTTGTAATACAGTGGATCCCATCACATTGCAGTATACCTGGAAATGAAGAGGCAGACCGACTAGCAAAAGAGGGTGGACGATTACCACAGCCTGACATAGACGTAACCTATAATGAGGCAAAAAGGTTTATAAAAAGCACTTATATAACCAAATGGGAATCAGAGCATCCAGGCCACCAGAAGGATGATGCATATTACAAACTCGACCGAAGAGAACAAGTAGCAATCTTCAGACTCCGCACAGGACATAACAGGCTGAAACACCACTTGTTCAATAAACTAAAGATAGGAGATACCGATGAATGTAATTGTGGAACTGGTAAAATGACAGCTAAACATTTGCTGCAGGAGTGCCCAATATATGCAGAACAGAGAAAGATATTTTGGCCCACGCCTGCTTCATTTGAGGACAAGCTCTATGGAGATATCAACAAGCTCAAGTTGACTACAGCTTACTTTAACTACATTCAGGTTAACATCTAAAGGTGCATGAAGATGTATTTAGACTGCCACACTTCATACCACAGGTATGTCGGTTACAAAAGCGTCCCAGAGGCATGAAATGGAATATTGCTTTGATAGCACATCCATTACGTGGAAAGTCTGAATCAACAGCTCACTGTGTGGGCTTCGTAAATGGTGGAAAAAGTGTCCTAGTGACACGAAATGGAATATTGCTTGGATAGCAAATCCATTACGTGGAAAGTCCGAATCGAAAGCTCACTGTGTGGGCTTCATAAAAGGTGGAAAAAGTGTCCTAGTGGCACGAAATGGAATATTGCTTGGATAGCAAATCCATTATGTGGAAAGTCTTAATCGAAAGCTCACTGTGTGGATGTCATCTGCAGACTGCATTCTTCTGGTTTCCGGAGGAACAGCCTATGGTGAACGGAAGGCCCAATATACGGAAGTGAGGCTAAGCAGCCATGTGCAGGACGTGACGATTCCTTGGGTGAGCCCAGTACCAGAGCGCTGTGTGATGGCTCTGCAAGTATGGAAGCCTCCTTGGATGGCGGGGAATGCCCATGGTCTGCCCCTGCCTTCCCTTGAGGGTTGAACAGGATGTCTTTGGCTGTTCTATATGGGCCAGCTAGGATGGGGGATAACACCACAACAGTGAGACTCAAACGTCCTAAGAAACCCCCGGGAAGGTTAACCCGGTCAACAAATGCCAGCAGAAGTCGGATGTGTCGGCCTAACGGCGCAAGAACGCAGCTCTGCTGTAAACAGGCACAACGCAGTCACATCCGAAAAAAAATCCGGATGAACGAAGAAGAAGAAGAAGAAATATTGCTTTCTGTCTACTGTTTAAGAAACAATTCTTTGCCTTTTGGCTAAGATCAAAGTTTAGTATCTGCATTTGATCTTGTCAGGGCCACCAGCAGAGTCGGTGAAGCGAATGATACACAGGAACGTGGAATCTCATGGGGCAGCTCTAATTCCAGGGGAACCACAAACCCTTATAAAAAGAAAATTACAGAATGCAGGTCCTCATGGCCGAATGGATAAGAACACGTGTTTTTAAACATCCAGTGTGCAGATGCCGAGGTTAGCAGTTCAACCCCTACACCAGACAGCTGGTTTAAAATGTTGACCTATCGTCCTTGACTTTGGGATGTAAATTACAAGTACCTCTGAAGTCGGAGTGGGTTTGCCTAATGGCGAGGGACACTGTTAATATGGAAAGCTAATCAACACACAAAATTGAGTACATCACTATTATCAAACAGTGTGTATGGACTATGCTTGAGTTCAAAGCGAGCGAGCGAAAAAAAAAAAAAAAAATCTGAGAAACACTGGCTAAACAACTAGAGGAAGATCAAGAATCAGATGGATAGATTCTATCAACATAACAAGGTCAACAGCTAAAGACCTGTAACAACTAAATGTTATTGTCTATATGGAGATAATACTTGGTTAATATAAGTTGCATTTTCTGAGCATTAAATGATAAAATTTCCTTTTCACTATATCTATATATATATATGTGTATGTGTGTGTGTGTGTGAGCGCGCGCGCACACAAATGTGAAGTCAATAAGTAAGTCACAAATGGCTGTAGAGAAATAACTAAATATGATAACAACTTGAAACCAGTTTATTTTTTATACATACATTGTCCCTTTATTTCTCAACATAATTTCCACCAACATGGATGCACTTATCCCATCGTTTAATCAGTCCTCCCAAACTGGTTGCATAGAACTGCATGCTCTATTTTCTAAACCACGTTTTCACTTCACATTCAACTTCGGCGTCAATCACAAAATGTCTCCCATTAAGGTGGGTTTTCAGTGGACAAAAAAAGTTGAAATCGCTAGGGGCCAAAACATCCCACCTTAGTTGGTTAATTTTCTCCCAAGTTAATCAAGCTGTATGTGGTCTGGCATTGTCATGAAGAAGCAACACTCCTCTAGTCAGCAGTCCTGGATGTTTTCTTCGAATTGCATCATGAAGCATCGATAGAACTTCACAGTACGATTCAGAATTCACATTGTCACCTTTCTTCTTGAAATTGGTTAAAAGCACTCCTTGATAATTCCAGAACACTGTCAGCATAACCTTCCCTGCTGATGGCGTAATCTTGAATTTTTGGACAAAACGCGAAGAAGGATGTTTCCATCGCATTGAAGCACGCTTTGATTCGGGCTGGTAGTCAGCATAAACAGGAAGCATTTCCGTATGAATGTCGTTTGCAGGCAGTCCTTTTGCACACAAAAAATGCACAGCAGCACATTGGTCTTTGGTTTTACACTCCGTATGTACAGTCGTCATTTTGTTTATGCGCTGTGCATGCGCATGAGACACACAGCGCCACCTGACGAACGGGAATATAAAATTCAATGTTGCTATCACCTAATAATACCTGTAGAAAACACCAACTACATTTACCTGCCATCCCACAGAACTACTTATTGTCTCGCCCTCATGTATATATATATATATATATGATTATATTTAAGTTTGCTGCAATCTGAAATATATGTTTTTAAATCAGTGTAACTATTAACGGATACTTATTTATATATGACAGAATATGACAGTCACAGAGGTTCACTAGCGGGGAAAATTCCATAAATTATAGTTAGTTAGTTAGTCGCGATTCCAATTTCACTGCAACGGGTTGTCCCCAATATGCTCTGTTCCTGTGCCAGTGAATATCACACAAAATGCTCCTCACTGCCCAATGTGAAAAGTGGAACAGACAGGAGTCTCGGCAAGCCAACAGCCCGCACAGGTACACTGTGCATAATGTCGCCGCCAGAATGCCAACACAAAAGTCCTCCACGAAAAATACAATTCATCGTTGATGGAATCGGCAGTCACCAGAAAGAATTCATTGATCCAGGCTTTATCCCACTTGGCTCGGTATCTTTCCGCAGGTTGACCCACCGAAAGCGTTACACAAAGCACAAACTCAGTAGCTCCAGCGACCAACTCCCAGAAGTCTACTGAAAAAAGCACCCGTGAACTGAAAAGGCAAACCAGTCAATTCAGTGACAGCTGGCCATTGTTCCGAACATATAGTTCACTGTTTAAACAACAGCGGACAGATGTAAAATCATTCCATTGGAATTTCACAGCTCACAGTGTCCATAATGTATGAACGAATCTAATGAATTCATGTTTATATTGCAATAGCACATTAAGTGATATGGGCAACATGAATAATAATATATTGAATCATATCTTGGCAGAGTTTACTCAGGTGTTTCATGTTATTGCAACTGAATACAACAACTATTTTGTACAATATTCTTCTATTCGCATTAGCCTTTCTTTGCATGACATATTTTACATTAGTTCACTTTGTTATCTGCTATTATGTTTCTGTTTGGTAAACATTGTCTTGTAGATGTCCTGTAAAGGATATGCGGAAAAAAAAATGATATAAATTGATTGTGAATAATCTGAATAGTGATATTATTTATTCACTAGCATACATTGTTAATGTGTTGATCTTATTTACACACTGATTGTACCAATAATAATTGCATTCAATTTCTCTGCAGAACTAAATAAACATTTTAATTAAAAACGAAGACAATGGAAAAACAAATAAAAGTGAAAAAAAATGTATTTACAAAATGTTCCTAACTTGTCTTCTATGAACTTATGTTAAGCAATGGAACATATTCTGAGTTCTGCTGCTATAGCGAGTGAAAAGGAGTTCTAAAGACAAAAGAAGGCAAGACAAAAGAAGGAATGGTATATACATACATTTGTTGTGAAATGTATTGTTGACTTACAATGCTGATAAATTAAGTAGAAATGATGAAATTAGTTTTAAATATTACAATTTCATTTGAAAGTCTGCAGTTTCCAGTTGTATGACAAATAGAAACAACATTACTTCTGTAGTGTTTAAAATACAATTTGTTCATCATCATCATCATCATCATCATGATCAACATCAGCATCATCATGTCTAGCCAAATGGCATAGACATACATGCATCTCCACAGATCTCAGTGTTTTGGATAAATTATATTGATATTCATCCAAGCCACCATCTCAGTCCATGCAGTATCAAATCTCAGGGTCTGTCTCGTCTACTACTGATCTTTCCAGTCGTCATAATGTTTTTAAATGTCCCTATTCTCATTATATGACCAAAGAACATTGTTTGTCTCTTTTTTATAATTGTATATACGTTACACAAATTTGTTGGGAAAATATAATACTGCACATGATCCCAGACATTTAAAATACTTTATAAAACAAATGGTAACTTACATAAAATGAGACATGTACCAAAAAGTGTACCACAGAATGAATTTAACATGTCAAATTTGCATAAGTACTGTGGCCACCCTAGAATTAAAAAAAAAGCCTGTAATAATAAGTAAAAGTAATAATACATCTCATGCAAATAACATAAAATCATTACAGTCTAAGTGATATGAAAGATTCAAGTAAACTTGATAAAACAAATAACATCAGTGTGACTAGACTGAAAATACATAGATTAATAAATACATTTTGTTCTATTACTATTGCACAAATCCCAAAACATCCCATATCAATATTAATTTAAAAAATGTATGCTGAGAATAATAATCACAATCTGAGTGGGGAAGGGAGTCCTTTGCTTGGAAAAAAAAATTAAAAATTAAGTTTGTCAAATCCATATATGAAACATCCAATTATGGTTTATTTGTTTAGTTTCATTGACAATGTTCACGCATGAGGTATTATTTTGTGAGAAAATGATTACGTCCAAAAACTACTTACTCATCTGAAAATAAGAAAAATAAACATTTACGTTTAGTAGAGAATATATAGCTTCACTCTTTCTGTCTCAAGCAAAAACATCATCATCATTTAGCATATCCTTTTCATCATGGCCCACCAGAAAGACTTGAGCATTCGCAAGTTCCACTGCCAAACCCAACAAATCATGAACAAGGATACAAAGGGCTTGTCATGAACAGATTGGGAGTCTGTACCCCATTGTTAGAAGAAAGGCAGAAAAAGAGGAAACTTTACATGCAGCTAATGATCAGGAAAATGAGAAAGCTCCATTCATCTTCTTGCCAGGGCATGCGCGTACCATGGACAATGAAAGAGCCCAAAGACTGGCTGGTTATGCCACCATGTCAGAGGGTTAATTAATGGTTCAAGCTGACATTATGAATACTGTTAGAGAGTTGGGTCAAAACGAGGACATTCAGCTGTATGAATCAACAATAGTTTGAATGCAGCTGTTTGGAATGAAGTTTGGAGTGACTAGATAAAAGCAGCACATCTAGTGCACAAGTAGGCTTGTGAACACCATCCTGGTACTGTTTCTTGCAGAATGATAACAGATTTATTAGGAGAAGCTCAGAGCACCGTTGGACAGGTCCAGAGTGCTGTCACGGTAATTCATGCTGAATTTAACAAGAACTATGTTAACATCTATAGAGTAGCAATTTCTGATGCATTTTATGGTATTTGTATTATGATTACATGTTTAAGGTGATATACTTCATGATCTGTAAGTTTTTTCAGCTTCTATCTGTATAGTGTTATTTAATACTTTCCATATCACAGAAAATGTCAAATTAACAGTACAAGAATGAAGTCTGAACCTTGGTAAATAATTCTGCCATGAACTTTTCAGAAAAGCATTATGCAAATAATAAAAGAAAATGACATAGCTGCAGATAAAAAACATTGCTTTCATCAAAATATTAATGACATCGCCTGCCATTATCAAATAATATTGTTATATCATGCCAACTGGTAATGTGATATTGTCCTTGCTGAAGTTTAAATTTCATTAATTGAACATTTAAATTGTCAGTTAAAAGACTAATTTCCTAAAGCAGTATTCAAATATTAAATAATAATGTTATCACGCTATCTTGGTACATTGAGTCCCCCCCCCCCCCCCCCCCCCCCCCATTTAATTATACACCAGTGATTTCTAAGTAAATGCAACCTAAGCCTTGCTCGGCAACTGGTCTAGGATCAAAGCTACAACAGATGGACAGTTAAAACATTGCTTTGCTGATCCAGCAACTTGTCTGGTTTCAAATGCATTAAAGATCTACCCGAATTATTTCAGGATCCTCACCAGTGCTACAGAGTTAGTGCATATAGCTGAGAATCTCCGGGCTCAGGCTTGAGTTAGGAGTAGAATGGAGCACTTATGGCTACGCCCGTGTGCTGTGATGTCGATCCATTGACTAAACTAAACTACACTAAACTAAATGCGTTGGTATTACCTTTCCTCTGGAGTAAACTATGCAGGCTGAGATAGGGATCATGCTTCATGGGCAACTCATTGTCTCTGCAATTCAGCCCAAGCTTAGTGCTATGGAGAGGTATAACTCCATCTCGGGTCTTACTGCGATGAACTGTAGTTATTGTGCCCTTCTTTAAGCACAATGTAACAATCTATCATCTGTCAAGACAGCAAGTTGCCAGTGAGTCACTTCTAAGCAATAATGAATTTCTTCAGAAATAACTTCAATTTCTTGTTTCTGGCAAAGAATTATCTGCAGCTCTATTGTTAATTAGCCGGCTTTGTGGCGAAGGAGTTATGGACACAATTCATAATCTTGTATACCACGTTGGAAACACAGCTGCGGGCAGCAGACCCCTTGTTTTGGTTTTCATGAAATGATATGAGTGCTGGTCATTCAGAAAGCAATGGCAAACTACTGAATGTAAAGTTGCTAAGAAATCACAAACAGCCACAAAATGCTGGGTTTGAATGCAACACCCTGTATAGAATAAGCAACTAACTTTTAACTATTAAAGGGAGCACCTTGGTTAGCAAGCTTGCCTGCTGGCCCATTGGTCATGTGCTCAAATCATTATTGAGGCAGGTTTTAAAAAAATTTACCTGGGCTTCCAGCACAACCCAGCCAAAATGAATACCAGGAAACATCATCATCATCAAGTGCCATGTCAGCTGGCAGAGGCGTTCATGGCTCTCCACAGATCTCGGTCTTTGGTGTTCTGGATCAACTCTGCTGATGGCATTCCTCCATGCCATCGTTTAAATCCATCCAGCATAATTTCTCTTGGTCTGCCTCTCTTCCCCTCGATCTTTCCAGTTGTCACAATGTTCTCCAATGCCTCTCTTCACATCGCATGACCAAAGAAAGCTGTTTGTCTCTTTCTTATTGTTGTATATATTGTTCTAGTTTCATTAGCCTGTTTCAGGCAGTCATCGTTAGTTACTTTGGCAGTCCAAGGAATTTGCAACATTCGTCTCAGGAACCACATCTCTGTTGCTTCTAATTTCTTTTTAATTTGTTCATTTACATTCTAAGATTCACTGCCATACAGCAAAACTGGTTCTACATAGTATTTCAGTACTCTCTTACATTCAGTGACAGTGACTTATTGCACAAGATACTCTTCATTTTCTGAAATGTGGCTTTTTCCTTGCCCTATTCTGCTCTTAATCTCTGTTGTACATCTTCCATCTGATGTTATAAATGCCCCTAGGTATTTAAAATTATCCACTTCGTTAAGAATTTTCCCTTCAATTTCTATGTCACATTTTGGTGTCACCATTTTCTTAGATATCACCATTGTTACTGTTGTCTTGATATTCAAGAAGAGATCCTTTTTTGCACTCTCTGTTACTACAATGTCCAACAATTGTTGTAGGTTTGTTTTTCCTTTCTTCATATGTTTTACAGCGTCAGCGACTTCTTCTTTTAGAATAGGTGGACCTTCTAAGTTACTTTCTTCTGTTAATTTTTCCCTTTCTCCATCAAATAATTCTTATATACTCATTCCACCTCTTCATTATAGCACCTTCCTCCAATAATATCTTTCCTGTTTTTTTTATCTCAAACACCCTGTATTTATTCTTATTTTTTTCCCTGTGAGATCACTGATTTGTCTGTGCATAGTTTTTGTATCTTTAATTGAATTTAATTCAATTTTTTTGCACTGCTCATTTAACCAACTTTCTTTTGCCTTCACACATTTATATTTTATTTCTTTATTTATCTTAGCGTATTCTTGTTTGTCATTTTTACTGTTTTCTTTTGTCCATCAGCATTAATATTTCTTCATTCATCCATTTTTTCTTAGCTATTTGGCTGCTCTCCGGTAATATTTCTTTGCTAGTTTGATGAATGGAGTCCCTTAACATTTCCCATTGTTCATTTATACTCTTATACTTTTAGCTATCGCATTTTATCTATTTTCCACAGTCACTCTTATTTCTTAACATTGTTTCTCTTATAACATTGTAAAAGTAAGATTAAAGAGATGGAAAAACATGGTTAAGTACTTGAGACTTAATAAAGAGATTCTGAAAGTAGATAAAGAAATCCAAGAACAATATATAGCTCTTCTAATGCAATAGCTCTTCTAATGCAATAGCTCTTCTAATGCAATAGCTCTTCTAATGCAATAGCTCTTCTAATGCAATAACACTCTTATTTCTTAAAATTTCCCATTGTTCATTTATACTTTGTATTTTAGCTATTGCACTGTATCTATTTTCCACAGTCACTCTGTATTGTTATTGGATTTCTTTATCTACTTTCAGATTCTCTTTATTAAGTCTCAAGTACTTAACCATGTTTATCCATCTCTTTAATCTTACTTTTATTTGTCCACATAGTGGTACATCATCACTATTACAGCCAGCACCAGGCATTGTCTTTGCGTTAATTAAAGCATTTCAAAATCTTTTATTAATTAGTATGTAGTCAATTTGGTTGCGTATTTTCTTTTCAGGGCTTTTCCATGTGTATAGCCGTCTTTTATGGTGTTTAAACCATGTGTTTCCAATTATCATATCATTGATATATGCCCATTCTATTAGTTTGTCTCCTCTTTAATTTTTTGTACCTAAGACATAATTTCCCACTACATCCTCCTCTTGTGATCCAATTTGAGCCATTGCAATTTCTATTTCGTCGTAAAAGTGTTGTATTTCTTCATTACTACTGCTTGTTGGTGCATATTCTTGTATAATATTTACTTCTATTGGTTTGCCTTTGATTTTGACCATAATAACTCTATTTGAAATACACAAGTATCCATTAATGGACTTGGCTGTTTTTTTCGTCAAATATTATTCCTACACCTTTTTTATGTGTATCCCCTTAAGAATAAATTATTGTGTGGTTGTCAGCTATAATTTTGCCCGATCCCTTCCATCTCATCTCATTTACGCCTAGTATATTCCTTTTCATGCTATCTATCTCTCTTAGAACATTGTTCAACTTTCCTAGCTCATTTAATGTTCTAACATTCCATGTTCCTACTCTAAATTTATTTATTTTAGTTATGATTTTTCCATCAGTAGTTGGATGACTGTCCCTACTGGACGAGGATGTCAGCCAGTTCTGAAATATGTTTTGCCATGAGGAATAAAGGCAGCTGGCATGATACTGACCACAGCAACCAATGAAAGCTGATTTGTGTATTAAAATATGGGGTTAGTACCATTTACCCAATAAGTTTCAAGGCATGTAAAGTGGGGTTGTGCTTGTTTTGTATTTACTATTGTTCATGTTTTCTTTATATAATGGATTTTGCTAAAATGCATTTCACTGTGGCATGAAACTGACAACATCACCAACCAAGAGCCGTTTTGTCTATAAAAGTATGGATCTAGCACCTTATATATTATATATGTTGCCATATATAATATATATAAAATAGAATGTCTGTATGTATGTCCTTTATGCGTTCGCGAATGGTCCATCCGACTGAGATGAAATTTTCTACACGTCTTCCTCTCATTCCCGTGCTGATAACTGTTATAGTTTGTTAGTGTAAAAACAGTTATTTACTTAATATTATTTAATATTTTAATTTATATTATAATGTATATATAGCGAGGGGACATAACTTCTCCATTGCTATATGTAAAATTGTTGCATATTTCTCAAATAGGTGGACCTTTTCGCTACGGTTATCTAAAGGCATATACGTTATAATCCTCCTCCTCCTCCCCCACCCTCTTCCTCCTCCCTTTTCCTTCTCCTCCCCCCTCCTTCTTTTTCTTCTGCTGCGTTATAATATATAATGATAAAATCTTTAAGGCATTTTCAAAGTTTTCATATAAATAATACATCTATTTTAAATACATGAAAATTCTCTAACTCATTTTTTTATTTCTCTTCAACATCTATACAGTCATCCCAGCATTTATTGCGTTTTCGTGATATCTTGGTAAGTTTGGGCCGGGTCGTCTTTTTTTGGAACGGGAACGGGAGCAAAGGCCGAATATGAATTAAATGAGACGCTCCCTGCCATGAGCTGGGCGAAGCCGGGCCAGGCTTCTTATTTGGGAACAGGAATGGGAGCAGGGGCCGAATATGAATTAAATGAGACGCTCCCCGCCAGGGTCTGGGCGAAGCCGGGCCGGGTCAGACAGACAGACAGACAGATAGTCGGGAATGGGAACGGGAGCTTATATGACTACTTATATGAATTAAATGAGATGCTCCCCTTACATGTCACTGTGCACTAGACACCCTTTAGGTGAGCAGGCTTCCTCACTGGATGTGAATCTCTTGTATATTGTTAGTCTTATAATACACTGTGTATATGTCTGCACCAACAGTTCCATTTTTCTTTCCTAAGATAGCCTTGCTTAACTCTAAATTCTGTTGAGTTATACTTTCATTGCTTGTTGTGTTATTGTGCAAAATGATGTTATATACCGCCTTTCAGTTTGATCTTTAAGCAATACAGTGCTCATCAGACTATGTATACCAGTACAAAACGAAAACAGGTATGTGTAATTCCTGCCGAAAAGTTAGAAATAATAAATACAGACACAGTGTACATACCTTATGTAAGGTATATGTACTGTGTCTGTAACTTTGTCACAGGAGTTACACATGCCTAACTGTTTTTATTTTGTATTGTTAGATTCTACTGCAGCCGTTACTTCTCATATCTATGTACTATGTATACCAGTACAGGAATGACGCCATTTTACATCCATAATCTTAACTTACATAAATAATTCTGCCACGAACTTTTCAGAAAAGCATGATGCAAATAAACAGATGATATAGCTGTTGATATTATGTCTCACTTCCATAAAACAAAATTATTGGCAACTGTAACATGTAAAAATCTTAATTCAGATCTGAGTGAATGTTATTACAAGAAATAAAGAAACTAAATCTAGCACTTGATATGATACATCATACATTGAAACAACAGCGTTTTTCTATCATAACATTGCAAACTGGTATTATTTTGCAGAAAATACAAAGATAGTCTGCAACAAGGAATGATGCACATTATGTCCTGTTGTACACATGAAAACTGCACAAATCTAATCAATGATGACAGAATAGCATAAGGTGAATGCTGCAAAGTCTACTGTACTGGACTCAACAGAACAATATACTAAACTCTCAATACAAAAGAATAACAAAATAAAATATAAAATTATCAACATGAGCACACTTAACTTTATATATAAATCATGAGGTGCTGTCAATTATAAACAATGACAGAATCTACAACATTTTATTTTATTTTCTTCAAATATATTAATGTCTTCTTTACATTTGTCGACCTCACTTTTAATGCAATTACATATATTCATATGCTCAGTGCAATTCCTTTCAATGTGCTCAGATATCTTCTGCTTTCAGAACGGTCCTTTTCACTTTTCAAATACACAAATATATTTTTATTTCCTTCTTTATTTTGAATGCTATCAAACATGCCACTGTTTTAAATGTGTGTTCTATTTTTTCAAACACATTCCAACACATTTTCTGATACTGGCCCTGCAGTTTCAACATTTATGACAAAAAGCGTACAATCATCAGCAATATTTTATAACGGCACACATCAGACTTTGTCACGATTGGAGTTTTCTGCTAGTGCTTTCCTGCTGGTTGGTTTGGTCATGTCTCGATTCCTCGGAGGTAGTGGCGGCTTTCTTTCTCGATCATGGTTCTGAGGAGATTTAGAGAAAAATAAATGATTACTTACTTTGATGTAAACTTATTGCCTGTGTATTACTGGTTTCCATATGGGAAGCAAAGAAAAGTAAATGTATAACCTACTGTCATACACAGAAAGGGTTAATAAAGTCCAGTGCTCACAAAATACGACAGGGAGATAAAGTAATAAGTGTTAGTTTGTGGAAAACAGTAGAAGAAAGAGACTGTTTATTATTGTCAGTGAGCTCGGCGTTTCACAGGAAACAAAGAGATCACAAGCAACTACTTGAAGGGGAACTAGCTGGACTCGGTCATTCAGGCATAGGACAGCTTAGCAACTACACACAGTTTCACTTGATTATACACAACATAGTTTGTCCACATTACACAACAGAGAGCTTTCAACAATAAGTTTGGACGTCTTCTAGCCAGACAATTATATTCCATCAGAAAATTACATGCAGATTAATGTTCTCCACTCAGACTAAGTTAACAAGAACAGTAGTAAGCGGCATTGTGTAGGATTTGTGACAGAAAGTGATATTGTAATATCAACATCACACACGTTACAGTTCTGTACAGGAGAGAGATGTTCACCAAGCATACTGTCTACAATTGTCAGTAAACGAGCGCCAGATAGAAAGCAGGTGTGTCTCGACTGGCTGTAGAGGTGTGTTGTGAGTGCATCATAGTGAAATAAACTGTATGTGAAGCCGCCGCTGTGTGTTGCATCCCCTACATTGAAAGCATCTGTAAGAAGACATTGTGAGTGAGTCAAGTGGTGAGATAGTAGTCACGGTTTCTACACCTGCCACACTTACACATCTAGACACCTCCATTATCAACATCAATAACATAACAAGGAACATGGCACTTACCATGCATGCCATAAAAAGCATCTAAGGATGGTTGGCATTAGACCAGCTACCTTATCCCTTTGAAAACTTAAGCTGCAAAATCCAGCCAATCATGAACAAGTCTACAAAGGGCGGGGCTTAAGTTGGTTGAGAAGCCTGCTCCATTGGGAAATAAATGGAGGAGGAGGAGGAAGAAGTAGACTGCTAACAAAAATTATGATTTGAACAAAAAAATGAAAATTAATTTTAAGTATCAGACAAATATTAATCAGACACAGCAAATGAATGTTAAAATTGTAAAACATAATAGAAAAACTGTGGCAGTTGTAATGAAACAATAAATTATATTAGGTATCGCTGCTTGTGTTTAACATGTGTAGAATTTGATGTAAAATTGGGACTAGCATATTCTTGGCTTCTTGGTAATTGACCAGCTACAAGTTTGCTTGTAACATTAGATTTACTGTTCAGTTCAGCGAGGGAATCAGCAACAATGAGAAGTAAAATTGGCAAACTGTACTAAAACACAATCACTGCTATTGGCGAATCAGCCATGTGCACATGTGGATTGGTGCCACAGACAGCAGATCACATACTCCAAGACTGCCCAAACTACAACATATCTAGGTAAACCTTCTGGCCTAGAGAAACAACAGTGGAAGATAAGCTCTATGGACCACTTAGTGAACTAAAAAAGGTAGTTAAATTCATGCAAAGAGACAACATTGCAATTTTAAACACATTTCCAGTGAACAAGAAGAAGAAGACAATCACTGCTAAGTTATGAAAGCCAATAACAGTTTTGTCTTATAATGATTTTTAGCATGATTGATTTAGTGAGCTTTTTTCCCGCACATTTCTGCCAATATAATGACATCAGTGACAATAATAATGAAAGCAAAAATACTGGAACCATACAAACCAAGGGAAAAAACAAGGGAGTGGATGTCAGTTAGTGGCATGTACTAGACATATGGACACATAGCAGAAAGCAGCCACTGTCATTGTGAATAACCTTTCATATGATACTAAGCAAGTAGTCCTGTTTTAGAATGTGAGTTTGTGGGATAAGAAGCCTTCTGTTCAAGTGCAAGTAAAACAGGAATACATAATTGGTAGGGTAAAGATAAACAAATCTTCAATAAAACAAATATAGTAAGGGTATTTCCACAGCCAGAAAAATATGCAGTTGGTATAATTTTGTTGTCATTTATTTCATTGGGATAGATTGGCAAACAGAAAGGAATATGGAAAATTAATGTATGATCACATATGCTGAGTTGTCAGTTGTTTGCACTTTTTGTGTGTGTGATTATGATTAAATTAGTTAAAATAAAGGTTTTCACGTCATGGGGCATAATACCAATGGATATTCGATGGATGTCATGATAAGTATCATGTCAGCGATCTTTATTTTATAGAAAATTGTTTTGTACCCACTTTATGAGGATGGGTTGGTCATGGTGCTAGATGGTCATGAAATAACCCAAACCCATAAGAAGAATATAAAATTATATTGATACAGGTAATAAATAATCTCACTCTGGCATTTTTAAAATAGAATATTTTTAATAAAATAATTTAATATTAAAAATATTTAGAAACCAATGGAAGCTCAAAGACAACTTACATCTGCATCGCCATTTTCTTTTGCTGCTGAGCAGTAGGAGGCTGGAACCAGCTCGGAGCAATATGAAACAGTGCTGTCAGTGCTGATCTTCCTGTGATTTTCTCCCCTTGGTGATGACATCAGGGCCTGAAGATGTTCACAGACTCGTCTGAATCGCCGTGATGGACCTACACATTACAGGACAAATGTGAAATGTTAACTTGAAATTGATGACTATTTGCCACTTTTAACATCATGCATAACTTCTTCATGCAGATTACACATTTTCCTCAGGGTTAAGGTTGTCTCATAGCAGATAGTACATTATGGATGTGAAATGTTAGGCTTCTGCATATTCTAGGCCACAAAATAATGAGTTGAGAGCAACCAGTTGTCTTTCTTGTCACTTTTCTTTCCCAGACAATTCAAAACAATGTTTGAAAACTTCCAGCTACCCTTTTGCATTTGTTATCTCATGGCAGATACTACTGTAGGGCTGTGTTATTTTTTGAACTTCATATAATCTTAAGTCTACAAGGTGTGGACTATGCCTGGCCCTGTAGCCAGCAGGGTTAGGATCGGCTAGCCTCTCCCAGGAAAAAAAAAAGTGAAAATTAGTTGCCTGCCAATGACCCGCAGACTACACAAGTCATCCCCACCTCCAAGCGGTGTAGACTGGGAAACCATGACCGTGAGGTAATAGGCTAGCAGGGCTATGGCTCGCCATAGGGGATGGACTCCCTATGGTCAGATTTTATCCTAAATCTGTGACTGGCCTAGCAAGCTGGCAGGGGATCTTCATACTGCTCAAAGAAAAACTTGAAGTATAAACGGACTGACCCAAATGGATATAGACCCGGCAATGTTAATGGACTACAAGATAGATCAGCGATTAAAAAAATAGGCACAATGAATGTCTGCGGTTTTAATAGTAAAGAAGAAGAACTTATAGAAACAATGGAAGAGAGGAAAATTGGACTGATGGGAATAGCGGACACCAGAATAAAGGGGGAAGGATGCAAGGAGATCCACCACAGTTACACATTTGTCTACTCTGGAGTGGAACAGCAAGAAAGGGCAAGACACGGTGTGGGAATAGTCATTGAACCACGGCTAGCAAGAGGAATACTAGTAATAAAATATATATCAGAAAGAATCATAACAGTGAGAATAAAAGAACAAACAATTACAACAAATGTACAAATATATGCACCATGTAATACAGACAATAATGAGCAAAAATGCGAGGAATTCTATGAAGACATTCATGATGTGCTAAATAAAATAGATAAGCAGGACAATATCATAGTTATGGGAGACTTCAATGCAAGGCTAGGACATAACACAGCGGACATAGAAAAACATCTTGGACCATTTGGAGACCAACATAATGAAATAAATTAAAAGGAAAGTAGACTGATAGAGCTATGCACCCAACACAACCTCTATATAACAAACACATTCTATAAACACAAAGACTCACAAATATACACCTGGTATAAATGGAACAATCGAGATACTAAAAGCCAAATTAATTTATATTAACAAGAAATAACAGAAAGAGAAATATATTACATGCAAGGGCAGTGCCCAACTTAAGAATAAACACAGACCACAAAGCAGTTGTTGCCACTATAAGAACCATCAGTAGAAGAAAGCAAAGACCAGGAAAATACATGCCATACGAATCAGTAAATTTAAAAAACCTCAAAGACGAGGCAATGAGGGAAAATTATGGGAAAGAACTAACTAAAATCTTCGTAAAATTACCTACAGAAAGAAAAACAGTGGAAGAAGAATGGGAGATGTTCAAATCAAGCATTTTAAATACTGCAAAAATAACATGTGAAAAAAAAAAATGCAAAACACGGATAAAGAAAATAAGTTGGTGGAACGCAGAAGTAAAGAAAGCTGTAAAAGACAAAAAGGAAAAAAAAATAAAAAGTGGTTGAAGAGCAAACAGGAACGTGATTACATAGAATATAGAATAGCGTGAAGACATGTGAATAGAATAGTAAAGAGAGAAAAACAAAAAGACTGGGAGGAGTATGGAGAAACTCTAAATAAAAACTACAAGGAGGGAACTAGAAACTTCTACAAAAGATAAGTGCAATGAGAACCAGAGGAGAACCCTTTGACCCAAATGAAATAATTAACCGCGAAAATGGAGAACCAATAAGTGAATAAAGACAAATCCTAATAAGATGGAAACAGTAATTCGAACACCTTCTCATCATTCCATCAGATGCCACAGGAATTCAAGTAACTGACACAGATGCCACTGAAGAACTAGAACCAGACATACTGAAAGAAGAAATTATAGAAGCCGTCAGATTAGCCCCATTGAACAAATCACAGGGACAAGATGAAATACCAAATGAACTAATTAAAGCAGCAAGAGAAGCAGGAACAGCATGGCTACATAGACTATTCCACCATGTTTGGATAGAAAAACAGACACCACAAGACTGGGGAAATACCATAATTATCTCAATTTGGAAAAACAAAGGCAGCAAAAGAGACTGCAAACAAAACAGAGGTATTTCCCTTTTGAGTCATACTGGGAAAATATTTTGCAAAATTCTTGAGCAAAGATTGCGATCTACTATAGAACCCCAGCTAAGCAAAACACAACTTGGATTTAGGAAAAACAAAAGATGCACTGATGCCATTTTTCATCTCAGACAACTTATAGAAAAATCAATCGAATTCAATGAAACACTCTACTTGGCCTTTGTCGACCAAGAAAAGGCATTTGATAGAGTAGATAGAAACAAACTGTGGGAAATCCTTAAACAATATGGAGTGAGTACACATATAACAAACCTATGTAGAAGCTTCTTCTTCTGCGTTCATCCAGAGTTTTTTTCGGACGTGATTACGTTGTGCCTGTTTACAGCAGAGTGCGTTCTTGTGCCGTTAGGCCCGACACATCCGACTTCTGTGGGCATTTGTTGACTGGGTTAACCTTCCCGGGGTTTCTTAGGACGTTTGACTCTCACTGTTGTGGTGTTATCCCCCATCCCAGCTGGTCCATATAGAACAGCCAAAGAAATCCTGGTCAGCCCTCAAGGGAAGGCAGGGGCAGACCATGGGCATTCCCTGCCATCCAAGGAGGCTTCCATACTTGCAGAGCCGACACACAGCGCTCTGGTACTGGGCTCACCCAAGGAATCATCACGTCCTGCACATGGCTGCTTAGCCTCACTTCCGTATATTGGGCCTTCCGTATACCATAGGCTGTTCTTCCAGAAACCAGAAGAATGCAGTCTGCAGATGACACCCACACAGTGAGCTTTCAATTCGGACTTTCCACATAATGAATTTGCTATCCAAGCAATATTTCATTTCGTGCCACTAGGACACTTTTTCCACCTTTTATGAAGCTCACACTGTGAGCTTTTGGTTCGGACTTTCCACGTAATGGATTTGCTATCCAAGCAATATTCCATTTCATGCCTCTGGGATGCTTTTGTAACCCACATACCTGTGGTATGAAGTGCGGCAGTCTCAATACTTCTTCATGCACCTTTAAATGTCAGCCTGAATGTAGTTAAAGTAAGATGCAGTCAACTTGAGCTTGTTGATATCTCCATAGAGCTTGTCCTCAAATGAAGCAGGTGTGGGCCAAAATATCTTTCTCTGTTCTGCATATATTGGGCACTCCTGCAGCAAATGTTTAGCTGTCATTTTACCAGTTCCACAATTGCATTCATCGGTATCTCCTATCTTTAGTTTATTGAACAAGTGGTATTTCAGCCTGTTATGTCCTATGCGGAGTCTGAAGATTGCTACTTGTTCTCTTCGGTCGAGTTTGTAATATGCGTCATCCTTCTGGTGGCCTGGATGCTCTGATTCCCATTTGGTTCTATAAGTGCTTTTTATAAACCTCTTTGCCTCATTATAGGTTATGTCTATGTCAGGCTGTGGTAGTCGTCCACCCTCTTTGTGCTGCTCTTAGGTCAGCTAGTTCTGTGCTGTTTTTGCTCTTCAGTATTGAGACAGCTGACTTTGCATCTGTGAAGATAGCTATTTGCTTCTCTTTATTTTCCTCCATCAAGAGCATTTCTGCTGCAGTTTTCAAAGCTTCTACCTCTGTTTGAAGTTACTTGAAAATTTTTCAGTTGCCACTGACTGTTTTTTCACTCCATTTTTTTTAATTTAGGAGAATTCCTCCTCCTCCGTTTTCTATTGAATTTTTGGCTGATCCATCTGTATATGCATGGGTCCAATTGTTGCTTGGGTAATGTTCTTTTATGTAGTTTAGGGTTATTGTTCTTCTTTCGGTTTCATTCTGAGTGTTCTTTTTTTCAATACCAGGAATGTTTTCTATCATCTCAGGCAGTTGCTGCTGTCTCCAAGCTGGGAACTTGTCTGCATTGTAAATGGGTTTGACTGTTGATATGTTAAGTATGTGATCTACCCTAATCTTTCATTTTGCAGTTTCTACAAAGTTGCCACGCTTCAGTCTTCCCTTTCCAAAACCATTAAACCTATTATACATAAGGTGGTATGTCAATCTTCTAAATTTTTCAGCTTGTTGCTGGGCTCTGCTATCTCTTCTATCCTCCATTGGTTGTAAACAAGTGATCTTTTCTAGTTCATTAATAGGCGTTGTCTTCAGGCTTCCAGTTATGATTCGCATTCCTTGATTTTGGACTATACTTATTGTGTTAAAGTTTGACTTAGCTGCTGTTGCCCAAGCTGCAATGCCATATTCCAGTACTGGCCTCACCCGTCCAGTATATAACTTCTTGAGAACTTTCTCATCTGCTTCCCATGTTATACCAGCAAGCTTTTTCATGATTGTCATTCTTTGCCTTGCTCTTGTTCGATTTTTCTCAACCTGTGTTTTCCATGTCAGGCGACGATCAAAGGTGACTCCCAGATAGTTTGGATTTTCTTCATGGCGCAATATATTTCCATTCAATACCAGCTTAGGTTGCTGAGTTTTATTTGAGAGGAAGAACACTGTGCATGTTGTTTTCTCCTCACTTATCTTCACTAGCTATGATTTTGACCAGTCCTCTAGCGCTAATAAGGCTTGCTGTATTCTGTTAGCTGTACTAATATATTCTTCAGATGTCCATATGGCTAGATCATCTGCAAAGGAGGATGTGTGTACTCTAGCTGGAAAATTTTTCTGTGATGTCATTTATATATGCTAGGAATAATGTTGGTGAAAGAATTCCTCCTTGGGGGACACCTTGTTCCAACAGCATAATTTTGCTGGTTTGTCCTTGTACTTTTGTCCTGGCATTCTGTTCTCAAGGAAACATGCTGATCCATTTATACATTTTCCCACAAACATGCATTTTTTTGCAGTTTTACTTTCAGTCCTTCCTTCCATATTTATCAAATGCTTTTTCTAAATCTATCCAAACCGCTAGTGTGTGTTTTTTCTCTTGGAAGGCATCCTCTATTTCCTGAGCTATATAGGTTATTTGATCTTCAGTGGATCTGTACTTTCTGAATCCTGCTTGGTGTAGTGTTAAGAGTTTGTTTTCTTCCAGATGCCGTGTTAGCCTGCCATTGATAATGCGTTCCATTAATTGTCCTACACAGCTAAGTAGACTGATAGGTCGATATCCATTTGGTTCTTCCAGGTCTTTTCCTTTCTTTGGGACTGGTATTAGTATAGCTTCCTTCCATGCCTTAGCTTCCTTCCATGCCTGTGGGACTATTCCTCTCTTCGAACTGTAATTTAGGACTGCTAGTAGTTTCTTTTTTGCCTTAGTGCCTAGTCCTATTAGCATTTCATTTGTGATTCCATCCTTTCCTGGTGATTTCTTCTTATTTAGGGTATTCATTGCCTGTTCCATTTCTTCCATTTAGATTTGCCATCATATATTCTGCTGCTGTCTCTGTATTTGTATGATGTATCTGTTTATCTTTGATTGCTTTCTTCTGTTCGGTTGTAATATCAATGTGGTTTGCATTTGCATAGTGTTCCATTAGTGCATTTGCAGCCTTTTTTCCTGTAAGCAAGGCATTTCCTTGTTTAATTGTTATTTGTTTGTTGCTAGGTCCTTCATTGTTCATGGCTTTCACTAGTTTCCATAGTTTGTTTCCATCCCTGTCAAAATTCAGGTTTTCTGTTTTTTCCCTCCAACAATCTCTTGTTGTTTGATTTACTGTTCTTTTATATTTTTCTGAGATGGCTTTAAGAGAGATGTTCGCTTCAGTTGTTTGTTCTCTCTCTGCTGTCTTCCTGGCATCTTCAACTTTGTCCTCCAAAATTTGTAGTTCTTCAGTCCAGTATGGTTTGTAATTTTTCCTCGCTCCTCTTGGAATAGACTCAGTGGCCGCCTGTATTATTGCTCTGTTTAGACTTTCCACCATTTGCTTCATAATGCCATATCGTGTATTTATGTTTTCACAATATTTGTCTGTTAGTATGGCAAATCTGTCCCAATCTGCTCGTTTGTAATTCCAGTGGGGCAAAGGCTTTTGCTCCTGTGGAACATATTCCATATTCATTACAAGCTTGATTGGTCTGTGGTCACTACCTGCTAATTGGTCAAGCACATGGCGATCAATTTTGTGGAGGATGTCTCCTGTGCAGAAAGCTAAGTCTGGAGTAGAAGTGGTAAACCATCTTCTGGAGTAGAAGCTCAGTGTGTCATCCGCTTTGTTGAGTAGATGGAGATTTGAGTCTATTTCCCAGTCCTTCACTTCATCTCCTCTTTTGTCAGTATCTGGGTATCCCCATCTTTCTGAACGGCTATTAAAGTCTCCGACAATAATGAAATTTGTGTCAGTTATTTTCATGTTTGAGAGTGTAAGATCCATATCTGCTGGGCTATACAGATTGTAAATTCTTATTTTCACGTCCTTTATCATTATATCAACACCTATAATTTCCGTTTGGTTGTCAGAGATCACAGATACTTCACTGCAAGATATTGTATTTCGTGTAAGTATTAGAACTCCTCCTTTGTGTCCTTCGCGGTCGAAACGTGTAGCCTGATATCCTCTGACTGAGAATTTGTGACTGGCGTTGAGGTGTGTCTCTTGAATGCATGCCACATTTATTCTATCTTTATGAAGACGATTTGTTAGGGAGACTTTCTTGTTATAAACTCCTTCGGCATTCCACTGTAGTATATTGAGTGTATTGAAATGAGAAAAAGAGTGTTGAGGGGATACATAGAACCTGTTCTTTTGTATGGATGTGAAACTTGGACAATGTGCAGTCAAGCTGAAAAACATCTGATGGCTGCAGAAATGTGGTTTCTGAGGAAAATGCAAAGAATACCATGGACAGATAGAAAACCAATGACCAAGTACTACAGGAGACAAATTAAAATCGTAGATTGATTAGAGAAATCAGACGTAGACAGTCAACATTTTTTGGACATGTTATGAGAAGAAATGGACTGAAGAACTTAGTGACAACTGGCAAGATCGAAGGGAACAGACCAAGAGGAAGACCAAGAGGAAAATATCTGGATGGCTTGGCCACATGGCATGGATGAGACAGGAACACTGAGCTGATCCACGACTCTGGTGATCGAGTGAAATGGCGAGTCATGACTGCCCACGCTTTCCGGCATGGCACATGATTGATTGATTGATTGATATTGAGTGTCCGGGGTGTTTGGTCAATAGCTCTTAACTTACTCCTCTGTGCCTTGACTCCACAGCACAGGGGAAGGTGACCACCATTAGTCATGGGTGGACCCCCTCGAGGCAGGGGGCCCGGCACTATCACCGCCCGATGGGACTTCGCGGGATTAGCACCATAACGATTAATTTTAATTTGTGACATCATGAATTAAGTTACGTTGCACTGCTTTGTCAAGCCTGTGGCTCAGTACATCCGATTTCGACAAGCATTTGTTCAGGGTGCTTTCCCTAGCCTTTGACTGTCCCCAATCTACCTACAAGGCAGCAGATTTGTGTGTCTCTTCGTCTGGTCCCTCTCCCTTGACCAGTCCGACATGGGTGACCCTACCAGTAGCTGTGCTACAGTCGGCATAGCTCTTGGGGTAATTGGAACGTGCAAGCCCCTCTACCTCATCACGGTTTACACACGGCAGAGGGGGAAGCTTATACAACAACAGTGAATGCATAGTGAGAGCAACTGGAGGACACTCAGAACCCTTCACCGTAAGATCCGGAGTATGACAAGGTTGTGTCCTGTCCTCTGTCTTGTTCGAACATACATAGACAACATACACGACGAGAACACAGAAGAAGAAACATCTGCAAATTTAACCATTAGAGAACTCCTGTTTGTGGATGACCAAGCACTAATAGCAAAATCAGAAGCTGAATTACAAGACCACATGAATAGTCTAAACGAAATGTGTAGGGAACATAACATAAAAATTAGCACAAGTAGTTAGTTAGTTAGTTAGTTAGTCGACAGATCATCCTCGTTGCACATCGAACCATTCAATCCATAAGTGCTTGGATCCCCTCCTCAGCAATCCCGCAGCGTGTAGCGGCTAACGACGCCAGTTCTGTGTTGGTTTATCAATCTTCTTTGGCTTCCTGCGTAGTGTTCTTGTTTGACCACCCCTCTTTTAATTTGCTGCTCTCGCAGTCTGGCCATTGTTGTAGATTCACAGTCATCACTTGGTTCTCGCAAAAGTCTCACTTCTCGTAGAGCATTCAGAATGTCAGCCTGGTCCATGGCGCGTCCGCCCTCCACAGTAGCCTCACCTGCGAGCTTGTCAGCCCGCTCATTTCCTTGTACTCCCGCATGCCCTGGCACGAAGATGAAACTAATCTTTGCCAGCCGAGACCGCTTCAGAGGCAGCAACCATTCTCTTCGGATCGACCCCTCCTCTATCCTCTTGATCATGTTCATTGAGTCGCTAAGGAAACAAGCCCTAGTGAATGTCTGTCTCGAGCCATGTTATTGCTTTACTTACTGCCATGACTTCCATGGTCAGGCTACTTGTGGTTTCAGTGAAAGCACCAGAGTCCTCCTTCACAATTCTCCCTCCGGCCCGAGCTGTAAAGGCCCATGAGCTTCTCACATGTCGGACGACCGACCTATCTGTGTAGATGACCGCGTCACCGTCTAGCGAATTCTCGAAAATCAACGCTTGTACTTCAGCCTCAACAGCAGCCGGATTTTCTTGTCTGCATTTTCTATCTAGTTGGATGCAAACTGAAAAGGATGTGCAGAAGTCTGTTGGCACTTGCACCCACTCCTCGCCAGGTTCTAAGTCCTCAAGTGAACACACCTGTTGAAGAATGTCTTCGGCTTGACCCATCCACGACCGTCCTCTTTTTAACCTGCTGCCCTTCACCTTCCTAATTTCACTATGCAGTGGATGATGTGTGTTTGCGTTAATTCTGAGGTAGGCGCGTACCCTGCAAACTTGTATTCTCTCTTCAATGGTTGGAAAATCAAGAAGGTAGCGCATCGCCCTGCATGCTGTATCTCTTGTACATCCAAGAATAATGCGCATAGCTTCATTCTTCTTCTTCGTTCATCCGGAGTTTTTTTTTCCGGACGTGATTGCGTTGTGCCTGTTTACAGCAGAGCTGCATTCTTGCGCCGTTAGGCCGACACATCCGACTTCTGCGGGCATTTTTTGACCGGGTTAACCTTCCCGGGTAGCTTCATTCTGTATCCTTTCCATCCTTTCTATCTGCTTATGGCTGAGAGTCAGGATTGCCATTGCATACTCCAAAACAGACATGACCAGCCCCTCGTACAGAAGACATAGATGGCGCTGCTCACAGTTTGCTGCTGCCATCACCCGCATTGCTGCCAAACCCCGCTTGGCCTTTGTTATCACCTGGTCTATGTGCACATTATAAGCAAGGCTTCGATCAAACCGTATCCCCAGGTAATTCATTGCCTGCGTTCTTTCCACCGTCTCTGAACACAGCATTACAGTTGGTGTTGGATTGTTGACAATATGATTATTCAACGAGAACCAAGTCACTGTTGCCTTTGTTGGGTTGACCATTGCCCCAGCTTCATCACACCAAGTACTTATGCGATTGAGTTCGGTTTGTAGTTCCACAGCAACCTCCTCTCTATCCTTACCCTGACGATACACTAAAACATCATCGGAATATGACAATGTCCTGCCAGGTCCAGTGATCTGCTCACTGGTGATTCTCACTGTGTAGGCGTTGAACAGTACCGGAGATAATGGTGATCCCTGTGGTAGGCCAGGATATATTGTTGTTGGTTCCGAAGTCCAACTGCCACATCTAAAAACTACTTTCCGTTGGAAGAGGGCTGCAGCGATCCAACTAAGGAGGGAGGAATGGACTTACGTTTAGTTCAAGAAGCTGAAACATTAAAAAATCCAGTGGTACTCTGTTGTATGCGTCCTCAAGATCAATCGCTGCAGCAACGGTTTCAGTGCCTGAGTGGAAACCTTCATAGACATCATGGGCAAAGACTGCTGCATTGGTCCAAGTTTCTCTTTTTGGACGGTACCCACCCAGGGTAGGTGGGAAAACACCTTGCCTCTCTAGTTGGCTTGATATTTTCCTGGCAATTACCTTCTCCAGCAGCTTGCCTATTGTATTCTGCATGGTTATAATTCGATAATCCTGAATTTTTTTGTGGTCTTTGTCAGGCTTCGGCAAGGGAATCAGATAGCTGTGTAACCATTCCTCCTTGATGCTAGCACTCCCTATACTGTTGTTGTACATGTCTGCTAGTTTCTCTAGCTTATTGTCGGTACACCTATTTATGTCGTCGTTTCTTATGCCATCAGGACCTGGAGCACTGTTTTTTGATCGTCGAAGCACAGCCTTGATTTCTTTCACTGTCACTGTGTCTTCATCCGAAGTGTTCTGGGCCTTGCATCTGTCTGAGGTGACCTCCTTGGCCAGATTTCGGCCTCCCATGTCTGTCTGGTTGCTCTGCTCAAGGTAGTGTTCAAAGAGGGCTTTGCCCTTGTCCTCGTCTGTCCTCTGCCAGATGAGGTCAGCACCTTGGAAGTCAGAAATGCTCTTATTCTTGATTACACCACTCATGCTTTTATGTAGTCGCCAGAACAATTTCAGTGACTTGTCTGTGCTTACTCTTTGACACACCTCTGCCCATTTTTCGCTTTTAACCACCTTGACAAGTTTTTTGAAATAGCTTACTTTTGTGTGCACCTCTCTTTCTAAGTGCAAGCAGGGACTAGGATGACCAGCTCTGTTCTTCTTGGCATTTTGCCATCTCCTTACAGCACTACGCTTATCCACCCAAGCCTTCTCCACCTCGAAACTCCACCACGGTGGCTGCTCTCAGCTTTTTTTCCTGCCCTGAAACGTTCTGCGTTTGTCACGTCTTATTTTACTCACCACATCTTGCCCTGTACTGTCATACTGGAACGTCTTTACCTTTAGCTTGTGCTGCCTGGTTCTGCCTTTCTCCACCAATATGCTGCAAGGGTGGTGGTCGCTGCCATGGTGTCCTAGGACACCCCATCTACACACTGTAGTGAGTGAAGGTGAAACTAGCGCCAGATCAATAGCACTGTCCTCATCGCCTGGACGGCTTGCTGTCCTGGTGACACAGCCACTGTTGATACAAACCAGGTCGATGGTTTCCAGTGCAGTCTCGAGCTCCTCCCCTTGTGTATTGGAGGAAGTGTTTCCCCATGATCTGCCTTTAGCGTTGAAGTCACCACAGAAAATAACATTTCTCTCGTGGCCTAATATGCCACTTAAGCACTGCCACTTCTGGGCGTCCACACTCGCATTGCGGGCATAAACATTAACCAACACGAATGGTATACTGGAATGAACTCTCAACGCCTGTATTTGTATATCGTCACTGTCCCAACTGGACATGTCTAGCTCTGACGCCACCATGCTGTCGCGAACGAGAATCGCCGTTCCCAGATGTCGACTGTTGTAGAAACATTTGAAGCCGGCAATTCGGAGTAGCTGATCGCCCAGTCTCGTCTCCTGGAGTGCTACAATGTCGTTCCTGTAAACTAGGGTTTCTAAAATAGAGCCCCGTTGTTTTACACTGGCACAGTTCCAATATAGAATACGGATGTTCCTGAGTCCTAGACGGTGACACTTGAGTCTAAAACGTCTCAAACCACCGCGCTTACCTTGCTTCTTTCTCCCTGCACGGCTACCACACCGCTTCATTATGTTGACTGCTGACCGCTCGGAGAACACACGTTGTTCCGCCATGTTGAAAAAAACGTAAACACAGACTGCTGAGAACCACACACGCTGCTGAAAATTCACTCAAGGATGGCTTCGCTCGATGCACGAACTCCGTAGCACCCGCGCAGATCTTGAGTAGAAACTCCTGGTTTTACATCCTGCCACACCAATTACACGCAAGAGATGAATAAATCCATTCCCTACGCGAAAAAGTTAACGAACACAAAACAACACGACCGTCCGTCGCCATCTTGAAAACCAAACAAGTAAAACAGAGGTAATGACTATAATTAAAGAAGAAAAAGCAACAACGATTCACCTAAATGAATATCCCTTGAAACAAGTAAAGAGTTTCAAGTCCTAGGAAGTATAATATCATCAAATGGCAAATCAGAAGATGAGATCGAAAATAGATGCAATAAGGCAAACCAACTCACTGGACAAATGGCACCAATAGTAAAGAAGAAACACATATCAATAACTACAAAGAAAGCATTTTACAACACAATCTTCCTACCAACTCTATGTTACCAATGCCAAACCTGGACAATGACAGAAAAAGAGAAAAGAAAAATCACAACAACAAAAATGAGATTCCTGAGAAGAATACTAAATGTATCAAGAAGAGACAAGATCAGAAATTAAGAAATCAGGACTAAAGTGGGGGTTATAGCTGCACTAGATTTTATTAGAAGGCAGCAAGTCAAATAGTTTGGCCATGCAAGTAGGTTACCAACTAACAGTATACCACAACAAGCAATGATGTACAGACCAGATGGAAGCAGAGGAAGAGGCCGACCACGTAAACGTTGGACGCAGAGGTACTTGTAACTTACATCCCTAAGTCAAGGATGAGAAGTCAACATTTCAGTCCAACTGTCTGGTGTAGGGGCTGAACCCCTTACCTCGGCATCAGCACACCGGAAACTGGTCTAGGATCAAAGCATTGACAGGTGAACAGTTAGAGCATTGCTTTGCTGATCCAGCTGTTTCTGCATCTTTTCTTGTTCCAGATGTATTGGTGTTATCTTTCCTTTGTAATAAACTAGGCAGGCTGAGAAAGGGACCATGCTACATGGGAAACACATGGTCACTAAAATTCAGCCTAGACTTTGTGCCATGGAGAGGTATAACCCATCCCCAGCCTTAACCACCATGGAATGTAGTTATTATGCCTTTATTGAAGCACAATGCAACAAACTATCATCTGTCAAGTGCCACCGTCATATCCACAGCTTTACCTCAATATAAGCCATTTAATTTATATGAGTAGCATAATGACATGTTTTCTATACATATTAGTATAAAGTCATTCCCATGCTTGATTGAGACAATAGCCAGTTGCTCAGAAAACAATCAGAAAACTACTGAGCGTAATCTTGCCAAGAACATCAACAGCAGCTGAAAAATGCTGATGTTGACTGAAACATCCTGTAAGGGATATGTAACTTTAAAAAAAAACAACTCATCATCAGACATGCAGACTTTACCTGATACTAAAGTGAAAGTTAAACAAAACGTTGAAGCAGATGTTGTGTCTCGTTCTCCTGGAGCAGGACTTATATCTACTTGAAACCGGACATTTCTAGAAAACATAGATGAGCCGCCACCACGTCTGTATTCTCCTCTGAAAGTTGTCGTTGATACAACACAGTGGCTGAGGTCACAGGTCTGCAAACAAACAAAATTGCATCATGAAGAGAAACCACAGATTGTGAAGTGGTAAGCTTACACAACAAATTATTATTACTCAAAACATGTTAAGGATAGATATTTCAAGAGAACTGCAAAGAAATATTTAGCAATGCAAAAACAAAACAAAAAATTATGAAGTTGGGGATAAATATTGCAAAGTTAAATATTCATAATTGAAGTCACTTAAGTCAGTGCTGTAATATAATAACAGGAATGAAGATAAATTGCACAATATGAATATCACAATTGTCTGAAAGACATGATTATGTAATGTACAGAATATGAAATAGAAAAGTATACATTAGAAGAACATAAACCTCTGTTATATAAAATAACAACAGACACTATCCAAATGCCAGCTCCGTGGCGATGGGATTATGGATGCAGTTCGTAATCTCGCATACCAGCATTCGGAACACAGCTGTAGACGATTTGGCAGCAGACCGCCATGCATTGGTATTTTTACAAAATGGTATGGGTGCTGGTTGTTCAGCAAGCAATGGCAAACTACAGAACGTAAACTTGCCAAGAGATCATAACAGTAATAATTCTGGTGTTGACTGCGACATCCTGTAAAAGATATGCAACTAAGTTTTTTTTAAACTATCCAAATTATAACCGAAAAGGGTTGAAAATGATATTCTTGGTATAAATGCAATACAATTCAATTACTCAAAATATTAAATTAAAAAATGCCAGAACATGAAAGCAAATGTTTGAACAGGTATTTATTTACCTAAAAATACAATCTTTTTTTTTTATTGTTGTTGCTGATTTAGTGTACGTATACAAGTCAGTTTAAACAGTATTAAGTACATAATGCACAACACCAGCAAACAAAGCAGTAGGAATAAGAAGAAGAAGTGAAGAAGAAAGGGGGTGAAGGTGGAGAACAAGGGAATAAGAACAAGAATAGAAGGGAGTGGGAGAAGAAAAAGAATTAATAATAATAACAACAATGATATTAATATTACACTATTATTGCAGTTAAACAAGTATCTAACAATTTTGCATAAAATAAGCTGAGGTAACTGAGGGTTATATATAATGAACTAGGACAATTCTAAACATCATGGAACCTTTAATATACTAGATATTTTATGATAGGATGTCACATGAACAACAAGTGGGATTAGAAAGTACATCTATTTTCACCAATAATGTTCCTCATGTTCTTAGACAGGATTGCAAGACAAATGATAGGAGAAAATAATCAGCAGAATCCACTGGACATTTAACAAGCTGTTGTTGAATGAAGAGA
Organism: Cepaea hortensis; assembly: GCA_963921405.1. Taxonomy (NCBI): domain Eukaryota; kingdom Metazoa; phylum Mollusca; class Gastropoda; order Stylommatophora; family Helicidae; genus Cepaea; species Cepaea hortensis. The sequence continues at coordinate 167,877,126 of OY992876.1, read as the reverse complement.
TTGCTGATGGTTTGTACCCTCTGATGCAAGAAGACACAGCAAGACAGACCTAGAAAAAGAGGGTTGTAAAGCAAAGGATATGAGGTGAAAAAAAATACAGATAACACAGTAATGATTTGCACAATCATTTTCACGTGACATGATGTTATGAGTACAAGTGGACCATCTCATGATCACTAGTCTCGGAATAGGTTTATTTTTTTGTCCCAATTATGCCAAGTGCCAAACCCATTCAGGTATTTATCACTGTGTTTTGCTTGTTCATGGCGATTCTTGTTTTAATTCTAGTTAAACTTAGGAAGAATGCATATGTAAATTTAAAATGGAACATCATGCTGCTACGAAAAGGATCACAGTTATAGCTGGTAAATATAAATGGTATCGACTGTGGCAGGATTTGATAATAAAAATTGAATCATTCAATCACATTTATGCATTGTTCATAATTTTTTTTTCTGTTATACGTTTTATTAATAGTGTTAATGTTGCCTGTAAAGTTTGGTTGTATTGAAACATTAGATATGTGTGAAATAATTTAATGGCATTATTGTAATCTTTCTTCAATAGTTTTAACATATGTTTTGAATATTTGTATTTACTGTCCATTCATTTATAGTTGGGATTAGTATTTAAAATAAGTCTTGAAGCAGAAACCTGCTATTGGTCTGAGATGTGCTAGAGCCATCACATTTTGTAGGCCTGAATGCATGGAGGAATAGATGGCCAGATTTACCCTCCCATTGAGTGTCGAGCTCAGGGACTGAGCCATCCGGGCTCATATCATTATCAGCTCAATTTCGGATTAGTATTACTGTGATTTTATTCCAGAAGTTCTATATTTTTGTGAAGTCAGTATGTGAGTTAGCGTTTGTTGTTTCTCCGCAAAATCTCTTCTTTTCACAGTCCATGCCATGTGGCATTGGTCATCGTGTCTGTCATAGCCTTCTATCTCATCTAGCCTACTGCTAAAAATTTCTGCTACAGATGGTCTTCATGTCTTGATGCCAAACTGTCCAACATCTTCTCTCTTGATCTTCTCCCTCTTGCCACTCCAAATTTCAATTGTTGTTTCTTTTTGCACAGTGTAGGAAGTATTTTGGTAGACTTCCTACAAAGAGAATGTTAGATTGTAGCAATGCTGAAAAAAGTCATAAGAGATCTGCTGTGTGCTGAAGAAGCTGCAGTTGTCACCTAGAGCCATGAATAATTCCAGAATTTCATGAATCAGTTCTCCCAAAAATCTAAGGACTTTAGCCAGACAAAAGGTCTGAAGAAAGGAAAGGTGATAAGTTAGGGTGAGGAGATCACACCGGTTTTAAAAATTAATAATTATGTGCAATAACTGACCATTGCACGACTTTACATACTTAGGTTACATTATCAATGAGAGACTTATACCAGATCCAGGCATCCATAACTGCATCAGGAAAGCTGCAGCCATTTTCACATGTCATACAAAATGCGCAAAGGAGAAATTCCAAACTTGCAGTGAAAACTAAATCTATTGTAAATACAGCGGGTGTCATCAGCTTTCTCGTATACATTAGCAAGACTATGGCTACTTATGTCCACCAAGAGAAAAGGCTGAGCACCTTCCACTTGTGTGAGCTGTGTTTGATCCTATGCATCTCTCACAAGGACAGAGTAATTAATGGTACAGTCATCATGGCCGAATGGATAAGAGCACTTGCTCTTAAACTTCCGGTTTGCTGATGCTGAGGTAGCGGATTCAACCTCTAAACTAGTCATTTGGACTAAAATGTTGACTTCTCATACTTGGGGATGTAAGTTACAAGTACCTCTGAAGTTGGAGTTGGTTCTCTTGAAGGCGAGGGACACTGGTAATAGGGAAAACTAATCCACACACACAAATCAGTCCAGTGCACTAGAAGTAGTAGCACATGTATGCACTACTCTTGGGTTGAAAGCAAATGAACGCAAACAAATTAGTAATGAATGCTGAAGTGCTCACACACAATTTTCATATGACTGACCACGCAAGTGCTTCTTTGAGGGTGTAGAATATAAGAGCTTGGTCATGTTTACTCTAAGTCAGATTCACACATTCCAAAGGATATTCTCTATAGGTCACTGGTAAATGGTAACAAAAAACTGGATGTCTACACAACTACGATTTAAAAATATATGAAAGTGAGACAAAATTACTGAGAATAGATACCATGACCTGAGAGACAAAGGCTTCTGAATGTAATATGTGGAGATGCTCTATAAGGAATCAACATGAGCTCAGTGGGAGGAGACTACTTCAACAAGTACAGGAGAAAAGAACCAGCAAACAGGAATGCCCGACTGTATGGCTGGAGGATTCCTGCTCATAAAGTGCATCAAACCATCATCATCATTATCAAGTGCCTTGCCGGCTGGCGTGGGAAATCATGCTTATCCATAAAGTGCGGTCTCCGGCGGATTGGATCAATTCATATGTTGGCTCCCTTCTATGTCATGATGCAAGACTGTCAAAAATGTTCTCTCACCGTCTTCCTCTGTCTCTCTTTCCATGAGATCACTTCATGTGTTGACTCTCTTCTGTGCCATAATGCAAGACTGTCAAGAATTTTCTCGCTGTCTTCCTCTATCACTCTTTCCACAAATCTGTCTAGATTCCAGTTGTTGTCTTCTCATAATGTGACCAAAACACAATGACTGCCTCTTTCTGATGCATGTGATAAGTTGTCTTTGTGACTTAGCTTCCCTCAAAATGCATAGATTGTTCATTTTGGCTGCCCAATGAATGTTCGTTGGTTATGTGATGAGAAGAGTGGCATTGGGGAACATCGTGACGGCTCGAAAGATCGAGGGGAAGAGAGGCAGAGGCCAACCAAGAGAAATGATGCTGGATGGACTGAAATGGTGGCATGGAGGAACATCAGCAGTGAAGTTGATCGAGAAAACCAAAGACCGAGATTTGTGGAGAGTCATGAATGCCTATGCCAGCTGGCATGACACTTGATGATGGTGATGGATGAATTTTCAACATTCTTCTATATAACCATAGTCCCATGAATAGATTAAATAACAAATAATGCATTAATTCTTAGAAAACAACTGCGCTGAGGCTAGAAATCACCACATAAATACCCGTCCTATATAAAATTTGAAACCATACATTAATTCGTAATCTTTATAATACACAGAAAGCCTTACCGAGAGGAATGCGTGGACGAGGTCAGCCTTGACTTGAGAGAAACTCTTTTCTCTGACCATGACAAAGTGATGTTCTTGCTCCATTCCCATAAGACCACCAAACCATGATCTCTTTGCCAGTCTGAAATGGATTTTTATGTAGCATTTACTATGAAATCTTGCTTACATTCATTTATTCATTTTATTCCCCAGGCACATATTTTAAAATAACACTCTAGATGAGTAGCTGATAATTTGAATAATACAGATACTAACAATAAATTGCATGTTTTATTGCCTCGTATATTTTGCTGCAACTCGTCAGATACACACTGCAGAAATCACTCAACATATACTACAGTAATTAGATAAATCCTTCAAGCTGAAATATGCAGCACACATATTCACACAGTAATTTGCATTGTCTACAACACTAATTTTCCTGTTGATAATTGTAAAATAAAGGACCCTTTTACACTCCTTAAGGCCCATTGAGTATATGAGATAAAGTGTGACCCATATTTCTATAGACCAATCAACACTTGCCGGCCCCTTGGCCGAGAGGTTAGCAGCTTTCTCCGTTAACCTCGAATACTCTGGTGGTTGACGTGAGCGTGACGAGAATTAGAAGTGGTTCGAATCGTGCCAGTGACTTATGAGAGTATGGAGCCGGTCGCTCAGAAAGTCGTGGCGTTCTCATGAGCGTAATCTAGCCTAGGAATCAACATACAGCTGAAAGATGCTGGTGTTGACCGCAATATCCTGAAGCAGGATGGAAAAGCGAAAAAATAAAAAAATAAAAAACCAACACTTGGTGGGTGATGTGTTTACTATCAAACAGGCTGCCTTTATTTCCCAAGAAATTTCTTGGTACACATTTTAGGCTGGGTCAACCTGAGAGTACTGTTAATTTTTAAAGATCTGGATCCATCCAGGTGCAAATCAAACCCATGAGAACTAGGCCAGCCAGCAAGCATCTAGCCACTCAGCTACTGCAGTTCAAAGTTGATAATTGGGACGGAAAGAATTAAAGTAACAGATTTTAAAGTAATAATTATAAAACACTGTTCCCAAGCAGATTAAGGCTATCGGTTTATGATGTGATAGGGCCATCACATTTTGTAGGCCTGGATGCACAGACGAATAGATGGCCAATCTTTCCCTTACTTAGCAGGTGACGAGCCTAGGTGTTGAATCCTCATCAGATCATGCTAAGGACGTCAGCGCAGTTTCCTTTTAATTTTTGCAGACACACTCACTGTTTAACTTAATAGAACAGTTTTGATACAATTATAACTATCTGGGAATTAATGAGTGAAAAAAACCCACAGCATTTATATTTAATAGATTGCATGATTCAGAGTGAGTTAATAAAAAGCATACCTTTGTTCTCAAAATAAGAAGTGCTGTTATAATTACTACATTACATTTTCTTTAAAACTCTGCCCTTCTTTGTTAATTTTCAGAAAATCAAATATTTCTCTTTAATACAGCTCGCATTCCATCTATAGAGGCTTCTCTAATAACAGAGGTTCCATTGTAATTTATCATCTTGGCTAGAATTGCATAGACATGGTTGTCTACAGCCATCTTTCTCTGAAAATCATGGGTTTTGTTTCTAGACTGAACTGTGTCATTCAGACCATGAGTGCAATTTTCTAGAGATCCCTGGGTGGCCACAGCTTAAGCTGTGGAGTTTGTGCTTTGTGCATTGTTCCTAGCAGGTAGCTTGCCATTCTGCAGACAGAAACCAAGTCAGATGGGGCAAATTCCAGTGCAATGAAGTTGATACAATCCGGTGCAATGAAGTCAATCCTCTCATCTTTTTTCTCCCTTGAGTTAGTGATCAGCGTAGTGAAGTTGGTAAGGAACTCCACTGATAATATCATGAACACAGTCAGACGAAGATGTTAGTCTATTCCTCTGTACATTTAGGCCTGCAAAATGAAATGTGACGGCCCTATTACCATAGCAAGAAACCACTTCGGGACAAATTTATCAGGTGATCGGTGTATGGTGAGCTTCTTTTTACAGAATAAGTTAAGATGAAATGTAATTACTCGTACATAAATTATGAAGCAGGGTGTAGCCTTATTATACTCTGCTGCTGTTTTAACAGACTATACTGCTAACTCTCCAACATCAAATACCACTTCATGTTACAATTACACAAAACAGAAACACAAAAGCAGCACAGTCTTACTCGGGAGATGACTCTGGTGTCATGTTGATTTCATCTGATGTAGGAACTGAAATAGAAATAAACAACAGCTGAATATATTTAATAATTAATTGCACGCAAGATAACTCACATCATTAAAACAATATGTTTATGTAGTATAAATATATTAGTAAATGTAGCTATATGTTTGCATTCAAGTACTAATGTACACATAATTGAATGCATACATTTTCCCAAGTAAATACACACATACACACATTATTATAACTATTATTTTGCATGGATAAGGTAGCACAAGCTCATTTTCTACATGGAACAAGAGATGCTGTTTGAGCAATCAGATGTTGAAGTGATTTCAGGTAAAGTTGATTATGAATGTTCCGGGAATCTATCATTATATAAATATAGGAGAACTCTAGCCTATTCAATTACAGCATTTTGTATAGCTTAGTTTAAGGACCCTTTTTTGGGTATATGGTGCTAGCCCTATATTTTTATGCATCAACGGTTGCTGTGATCAATATCATGCTGGCAACCAGAACTGGGTCTACCTGGGAACCCAGGCCAATTAAAACAGAAAATATGCTTCAATAGGGACTTGACCACATGACCAGCACACAAGAATGCTAGCTGCTGTGCTACCATGGCTCCCCTTAATTAAGTTTAGTTTATTTTTCTTGTGACTGACAAGGTTAAAATTCTTGTATGCATGTAAATGACAGTTCTCCAACAAATTGACTTTTCCTCCCCTTTTAGTTTGAATGTAAAGTGAGACTACTTAATGATTATACATTTGATAAGCCAATAACAGTATTGACCAAAAAGTGTGAAATTTGTGACTGATTTAACTGCGCTGCCACTAGAATAAAACAGTTAAGAAGGTAAAATAAGATGGTTTTGTAATACTTTTTTTAGGCATTATCACTGACTGACTAAATAGATGAGAATAGTACAAGAAAACCCAAAATTCTGAACTAAGCTTGTGTCACTACAATTAAATCATGTTGCTCAGACAGTTTCGATCAATCAGACTGAGAATGGAAAGTTTCTTAATTACCATTAAGTGCTTTGATTATCTAGCGAGATAATGTAGATACACAATAAAGTTGCTCAGACAGTTCGATCAATCACTTAGAATGGAAGCCTTTTAATTACCACTAAGGGCTTTGTCTATCTAGTGAGATACTATAGATACAGAGTAAAGTTGCTCAATCATTAAATTACATCATAAAATATCAACAGGGAAGCCATTTCTTGCACATGCAAAACAGCAGTTACTTCATAATGAAAGGAGCAGGATAGAAGAATTACAAGGAAAATTAGAACTATAGCATTTGAATAGATAGTGGGTACTTAATAAAAAGAAATAGAAAACAGGCTAACTGTTTGAATGAGATTTTCACTGTTTTTGCTTCATATTCAAGCAATGTAAAAAGCACAGATTAGAGTAATAGACAACAATTACCATTATTATTGAATATGCTCATATGACTAATTATTACTAACTTATCAAGCTGTAGAAAACCTGATACCACCAAATGAGGAAAATGTGTGTGGCATTTTCTGGGTTTAACACATTGTCTGTGTATTACAAATGTTCTGGGTATAAAACATTTTCTAGGTTTTACACATTTTCTGGGTATTACACTCACTCAGCATGGGGGGAAAAGGAACTTAAACCTTACAGCAGAAATGATATCAACACTTACAAAGAATCCTCCAAAATTCATAGCATTCAAACATACATGAAACATAAATGTGTATCATATAACAAAATATGTCAAAATGTTGTGCGAAAGGTGCTCTCAAACAAGGAAACAATTCCTCTCGACACAAATAACATGTTTTTTATGAACTCTCATGAGATATTCTATCCTATGTGTATAGGTGAATTCTGACCAAGAAATGAAATAAGCCAAGAATGAAATAACCTAACCGCTAGCTATGTTTCAGAATTAGCTGCTGTTCCTGCCTCAGGGTGGTTTTTTTTTCACAGCTGATATGTACTCAACAAAAGCCTTCTTTGAATATGGTTCAAATGTGAAAAAACGTCTTCATTTAATATACATCAATATTTAAAATTGTGTGTGTATTGTTTAAAGCATATCATATGCGTCATGACACCGTTGTACATGCTGGCTTTGGTCCCCTCTGAAGTTAAAATCTGGCTGCACTACTGCTGGTACACTTCCCTCCGTAGTTATCTTTTCCAGACATTCACGTCTCTTTACATGTCCAAAATATTTCATTGTTCCCACCCATGTACCCACCCACCCACCTACTCACGCACCCACCCACTCTCATTATTCCAATTCCAAATTCCCCAAAAAAATTAATTCCAAATTCGGCCTCGTTCAACCTGCCTCTTCAGCTGTGGTTCCAATCTCACACAAGGGGAAGTCATTAAATAGCAGGAATTTTATTATAAAATGCATCTCACTCTCACACAAGGTGAAGTCATTAAATAGCAGGAATTTTATTATAAAATGCATGACAGAGTAGGACAACAGAAAATCTTATTTCGGGTTACAAACTGGCTCTTAAGCAATACCCCATGTAGGGGTAATGAGGATCAAGCAGTTTGCAGATGCGCAATAGCAATTATAAAATGGCTGCCCCATTATCAACTTGCACAGGTTAGAATAATGAATCATTATTCATGTTTTGTGGTCAGAGGGTGTGAAGCTTTGTGAAATCTACAGAAGAATGATGGTTCAGTGTGGAGACCGTTGCCTGAGTCATGGGAGAATTTATGAATGGGTAGAAAGATTTAAACCTTGAAGACAAAACGTCATTGATGAACACATGCACAGAGTGGATACACTACATGCTCTGAAATTTGAGGCCATCAAACATCTATCATACATTCCAGACTGCACCATCAGACTTTCACTTCTTTGGACCTTTGATAGAACAACTGAAGGGTCAGAGGTTTGCAGATGACAACAAAGTAATGGAGGTGGTGCAAAATTGGTAATAAGACCACAAAAATACATCTTTTTCCTAGAAGTTGTCAGCGAGCTAGTGGACATGTTGACCAAATGAGCTGCCAAGCACTATTGTAAAAAAGTTATTCATAAAATTCCTGTTACTTAATGACTTTCTCTCATGTGTGTGTGTGCACACACACATGTGCACACACACACAAACACATGAGCACACACACACACACAATATAATCTTTTTGTCCATACAATACAATTGTCTTTTGTAAAATGTTGCATGTGGGAATGCTGTTAGTTGTAATAAACAGTGCGGCATCACCACTGCAGTGTTATGATGGAAAAAAAAAGACTTGACCTTTAGTATTAATTTCGCATCACCAATTGTCAATAGCCAATTCTATCCCAGCATAATTGCTACAATAACCAACTAAATCATTTCTTATTTTATTTCCTGTTGTCCCAGGCAGGCTATTTCTTTCTGTTGCATTCAAGAGCACCAGTTGTAGGAGTACTAATTTTCAATAGGCAAGAGAGATGTTCTGTAAACTATCTATGAATAGTTGCTTGTTGAAGACACAAATAACAGATGAAACAACATATTTGAGGATATTTAATTGTGGTTCCAGCAATGAAAGATGTAGAAGTGGATGGATTCAAAGTGTTTATAACCAGTGTGTTAATTAAGTGATCAACTTCTACATATTGCTACATTTGATGTGGAAGTCCAAGCATTTATGAGTTTCAGTGCTATTTTGTCAATACTTCATTAATGTCAGTATGTATCGGACGAGAGATAGTGAAATATGCCAGGCAATAAATCATGCAATCTATTGTTTGTGTCTTCGTTGCTCAAATTCACGGTGGGAAAACATTGTTTTCAACTTCATTAATCATTATTGATCTTGATGTGGTTCCTGAGACGAGTGTTGCGAATTCCTTGGACTGCCAGAGTAACTACAATGACTGCCTGAGACAGGCTAATGAAACTAGAACATTATATAGAACAATAAGAAAGAGACAAACAGCTTTCTTCAGTCATGTGATGAGAAGAGAGGCATTGTAGAACATCGTGACAACTGGAAAGATTGAGGGGAAGAGAGGCAGAGGCAGACCAAGAGAAATGATGCTCGATGGATTGAGACGGTGGCATGGAGAAATACCATCAGCAGATTTGATCCAGAACATCAATGACCGAGATCTGTGGAGAGCTATGAATGCCTAAGCCAGCTGGCAGGGCACTTGATGATGATGATATTTAATACTATAGCGTCTGGTGAAGACTGTTGTTAGTTTACAACAGTTACTGAGAATGAGTTAAATTCAGGCAAAATTAGTCAAAAATGCACCATGAAGTAAAGATGCACTTAGATTAAATAAAATCAAACTTCAGTATCCAAACATTACAAGATGATTAAGAAAATGTTACATTTCCATATCAACGCAAATTAGTACAGCATTCACTCAGATATTTTTACATGCTGTAACAAAATTCTATATATCATATACAGCGTGAGTCATGGTAGTGTGGCTAGCATGCTTGTCTACTGGCTCGGTGGTTGTCTGTTCAAATCTCCATCGAGGAACAAATTTTTAAACTGACCTGGTCCTCCAGGTCGACCCAAATAGAAATGCTTTGAAAAGTAAAAGGCAGCCAGCATATTGAAATCGTAACCCAATTATGGGGTGAGCGCGATATACAAGATGCCTCAAGGTGTGGAAAAGGATCCTTCTTCTTCTGCATTCATCCAGAGTATTTTTTTTTAGACGTTATTGCGTTGTGCCAATTTTATTTGCACCCTTAGGCCGGTACATCCGACTTCTGCAGGCATTTTTTACTGGGTTAGCCTTCCCGGGAAAAGGATCCTATTATACAGGGTAAAATAAACTAACACAACTTGTATTATATTGTTCCAATCATTAGTGTTATGTATAAATGACTAAGAAAGATGCGATAAGTGTTAATTATCATAGACTTTGTCATTACAAGCAAATACTCTACTATGTTTACCGTAATCATTGCATTTGGCAGTCTAAAAGCGAGCAGTGTGTTCCATACATTAATTCTATTTTGTTTTCTTTCCTATGCCATTGATCAGTATAGATTTTGTGGTTTCATGTTTCATGTAGAAGACATATATGAATCTTCAGAAAGAGAAATTAGAGAAATGATAAATGATAAATGTTCATACTATCTTAGATATTTATATTTACTTCTTAGAGAGGGTTTGTGAGGGACACAGGAAAACTGGCGAAGCAACACAAGACAGGTTTGATCAGTCACCATACACTCATATAAATTATGAGAACATCTGAGCACATATGGACTTGTCTAACATGTGATGATTATATTCCATTAAAAAATATGATATATTCCAGTGGGCACATAGTATCAATAACATCACATTAACTGCTGCTTTCTCTTAATTCATTCAGATTAACATATGAAGTTGTACAAAGAAGAAGAAATAGAGGAAGAAGCGGAAGAAAATTCTAAGGTAATTTAAGTCAGACTTGTATGAAAATGATCTCTGCAAATTCTTATGAATAAATATAATATGATAACAATATGTAAGATCCCTTGTCAAAGCAGTCATAACATTTTGGAAATATATATTCTGGCCAATATATTGTTGAATACATGGCACTTGATGGATGATATAATCAGCAGAACATTTTCTTTTATCCATTTCATGAGGCTGGATCAACACTAGAATGTAAAAATCCCAACTCAAGTGCCCCTGGGCCAGCAGAGGGGTATACTAGCCACTGTACTATACTTGTACTATAGAAAACATAATTCTAGAAGCAAACTTTAGCAAAAATGTTGAAATAATTGTACGGTTTGTGCATCAAATGTCTCAAGGCACATAGGCTGTTGCAAAGATGAGAGGACAGGGCAGGGAATTATAACTAATTCTAAAGAAGAGTTATGTTATGATCAGCTAAGTGTAGGTATTTCATTAGAGTTTGCCTAAAAAGAAACATTATTATAAGTTAAAAACTTCAGTATTTTAATGACAAAAAGTGTAACATTTCCTCACATTATTCAAGCTGAGCCACATTAGTTACAGCCAAAAACAAACTCTAATACCAGCGATTCTACTGTATTCTTTCACAAGCAATTATGATTGTTTTCATTTGTGTTTTCTAAAAGGAAATAAATGCTTCCTAACAGGAAATAATAAAAATAAAATGGTAATACTATGGCAAATAGATGAGGATAGGGTGTGAAATAATAAGTCTTCATATTTACTAGGTCACTGCAGAAGGAGGTGGGGGTAGCCAGTGTCATTTCTTGTAGACTATCTTATATATCCTCTTCTTCATCAATCCTTCAAGGGGTGTGTGCCACACTTAATTACACACCTCACTAAGCCAAAGGTCAGTGTATCCAACTCTGGCATGAATTTATGCAAAGTTTACTTCCTCTAAACAGACTCTATCCAAGGTAGTGGATTCAGTCTTTGTGTGTGTAGGTTCTCTTCCTAACAGTGTTTCTGGGGCAGTGGCTTTATGACCTATCCTTTGTGATTTTGAATTTTTAATGTTTGCAACTTACACCTCCAGTTTTTGACCCTCGTGTGAGCAGGCTACTTATCTTATTTCACTACTTAAAACATCAGGGCAGGTCCACATGGCCGAATGGGTAAGAATGCATGTTCTTAAACAAACTGATGCCGAGGTAAGCAGTTCAACCCCTACACCATTCAGCTGAACTAAAATATGTTGACCTGTCGTCCTTGACGTGGGGGACGTAAATTGCAAGTACCTCTGAAGTCGGAGTGGGTTCACCTGATGGCGAGGGACACTGTTAATAGGGAAAGCTAATTCAGGCCATCACTACTATAAATAGTGTGTATGGACTACACTTGAGTTCAAAGCGAGGGAGTGAAAAAAATATAATCAGGGAACATGTGATATTATTAGAAATCAAGAGTTTATAACAGATTTTTCAGTCGTATGCCATGGTGGCATAGTGATTAGTGCACTCTCCTGCCAAGATAGTGGTCTGGGTTCAATCCCAGTACTATTCTTGGATCAACCCGGCCTAATAAATGAGTACCAGACAATTGTCAGAATTGTCTGGGAAAGAAAGGTGGCAAGAAGGGGAACTGGCCACCCATCTCATATGTTTTAGCCTAGAATATGTGAAGACCTAACACATCCCACCCCAAAAGGCAGTACCTGCTGTGGTCTTGCCTGTAACATTTTCTTCATTAAAAGACAGACAAGTCCTGTTGGAGGAACCTGCTGTGGTCCTGCCTGTAACATTTTCTTCATGAAAAGACAGACAAGTCCTGTTGGAGGAACCTGCTGTGGTCTTGCCTGTAACATTTTCTTCATTAAAAGACAGACAAGTCCTGTTGGAGGAACCTGCTGTGGTCCTGCCTGTAACATTTTCTTCATGAAAGGACAAACAAGTCCTGTTGGAGGAACCTGCTGTGGGTATGTGAAGTGTTAGAGCCATCACATTTGTGTAGACCTCACTGCAAGGAGAGACAGGGGACCAGTCTTGTCTGCCCGCAGCTAACCACGAGAGCTGGCATTGAAGCCTTGTCCAATCACGCTCATGCCATTGTCAGCATAACTTCCTAACCATTACACCAATGTTCCTCCTAATTTCTAATGCCTTAATTATTACCAGGCAAATACCATAACCTTTCAGTCATTCCTTTCCTCATTTTATGAAATTTCCTCTTCTTCGTTCATCCTGAGTTTTTTTCCGGATGTGATTGCGTTGTGCCTGTTTACAGCAGAGCTGCGTTCTTGCGTCGTTAGGCCGACACATCCGACTTCTGCGGGCATTTGTTGACTGGGTTAATCTTCCCATGGATTTTATGAAATTTAAAACAGAATACACCAAACAAAAGAAAAGTAAACAGACAATTTCTAAAAAGTCAGAGTATTATAAAATGAACCTTAGACAGCATTTTTGTGAAAAAACATATTTGCCACTATTAGGGATTGAAGCAAAAAGAAAACCCTAACCTGCACAGTTCACGGTGACTGCACTAGCCAGGCGGCCTTAATTTCTCAAGCTCAAGACACCCCCCCCCCCCCGCCAAACACCGCAAGGTACTATATAGGCAGTAAATGACAATGACAGGGATTGAACCTGAGCCAGTAAATAAGCTAACTAAGAACTATGCCAAATTGGCCTCTATATGTTAATTCATAACTCTGCACAGTATAGAATGTCTTCTTTGTATTAGTTCAAAACAGAGCTAATTATTAAATTTGAGAATAGTTGGGAACTGTACAATTATATAATATACTAAATACCAGCTCTCTAAGAATATCAGACTATTAGTTTTGTTGTAATGAAACGGAGCATGCTGAATTTCTCGGCAGTAATTGTGAAAATCTATATAAGACATACAGACACTACTGTTATAACTCTATGTTAGTAAATGACTAATCTATATTCACAATAGCTGCTTTGTTGTGTGCAGTTCATTTGCCACATGTTTGTTTGCTTCAACACAAATGTTAAAAGCAATAGAAAGTAAAGTTTTACAAAAATATTTCTCTGAGGGAAAGTCATTAAGTAACAGGAAATTTATTATAAAGTGCATGAATGAGAATGGCCAATGGAAAATCTTATTTCAGGACACAAACTAGCTATTTAGCAACACACCATATAGGGGCTGTGAGGATCGAGCAGTTGTGCATGTGAAATAGTGATGACAAAATGGCTGTCCCACTATCGACTTGCACCGTCAAAGAATAACGAGGGGTTATTCATTTTTGTGTGATCAGAAGGTGTGAAACCTTGTGAAACATACAGAAGAATGATAGTTCAGTATGGAAATAGTTGCATCAGGAGAGAGTATGATTAGGTAGACAGATTTCAATGTGGAAGACATAATGTCATTGATAAACCTCGTTGTGGGAGATCTGGGGTCTACTGGAAAAATAATAATGACCATCTTTTGGTATTTCAAGTACCCTATATTGGTGCATTTCCAAGAAAGGAGTGAAACTGTGACTTGTGCTTAATATAGTAACATGTTGGTGAACAAAATGAAGCCTGGGATACAATTGAAATGCCAAATGTTCTCTCAAAAGGTGTATTGTTACGGGAAGACAGCGCCTGCCTTCGTACGGCTGCACATACCGTGGATACACTACATATTCTGTAATTTGAGGTCTTGAAACATCCATCTTACAGTTCAGACTTTGCACCATCTGACTTTTACTTAAAAGAACCTTTTCTGGTTAAAGGTGTATAGATGATGTGGTTATGAAGGTGATGCAAAATTGGTTTAAGGTTATACCCAAACACTTTTTTCTAGAAGATATCAACAAGCTTGTGGACAGGTGGACGAAGTGTGTTGCCAGGTAGGGGGACTATATTGAGAAATAACATACACACAATTTCTAATTTGCACTACTGCAAACACTTAATGACTATCTCTCATATAATAAATTGTTCTTTCCAAACAACTCAGTCAGATTGAGCTGTGATATGTAAGATAAGATACAGCAGAAAGTAAACAGTTTAACAGGAAAAAATGTAGAGCAAATACTGTAAATAAAAATTTTGCTTTTTAAGATTTAGCAGAATGACAATGCAAGTAAAATTCATTCTTGTTTCTGTTTGACTTTAGATCGAACAAAAGTTAATGTCATGGACCCTAAGGTTTTATAGGGGCCCACTTCATATTCAAAATGTAGCATGGTATTAGGCTGTAACTCACCACTGCAGTGGCCAAATTCACAAAATGAGAAAACATCATCATCAAAAGCTCAAAAATCTGGCAGTCATGGGTTACTGTCTCACATGATCACCAGTCTTGGATCAGGTCCGTGTTTTTGTCTCGATTATACCTTATAACCAAGCTATCTGGGTATTTATAGCTTTGTCTTCCCTTGCTCTTTCCCCATTAAGTGTGCCAGTTGTCACTAAATTTTCAAGTTTATTTCTCCTCATAAAGTGCCCAAAAATCATGTCTGTCTATGTCTAGATTCTCTGATCCATTTACTATTTCATTAGTTTTTTTTTTTTTTTTTTTTTTGAAGGACCCGTCTCATTCATTTTTCTGTCTGTCCAACATAACCAAATTTCCTCTGCCATTAGATGATTCTCATCCTGTCTGTTTATTGTGCATGTTTCACTTTTACGTTCTATACAGCACTTTAACATGCTTTTTCAACTGCAGTTGACAGCTTTCTATTGGTATTTATTCCAAGCAAAAACTGCTTTCTATTGGTATTTATTCCAAGCAAAAACTGCTTTCTATTGGTATTTATTCCAAGCAAAAACTGCTTTCTATTGGTATTTATTCCAAGCAAAAACTGCTTTCTATTGGTATTTATTCCAAGCAAAAACTGCTTCTATCCGTATTTATTCCTAGCAAGAACTGCTTTCTATTGGTATTTATTCCAAGCAAAAACTGCTTTCTATTGGTATTTATTCCAAGCAAAAACTGCTTTCTATTGGTATTTATTCCAAGCAAAAACTGCTTTCTATTGGTATTTATTCCACGCAAAAACTTGAAAAAAGATTAAGAACTATTATAGAACCCCAGCTAAGCGAAACACAGCTTGGATTTAGGAAAAACAAAGGATGCACAGATGCCATTTTTCTTTTAGACAACTTTTAGACAAATCAATGAAATTCAATGAAACACTCTACTTAGCCTTTGTCGACCAAGAAAAGGCATTTGATAGAGTAGATAGAAACAAGCTGTGGGAAATCCTTAAACAATATGGAGTGAGCACACATCTAATGAACCTATGTAGAAGCTTATACAACAACATCGAATGCATAGTGAGAGCACCTGGAGGACACTCAGAACCCCTCACCATAAGATCCGGAGTACGACATGGTTGTGTCCTGTCCCCTCTCTTGTTTATAACATATATAGACAACATATGTAAAGAAACCAGCCAAACAGAGACCGCAAGAACACCGCATGACGAGAACACAGAAGAAGAACCATCTGCAAATCTAACCATTAGAGAACTCCTGTTTGCGAACAGCCAAGCACTAATAGCAAAATCAGAAGCTGAATTACAAGATCACATGAATAGTCTAAATGAAATGTGTAGGGAACATAACATGAAAATTAGCATACTGACTATAACTAAAGAAGAAAAAGACAACAACGATTTACCTAAACGAACATCCCTTGAAACAAGTAAAGAGTTTCAAGTACCTAGGAAGTATAATATCATCAAATGGCAAATCAGAAGACGAGATCGAAAATAGATGCAATAAGGCAAAACAACTCATTGGACAAATGGCACCAATACTAAATAACAAACATGTATCAATAACTACAAAGAAAGTACTTTACAACACAATCTTTCTACCAACTCTATGTTACCAATGTCAAACCTGGACAATGACAGAAAAAGAGAAAAGAAAAATCAAAACAACAGAAATGAGATTCCTGAGAAGAGTACTCAATGTATCAAGAAGAGATAAGATCAGAAATGAAGAAATCAGGACTAAAGTGGGGGTTATAGCTGCACTAGATTTTATTAGAAAGCAGCAAGTCAAATGGTTTGGCCATGCAAGTAGGTTACCAACTAACAGTATACCACAACAAGCAATGATTTACAGACCAGAGGGAAGCAGAGGAAGAGGCCGACCACGTAAACGATGGATGCAGGGAATAACAGAGTCCATGGGAATATCGATATATTAAGCCCATAAGCGGGCACTCTTCCGCTGTTTATACTTCACCTCGACACCGCAAGGTACAAGAAGAACATGATGAGATGAGATGACATGAGAAAAACTGACTGCTTTTCAGAAGATAAGATCTAGAACACCAAGGCCAGAGACATGTGGAGAGACATTCATGTCTATGCCACGTTGAAGGGCATATGATAATGATGTTTCCATCTACCCAAAGACTACTTGTTGCCATGGTGATTCTTGTTGTAATCTCTACAAGTCATTCTCCTTCAGTGTACTGATTAACCTGTTTAAGAATTATCCCATTTACTTGGATTTTATATTTTAGTATTTCACCTTCTTGGAGATGCCCATAATTTCTGTTTTCTTACAATTTAATTGTAACTTTAGTTACTCAATGTGTACATTAACAGCATCTACTAAATGCTGTAGATTCTGGAAGAAAACATACCCTAATAGAATATTTTTCATGCCATCTCATGGCAGCTTATTAAGTCCATACACTGGTTTGAAGTTCATAAATATATAACTTTCCCATTCCAGATTTTTAATATGAACATAATTCTTGGTATGGTAATCTGGTTGTTGTCCCACTAAAAACTGAATATTTATAGCAAGTAAAACTCTTATGTAGATGTGAAAATCAAGATGAATCCACCTCGTTAATGTTTAAAAGAAAAATAAGCTTATGGGAAGTCACAAAGCTGCTGTATTTATGGCGGGACATGTTGAAAAAAAATGCTATACCCATTTTTATACTGAATTAACAAACATGACACATTGGTAAACTGTTATATTAGTTCACAATGCACATGAAAAAACCATGCTAAGAGAATTGTAACGTGCTTCTGCACACCTGTTAAATTATCCATCTCGATCAGCTCTGGTAGATAAACTAGAACAGGAGTGAAACAGCAAAAAATGAGAATAGTCTAGCACTTACAAGTACATTCAAGTACATTATAACTACTGAACTTGTGTAATATATAAAAATATCCTTAGAAAGAATATAGAATTTTATGGCACAATTTAAGTCAAATTATTTACATTTGTCAAAGATGAGAGAAAAAAAAAAACCAAATGTCTAAAGTAAAGTAAATGACACACACACACGCACTATGCACGCACACACACATGCACACGCATGCATGCACACACACACACATAGACACACTCTCTCTCTCTCTCTTCATATGTATTAGAAATTGCTTACATTTAATTTAACAAATAATGAAAAATAACAGAATAAAAACCCATTTGAAAAATATTCCATTAAATATGTGTTATTCTACTATAAAAATAAATTGCAAATGGTATTTAGCATGCAATTTTTTTCCATGAACCATTTATAGTAAAAATCAATTTAATGTTAACATTAAGATGTGCTATAAATGAAAATCAAAATTAGTTTGAAATGTGCATAATGAATAAATTGATAAATATGAACATTATAGGAAGTGGTTGCTTATTCGGGGAATGTGCATGACTAAAATTATTGAATTTTTGTAGAGAATGCTTTATTTAATTATCAACATTTTATTCTCTCAGATATTTTAGGGTGTTTTCTTTTATCCTATAGATTAAATTCAATAATTTCACTAAGGCAGTAAGTGTGCCATTCATTTATGAAGAGCTCCAGTCGTTATATTTTATTAGATTATCAACAATTATTTGATCATATTTACCATTTTCAATGATCGTCCAAACAAGCATTTCTTTTAAACCAGGGAACAGATGAAATTCAAGAAAAAAAAAAAAATAGCAAATACAAACAGGGAAGTGGTGTGATATTTACACTGCTGTTCTGTGTCATCATTATTGTCACATATAGTATCAATCCCGATGCTTATAACGATTTAATGATGTTGGCACCATGACAAAAAATATATAGACATTGCAGGTTTTCTATTGTCAGAATAAACATGGCTGCATAACTGATTAGATGTTGTGGGTATGCTTTTTGAGAGGCATACACACTTTTTGCATGGCTTTATACTTGTAATCTGAACTGCCTGTAATTTATTAGTGAGGTAGGATTTAATTTTCAGCAGCTTAACCATTAGAAAGCAAGTTATATGTAATGATACATGTTCAAAGTTCTCTACATTTTGGAATCTATAATGAAATGCATAACTTTCAGGTTTAGTGTAGAAAACAATTAGATTTAAAAGCTCTTGCTGCCAAAAAAAAAATCTTTGATTCATAGCTTTGAAAATTTCATGTTACATTTCCCTTATACAGGGTGTATTTTTCATGACTGTGCAGTGTTTGAAAATATTGCCGGTCCAAGTTTTGTATTTACCTGTTATGTTGCATGAACTTTACAGAGGGTGAATACAAAACCTGGACTGGAAATATTTTCAAACACTGCACTGTCATAAAAAATACACCCTATATATCTTTTATATGTTGATTAACAAAGAAAAAATTAAAAGACCCTTGTATGCATCATAGGTGCATTGGGCATATGGTGTTAGACCCATTTTTTTATTGACCAATCTGTGATGTGATCAGTATTATGCTGGCCACCTGTACTTCTGGGATATTTTCTGGTACTCATTTGAAGCTATATCAACCTGAGAGCACTGGTTAATTGTAAAATATCTGCTCCAATGAGGTCTCGAGCCTATGACTGCTGGGCCAGCAGGTGAGTGTCTAGCTGCTATACTACTATTGTTCTCATATGTATTTTAGTTCCACTTATATATTGCTTAACCTTTCCCTGCATCTCTCAGTTATGTATTATTAGGATACAGGAATTAGCTATAGTTGTCTACTATTTTAGTTTTCCTAAGAAAAAAAAAACACACACACAAACACACACAAGAAGTGAAACTGGAATGTTTCAATAATATTAGATGATAATAAACTGATTGTGGAACAAACTCAGAATAAGAAATGTCAAGGAAAAAACAAAGTAGTTTTTATTCGACTAAAAAGTCATGCAGCTGATAGAATTAGAGATGGATTGCACAAGCTCTGAGAATGTAAAGAAAAACATAACTGACACTTTAATGGATTTTAATTGAGTAATAGAAGTGGAAAGACTGAAAATTACTGGGATAAAGTAATGGACAGACAGCCAAGCATGAACACAACAAGCAGACCTAAAATTAAGATAACAAAATTGAAAACAATGGAATCATTAATACAATGTGTGCTCCACTGGAAATAAAAGAGTCTTTAATGTTATGCCATTAAAATTCTAACTAAACAGACGGGAGATCTGAAATTCGACTGTTATTTTAGCAATAATTAATGCTTTTCTTCTCTGAGGCAGCACATAGTTATTCTATTTTAAGAGTTCAATAATTCATTGGCAGTTTTATCTTTCATGTCATGACAAACAGGTACTTACAAAATTCCTAAAAAATTACACTTATGCTGTAATGATTTATATATGTACATGGGATTAAAAGGAAACACATATTAGTAGAAAAATATAGTACAGTTTGTAAAAACAAATAAAAATTAACCAATTACAAAATATTTAACATTTTTTGTTTTGTTTGTGGCAAATTTATGTTAACCATGCAAACTTTGTGGATCATTTTTGTTATTCCTAAAATATTAACTAATGCCAATATATAATTATACTGTTATGTTTCATGCAGTAATTTTCTGATGGTATATTATTGTAATAAAACTGCACTTGTAGGAAATAAAAATCAAACAAGACCACTGTATTAATTTTCTAAAAACTGCTTGCCACCTCCATGCATGTATTTATGCCCCCTGGTTGCTAGGAGATAATTTGCAGGCTTGCATGCAAAACCACCTGCTCTCACCTGGCATGTTCCTTCGGTGAAATCTTGGAGAACCTAGAATACTGTTTCTCATGGAGAGGTACTCTCTCTCTTTCCCTGCTACTGTGTTGGTACCTAAGATGTTGCTGCAGTTGTTGACACCGAGGTTGTTGGTTCGGATACCGATGAAGTCCCTGTCTCTTAAAGCTGTTGGAGAGCTGTTTGCTGCGTGTGTATAATCACTCCCACGACAGGAAGTTCCTGCTGCTGCCGTTGCTGCTGCTGAAGCCCCTGATATCGTTGTTAACTTGGACTGTGGCGGAGAAGTTGGTATGTTCAAATATGGAAAAACTGGTGTTGCTGCATCGTCTCTATCCCTGAAATGTGCTGGATTTGTTCGACGGGTCAGATTTGGTGATGCTGGTGGAGATAAATAATCTCTGCCATTAACATGCATTCTTGTAACCACATTGTGAACATCCCGAATGTTATCTGGCCTCATATTTCCTCCCTGAGGACCTGGTCTGGAAACAGTACCATATCCATTTTTGGCTACCACCAGATCTTTGTAATCTAGTTGACTAAATACATTACTACAATTATCACTGTTGCCAGAATTATTGTTAAAATAACCGGCACCAGCTGCCGGGTTACATTGAATGCACTGGTTATGACAATGGTTATAATCATTGGAAAACAAATGACTACAGCAATTGTCATTGTTTGGAGATAGTAAATTTGTGATGTGTTCACATAGTGTGGTGTGACTATCACCTACACCACTTATATTAATACCTCTAGAGGCTGTTGCTCCGCCTTCTTCCCGGTCCTTCCATCCTTCCCTCCCCCTCTCCTCACCTTGCATTTTCCGCCGGTGGAATCTAGGGGAGCCTAAGAAGCTGTTCTTGATTGTGTGCAGCCGGGACTTCCATGGTGTGGTCTGTATTGATGGTGATCCAGGAGGTGTGGCTGAGGGACTGTGGGGCGTCGACCTTCCAGCTCTTGGCAGTTTTGGACTAGACAAAGGTGAAGTGCTGGGACTGCCACTCAAACTCGCCTTTCTTCTGACGAAAAAGAAAATAGTCAAACACAAGAAAAAAAACAAAACAAAGCACACACTCACATCCATACACATTATACTAAAAGCAGTTTCAAATAAATGAGTATGGTTAAAAAACTAACGATGTGTATGTATTGTAACTGTTCTGTTGACTTTGTATGTTAAATAGTAGTAAAACACTACAGACATCAGAAAGAAGTTGTTAAAGATGTGAAACAACAAATGCTTGGAGTAATGAGGTGTAAGTTTTATTGTTCAAATCCTTCTATGGAATTGTGATCATACATATGTCAGTAGGTCAGCATGGTTGAATGGATAAGAACGTGTGTTCTTAAACATCCGGTGTGCTGATGCCGAGGTAAGGGGTACAACTACTACAATAGACTAAAATGTTGACCTATCGTCCTTGACTTGTGGACGTAAACTACAATGTTAATAGGGAAAGCTAATCTACATGCAAAACTCAGTCCAGCACAACTAGAAGAAGTGTGTATGAACTATGCTTGAGTTCAAAGCGAGCGAGCACAAAATAAAATACATATGTCATAAGGAGCTACGGTAGCACAGTTCCCAGCATGCTTGGCTACTGGCTCAGTGGTCATAGGTTCACATTCACATCTAGGCAGATTTATAACATTGACACAGACTTCCAGGTTGCTCCAGCCTTAAATGGGTACCAGGAAATGTCTTTGGAGGTAAAGGCAGCCGGTGTGCTATTGATCACATTAACCACTGTGTGCCAGTTGATCCTGGCACGTACGTACCCACGCATGCACCCACCCACCCACACACACACAGCGACACACGCACACACACACATATATATATGCTGTGTGTGTGTGAGAGAGAGAGAGAGAGAGAGAGAGAGAGAGAGAGAGAGAGAGAGAGAGAGAGAGAGAGAGAGAGAGAGAGAGAGAGAGAGAGAGAGAGAGAGAACGAACGAACGAACGAACGAACAAACTTTATTTTCAAAGGGTTAAGAATTGGGCAAGCAGGCCTGTCTAACATTCTGCCCTTCTATCACTCTCTTCCATACATTATTTCATTCACACGTCATTCAAGGCTATCAGAGAACAGCAACAATATAAAACTTATGCATTATAAAAGCATTGGCAAAATGCGAACATCAAAACTACATGATACAGTAACATTAGATAATGGTCAGACACTTATTAGCCATGTGGAATATACTGGCCTACCAAAAGGGGACTGGCTGTTATACTAGGGTTTTGTTATTATTATTATTATCACTATTATTATGGGGGAAGGTAATCCGTACTGAGATAGTGTTCGAGTAATTTGCGATTATATGAATAAGGATTGGTGATGTCTTTTATTTCTTGTGGAAGATTGTTCCACAGCTGAGCTGCAGAGTACGTTAAGCTTGTTTTGTATAAGTCAATCCTAGGCTTTGGAATGTGTAATATATTTAAACGTTTACTGTGTCTAGCATTATATTTAAACAATGGCCAAAGGTAATTTGGGGCATTCGGATGCAAGATTTTGTGAATTAGTTTAGCTTTATTGAAAAGCAGGCGTTTGCGGAGTGGTAGCAACTGAAGGTGTTTATACAGGCTGGGATTGTCAGATAAATGTTTGCTATAAATTAGACTCATGGCCCGTTTCTGGAGTGAGTAAAGTCGCTTGGTGTTTGAATTAGAACAACCGTCCCAGATTGTAGAGCAGTAGTCAAAGTGTGTCTGAATATGAGAAGTATAGAATAGTTTCCTTGTGTCCTCATCAAGAAAGTTTTTAATTTTGGCGAGTTGGTAGACTTTTTTCGCTGTTTGTTTAATGAGCGCTTGAACGTGGGAATTAAAGGTTAGGTTTCTATCAATGATTAGGCCTAATGTTTTGTGCTCAATTACACTTTCTACTGGCATGTTATCGATGTGAAGTTGAAGTGATGTGTGTGAGCTTAGAGTTTGAAGTCTTTGTCTGGTTGTTAATAACATTGATTTTGTTTTAGTGATATTAATTTGCATACGGTTTGAATAGCTCCACCTAACTACATTATTTAATTCTTGTTGTAAAGACGACTCCAGTAAAATACAGTTCTCAGCATTTGTGTACACTGTACAGTCGTCTGCAAATAGATCGCAGGACGATGAAAGATGCAAAGGTAGATCGTTAATATATATGGCAAATAATAGAGGGCCAAGAATAGAGCCTTGTGGTACTCCAATATTGAATGTAGTGGTTTGAGACAGCGATTTATTATGTGATACTACTTGCTTTCTGTCCGATAGAAAAGATGATATTAGAGTGACTACATTAGGACCAATTTTCATTGTCTCAAGTTTCTTAATTAAAATAACATGGTCTATCATATCAAATGCTTTCTTGAAATCAATAAACACAGTTCCACATAGACTGTTGTTGTTTATACTCTCGTGCCAATTTTCTATCATGTTTGTTAGGGCCGTATGGCAAGAATACTTTGGTCGAAATCCTGATTGGCTGTCAACAATAAGCTTGTTGCGAACTAAATACTGTAATGTTACTTTATGGATGTGTTTTTCTAGTGGCTTAGATAGTGATGATAGTAAAGAAATGGGTCTGTAATTGTTCGGGAGACCATTGTCCAATGAACCAGATTTAAGAAGAGGGTACACTTTAGCGATTTTGAGAGCTGATGGAAAGTGGCCTTTGGTGAGACACTGATTATATACATAGGTTAGTGATATACTGATCACTGGCGCAGCACAACGGAGAATCCGGTTGCTGATTCCATCTAAGCCAGATGAGGTTGTGTTTTTTAGGTTACTGAGGTAAGTGAATACTTCAGTGATTGTCATTAGCGGTATGTCGGAAAGAATATCGCGGGAGAATCTACTCTCGCAAAACGATGACAGCAAAGATAAGTTGCAAGGAGAATTAGGTATTGAAGCCTTCAACTGGTCTATGTCAGTTTGAAAAAACTTACTGAATTGGTCGCATGTAATATGATTTGATGGTAAGGAATTTCGGGAGTTATACTTGTTTGTCAAAGTGTTAATTGCCTTCCATATATCCTTACTATTTGTTTTATCTATTACTAAGTTCTTAAAGTAATTTTTCTTTTCCCGTCGTATGGTATATTGAACTTTGTTTCTAAGAGTACGGTATACGTTGAGATCCCGCTTTTTATGTGCTTTATCTCTGTCTCTCATAATTTCAAGTATTTCCTGTGTGATCCAAGGTGACTTGACGTGGTGTTTTACTCGAACTTCCTTGATTGGCACATGTCTATCAAAAACATCAATAAAGGTTTTCATCCAGAATTCCAAAGCATCATCCGGGTCAGGAAGCTGATATACATTGTCTAGAGGTGAACTGAGCAAGTCCTGTAAAAATGCGTTTTGGTTGAAATTTTTGTAACTTCTATATTTTACACTTATGTGTTTATGTTTAGGAGTTTTAATTCCTTTTTTAGACCACGTGCAGCATATTGGGTAGTGATCGCTCATTGCACAATTGGGTACGGTGCATTCTATGATGTTGTCTGAGCAAGTTACATAAATGTGATCTATGATTATTGAAGATGATTTTGTTACTCTAGTAGCTTGTTGTACTATTTGTTGGAAATTGTATGATGCAATTATATTTCCCCATATTATGTTGGATTTGTTGGTGTCAATGTTAAAGTCTCCGAGTAGTATAATTATAGTATAAGCCTGAAATAGAGTAAAATAAATTGCTTGACACAGTTATATTTAATTTATTTCATTAAAACTGAACAGGCCTGGGCTTTCTTATACACATATGTCTGATGAAATATTTGTAGTAGGTGCCATTGAACCGAAACAGAGTAATTCCACTTGCCAAATTATTAAAATTCAATTACAAGAGCAAACTACTATCTTTAACTCCTTTTCTGTGTAAATGTTTATATCAGAACTGAATTATTTTTTGTGTTCACACCACTAGGATTGTTATTTACTGAGATCATTGTATAAACTGTATGCAACATATAATGGGATGAAGATTGTGGTTGCTTCCATATCAGATGATCTTCTGTCACATTTAAAGCTTTAAATATAAATATTAGTAAAATTGTTTAAAGTCTTTTGACAAACTCTATGGACACATCTTTTAAAAGATTGTACAGGGTGTATTTTTAATGACTGTGCAGTGTTTGAAAATATTGCCTGTCCTATTATGTTGCATGATCTTTACAGAAGGTGAATACAAAACTTGGATCGGCAATATTTTCAAACACTGCCCAGTCATTAAAAATAGACCCTACGTATGGTAAATGGATTTAGTGTAAGGTTAATATTAAAATGCAGTTTAAATATCCTATGAGACAAGAATTAAAGCAAAGCATGCAGGACAATCAACTATGTGTGAATGGACCCCATAAGAGAAGCAAAGAATAGTAGCACTGTTACCTACTGTAACCTGTGTGATTACGTCCAAAGTACGGCAAATGTGGAGGGGTTAAGAATCTGAAAGTAACATGCAAACCTGCAGGTGTGATGTGAGAGTAAGACAAAGGTGAGGCCATGGAGATTAATTAGAATCTCCAGCAAATGGGGAAGCCCCAGAACAAATGGCTAGGATAGCACGTACTTGTCTAGATTAAATCACCCATGGGCAGATATAAATGGGTTAGAAAGCGGATAAACAAAGGAAAAACCCAGAAAGGTAAGGTTCAGAGGAATCTAATTAGGATCAAAGGGTGAAATGGATTATCATAGGGGGTCCCGAGGAGGCCCAAATAAAGAGAAAGGAAAGTAATGGATCTGGGCATTCAGTGTGGGCAAATTAGAGGAAACTTGCCCAAAGATACTCGGTGGAGTTGAGTGTGTTATGTTCGGACACAGGGAAGAGTCCGCGCGACAAGTTAATGTACAAAGGCCTGTAGAAGGCAGTATTAGGTTTAACATGGAACTAATATATTTATCGAGCTTATGATTGTTCCTGGGATGGTGCATGTTCATCGTGTATATTTATAAGTAATAAAGTTTTATGTGTGTACGCAAACCGGTGTTCTACGGTGACTCATAGTTGTTGATAAGTAGTCCGGCACAATATTCACAATGACATACCCTAGACACAACCACAGCCACTTAAAAAAGTTGCTTAAAAGTCAACAGGGTTGACTTCATTGCACCAGGTTTTATCCCATATGGCTCAGTCTCTTTCCGCATTGCAGAAAGTGTCACACAAAGCACGAACTCTGTAGCTCCAGTGACGACCCACAGGAGTCTCAGAAAAAATGCACTCGTGAACCGAAGGACACTACCCGTAATCGAACCCACAACCTTCAGAGTCCAAGTCAAATGGCTTTACCACTTCACCATGGAGACTCACTGTCAGCAGCATTGTGACACCTACCAAGCATATCATGGTAGGTTACTAAGGAGGGTTGGTATGAAAAACAAAAACCTAGACAAGTCCCATAGCAGGAAATTGCTGTGGGTATGTGAAGTGCTAGGACCATCATATATTTTGGGCCTGAGTGCACAGAGGAATAGGTGGCCAGTCTTTCACTCCTGTAGAGAACAATGAGAGCTGCCATTGATTCTAATTTGCTTCTTTTCAAACATTACCGTACTGATAGCCATGAGCAGTTATTAGTAACAATAGCTGAACATCAAACATTACCGTACTGATAACCATGAGCAGTGTTATTGGTAACAATAGCTGCACCTATCAGATCTGTAATCTATGTAGTGATCTGTTAGTGTGTATAGTGAGTATATTACAAACATATTCAGGTCCAATCACTGTCAGCATAACTTACAGACCACCTCAACCAATAGAAAACTTTAGTTGAAAAATCCAGCCAATCATGAGCAAGTATACCAAGGGCTTGATGTGAGCTGGTGTAAGGCCACTGCTCTATCGAGAGATGAAAGGCAGACGCGGGACAATATTTGTTTCAGGTGCTGCATAGTTGCTGTCTGGTCAGTGATTTAAATGGTTAATGCATGCAAAAGACTGTTAGTTTACTTACACTTGCTGAACTTTGAGGGCCCGACGGGATGCAACAGGTGATCCTTCACTAATGTTGCCTAATGAGAGTCTGTGAGAGAGGATGGCATTCCATGCAGTAGCATGCAGTCAACAAATTTAGTGGAAGGAGGAAGAGAGAGAGAGAGAGGAAGAGAGAGAGAGAGAGAGAAAGAGAAGGACAGAGAAAGGAGCGACAGCTAGAGAGAGAGAGAAAGGAGTACAGAGCTAGAAAGAGAGAGAAAGAGAGAGTGAAAGAGAGACAGACAGGCAATACACACATAGAGAGAGAGAGAGAGAGAGAGAGAGAGAGAGAGAGAGAGAGAGAGAGAGAAAGAGAGAGTGAAAGAGAAACACAGACAGACACACATAGAGAAAGAAGAAACAGAGCTAGAGAAAGAGAGAGAGAGAGAGGAGAGAGAGAGAGGAGAGAGAGAGAGGAGAGAGAGAGAGAGAGAGAGAGAGAGAGAGAGAGAGAGAGAGAGAGAGAGAGAGAGAGAGAGAGGACAGAAATAAGAGAAAAAAAAATGCAATACAGAGAATGTGAATGAAAGACAGAGACAAAGAGTGAAATAGAATATTAACAAGACTAGGAAATGTTAAACACAATGTTAGTAAATTACTGTATCATAGCTGAGAAAGTTACAATTACTTTGTATAGTCACAAACATTATTTTGCATTCACAAAAACATGAGTGTTATGAAATTATCATAAGTTAGGTCATAATTTTATTAGAATAACGAAGACACAAACAATAGATTGCACGATTTATTGCCTGGCATATTTCGCTGCATCTCGTCAGGTACATACTGCAGAAATCACACAACTTACGTGAATTAACTAGATAAATCCTTCAAGTTGAAATATACACATATTCGTACAGTAATGTCACTTATCTACCACGGTAATTTTAAGCTGACTAACAAGTCTTTCTGTTTGCACAATTCTGGCTTGCGTTGATAGATCATAATTGCTTCTGCAAATTTTAACAAGTGAGTATTTTGTGTCTTAAACAACACGCAAAATGCAGTGTCTCAGTCCACCACATGGCCACTTACGACAATGTGCCTACCGATTGAAGACGCCGGGAGCTTCCGGTGTGTCGGCCCCACGAGGCTAGCATCTCCTGTGTGTTGTATCTTGTTGACCCATTGAGGTATGTGTTCTGACACCCGTTTGTTAAGCTGTCTCTCTGTTCTACCAATGTAAACGGCCTGGCATCTACATGTGAATAGGTAAATACAATTGTTTGTGGCATACAGAGGAACAGGCTCTTTGACTGCTGGTGTAGGAATCGGTATGGTTTTATATCTAATGACTGGAGTTGCCGCACAGAATGTTCGGCCTACTGCTGTAGTAAGCCGGTCTTGTAGACGTTGCATTACGTCATCCCCTCGAAAGGTTAGCTGGATGAATATCTTGAGTTTAGGGACTGTAGTTACGTCTGCTTTGGGTTTGGGCTGTTGGCAGTGGCACTTTATAAATCCTGTGGAGTACCCATTCAGATTTAAGACATTCTTCAGAGTTTCAAATTCCTCTGTCAGTGTGTCCTGGGTGCATATCTTTCTAGCACGGTCAAACAAGGTCCGTACTAAGCCCCGTTTGTACTGGACAGGTGTGAAGCTCTGAAAATTTAGGTATTGGCCAGTCCATGTTCCTTTGCGATACACCGATCTTTGAATTGTGCCGTTTGCTCTACTTCTCATTAGAATATCTAGGAACGGTAACACTTCGTTGTGTTCGTGTTCCATAGATAGAGAGATGTTTTTATGCGTCTTGTTCATTGTGGCCTGAAACGATGTTGCTTGTAGCTCGTCTATGGTGATAATTAGTATATCATCCACATAACGACGGTAAAAGGCCAAGTTGTTGATGTCTGAGGATCTCTTTTCTTCTAAATGTGCCATGAAGATGTCCGCTAGAATAGGACCAAGAGGACTCCCCATGGCCACTCCGTCAATTTGGTGGTATGACTTAGTTAGAAAATTGAATTGTATGTTGGCGGTACATAGTAGTAGTAGCCTCTCCAGAATAGGTGTTGGTATGCCTAATTTTAGTTGTTTGTCTTCAATGCGTTCCCTTATTATTTTCCCTATTATTGTAGATGCCAGGCCGTTTACATTGGTAGAACAGAGAGACAGCTTAACAAACGGGTGTCAGAACACATACCTCAATGGGTCAACAAGATACAACACACAGGAGATGCTAGCCTCGTGGGGCCGACACACCGGAAGCTCCCGGCGTCTTCAATCGGTAGGCACATTGTCGTAAGTGGCCATGTGGTGGACAGAGACACTGCATTTCGCGTGTTGTTTAACACACAAAATACTCGCTTGTTAAAATTTGCAGAAGCAATTATGATCTATCAACGCAAGCCAGAATTGTGCAAACAGAAAGACTTGTTAGTCAGCTTAAAATTACTGTGGTAGATAAGTGACATTACTGTGCGAATATGTGTATATTTCAACTTGAAGGATTTATCTAGTTAATTCACGTAAGTTGTGTGATTTCTGCAGTATGTACCTGACGAGATGCAGTGAAATATGCCAGGCAATAAATCGTGCAATAATTTTATAAGTTAGGATGACTAGATCCATTTTTCTTAGTTTCTGTAACTCATAAAAGAATTGTTGTTGTTGCTTCAACCCTGCCATACTGACTTCAGTCTTGTATGTAGTGATGCAACTGGGGACTGGCAATTAAAAGCGGTTGGCTGATTGGCTAGAATGCTGGATTCTCCTTCTGGAGACCCAGGTTCGAATCCACGATAAGGTGTGGATTTTTTTTCTTTTGGGAGCAAAAAGAAAACCCTAACCTGCAGTTTGTGGTGACTGCACTAGCCAGGCAGCCTTAAAACCTCAGGCTCAAGACCATAATGTATAAATGCACATAATGTGTACACGCTGAACATTTCAGTAACACACTGGTTGCAATCATATGTCCCTGAATGTTGAAAGCACACTTAAATCCAAACTAAATCATCCTTGAATATTTGTTTCATCCATTATTGTGCCTTCCACTAGCGTTCATTAACAGAGTCTTCTAAATATCTCCCTATACCACGGTAAGTAATCCATCTACAGGCACTTTTTAAATTAATAAATTCACTGGTTTGTCTCTCACTCCAGCATGACCCTGACAGTTATCTGTTATTTGTTGGGATAACATAATTGCACTCCAGACAAGTCCATGGATGCTTAGATCCTTCCCTCAACATATGCATCAGCATCTGGTGGCTAATAGGGCCAGTTCTGTGATGGATGATGAAGCCCCTCGTTCTGCAATGTGCCTCTCATGTCTGGCCATGCTAATTCTGACTCCCAAGTCTCTCATTCTGGACAATGATGTGGATTCAACCCTGACAATACATCCAGGTAAGTCCTTGACAGAGAGAAGTGTCTATGCTCGGTACACACTCGCGCCAAACCTGTCCCTTATGAACTTTACGTTTTTGTCAATGTAGGTTGAGTTTTCAGAATAATAAAAAGATCAAGCTAAAATACATGGTACGCATGCTAAGTAAACAGACTATTTAAATACATTCTTCAGATACAATAATTTTATTCCAGTTAACATAAATTAAAATTTTGTCTGCTGTTTACTAACTATAGAAAAGTTGAATATGATAATTTATGAAATAAGTCTTTCAGTTTTGGTAGCACAGTGGTTAGCACATTTTCCCCCTGGTCAGGGGGACAAGAGTTCAAATTCGCAATGAGGATTCTAAAAACTTGACCTGGGCTCTCTGGTCAACCCATCCTAAAATAGGTACCAGGAAGTGTCTTGAGAAGTAAAGGCAGTCAGCGTGTTATTGACCACATCACCAATTAAATACTGACCGGTCTATATAAATATGAGGCCAGCACCATATGTCCAATACACAGCTAGGCATGTAAAAAGGGTGCTTCATTGACTTTGCCTCTCGGTTTCATGTATAAACCTGTCTTTGCTGAGTACACTGAAGCAAACAATAATATATCGACAGTTCCTTTCACAGCATGTTTACTTTCCTTTTCTGATAATAATTTGGAGACTTGTAAGTAAAATATTCCTTTTCTCTGATCCCTTGGTAATTCAGTGACATTTGACATTTGTGTCTCTTTCCTATAATGACATTTATTCTGTTTATCAATGGTGTTTAATGTTTCATGTCTCTGTTGATGAGAGATGGGCTAACATAACTAAAACATGCATTGATAACTATATGTTGCATATTTATGATTGCAGATAGCTATAAATGGATGTTTATTTTTTGGTCAGTTATATCATGTATTACCAACTTATGAGAGTTACTTCCAAAATGCAACATGTGCACATGCATGCTCATATTCTATTTATCTCTCTCACACATGCAAACACACATACACAAACCCAACCACTCAACACCATCCAGCTGCCAGTATAACAGAGTTAAACTTAAATTAACATAAGTTAATTTCTTTACAGCATTTTTTTTACAGCAGTTGAAAAAAAAAAATGCAATGGTGATACATTAAAGAAACTTGGATTAAAACACTACAATTAAGATACCCATAGTCTCTGTGGCTAAAGGGCTTGCGAACGCGGTTTGTGAGCCCGTATACCTGGGTTCGAAACACGGCGGTGTTAGTTTTTTCGAAAAAGGTATAGGGGCCGGTCGTTCAGAAAGCATTGGCAAACTACTGAACGTAACACTTGCCTAGTACATCAACAGCAGCTGAAAATGCTGGTGTTGACTGCAACATCCCGTAAGGGATACGCAACAAAATTTTAAAAAAATATATCATTTATTTTGTTTACAGAACTGATAATTTTTGAAGATCTACAGACACACATTAGTGAAATAACACAAGGCATGTTATAGACTGGTTTAGCTTACGTTATGACACAAACTTACAAATATCTTACATGGCTGTTATGTTGTCTCATGTTTATTTATTTAAAAGGTGTCAATTTTCAAACTATAATTTGTACCTGGGAAAATGATGTTAAAACCACACTCGCTTGACCAAACGGTACTCAATGGGTGATGTAGTCAGC
This sequence comes from Cepaea hortensis, assembly GCA_963921405.1. Taxonomy (NCBI): domain Eukaryota; kingdom Metazoa; phylum Mollusca; class Gastropoda; order Stylommatophora; family Helicidae; genus Cepaea; species Cepaea hortensis. The sequence goes on along the minus strand of OY992876.1, from coordinate 167,844,439 downwards.
AGCCTCTTACACCCCATAACATTTTCTATCACCTATTAGAGCATAGGCCAGCTCTGTGGTGAAGGGGTTACGGATGCACAACATGTTCGAAACAAAGCTGCGGGCAATTTGGAAGCAGATCACTTTGCGTTGGTTTCTCACACAAAGGTATGAGTGCCGGTCATTAAAAAAAACAATTGCAAACTACTGAACGTACATTTGCCAAGAGATCACAAACAGCAAAAAAAAAAAAAAAAAGACTGCAACGTCCTATAAAGGATAAGCAACTAACTTTATTAGAGCATAGTTCTTCAAACAACCCATGCCATTCTCCTGACCTTTAGACTTGTTCATGGTTGGCTGGATGATTTTGCATCTAACATTTTGTACTTGTCTCTTATGACATGTATAATAGATTACAAGTTACTATTGTTTGCTTCCTTTACAGATCCTGGTAGTACACAGGTGAATCTACCTTGGTGATATGATCAGACAGAATGAGTTTAACAAGGAGGTTACTTTTCTGAAGGTTCTAGCCATGGTCATCTAGTGGTTTACAAACATGCTGTCCAAGGGAAGCCATGGCTCAGAAGGTACTGGGTTCAATCTCAGCAGAGGACTGGACATTTTTAGAAAAACCATTAGTATCAAATTATATCACTTGCCCTCATGACCTCATGGGTAGTGAGAACAGATACCTAGCCTTCTCACATAAGGGCACTAAATAGGAGGCCCAGTGTCCACTTCTATGATGACCTTCAGTACTTTCCCAACAATTTCCACTTAACTGTGCAATCAATTTAAGACATCTGCCAGATTGACCTGACTATGAAAGTAATGAGATGAATAGAAGTTAAAACTCATACCTTGCCTGGCCACTAAACTGTACAGCATCTACACGTTTTCTTGGAGGGTCAGCTGGAAAATGCACAAATATCATTTGTTGATTATAATTTGAAGGCAGAAGCTCAAAGAGCTAATACAGATTCTACTATGATACCCCCTCCCCCCAAATGTAATGTAAGTGTTGTTACATTTGTAGCAACATATATTAATGCTACTGTTGTTGTCTCCACCATCACTAGTACTACTCCTACTGCTGTGGCAACTGCTGCTGCCACCATTGAAAAACAACAACTACAACCACTAATACTGCTACTACCACCACTGCTTCTGCTGCTACTACTACTACTACTATTTCTAACACTGCAGATGTTGCTACTACTACTGCTGCTGCTGCCTCCGCAACCTCTGCCGCTGCCCCCCCACCCTACTACTAACTATTACTACTACTAACTAACTACTACTACTACTAACTACAACTACTATTACTACTAACTACTACTAACTAATACTACTACTACTAACTACTACTAACTGCTACTGCTACTACTACTACTACTACTACTACTACTACTACTAATACTACTACTACTACTACTACTACTACTACTACTACTACTACTACTACTAACAACTACAGTGGTTCTCAACCAGTGGGGAAATTCTCTCTCCCCCCTCCCGGGGGAAGTTTTAGGGTTTCCGGGGGGGGGGGGGGGGGGGGGGGAAATTAAGATTCTTTCAAGATCGCTTTAATACAAGAACCGATTAGTTGATATTGTTTTTCCCTGCATACTTTACTGTTCTGTACATCTCACTTTTCTAAAATTCATTATATAAAGTAGACTCACAAATCACGTTTTATGTGGATGTCTAGACTTGTTTTAGTATGCGCTATTAAATTTAGCTTCCATTATTACGTATACTGTGCGGGGGTGGGAGGGGGGAGGAGAATTTTTAGGTAGGAAATACGAAAAGGGGGGGGGGGAAATGACGTTCTGAAAATATTGTAAAGGGGGCACGGGCGAAAAAAAGTTGAGAACCACTGTACTACTACTACTACTACTGCTGCTGCTACTAACTACTACTATTACTACTACTACTAACTACTACTATTACTACAAAGTATTACTAACTACTACTACTACTAATTTTTAGGTAGGAAATACGAAAAGGGGGGGGGGGAATGACGTTCTGAAAATATGGTGAAGGTGGCACAGGCCAAAAAAGGTTGAGAACCACTGTACTACTAATACTACTACTACTAACTACAACAACTACCACTACTACTACTACTAGTACTACTACTTTAGTATTACTAACTACTACTACTACTTCTACTACTACTACTACTTCTACTACTACTATTAACTACTACTAACTAACCACTGCTAGTTAATAATATTTAACTACTATTACTAACTAACTACTACTATCTAACTACTAACTAACTAACTAACTCTACTACTAATTCTTCTGCTGTTGCTACTACTAATACTTCTACTGTATCTACTACTAATACTTCTACTGTATCTACTACTACTTCTACTACCATTACTACTACTACATTTTTAAGTAGGAAATACGAAAAGGGGGGGGGGGGGGGAATAACGTTCCGAAAATATGGTGAAGGAGGGCATGGGCCAAAAAAGATTGAGAACCACTGTACTACTACTACTACTACTACTAACTACTACTACTAACTACTAACTACTCCCGTACGACACCACTGGTCAAGACGCCATAAGCAAGATCAGAAGAAGGAAACTAACTTCCTCCTGTAGGAGACAAGAAAGATGGCTGCAGCCACCATGGTGGAATGGAGAGGTCGAGAAGGTGTGGCTGGGAAAGAGGCAGGCTGTCAAAGACTGGCAAAAGGCCAGAAAGGCTAACATGCCACAGGTTGAGTTGGCGAACCTGAAGACTGAGGTCGTTAGGACGACGACTTTATTCAAATCCTGCGCCAAACAGGCCAAGGCCGACAAATGGGACTAGTTCTGCAGGAAGGTGTGCTCCGAGCAATCTCTTACGACATTCTGGCGCCTCCACAAGAGCATGAACGGTGCTGCACAACGTAGGGGTATTCCAGACTTTCAAGGCACAGACCTCGCATGGAAAAAGTCGGATGCGGATAAAGGTAAGGCCCTTCTTGCACGCTACATAGAACAGACTGACCAGAAAGACGAGCCCGCCAGACAGAGGACCACAACAACACTCTCTCAGTTGTGCGAGGGGGTCGGGACAGACAAAGAATGGACAATCACAGTTGAGATATTGCGTGCGATGCTCAAGAAATCACCTAACACCGCCCCAGGCCCAGACGGCATCCGATATGGTGACCTAATGGTGATATCAGATGATGACATGGAAGAACTGGCCAGAGAATTCAACACCAGTATCCAGAGGGGTCAGGTCAAAGAAGAATGGCTACACAGCTACTTGCTGCCGCTGCCAAAACCGAACAAAGACCACTCCAAGATAAGCGGCTACAGAATCATTACGATGCAGAATACTGTTGGCAAGCTACTGGAGAAAATTGTAGCACACAGACTTGCTTGGGACTTGGAACAGCTCGGCTGCTTCCCGCCCACACTTGGAGGATACAGACGCAACAAAGAGTCATGGCTGAATGCGGCGGTCTTTGCTCAAGATGTTTACGAAGGATTTCAGGTCAGAGAAGAGACATGTGCGGCCGCCATAGACTTAGAGGACGCATATAACAGTGTATCTTTCGAGCACTTGATGCAAACCCTCCTCAGACTGAAAGTGCACCCTCACCTTGTACGATGGATAGCTGCAGTTCTACTCCAAAGGAAGGTGGTGCTAAGATGCGGGAGTTGGTCTTCTGAGCCGATAACGATATGTCCAGGATTGCCGCAGGGTTCACCACTGTCACCAGTACTATTCAACGTGTATACGGTGCCGATCACTGAACAACAGTTGGATGGGAGGGGTAGGACTCTATCATTCGTTGACGACATCCTCGTGTATCGACAGGGTCGAGATAGACAGGCGGTTGCCAACTATATGCAGGGCGAACTAGATCGAATTTCCTCATGGTGTGCTGATGCCGATGCCCTTGTCAACCCTGCAAAGGCAACGGTTACATGGTTCTCACTAAACAACCATATTGTGAAAACAGACCTGCCGGCAGTAAGAATGGATGGGAGCATTCTGAGTAGAACCCAGTCAATGACATATCTTGGTGTGAGGCTTGATCGTAGCCTGTCCTTCAGAGATCATGTCGATTATGTCATAACGAAGGCTCGAAAAGGTTTGACAGCAATGAGAGTCATGGCGACTGCCAATATCGAGCAAAGACTGCTATTACTTCTGTTCCAAGGACTTGTGCTTTCACGCATCGAGTATGCCCTGGCCATCCTCACTGTCAGCCCTACACACATTGGAAGACTTGAAAAGGTACAAAACGAAGCCATGCGCATCATTTTGGGCTGCACGAGAGACACCAGCTGTGTAGCAATGAGATACCTCCTTGACTTCCCGACAATGGAACACAGGATCAAGATCTGGAGAGCTCGTGCATAGTTAAAAATAAGTGCAGATGAGCAGCACCCTCTGCATGACGCTGTATTCAGAGAAAAGGGTGACAGGCTAAAGAGGGGCAAATCATGGATGGGTCGGGCGGAAGATGTCGTCGGACAGGTCTGCAGTCTTACCAGTATCAACCCCGGCAAGGAATGGGTGCCGGTGCCTCCAGCTTTTAAGTGTACCTTCTCCTGCATTATCACACTCGACAGACGGTGCAGAGAGCAGAACCCTGCCGCTGTCAATGCAGAGGTTAACGCGCTCATCTATGATCACTCAGATAGCCTCGAAGTGCTCATCTATACAGATGGATCTGTTGTAAAGCAGCAGAGAAGTGCGTGAGCATTTACAGCCCGTTCAGCGGGCCGAACCGTTCAAGAATCCAGTGATGCCCACTCTATGACCACGAGCAGCATGACGATGGAGGTGATGGCAGTTACACAGGCTTTCATATGGCTGGAATCACAGCATTATACCAACGTGTGTGTACTAAATGATTCAATGAGCATGATTCAGAAGGTCGAAGCTGGATCTGTACGTAGACAGTGGACTGAGTTGCTGCGGAAGTCCGTTGTCCGCAAAGTCACCTTCATCTTCGTCCCGGGACATGCGGGAGTCGAGGGAAATGAACGAGCTGATAAATTTGCTGGCTCTGCACCCCCTGTAGATGGCCAGCCCATGGATCGTGCCGATGTTATTAACGCTCTTAAAGATATGGCGAGAACAGAGGACTTTGACGTCAGTGATTCCACATCGCTTTCCAGGATGAAAGACCTGGGAGTAAGAATCGGCACAGCCAGACGCGAGAGGTACATCGGGAAAACAAAGCGCCTCGTCAACCAACACAGAACTGGCACTATTAGCCACCGGACGCTGATGCATATGCTGGGGGGAGGATCTGAGCACCTATGGACATGTCCGGAGTGCAACGAAGATACCCCAACTGATAACTAACTAACTAACTAACTAACTAACCACTGCTAGTCATTACTATTTAACTACTATTACTAACTAACTACTACTAACTAACTTCTACTAACTACTGCTACTGCTACTACTAATTCTTCTGCTGTTGCTACTACTAATACTTCTACTGTATCTACGACTACTTCTACTACCATTTCTACTACTACTGCTGCTGCTGTTGTGACAACTACTACTATTGTTACCACTACTGCTGCTGTTGCTTCTAATAATAATAATAATAATAATAATAATAATAATAATCATAATAATAATAATAATATAAGTGATTTCATTATTATAAAACCAATAGTATTGGTTAGCTTTCACATTTGTTGACAAATACTTCGTGAGGTAACTGTTCTTCTTTAACTTTGTATATTCCAAGCAACTATTATTTAATTCTTAAGAGACAGGAAGCCAGCATTAGCACTAAATTTCCATGAGTAGTTTTGGTAGGTAAAGTTTGTTTTATTTTGTCTGATGGAGAATTTCTGGCTAATTGATGCAACCCTTCGAGAAAAACTCTCAGGGACGGTGAAGACCTCAGGTTAATTATTCTGTTTGTGACCAGTGTCAGAAAAGACACATAGCAAACATTGATCACTGCAGCAGTAGAAGAAGTCTTGTTTAAAATGTTCATTTTTATATAACCACATATAACATGATATAGTTTTGAAAAATGTAAGCTATGGGAAATCGACTCTTAAAATTTAAATGCACATTAAAACTTATAACGTCAAGCTAAACATGGAAACGCTCTTACATCCTTTGAGAATTAAAAAAAATTAATGACTGTCTCGGGTAGATGGATTAAAGGAATAGTTAGGATAGAATGGGTTAAAGTAAGTACTGTTTCTGTCATGAAGAGTTGAGAGTAATATTTATATATCAGTGAGTTTATCTGAATATGATATATGAAGTTATAAAGTTATATAAATTGGGAGCAAGTCGCCACTGAACGTGTTGCATGGAGGGCAAATATAAGAAATGGAATAAAGACAAAAGAGAAAATTATTGCAGATAAGTCACACACTGAGTATGTGAGATGTAAGATGGTGCATGATGGTGGAAATGACCATGTGTTCACATGCATCTACTGTGGACGAACATTTACATCGCGAATTGGCCTTATCAGTCACATTCGCTACCGCCATGGGTTGTAATTATTATGCCTTTTTGAAGCACAAACTATCGTCTGTCAAGATGGCAAGGTGCCAATGATGATAAAGTTAAATGACATACCACATTCTGGGAATGTTTTATAGAACAAACTTTATTCTATGGCTCTAGCCAACAGTCGGATATTGATATAGAGAAATGAAATGCCACATTCTAGATATAGAACAAACTTTATTCTATGGAATTAACCAGCAATGAGCAATTGGAAGTCTCCACGGTGAAGTGGTCAAGCTATCTGCCTCACGCTCTGAAGGTAGTGTGTTCGATTCTGGACTACGTCTTTCGGTTCACAAGTGCAGTTTTCTCGGCGATTCCTGGGGGTTGTCGCCGATGCTATGGAATTCGTACTTTGTGCGACACTTTCGGCAGGCCATACTGCTGAAAGAGACTGAGCCATATGGGATAAAACCCAGGGCAATGAAGTTGAGATGTTTTTTAAGAGCAATTAATTGATTGAGACAATTAAATGCCACATTCTAGGTATGCTTTATAGAACAAACTTTATTCTATGGATCTAGTCCTAGTATAATAAGTACATACAATGTGGAGATAAAGATAGTTCCATTGCAGATTCTGCTATTGGAGTGTGAAGTTTAGACCTTCACATATTCTAGGCCATGGCATGAGGTGCAGTGACCACTTTCCTTCCTCATCACTTTTCCTTCCCAGACAATTGCAAGAAAATTCTCTAGTGTCCATTTAATGAGACTGGGTCGACCTTTGAACTGAACAGGTTAAAAAAAAAAAACCTGCCAATTATGGGAATTGAAGCCAGACAACTGCCTTGGCAAACAAAAACACTAACCACAATGCTGCATGGCTCTTAACAAATGCACTCATGCCCACAAGGATTAATTTAGTGGGAAGTTGTTTATAACATAAAAGACATTCAAAATGTTTAAGACAGGAAGCACTTAACACTGAAATATAACAAAACCAAAAAATGTTTTAAAATATACAGATGGTATGGCAACACAAAGTTAAAAAACTGGACTGGAAAGTATGCACATAAATAAATATAAGTATTGTCAACTGTAAGCTTTAAGAAACAAATAAAACAAATTGATTGCTTAAGTAGAAAAACTAAAAACTGTCTTAGGTAAACATTGTGAAGAACATAGATGATACTAAAGACAAGTATCCCTCACAGAAAGTGTAAAATTACAGCCTCCATAAAAAGCCAAGAGAGAAATAAATCTTGGAGGAAGCTAGTTTAGACTCAACAATGTGAAAGTTAGTGGGTTCCTGCTTTTGAAAATAAGGCTCAGGCATATTTAAGCAAAAGTGGCAGCAGCTTTGCCGAAAATAGAGACAATTACATTTAAAACAGGCACCAAATTCAACATGAAGAGATTATAGATTTTAAAAATAAATGGCTGCAATGAAAAAATCCAACTCTGAAAATCTAATTACAAGAAGAATAAAACCACTCAAGAATCAAGAAAATGGTAACATTGAAACTGAGAGATGGCTGCTGCAAGAAGAGTTACATGCTCATTAATTTAAGAAATGACAAAAAAGCATTCACAAGAGAGAAAACAAGAAATTATAAGGAAATATTCTGTCAAGTATTTAGAGTTCATGAGTGATTTTTTAACAGCATAGGCACAACCAAATACACTGAATGAAATGAGAACTAAAGTTATGAGAAAATGAGGAAAGTCTGAAGCTTATTTTCTATAATCTTAAATTCAGAGTCTGGAATTCAGAAGAGAGGGAGGAACATAACTTTAGAGAGATAAAAATGTTAAAGAATTTCACTTTTCAAATATGTGATTATATTTAAAGTACAATAGAAATTTGCTAACTATGAATTTCAAATTGAAACTTTCCAATCCTTGTTATTGACTTTATATTTTATGTGGCCATTATTCTATATTGTCAATACGGACATTTTAGCATAAAAACCACAATAAATAATAAATAGAGATACAAGCAAAAAGAAACAAATCATTTATTCTGAAGTTGCTTGAAACAATATTATTTACAAATAAAATACAAACAAATTCAGATAAACACTGAAAAAAAAAATAATACCAGCAAAGAGAAACATAACTTCACACTTGTGCTAAACTTCATTTTGGGTGCATTAGTGTAATTTGTAGGGAGCTATGCTAATAATGTCACAATATCGGTCAGACAAGAGTTTGATGCCTGCGTTCACCATCCATCAATAGAGGAAATAACTGGCCACCTATTCCCTCATGCATTCAGGCCTATAAAATGTAATGGCCCTATCACATCACAGACCCATGGCAGGAAACTGCTTCAGGATACATTTTATCATTTATTTTACATCAGTTTGTAGTCTGTGTCACATGCATCTTTGCAACTAGTAGAGAAATAAAGATAGACAAATGGTATATAGTAAACTAAATATCTGAAATGGCTAAAAGTACCATCATCATCAAGTGCCCTACCAACTTTTGGCATTCATGCATCTCCACAAATCTCGGTCCCTGGTTTCTGGATCAATTCCACTAATGATATTCTTTCATGTCACCATCCTAATCTATCCATCATAATTTCTCTCTGACTCCCCTACTTCTTCTACTGTTGAGTTTTTCAGTTGTAAAAATGTTTTCCAATGACCCGTTTCTCATTACATGACCAAAGAATGCCATTTGTTGCCTTCTTATATTTGTATAAAATGTTCTGCTTTCACTACACTTTTCCAGGCAATCGTTGTTAGTTACTTTGGCTGTTCAAGGAATTTGCAACACTTATCTTAGAAACCGGCTTCGTGGCTTAGAGGTTAAGCGACTTTTCTCCGTAATCTCGTATACTCTCGTAGGTGACGTGATAATGGTGAGAATCAGCAGTGGTTCGAATTGCATCGGTAACTTACGGGGTATGTGAGCCGGCCGCTCAGAAAGCAATGGCAAACTACTGAGAGTAATCTTGCCAAGAAATCAACATACAGCTGAAAGATGCTGGTGTTGACAGCGATGTCCTGTAAAGGATATGCAAAAAAAAAATCAATCTTAGAAACCACATCTCTATTGCCTACAAGCATTCCTAATTTGTCCATTCAAATTCCATGATTTGCTGTCATATAACAGAACAGGTTTAATATAACATTTCAGCACTCTCCTTCTGACATTCAATGATAGTGACTATTGCATAACATACCGGGACTCTTGCTTTGAATGAACAATCAGGCAATACTAATAAAAATATATGCAGAAAATGAAAGTATCATGTGACCTGATTCTGAGCGATGCCGAACATCCAAATCATCTTCCACACTGGGATTCCTGAGTTTTCTGTCCAACAATAGAAAGTAGACTACTTTTTCTGTATTATGTCTGGGGAAAAAAGCGCAAATTGAAACTATATGAGTTAACTTTCCATATTATAATAAAAATATGACATTGTAAAATGTTCCATTTCTCATACAAAAAAACACAAAAAAAAACATAAACTTATCAAAAAAGCTAACTCTTTCTGTTCCACCCTATCATTACAATATCATACTCTGTCCTATTATTACTTTGTATTCAGAAGTTGACTAGGCTGATGTATTTAACACGCTCATGATTAAACTGTCTCTGATGACCATGGTAGGGGGTTTGTTCTGCTCGCCAGTCAATTGGGCTTAAATGTTAACTTCTCGTTCTTGACTTGGGGACGTAAATTACAAGTATCCCAAATTCAATACAATGTATTGCCTTAGTGAATTTAAAACACAGAAGCCACAAACAATATGTTGCAAAATTTATTGCCTGGCATATTTCACTGCATCTCGTTGGGTGGCTACTGCAGAGTTATATATCATATGAAGTGAATAAATGAACAATACTTAAGTTGAAACCCATAAAACAGTCACAGGTATTCTTCGAATGTGGAGAGTTGGCTGTGAGTTTAAGTGCATTTTTTTCCTTCAGTGACTAACTATCATTATTAGGAGATAGCAGGTTTAATCCCAGTCTAGTCATTAAAGGCCGGTCTCTGTGGCTAAGGGCTTGCGAACTGTGCTGGTTTTTTCGAAAAAAGGTATAGGAGCCGGTCGTTCAGAAAGCAATGGCAAACTACTGAACGTAAAATTTGCCCAGGAATCACGAACAGCGAAAATGCTGAGGTTGACTGCTACGTCATATTAAGGACATGCAACTTAATTTTTTTTTTTTAGTTATTAAAGTTGTCATTCTTTATATTATCTAGTGTGTCTTCTAATAGCTTATTCATCTTTATATTTCTATGGGTGATGATTAATACCTGTATATTTATTTCTCATGCTACTTCAACCCACCTCAATGGTTTCCCAACAACTGAGATTTTCCCAACATGATCTGAAGAAGGTTGGAGCACTAATAGAAAGTTTTACAATACACTGAAAATGCTCCTAGAATAATTATTTTAAAAACTACAATTTCTAATATTTAATTCTAATTACAAAGTACAATTTAAAGAAATATGACAAAGTTACTGTCAATAAGCATTATGAAAAATTTACAAACTGAAAAAATATGAAATAACATTCTTTACAACTATCAAAAGAATTAAAAATATACAAATTTATACAAATACAAATTATGAAAAGCACAAACAAAAACAACATGAAAGTGACAGTACAACAGGAATCACTCACTTTGCATTCAGTAACTCGGAGATTAATTTGTCTTTGTCTTTGAAACATTGTAAAGAGTTCATTGTTGAAAGGACATCTGGATCCAGATCCTCAACTGATGGAATTATAGAGGTCTGGAATGGACATACATGTTCATTAAGACAATAGAATTGGTTTTGCTTTTGTTTTAATATGCATACCCTTTTATTACTGATATTCAGTAGTAGAGTATGTGTACATGATAACTGAAAGCAAAAAGTAAAACAAACTCTTACAGTGCTTCCTTTCAAACATTACCGTACTGATAGCCATGAACAGTTATTGTAACAATAGCTGAACCTATCAGATCTGTAATCTATATAGTGATCTGTTAGTGTGTCGAGTGAGTGTATTACAACAATTTACAATCACAATAAGTTAATCTATTCCTATATTGATAGCACTGGCATCTGTGGTAAAGGGGTTACAAACACCATACCTGGTTCAAAATCAGATACAGTGATGTGAAAACAGCAGATTTTTAACAATGGTATGAGCATCGGTCACTCATAAAGCAATTTGAAATTACTGAATTTAAACTTTCTTAGTAAATTGAAGTAAATTCATTCTCATAAGATGTCACAATAATTGTATTAGTTATTCATATTTTAATACACATACATTCATGCATGTGCACACACACACACACACACACACGCATACACACACACACACACATATATGCAAATGAAAATAACATATTTGCTAATGAATATTTACATATCATGGAGACCTAACAACAGAAATGAATCTTCATAGAATGTTAATCATTACTTTCCGCTTGCCTGTCAGTCCGGTGGTCATGTGTTCAAATCCTCATCGAGGAGAATTTGTAAATAAATTGACATGGGCTCTGAGGTCAACCCAACCTAAAACAGGTACCAAGGAATGGTCTGGAAAGTATAGGTAGCCGTCGTGACACTGATTATATCACCTATCAAGTGCTGATTGGGATGTTGTTGTTGTTGTTGTTTGTCCATCAAGAATGATGGTGACCATTAATTTCACCCAGTGGGGTTGAAAGTATGGAGCCGTGAGTTCTAAGATGGCTGATAAGGCCTATTTTGGCTCGACTGAGCTATAACTATATACATAATACATCTCAGGTGTGTAAAAGGGCCTTTTACCGTATTTTAAAACTTATGAGTACTTTTCTTGATATTGAATTTTCTTCTTCTTAATTCTTAAAACCAGTCAGAGAAAAGTGTGCTCCTATTTGGTTTAATTATTGAACATTACAGATTTACAGCAAGTAAAGTTAAGCTATTGGAATGACAATTAGGAATAGAAATTGACTGGGACAGTAAATGTAAGAACATATTTTTTGGATCAACTCTAGAAAATTAAATTAAATTTATAAATGGAAGGAAAACTAAAAAAACAAAAAAAAAATTATGAGAACTCAAAGAAAAAGACAAGGGCAGTGAAAGATATGAATAAAGATGTGACTGGAAAGTTACCATAAAATTAACTACGGAGCTAAAGTGTTGAAATACTGAGATGACTAGAAACATTTATTGAGGCTAACTGAAACTGACAAAAAGGCAGTACTCATTAGGTATATGGTTAAAATGAAATGAAACCTCAACATGTTGCACTTAACATTTTGACAAAAGAATAACAGACTTGAATATTTAAATTACATCTGGGAACTAGGTTAGAGCCTGGGTGCTTTGTTTTTTGGGCACACGCTCCCTTTGAACTCAAGTGTAGCCCATACACATGCTTCTACTTCTAATGCACTGGACTGATGTTTGGGTGCTGATTAGCTTTCTCTATCACCAGTTTCCCTTGCCATCAGGCGAACCCACTCTGACTTCAGAGGTAACGATTGACTATGAAATACCTAAATCCATCGAGGAAGACATGAACAACCCAGGCCTAATCTCAGACAGTCTGTATGTGCTGAATCATGACCTGCCTACATCCCAACATGCCTCTCCACAGATGTGAAGATCTGGGTACCCAGTATGGCCAATGTTCCAAGGAAAGCCATGCCTCTCCACAGATGTGAAGACCTGGGTACCCAGTATGGCCAATGTTCCAAGGAAAGCCATGCCTCTCCACAGATGTGAAGACCTGGGTACCCAGTATGGCTAATGTTCCAAGGAAAGCCATGCCTCTCCACAGATGTGAAGACCTGGGTACCCAGTATGGCTAATGTTCCAAGGAAAGCCATGACTCTCCACAGATGTGAAGACCTGGATACCGAGTATGGCCAATGTTCCAAGGAAAGCCAGGACTCTCCACAGATGTGAAGACCTGGGTACCGAGTATGGCCAATATTCCAAGGAAAGCCATGCCTCACCACAGATGTGAAGACCTGGGTACCGAGTATGGCCAATGTTCCAAGGAAAGCCATGCCTCTCCACAGATGTGAAGACTTGGGTACCCAGTATGGCCAATATTCCAAGGAAAGCCATGACTCTCCACAGATGTTAAGCTCCAGTACTGGTCATACACACCCCATTGGTTTCTGAACTTGTTGAGGGAAAGGAGAAATCTGCCACAAAGTCCCCATGGAGATAGTACTGGGTCAGAAGAAAAGTCTCAACACCACTCACACTCTAATAGATGCAAGTCTTTGTCAGTGCATCAGACTTAAGATTTACAACTCATCAGTTTTCCAGATGATTATAACAATCTGAGCTGGCTCTGTGGCAAAGGGGTTATGGACGCAGTTCGTAATTCTGCATACCTGCGTCTGAAACACAGCTGAGGGCGATTTGGCAGCAGACCACCTTGCGTTGGTTTTTCATTCAGAAAGCAATGGCAAACTACTGAATGTAAACTTGCCAAGAGATCACAACAGCAAAAAATGCTGGTGTTGACTGTGATGTCCTGTAAAGGATATGCAACTAACTTAACTATAACCAAATCAAATCTTCAAATGCTATTTAGGTTATTAAATTCACTTAAATTCTCAATGATATATATAAAACACCACTTCCTAAATATGTGTTATTACCGAGAGCATGATTTGTGGCTATTGATACTATACTCATTTCTAAAATACTAATGGGGAAAAGCTGAATAAGAGAAAATGACACATTTAATAACAATGTTTGACAATATTTATCTTTGTGTAAACACTACATATTAACACATATTTTTAATTATTTAAAAAGCAGGAATAAAAAATTAATGTATAAAATATTAACTTTGCAACTGTTAAGTTCAAATTAATAAATATTTGATTAGCAGTGATACATGTGGGAGAAAACAGATAGAGGCATAGAGGGGCAGGGACAAACAAGAAGACAAGAGAGAGAGAGAGAGAGAGAGAGAGAGAGAGAGAGAGAGAGAGAGAGAGAGAGAGAGAGAGAGAGAGGATATGAGAGGTAGACAGACAGACAGACAGACAGACAGACAGAGAAAGAGAGAGAGAATGGGAGAGATAGACAGTCATAAAGAGAGAGAATGTTATGTTACAGGCAGGCAGGCAGGCAGACAGACAGATAATGTGAGAGTTAGACAGAGAGAGAGAGATAGAGAGAGAGAGAGAGAGAGAGAGAGAGAGAGAGAGAGAGAGAGAGAGAGAGAGAGAGAGAGAGAGAGAGAGAGAGAAAGAGAGAATGTGAGAGGTAGACAGGCACAGCAGACTGACAGACAGACTGACATACAGACTGACATACAGAGAGACAAATAGAAAAAATATCCATAAAAATAAAACCAAAGAAGAAGAATATCTGTATAAAATCCGTCTGACATGGATTTTATGAGTAAATGAAAGTGCTATATCTGCATGCAGCAAAACAGACACAAATAAATACTTTGAGACTTTTATGCAAATACAGTTATATAATAGCCAGACTTAAGCATGCATTCTAAAATTAACACAGTTTCATAAAAGCCTTTACATAGCAAAAATTAAAATTACTTTAGTATTTAATTTACAAAGATTAAAAAAGGCAATTTTCAATGAATATTGTTTGAATCTAATAAACATAAAGTAGCTGTAAATTAAGTATTAAACTAAATGTATGCATATGTTTAACAATTAAGTTAATAAATGCTAACGTCTTCATTAAAGAAATTATCTTTTATCTTAAGTGAAGATATTAATTTTCTACCGTTAATTTAAGATTCATGATGGCCTGGGATTCTCTGTCTTCACTGTGATTAAATAGCATGAAAGCATACTCATGTACGTAACTTCTTCAATGTAGAAGTTAAACTTACAAACCTTCATCCAAGTCACAATTCTACCTACTCATTATTAACATAAGTGTCATTGAACACATCATTAACAAAAGTGTCATTGAACACATCATTAACACAAGATAAGTGTCATTGAACTCTTGAAGGATGTGAGGATTTTTGCCCATGTTTCCTACCAGATGTGTCTCTCATCTTTAGTTTTTATTTTCTATTATGGGGGAGCCCTTAGAGGTTATTGTGTCCAGCATAGGCTTAGAGCCGGCTTCCTGGCCTAGAGGTTAGCGACTTTTCTCCGTAATCTCGTAAGTAATGTGACGACGGTGAGAATCAGCAGTGGTTCGATTTGCGTAGGTAACTTACGGGGTATGTGAGCCAGCCGCTCAGAAAGCAATGGCAAACTACTGAGCGTAATCTTGCCAAGAAATCAACAATCAGCTGAAAGATGCTGATGTTGACAGTGATGTCCTGTAAAGGATATGCAAACATTTTATAGGCTTAGAATCCACTAGGTTCCATCTCAGCTTAAGACTAAGAATTTTTCCAAGGATCATTGATACCTAATGATATGAGATGTCTCCTTGATATCTTGGGTGGTGAAATGATATACTTATTCTCAGATAAGGGGGAAAAACATAATGTTCCATGTGCAAGTTGTGCAAATAAAAAATCCCAGGGCAGATAGATAACACAAAAAAGTAGGCCATAAGATAATGCCTTGGCAAACTGGTTATAAACGAAAGCATACCCATGGAAAGACAGAGCCCATTACCTTAGTTGGAATCTGACTAAAAGAAGAAAACCTTACAAAAATGTGTGACACAATCGGACACACTGATGTGTGTGATGTATAACTAGGCGCACTCACCTTAAAAGAGGAACAAAGCAGAAGAATCTCTGTTGAAGTTTCAAATTAAATCAACTATAAGCCCACTATTAGTATTAGTTGTATAATGAAAGCACCAACAGTCTGTGTAAGCTAATCTGTATAGTATTATAATGGTAGAAGATTTACCAGGTGGTGCCCATCTCTTCCCCAAATATAATATAGATAGTCTATTAACAGATTCAGTGTCAAAGAAAAAGTAGGTTTGGACCAACAATGGTACACAATCAAATGGACAAGTATTATATTGTAAATTTCCGTTCACTAAGCATTAAAATTGTGGAAGATAGTGCAAAACGAAACAAACAACATGACGACCATAGTATAGCGATATATCATCCTTGTGTCTAAATGGGAGGTCACATTTGGCAATATATTATGCTTCAGCACTGAATGAGTTCAAGGTTAAAGGTCTGACATCACTGTTTCAGGTGTGATCCCATTGGCTTAATCTCTCCACAGAATGGCGAGCCACCCGATGCCAGAATCATGAACTCCGTAGCTCCTGTGGTGACCCCCAGAGGTCTCTGGAACAACTGCTTTCCTGGTTTGAACAACACAGTCCAAAAACAAGCCCATGACCATCAGTGTGTGAGGCAGATTGCTAGGTCATTTCACTATGGAGACACTTAGCCTAGTCAGTCACATATTTTAAGAATTTGTAACAAGCACACAGGTCTTCCTAATTTTCACCATTATCAGGAAAAGCTAAGTATCTGAACCACTACACTTGGAAGAGTGGGCAATATAAGCCCCCCCACCCCACCCCCACGTCCTTGAAGAGTCAAATGTAACATTGTAACATTAATTATAATCAATTTCAGAAAGATTAATATGGATAATGAAAATTTCTAAACATACATTTAGGAATGTTACAAGAAACCAAAGGAATTTAGCATCCACCTGTATAATTTTAGCAAAATGAATATTAATAAAAGAAAAAAAAATAAAGATACTAAAGAAAATCACCTGTACTACTTGCGCCACTGGAAGTTCTAATTCTACATGGCCAACAGTGTCCCTACAATTGGCAAGACAGGGGAAAATAAAACATTTAGGTTCAAATCAGCCAAGAAAATAAAAATAAAAAGAAGATACATGTGAACTGCACTACTGGTCAGCTGCACAGAAAAAAGATCTACCAAATTAAAATCAAATAAAGTTCAACAAATTGTGTTAGATTAATATGATGTCATATGTTACACAATGTGGTTGAAAGCAGATACTATTTAATTGGTGAGGAATACAAGAATATTAGATGTGATTTTAGGAAAAGATAGGTTGGTTTGCAGTTCATTTAAAATATGGCGCAAGTGTTTATAAAGTTACATTTGAGTGTACACAACCCTGATGAGTTTAAGCCTTTGATCCTATATGCGAGCAACAGTAAAGTTCATTTTAATAGATGATGTGTTTTTGTTTATTTTGGGGTAACCAAAATTGTTATATTTGTCTGGTTTCATAACATATATTTCAATATTTTGGAGGTTATTGTTGTTGTATATATGTGTTTTGTATTCAGAAATTATTTCATGTAACTATATAGTTATTTATTATGAAAATAAGCTGAGACATAACTTTTCATTTAAGGGTAAAAAGTATTTTCATAATTTTGTAATTAAGAGTAACAGATATTTTATATTTTAATGTTTAGCAGTAGGAAGTATTTTTCAATTGCTGCGTTTAATGGAAATGATCAACATACAGCTGAAAGATGCTGGTGTTGACAGCTAAGTCCTGTAAAGGATATGCTAACCAAAAAAAAAAAAAAAAAAAAATGGAAATGAACATGCTGGTAGTTTTTATTATGATGAAAATACATATTTTAATGTAACTGTGTTTCATGTAATACATATTTGCATATTATTGAGCTTAACAGCAACCATACATTACAGTCAGCAATGAAGAAATTGAAAATGTCACAGAACTTAAATAACTTGGCTCCATAATTAAAAACAATTGGGACTCTTCAAAAGAAATCAGAAGTAGCCATAGCAATGAAAAGGTTAAATAGCATTAATAGCATATGGCACAAAATCAGATAAAGGTAAGTATTTTAGAAACACACACCTCTTGTGTGGCAACATACAGAGGTGAATCATGGACAATGTTACATTCACTAAAGATAAAGACAATACTTGAAGTTAACTGATTCAGCATTGAAGGATAATATATTGCCAAATGTGACTTCTCATTTGGACACAATGGTGATATATTGCTGTACTAGGACACAATTTTAATGCTCTGTTAATGGAATACAGAGGTGAATCATGGGCCATGTCACAATCATTAAAGATGAATACAAGACTTGAAGTTAACTAATTCAATGTCAAAGTATAATACATTGCCAAATGTGACTTACCATTTGGACAAAAAGACAATATATTGCTATACTAGGGTCTTCATATTATTTGTTTCACTACACAGTATCTTCCACAATTTTAATGCTCAATGAATAGAAATTTACATGATAATACTTGTTCAGTTGATTGCGTACCATGTTTGGCCCAAACCTAATTTTCAGATTGGCACTGAATCAGTTAAATGTTACTGAAAAACTTAGAAAGTCATGGATCAAGAAGAACAAACAATACTGATATTTTACCAGATCTGAACATCAAAGAAAACTGGCTCATAAACAGCCTTATGTCCTGAGAAATGTTACAATGGTTTATAAAGTATGGAAGGCATGGTTCTTGGAGGAAGAAGCAGCAATTGATCATCGTGAAAGTAGACGCAAGGCATTAAAGACACTCTTCAATTGATAGATCTAGTAAGAGATTGGGAGTCTTTCAGCAGGCCATGATGATTGTGACATTCTGCAAATAACCTGCTATATGATGATGAAGACAGCAACAAGTATTTCTGTTTATCTTTGTAGTTTGGAGTAATAGAAACTTTCATACTTGATGCGTTATTGGTAAAAGAAAAATCTGTAGGATTAGACGTGCTTTTTGGGGGTTTAAGTCCTTAAACATACATTGATATTTTATTAAAGTCAGGCTATTTAATTGTTCCTAAGTCTCCCAGGTCAACCAAGTTTCAAACTGGTGCCAGGAAAGTACCTGGGAAGCAAAGCCTGCAAACGCTATTTTTACCACAATACTCTTCAAGTGTTGAGCAGTTTAAAAATTTGAGACTGGCATCATATACCTTCAAGGCAAGAAAAAGGATCTCTTAAATTACTATTATAACTATTACGCTATTTATATAAACTCAGTAAAGTAAACAAATAAAATATATATATATATATATATATATATATATATATATATATATATATATATATATATATATATATATACATATATATATATATATATATATATATATACATACGTCTTTTATTTGTATTTATATATATAACTTTCTACTTTACAAACAAGACTTAATTACTGAAAGTGAACAATAATAAATATGATACTATTCATTTTCACCTTCAGAACTGATATGTGTTCAGAAATATATTAGTAACTTTGAAGAATGTTTAAGAACGTGTGTTATAATTACAATATCATTACTAACATTGTGGAAATATTAAAGAACACTATAGCTATTGTAAATTTGTCTAATCAATGTTTTCTTTTTCCAGTACTGACAGATTTCCTACTTAACATGTTCCTGTGATTCAGCTGCTCAATGCAAAACTGACAACCCCAACAAGTCATTTCACATAAAGTGCTTTTATTAGGAGCATGGTGAGACTAGGCAAGTTAGTTAGAACCAACATGTTTAATTAGGTGATCACCACAACAATATCAAAACAATAAAGAAAGGGGAACGAAGTGTCAATAAAACAAAATTACAGAACCAAAACAGAATACCCCTAGGGGTCTCAGGCAACAGAACTCTTTTAAGTTAAGATAAATATAATAGTCCTTGTTATCATCTAAACACTTATTTTTCTTGATATGAATGAGTGAAATTATTGACTAATCAACGCATTGATTTTATTTAGTTAAGCAATCTGCATTAATACCTTTGTTTCTTTGGTGGTAAAGGAATTCTAACATATTTTCATGTGCCTACATTAATACTGCATTGTTCTGCTATTGTTATGAATTTAAATACACAGTAATTGTGTAAGTATTATTCAATGCTATTTATAACAACATAATAGTCTACAATTTGTACTGGATTTTAGCCTAATGCAGACTTAGTTAAATTTAGAACTTAATCATGTACAAATTAAATCTTTGCAAACTGATATCCACTGAAATGTCCAGCTTAAAATAATGGCTTAGATGGAGACATTTTAAGTGCATATTTATGACTTTAGAGAGAATATACTCACTCATTGATGATTGATAATATTATATTTTATAACAATTGTAATTATTTATTCCATTTAATTTTTAACCTTCACAACCTCATTAATAAAAAAGAACTATTGCAAACTATTTGGAGATTACCATCATGAAATTATCTGTCAGTTTCAACTAAAATAGGGAAAACTGCGCACAAAAATGACTATCAACATTTATGGAGCTAAACACTCCTTTCATTTACGCAACTTCTGCTCATTGCCCACTGGAGCATTGGCCTTCAATGAGCTTACCCAAGCTACTGATATTTGATATGAAATTAACAGATTTTCAAAATATTAAAATACAATATAATTAAAACTACATTGTCTCAGAATTGCATGAGACCCATAAAACCAAACAAATTAAAGTCAAGACTGAACTCATAAAACAGTGATGAAAACAGCATTATAATTCACAACAGGAACTACTCTGACAACAGCCGAGTTCCTAAATTTGCAAATGACATGACAGCACACACTCCACCGACTGTCTAAGTTGGATTTGTGAAATTCAGGGAATGTGATTAGTTGTACCTGTACAATTTGCATCATAGGTAATTCTGCTTCGAGGTCTTGCTTAGATCCCCTAGAATTAAAAAACGCAGTTATAAAAAAACTGCTTTGACATTTGCAGGTAAATATATTTTATATCTTGGTAGACTTAGAGCAGGAATGGTGGCTGTTTTGATAGCCGTAGTGAGTGGTAATACAGCTGCATCTTACACTTGCTCAACAGCATTCCGAAGTCTACACAGGATGTTTAGAGACTTGGCATATCTTCTGCTTGGCAACATTTATAATTACAACTATGCAAGAGTATCTATGCAATGTAACTATCCATCGCATGATCCATCAATTGACTTTTTCCATATTTTTTTTTACAACTTAACTTCAAAATATCTGATTTGGCTAATGTAAGAAAAGATAACCTTCTGAATCTTACTAGCTGATATAGTTAACAGGTATATGGCTTTAATTATTTATACAATTGATAGGAAAATGTATGTTATGATTACTTCCATTCTGCTCATATGGAAAGCTTTGAATGTACCATTTAAATACACTTCTTTCAGAGCTGGATTAATGCTATCTAAATGTGTGTATGCCCCATTAGATCACCATTAAAATTAAAAACAATGTAAATAATAGAAGAAGGAAAATGTGTAGGCTTCAGATTAGGTGTATTGTTTTTCATAACATGTAAAATGTAAATGGCCAGCCAATTTTATGGTCAACATGGTCTTTATAGTTTAACAGCATTTCATAAACTCGGACATAAAATCCTAACTTAAAGCATGTAACATATTTACTGGCAATTTCAGAAATCTATTGCTTCCATTTCTTTACATTATAACTGGTCATCATTGTACCTTCTAAAATTACTGGTCAATTTGCAGTTATAGTACAGCAATTTGTAACTACATCTGTTATTTTATAAGTGCTACAGAATTTAATGTTTTGAATACGTGAATATGGCAGAAATAAATTACATATTGAGATGCAGTATAGGTTTCAGATTATGGTCTGTCTCAAGTTATAAATAGGATAGGTTCGATGGATAAGACAGTTAACAATTTATGTAGAAGTTCTAACCAGTTTACACTAAGTTTTGTCAAGCTGAAGTTAGCCATAAATCAAGAGAGATGTTTACAATGATAACTTAATCATTCTAAAATATTAAACAAAGATCACAGTGCAACAATGACTTGGTACTTACACCAGCACCCAGCTGTGTCGCATCACTTCTTCTAACTGTAAATATAAAATAAAGAGACTATTGAACAATAGAACTTGCTCAAATATAAAGTTATCTCTAAACTTAATTATTAAGGCCCATTTTTCTGGAGGTGCTTCAAAGTCTTTGTAACAGACTTGGATGGTTAGTTAGTTGCAATATCCTTTTCAGGACGTCATAGTCAACCGCAGCATATTTTGGTTATTGGCAAGTTTACGTTCAGTAGTTTACCATTACTTTCTGAATGACTGGCACTCAAACCTTTGTATGGGAAACCAACACAAGGCGGTCAGCTTCGAAATCACTCACAGCTGTGTTTCAAACGGGTTTGCAGGACTACGAACTGCATTAATAACCCCTACACCACAGAGCCAACTTTTGTGTAGTAGCTTTTATAAATTTTTAGTTTTAAGTTTATCCTTATGTTTAATCGATCTGAAGACGACATTATTAAATAAGATAAAGGCAGACAATTAAAAGTACTTTGATCGTATAATAAGGAAAAGTGGACGAAACACAAAGAGGAGAAAGTCAATGATTATATATATATATATATAGACAGCTTCAAAACTTCACAAGATGGACTTGAAGAAGCCTGAATTAGTGCACCATGATGACACATGATATAGTATAAGTTGCTGGAGATTTGTTATATCTGACCTTTAGTGCAGAGATTACTCTTTATGATGATGATAAGGATGATGGTAACGATGATGTTTCTTTTTTGTCTTTAAATATTCCCATCTATAAAATCAATATAGTTAAAACAAAATGGTAAATTCTTCTTCTTATAAACCATGTCGTGTGGTGTTGGTGATGATGGCCGTTCATGCATTCATGATCATGTCTGTTCATATGTTGGTGATCATGTCTGTTCATATGTTAGTGATCATCTGTTCATATGTTGGTGATTATACCTGTTCATATGTTGGTGATCATGTCTATTCATATGTTGGTGATCACGTCTGTTCATATGTTGGTGATCATATCTGTTCCTATGTTGGTGATCATGTCTATTCATATCTTGGTGATCACGTCTGTTCATATGTTGGTGATCATGTCTGTTCCTATGTTGGTGATTATACCTGTTCATATGTTGGTGATTATACCTGTTCATATGTTGGTGATTATACCTGTTCATATGTTGGTGATTATACCTGTTCATATGTTGGTGATCATATCTGTTCCTATGTTGGTGATCATGTCTATTCATATCTTGGTGATCATGTCTGTCCACAACCTTGTGTCTTGTGTACGGCCAGTCATTTCTACATATATTAGATTCATTCATTCAGTAGCATGTCCTTTACAGAACCTCGCTCCCATAACAACCCTCCGGAAAACTTCTCGATCACAAGCAAGATGTCCCGCGTCTGATACACCCATCTGGAGATCATCCGCCACATCCTGCACCCATCTTCTCTTTGGCCTTCCTCTTCCTCTCTTCCCAGGCATATACCCTTCCATTATTGTTCTCTCCAAACTGTCGTGACGTTTCAAGTGACCAAAATACTTCAATTTTCTTTGTTTTATCGTCTTTAATAGCCATCCCTCCTCAATATTCAACTCTTGAAGTATGGATGCATTTGTTCTTTTCTTTACCCAAGATATTCTTAGAACTCGTCTATAACATTTATATTCAAAGGCATGTATGCGCTGTTCAGCTTGTTTAGTAAGTGTCCATGTCTCACAGGCGTATGTTGCAATGGGAAAGATGCATGCTCTTAAAAATCTAATTTTTGTAGTTCTGTCTGTCCCACACCATAATTTATTCATCTGTTTTAGTCTTTGAAGAGCAATGGATAGTCGCCGTTTTATTTCTTTCATTGTGTCACCATTATTCGTAATCAATGACCCAAGATATTCAAAATTTTCCACCACCTCCAATTTTCTCCCATTAATGTATATTTCTTTCTCCATAGTAGTTTTATCTGTATGCATTATCTTAGTTTTTGCTATGTTAAGATATAAGTTGTGATTTTCACTATTCAATTGTGTTGAGGCTATTAGGTTTTCTATGCCATTCTGTGTTGTGGATAGTAATACTGTATCATCAGCATATCGAATCTCTGGTATGTCATGACCGCCAATATTTAGGGCATCATATGGCTCCCTGTTTATATCATCTCTTACATTTCTCATTATATTTTCGGCATACAGGTTAAACAAATAGGGTGACAGCACGCAGCCCTGACGGACTCCTTGCTTGATGTCAAACCAATCTGATGTCTCGCCATCTATTCTAACTGCTGCTTGTTGGTCTAGATATAGCATTTTTATGAGATGTACTACATGTGAAGGAAAGCCCATATTCCTCATGATTTCCCAAAGTTTCTGATGCTGTACACAGTCAAATGCCTTTGAATAATCCACAAAACATGAGAATAGGTTTACATTAAATTCTCTGCACTTCTCTATTATTAAACGCATGTTGAATATGTGATCTCTTGTTCCTCTTCCTTGTCTAAATCCAGCTTGAACTACGTTAATCTCTTCTTCCATTTTCTTACTAAGTCGTCGCATTATGACTTTTAGTAGAATTTTACTTGCATGACTTATCAGGGCAACAGTTCTATAGTTGGTGCATAATTTCAGGTTGCCCTTTTTTGGTATTGGAATGAAGATAGTTCTCTTCCAATCTTTTGGCCATATACCATATTTCCAAATCTTTGTACATAATGCATGATATATGTGTATGCTTTCTTCTCCTCCTGCTTTAATTAGTTCAGCTGGTATCTCATCACATCCAGGTGATTTACCATTCTTCAGGTTCCTTATAGCCCAAGCAATTTCATCTAATGAGGGTTCAGGTTCTGTCTCTGCTGTCATTGGCTCATGTATCTCATTCATATCCTCACTGTCACTCATATCATACATTCCACTGCAGTACTCCTGCCATCTTTCTAGAATTTGTCTAGATTCTGTTAAGGTATTTCCCATCTTGTCACAGATAACATTCAATTGAGGTTGAACATTTCTTGTCAATAACTTCATTTCCTTGAACATTTCATAATCTCTTCCAGCCTTATGATATTGCTCTATTCTGGTACAGCTATCTTGTATATATTGATTTTTGTCCTTTCTTGTGTTCTTTCTTATTTCTCGAGTTAAAGATTTATACTTCATCCTGCTATCGGATTCATCTCCTTTCTGTTTCAGCTCCCTTCGTTGTTTTATTAATTCTAACGTGTCTGATGTAATCCATGGCTTACGTTGCGTTTTCTTGGTCGGAATGAAATCTTTGGCTGCAGTTATCAAGATATCTCTAGCTTGTACTGCCAGTTCATCAGGTGTCATTTCTTCTTGTACAGACATCAAGACCCCAAAGCGATTCCTAACTTCTATGTTGTATGCGTCCGGTATTTGTGTGAGATCAAAACGAAGATAGATAGATAGATACCAATATTCCTCCCTGCCATGATGCTAACCAGTCCAACACCTTCTCTCTTGGTTTCTCCCATCCTTTCCTCCTCTCCCCTCCAATGTGGAAATATTTGATTGTTTAACTTCAATTGTATGTGACTACTCAAAGAGAATGACAAATCTGGTAACAACAGTTGGAAATCCTTAAGGTCCTTTAAGAATTAAGAAACAAAACAAGGTCACCATCATGTTCTAAATAATGAATTCTACAAGATGTCCATACAGTGCTGGTGTATTTTCAAACTGTAATAACTCCAATAGATTGAGAATTCATGTGGGAAATGAATCCACATGTATTGATTGGCGCTCATATAAACAGAGGGAAGAAGTGGAGAAAAGGGGACACACTAGAAAACATAACAATTAAGAGCTATAGAGATCATGCTGGAAGTCGAACCTCTCACCTCCAAATTACGACAACACCTAGCTGCATGAACAAATGTATTTCGACTCGAGACCAACTAGATATCCCTTATAAACGGTGTCTTAGCTAGCCAGGCTTATCAACCACCTGAACCCACAAATATGGAATATGGACAGAGGTTCATATCCAAACACTGAAATAGCACCATATGTCACAGAAACACATATTATTTAAGCATATATGAAATAACAAACACACAAACATAACGGACATAATTCCATACATAAACTGTCATGCAAATCGATATATGCACGCAACCAAAAAAAAAAAAAAGATAATAAATTCATGAATCCCTGGTGTTACCAGGGCCATTGATTCTTGACAAATAATGCACCAATACAAATGGGAAGTAGCATGGTTGGAGCTGATATTATCAATGCAGTACGGACTTGGCTGGTAGATGCTGATGAGGCTGACCTAGCCTGACTACTCGATTTGGGAGTGAAGACTGGCCAAGCACATTGATGACATCTTCGAGGTCAAGAGAAGAGATTCCATAACCAACTTCTCATGAGAACAGTGAGCAGAGACACTATGGGATGGCTGCTGCACCGGAGGACTGAGCGCTCACGGACAAGTCCATTGTGCAAAGATGTGTTCGTAACAAAATAACATTGCTGATAAGTGAGTTTGGTGTATATACTTCCCTACCAAGGCAGGTTAACCCCCTCCTCTCTCCGCCCAGCCTGGGTAACGCCAGACCATAGGAGCAGGTTGTGGATTGAGCTTAACTGATTCAATGCCAAACATTTTGGTTTGGGTCAAACATGGTGTGGGTAGTGAAATAGGGGTATCCCCTATCAAAGGAGAAATAAGGTGCCTTCTTCCCTCCGATAGCCTACGGGACACCCTAGGGCAAGATGGAGTACCCGTTTAGCCTCCCGATCAGGGTTACGTGAAGCCATGGGTGCAGGTGGTGGATGAGGTTGAAGAGCAGCAGACAGATAGTTGTAGGTTATGGTCTCCAGCTTCACGACAGTAGGCAGAGGATCTCTTTTTTTTGATGGGGGGGGGGGGTCAATAGTTATGGTCACTGACCTGTATGCTCACTGCAAAGAAGGAAAGGAATGGCAAACTACCTTCTTTACAGATGCCAAGAAAATTATGTTTTGCGATTCGGGGATGTGTAATGTCTCCAGATCTTTTTTCCCTGTACAGTGAAAGTATTTTCCGAAATGTTGACGATATGACAAGAATCATCTTTGGTGGACATAACATCAATAACATTAGATATGCGGAAGACACAGTATTGATTGCAGACAATGAGCAGGATCTGCAACATTTAGTAGATGCGATTGTTGCACACAGTGAACAACTTGGATTAGAATTAAACTGTAAGAAGACAGATTATGGTCGTCACTAAGAAGAAGGAAATACCACAATGTAATATACAAGTAAATGGGAATATTCTTAAATAAGTGAATCGGTACAATTATCTAGGAACAGTCATAACATCTGATGGGAGATGCCTTGAAGAGATTAGAACAAGAATGGCCATGGCAAAGGCAACCTTTTGCAAGATGAAAAGTATACTGACCAATAAAAAGATGTCATTTGCAACGAGAAAAAGAGTGTTGAGGTGCTACACAGAACCTTTGCTTTTGTATGGATGTGAAGCATGGACAATGAGCAGACAAGCTGAAAAACATCTGGTGGCTGTGGAAATTTGGTTTCTGAGGAGAATGTGAAGAATACCATGGGCAGACAGAAAAACTAATGACCAAGTCCCACAAGAAACAAATGAAAACCTTAAACTGATTAGAGAAATTAGACGCAGACAGTCAAAAGTTTTTGGTCACGTTATGAGAAGAAATAAATTGGAGAACTTGGTGACAACTGGCAAGATCTACGGGAAGAGAACAAGGGGAGGGCCGAGAAGTAAATACCTGGATGGCTTGGCCACGTTGTATGGTCGAGACAAGAAAACTGAGCTGATTCACGATTCTGGTGATCGAGTAAGATGGCAAAACATGACCGCCCACGCTTACCGGCATGGCACATGATGATGATGATGATGTGGCACAATCAAATGAACAAATTTTATATAGTAAATTTTCGTTCACTGAGCATACATTTTCATTCACTGTCGAAGAAAAAACATCACAAAACAAATAACACGATGAGCCTATTATGGCGATAAAATCGTCCTTCTGTCCAAATAGGTCACATTTGGCAATAAATTATCCTTCGGCACTGAAACAGTTAAGAGCAGCTGATATACTATTATTGGCTATAGTCTCAGGATCAGACAAGTCACTGAAATTGTTCTGGCGACTACATAAAAGCATGAATGGGGCAGTCAAGAATAAGAGTGTTCTTGACTTCCAAAGTGCTGACCTTATCTGGCAGAGGTCTGACGAGAATAAGGGCAAAGACCTTTTTGAACGATATCTAGAGCAGAGCAACCAGACAGACATGAGGCCGAAGTTTTGCCAAGGCGGTTACCTCAGATAGGTGTAAGGCCCAGAACACTGCAGTTGAAGACACAGTGACAGTGAAAGAGATCAGGGCTGTGCTTCGACAAACGAACAAAAAACAGCGCACCTGGGTCAGATGGTATAAGGCAGGGGTGTCAAACTCAATTGCTCAGCGGGCCAAAACTCAAATCACACGTAAGGTTGCGGGCTGGACAGGATAAACCATTTAATAAGCCGACAATTAAACCTTTTTTAAACATTAATATAAATTAAAACAGAAAAAAGTTTTAATAATAAAACATCATTGGTGTACACATTTTCACTCTTATGTCAATTTGTCAGAGCACGATGTTTGGCATCTTTTCTTGGCAACAAGTTTATGTTGGAAGTAATGTTTTGTGTCATTGAGATTCTCATGATGGACTGCAAGTGTTCATCGGTAAGACGACTCCTGCGTGATGTTTTGTTCATTTTCATCACAGAAAACAGCTGCTCACAAAGATATGTGCTACCAAACATGCTCAAGGTTCGAGGCACATGTAGACGAAACCGGGGCATCTCTTCAGGAATAAGCGCAGCTTCACTTGAAATGCCTTCACTGCATCCTGCATATCAGTGATAATGTGATCCCGTCCCTGGAGCTGCAGATTCAAGTCGTTGAGATGAGTGGTTATATCAGACAGTAACTCCAACTCACATTTCCACTTCTTATCATGAAAAACTGTGGAATCTATTTTCCTTTACTGTCCATGAATTGACAGATCTCCTCGATCAGCTGGAAAAATATACTGAGAACTTTTCCCCTACTTAGCCACCGCACCTCTGTATGATAAGGCATGTCGCCGAACGCAAACTCTATTTCCTGGAAAAATGACTGAAATTGGCGGTGATTTAAACCTTTGGCTCTGATAAAGTTGACGGGAAAAGGTGATGTAATATCCGGGCATTACATTACTTTCATTTTTTTATGCGCCAATCCAAAACGAGCATCTGAACGTTGCTAGGTAACTATAACGACGAACACTAACTCACTACACAACTTTTATTTTCGCTTATTCTGATCAAAGCGAGAACGCTCTCAGGTAGCCTATCATTCGGAAGATTTGATTTGCACTTTATATCGTGACCATAAAAAAAATATTTTTGCCTACAATTCTCTCTTGGGCCGAATATATTTGTACGTCGGTTGAGACCTCTTCAGGCCTGATATGATTCTACGGCGGGCCGAATGTGGCCCGCGGACCTTTAGTTTAACACATGATTGATTGATTGATTGATTTAGGAATCGACATCACAGCATTCGGGGTATTCCCATTAGCGCTCCGTCCCCATCCTCAGCAGCCAGCGAAGAGTTCCAACACCAATAGTACCAGTAGCAATCTGATTATGTGTCCGTCTCGCCTTTCCTCTGAACGTTGAGCGTCGGCCAGATCCTCTCGTCACTCCTCGCTGTCTCATTCTTGCCAGACCATGGTAATGAAATCAATTTGCTCCTCCGAGGTGTACACGGCTCCCACAAGGCAGCAACCACGTCTGCCTTGTCATGTATCAATACTCCACCAAGTTCTGCAGAGCCAGCCAATCTGTCCGTCTGTTCATTTCCCAGCACACCGGCATGCCCCGGAGAAAAGATCCAGGCGATGCTTGTCACCCGTGACCTCCGAAGCGAAGCAAGCCACTCCGCACGAAGCCTGCCCATGCTCACCCTCATCAGCATGCTTTCTGAGTCAGTTACAATCACGATGTGAGTGTGTGTGTGTGTGTGTGTGTGTGTGTGTGTGTGTGTGTGTGTGTGTGTCGTATTCTCTATCCAGCGGAGAGCCGCAGTGACTGCTTCCACCTCCATTATTAAGCTTGATGTTGTAGTATCATATGCCAGGCTCTCCTGCACCAAACGTCGACCATTAGCTTTGGCTATGAACCCTAAGCCACTTTTCTCACCTCTTGACACCGAACCATCTGTGTAGATAATCACATCACCCGAGTTCGCATTGTCCTGAATTAGTTGCTGGATTTCCACTTCCGTGGCCCCTGCTGGCCACTCCCTGCACTCCCGGCTTAATGTGATTATAACTTTGCACAAGTCTGACTGCTCCGCTGCCACTCTGACCCACTCCTCTCCAGGCCTAATGTTCTCCAAGGGGCACACCTGTCTGATCGTATCCTCCGCCTGAGCCATCCATGATTTCCCTCTTATCAGTCGCTGACCCTTAACTGAGTTTAACACATGTGGTATAAGGTATGACGACATCAGTATGTGTACCGACAACGAGCTAGAGCAGTGTTTCCCAACGTGGGGCCCACGCCCCACAGGGGGGCAATTCGATTGTTAAGGGGGTCAATTCGAAAATGGAAGAAATCGGCTGAATATAACAAAACGGGGAGACTTGAGACTGAAGTTAACTAAACTGGAACCTGACATAAGATCTCTTTGCAGCAAGCATCAAGCGCAAGGATCTCACTAAATTTAAATAATAAATAATTACTAATAATTAAAATAATATAGAAAAATCTTTCATTAAAATTATTTTGTACTTGAATTTCAGTTCTCCATTATATGTTTTGAAAATTTACTTACTGTGTTTGCTCAATAATTACCTAGTGATTTCTTCCTAAAACCTATCATTCAAGTTTCTTTAGTGAACATTTCAATTTTTGAATATTAAAAATAATGTATATGTTGAGGGGGGGGGGGGGGCAATATGCATTTTAGAAAGGCTTAAGTGGGGCATGGCACAAAAAAGGTTGGGAAACACTGAGCTAGAGGAACTAGCAGATATGTACAACAACAGTATAGAGAGTGCTAGCATCAAGGAAGAGTGGTTACACAGCTGTCTGATTCCCTTGCCGAAGCCTGGCAAAGACCACACAAAATTCAGGGATATCGGGTAATAACCATGTAAAATACAATTGGCAACTGCTGGAGAAGTTAATTGCCAGGAAAATATCAAATCAGCTAGAGAAGTAAGGTTGTCTGCCACCTACCCTTGGAGGGTACCGTCCAAATAGAGAAACCTGGACCAACGCAGCAGTTTTGCCCATGATGTCTATGAAGGTTTCCACTCAGGCATTGAAACACGTGCTGCGGCGATTGATTTTAAGGATGCGTACAACAGAGTACCATTGGATTTCTTAATGTTTCAGCTTCTTGAACTCAAGATAAGTCAATTCCTCCGGAAAGTAGTTTTTAGATGTGGTAGTTGGACCTCTGAACCAACAACAATATATCCTGGCCTACAACCATTATCTCCGGTGCTGTTCAACGCCTACACTGTGCGAATTACCGGCGAGCAGATCAGAGGACCGGGGAGGACACTGTCATATGCCGACGATCTGTTAGTGTATCGGCAGGGTTAGAATAGAGATCGAGTGGCTGTGGATCTACAAACAGAACTAAATCGCATAAGCACTTGGTATGTGGAATCTGGGGCAATGGTCAACCCAACGAAGGCAGCAGGGTCATGGTTCCCTTTGAATAACCATATTGTCAACACTCCAACACCAAGTGTAAATCTGGGTTCAGAGACGGTGAAAAGAACGCAGGCAATGAGCTACCTGGGGATACGTTTTGATCGAAGTCTTGCGTATCAGAGCACATAGACCAGGTGATAACAAAGGCCAAGCGAGGTTTGGCTGCGATGCGGGTTATGGCGGCGACAAACTGTGAGCAGCGCCATTTATGTCTCTTGTACGAGGGTCTGGTTCTGTCTGTTTTGGAGTATGCCATAGCGATCCTGACTATCAGCCATTAGCAGATGGAAAGGATGGAAATGATACAGAATGAAGCTATGTGTATTATTCTTGGATGTACAAGAGATACGGCATGCAGGGCGATGATTCTTCCAACCTTCTTGATTTTCCAACCACTGGGGACAGAATCCAAATTTGCAGAGCATGTGCCTACTTCAGAGTCAACGCAAACACACAACATCCACTGCAAAATGAAATTAGGAAGGTGAAGGGCAGCAGGTTAAAAAGAGGAAAGTCGTGGATAGGTCAAGCCGAAGACATTCCTCAACAGGTGTGTTCACTTGAGGACTTAGAACCTGGCTAGGAGTGGGTACAAATTCCAACAGATTTCTGTACGTCCTTTTCAGTTTGCATCCAACTAGACAGAAAATGGAGACAAGAAAATCCGACTGTTGTGGAGGCCGAAGTACAGGCTTTGATCTTCGAGAATTTTGTGGAGGGTGATGGTGTCATTTACACAGATGGGTCGGTCGTTCGACGAGTTAGAAGTTCATGGGCTTGTACGGCTCAGGCCGGAGGGAGATTTGTGAATGAAGATTCTGTGATTTTGCTTTGACCACAAGTAGCCTGACTATGGAAGTCATGGCAGTAAGTAAAGCAATAACATGGCTCGAGACACAGACATTCACTAGGGCTTGCTTCCTTAGTGACTCGATGAGCATGCTCAGGAGGATAGAGATGGGGTGGGCCCGAAGAGAGTGGCTGCTGTCTCTGCAGCGGTCTCGGCTGGTAGAGATGAGCGGGTTGAAAAGCTTGCAGGTAAGGCTACTGTGGAGGGCGGACGCGCCATGGACCAGGCTGACATTCTGAATGCTCTACGAGAAGTAAGACCTTTGCGAGAACCAAGTGATGACTGTGAATCTACAACCATGGTCAGACTACGAGAACAGCAAATTAAAAGAGGTGTGGCCAAACAAAAACACTACGCGGGAAACCTAAGAAGATTAATAAACCAACACAAAACTGGTGTCGCCAGTTGCTACACGCTGCGGGATTTACCGAGGAGGGGATCCGAGCACTTATGGACTGAATGGTTCGATGTGCAATGAGGATGATCTGTCGACTAACTAACTAGTCTCAAGGTCGCCACGCTAGAGCGAGCATACAAGTCGCTTAAAAGTCAAGAGGATGAACTTCAGTGCACCGGAATTTATCCAATATGGGTCGGTCTCTTTCCGCAGGGTGGCCTGCCGAAAGTGTACCTCCAGTGACGACCCCCAGGAGTCTCAGAGAAAAATGCATTCGTGAACCGTACGACGTAGCCCGGGATCGAACCCACAACCTTCTCTATTTAACAGATTTAGTGCCAAACCAGAAGTAGGTTTGGACCAAACAAAACTGGATGGCGAAATATTGAAGTAGGGATGTGTCACAGTAATAACTTAAAAGTTGTTAATACAGTAGCAGATATGTATTATATATCAAATAAAAGGGGAATGCTGAGGGAAAAACTACTGTATATAAGCCCAATGCAGAGACGGGAAGTAACTTAAGACGATTAATCATCCCATGGCACTTAATCAGATAAAGTAATGCCAGTGTGGCCACTGCCAAGAAGGAAGCCAATCGCAGACTAGTACAGGGTGTATTTTTAGTGACTGTGGGGTTTTTGAAAATATTGCCGTTCCAAGTTTTGTATTCACATTTTATGTTGCATGAACTGTTGCAGATCACGGAGTCTGAATACAATTGAAGGTAACTGCAATAGATCTTCTTCTTCTTTCGTTCGCTTGAAACATGTCTACAACTGCAATGTCGTCTCTTGTATGAATCTAACAGTCTTTTTTAGTTCATTCAGCGGTCCATAAAGTTTATCTTCCACTGTTGTCTCTCTAGGCCAGAAGGTTCGCCTTGGATATGTTGTAGTTTGGGCAATCCTGGAGTATGTGCTCTCGCTCTGCAATAGATGAAGTCAAGGCTCCAACCAAAGTGTATATATGGCCGTTTATTAGTCCAGATATAAAATACAATACATTGAATTGAAACACGTCTGTCTAAGTCTAATGCTGCGTTGGGACTGCCCAATGTTTACCCTCGACGTCATGCGTGAGCGTCCCTAACAACTTGTTCAATAGTGCTCACGCGTGCAATCATTTATCACTTATTCATTTCCCAAACCCTTTTCTATTTCACACTAACTATCTCCCAACATGGCATGGACGAGACAGGAACACTGAGCTGATCCACGACTCTGGTGATCGAGTGAAATGGCGAATCATGACCGCCCACGCTTTCCGGCATGGCACATGATTGATTGATTGATCTCCCAACTACTAACATACTAACAGAGATGGTGCTCTGTTACAGAACTCCACAGATTTTGAATACAAAACTTGGAACGGCAATATTATCAAAAACCCCACAGTTATTATAAAGGCAATGAATGAATCACCGAAAAAAAAAACGAGAAGAAGATTGTGAGCTTTACTAAAACACGACTACAAGAGACAGTTATTATAAAATACACCCTATATCTTTACAGAAGCCTAGCAAATCATGATTTGTCAGTTCTCTCTAAGACTCTGGTGATCGTGTGAAAAGGCGAACCATGACCGCTCATGCTTATCGGCATGGCACATGTTTATGATCATTGCTGTGCCAAGTATAATTGCATAAGCTCCATCTAATCGACAGTTGAGATTCATCTGCCCTCATTGCTGTGTTTTTCTAATCCGTTACCTCAGAACCGAGTCGAGAACTGTTGGATGTCGATATGGTCTCCTTCACCAATGAAAGGCAAAGAGCGACCAGTGATGCCTGGCACTGAAACATGACAAATCTGTAGTCCATAAGACAAATCAAAAGCACTGGACATCAAGTTCCTTGCTGACTGGCTTGGGAGATCATGCTTCTCCACATTTTGCAATCTCAAACAGCTTGTACCAGTTTGTGAGTTGGCTCCCTACCATGCATTAAAGTATGAATACAATTAGTGGAACTGAGGCAAAGCTGTGGGAATGTAAACAATATACAATAACACAAAGTAATGCAGCTTTACAGAACAGAATTGCAAACAATATAATAACGTTGCGGCAACTAGCCTTTATCAGCAAACATATACATACACAAAACATAATATATAATCACGGAGAAGACCCCCCAGTGACTATAATAAGGCATAAGAACGGTATGAGAAGAATACAAAGATGATAAAATGAGAACAATGAGGAGAAAACGAAAATATAAAAAATGCCCAGGCTGTAATACTCTTCTCCGTGATTATATGTTGTGTTTTGTATGTGTTTTCGTTTGCCGATGAAGGCAAGTCATCGCAACGTCCGTTTTTTTTGTTCATAATTATGTTCTGTAAAGCTGCATTACTTTGTGTTATTTTATATTGTGTGACGACACAAGACTGCCAATAATTTTCTCCTTCTGTCTTCCTCTATCTCCCGTTTACACATTTTCCCACTTGTCACAACATGTTCCAGTTTTTGTCTTCTCATGAGTGGCCAAAAATGATGACTGCCTCTTTCTGATGTTTGTGAATAGCTGTCTGTGTGTCTTAGCTTCCCTCAAAATGTGCAAATTGCTTAATTTGGCTGTCCAAGGAATTTTCAGCATACTTCTGTAAAATTACATTTCTAAAGCCTTCGTCTATGTTGAATTCAATAACATTACTTACCGTTAACCGTTTCTCTGCATCTACTTCAATCATCCCTCGTAGCAGGTTCTGGCAATCCATGGGTACAAAATGTGGAATGTGAAACACGCCTTTCTTGACTTTTTCAAGTAGCTGCCTGAGGTTATCATCGTCAAATGGAAGAGCACCCTGGCATAAATTAGACAACAAACAAGAAATCACTATCAAATAACAGGGCATACACAAAAAATTAAACAATACACAACTATCAAATAAAATTCGACAACACGTAGGGCACAGGATATAATGATGATGTTGATGATGATGATGATGAGAATAATTATTTCACACATGAGATACACGCCCTTGTCCATGTTCCACTACCCCTACCGTGTTCAACCTCAGAAGAGAAGATTAGGGCCCATCCCTGCCTCAGATTAATATGCCTGTGACCGAATCAGTCACATTTCAGATATTATTTTGAAAGGGATTGTTGTCCATAGGAGGTAATGAGATATTAAACAACAAATCATTAACACGTAGCAAGATTAGACTCTACGAGCATGACATAAATTAGACACTGAACAAGAAATCACAAACAAATAATGTGATTATTACAGGTGAATTTGCAACTAGTAGGGCGGTGATCAGGTCAGGTCTTAGTCAGATATGACTGAGCTACCGTATAACAGTAGACGGTACTACCTGGTTTCTGTTAGCGCCGAACGTTGGGCGGCGCTTACCAAACCCGACACCCCACATTGTGCCAACGGCTTCGGGCGGAAGAGCGCAATTGGGAGGGTACACGCCTTACCCTGGTGCGAGGAAATGCAAGCTAAAGACAAAATTGTCATGGCAGGGCAGACCAGGCCCTAAGCCTTGGTTGGCGACTGGTCTAGGATCGAAGCTCCGACAGGCGGACAGTTAGAGCATTGCTTTGCTGATCCGGCAGCTTCTGCAGCTTGTCTTGTTCCAGATGTAGGGGTGTTACCTTTCCTCTGGAGTGAACTAGGCAGGCCGAGAGAGGGATCATGCTGCATGGGCAACACATGATCTCTATATTTTAGCCCAGGCTTTGTGCTATGGAGAGGCAATAACTCCATCCCTGGTCTTAACTGGTCTCGGAATCAAAGCGAGAGGCAACTGTTACGGATTATTAACACTCATGATCCTGAAAAGTGCTTTCAGTTTCAACAGCAACTTGAAGACGCTTTCACTGATACACCAGAAAATTGTACAGTAAATGATAAATGGAATAAACTTAAGGAAACTCTTTGTAAAACTGCCGTAAAGGTTTACGGCACTGTGGATCATAAGAGGCAGGACTGGTTTGCGGCCAACAGCGAGACTCTGCAGCCCTTGATTGATAAGAAGAAGAAAGCTCTCTTAAGAAACAAGGAAAGACCAACGCGTAACACTCTGAGTGAGCTAAGGCAAGCTAGGAAGGATGTGCAAAAGGCTGCCAGGCAGTATGCAAATGATTATTGGATCAAGTTATGTGAGTCCATTCAAATCGCAAGTGATAAGGGAGACATAAGAAGCATGTATGAAGGAATAAAGAAAGCCTGTGGTCCAGTGATCAAAAGAAGTGCACCATTGAAAACCTTGACTGGAGAAGTCATCACTGATAAGAAACAGCAGATGGACAGATGGGTAGAGCACTATTTGGAGCTTTACTCAAGTGAGACCAAACTAGCGGATAATGCCCTCAACGCCATAGAGGCTCTACCAACTCTTGACCACCTGGACACACTTCCCACCATAACAGAAGTTAAGTGTGCTATAAATGAACTTGCATCTGGCAAGGCTCCAGGTAAGGATGGGATTCCAATAGAGGTTATCAGGAGTGGGCAAGACACACTCACTATACAGATCCACCAGCTAATAGAGCTATGCTGGCGTGAAGGACAAGTCCCACAGGATTTCAAAGATTCAAGCATCATAACACTGTACAAGAACAAGGGCGATCGGAGCGACTGCAACAACTATAGGGGTATCTCACTTCTGTGTATTGTTGGAAAAGTATTTGCCAGAATTGTTCTGCGCAGACTTCAAGTCCTAGGAGATCAAGTCTACCCCGAATCACAGTGTGGCTTTCGACAGAACCGGTCTACCACTGATATGATATTCTCATTGCGACAAATGCAAGAAAAATGCCGTGAACAGAATCAACCACTGTTTATTGCCTTCATCGACCTCACAAAGGCATTTGATTTGGTCAGTCGTGAGGGTCTGTTCAAGGCACTAAAGAAGATTGGCTGCCCACCAACTCTTCTGTCCATTGTGGAATCGTTCCACACAGGCATGAAGGGTATAATCAAGTTTGATGGTGCAACTTCTGAAGAATTTGAAATCAAGAGTGGAGTTAAACAAGGTTGTGTACTAGCTCCCACCCTCTTTGGAATATACTTTTCACTTCTACTGAAATATGCATTTCGTGATCAGGATGGTGGTATATACATTCACTCACGCTCAGATGGCGGCCTCTACAATGCTCAGAGATTGAAGGCTAAGACCAAAATTAGGAGGGTACTGATCAGAGAGTTGCTTTTTGCAGATGATGCTGCAGTTACGACCCACTCTGAGGAAGAATTGCAATGTCTACTATCTGCATTCTCCAATGCTTGTTCTGAATTTGGTTTAACAATTAGCAAAAAGAAGACACAGATTATGTCACAAGGTGCACATGGGGTACCATCAATCTTTATTGACGACGCCGAACTAGAGATAGTAGACCATTTTACATATCTAGGATCGGTGGTAAATAGCAAATTATCCCTAGATCAGGAAATCAACATCCGGATTGGTAAGGCAGCAACAACAATGAACAGGTTAAGAAAAAGAGTCTGGGAGAACAGGAAGCTTACTGCCAAAACAAAAGTCCTTGTCTATCAAGCCTGTGTCCTTAGTACTCTTCTCTATGGCAGTGAAACCTGGACAACTTACTCACACCAAGAGAACAATTTAAACAGCTTTCATATGCGGTGTCTGCGAAGAATTCTTGGTATTAAGTGGCAAGACAAAATCACAAATACTGAAGTATTGGAAAGATCAGGTTGTGTGACAGTTTATTCCATGCTCAGTCTTCGTAGACTTAGATGGATAGGA
This sequence comes from Cepaea hortensis, assembly GCA_963921405.1. Classification (NCBI taxonomy): domain Eukaryota; kingdom Metazoa; phylum Mollusca; class Gastropoda; order Stylommatophora; family Helicidae; genus Cepaea; species Cepaea hortensis. The sequence goes on along the minus strand of OY992876.1, from coordinate 167,805,530 downwards.
CATCTTAGGCGGATGGATGATGGTAGAATACCAAAGGATATCTTTTTTGGTGAATTACAGATGGGTAAGAGATCTCAGGGTCGGCCTCTACTACGATACAAAGATGTGTGTAAGCGGGACATGATTGATACAGGCATTGATAATGCACATTGGGAGCAAGTCGCCGCTGAACGTGTTGCATGGAGGGCAAATATCAGAAATGGAATAAAGTCAAAGGAGAAAATTATTGCAGAAAAGTCACACACCAAGCGTTTGAGACGTAAGATGGTGCATGATGGTGGAAATGACCACGTGTTCACATGCACCCACTGTGAACGGACATTTACAGCGCAAATTGGCCTTATCAGTCACACTCGCTACCGCCATAGTTAAAAGTTATTATGCCTTTTAAAGCACAAACTATCGTCTGTCAAGACGGCAAGGTGCCAATGATGGAGGGCGGTGATAAAAAAAAAAACACCCAGTAAATCACTAACAAATAGCAAGTTGATCGTATTCCAGTCCGAACCTTGGGCCTGGTCCACGTCAGATTGGAAATACCAGACTCGAGTTTCGCTCTGGTTTGAGCTCGACAGTAGTGCATTACTGCATTATCTACACTACTGACGAGCTCAAACGACAGCGAAGCTCGAGTCTGGTACTTCAAATCTGACGTGGACAAGGCCCAAGGTTCTTACCGGAATACAATCAGCGTTGCCAGTAGTGGGTCGTGCTCATTCTTCAAACCTCAAATCCCGAAACAACCAAATAAAACAAACAACAAGTTGTTACTTACAACTAGCAGGGCATAGAGAATTACACCACAGCTCCAGACATCGGCTTTCCTCCCATCATACTTCTCTCCCTGTAAGAACACAGACATTAAACGTGTCAAAGACAATTAAAACACTCTCATCCACGCCTTGTGACATTTAGGCTATATGGTGATAGTCGATAGCACCATATTCTTATCGACCAATCGGCACTGTATGCGTGATGCCGTCAACATGACGACCGCCGCTTTTACTTCCTAAAGTATGTCCTGGTACCAATTTAGGCTTGATCGACCTGTCTTAATGGGTTTTGAATCCCATCACAGCATTAGCCAACTACAAATTATTGATTGTTCCACCTCGCATGAGTCTATTTTTAACTCACGCTGGGTTAGGGCGGGAGGTGGTTATGAAGAAAGGCATTTATAACAGCAATAATTCTGAGAATATCTGAACGTTTTGATGTAATCATATTTGCTTGTTGCTTGCATATCGGATTTTGATACATTCAACAGACTCCTACAACGTATCTCAATCGTTAAAATACGGGAGACCAATTTCTGGAGCGAAAACTTGCTACAGTGTGACGTGACGACGATGTGGCAGCATTAACTATCACTTTTTATTTCGTTTAGTTGTGATAATTAATATGCCTCACATTCTCTCTCTCTCTCTCTCTGTCTCTCTCTCTCTGTCTCTCTCTCTCTCTCTCACACACACACACACACAAAGAGAGAGAGAGAGGCACACACACACACACACACACACACACACACACACACACTAGTGTGGCAGAATGTGAAACGACGTTAGTTTAATCATGTTTGGTGCATTGTTACTGTTCTATCTTCAAAAACAAAGAAAAATTATCTACAAGTACACGTACTCAAATGCAACATAAAAATGAAGGGAACCAATCTGAAGAAACAAGTCGATGTATTTAAGTACTTGGGTACTTTAATAACGACAGATGGAGGATGTATTAAGGAATATAAGTGTAGAATAGCCCAAGTAAAAGCAACCATTTCATAAGATGAAGAACATTATGTACAATTTATCTTTGCCAATTGAGCAGAGGAAAAAGGTTCTTAAGAGCTGTATTGAGCAATCCTGATATACTAAAGCGAATTACGAACATTTATCAGACAAGTGAGGTATTATGTGGAGGATGTGGAGATGTGGTTTTATGGAAGAATTTTGAGAACACCGTGAACAGATACAATGAGCAATTAAGATATCATGAAAAAAGTTAACCCACAAAGAGAACTGGTTACTCAAATCAGAAAAGGGCAGTCCACATTCTTTAGGCTTGTCATGAGAATGGGAACACTGGAGTATATCGTTACAACGGCAAACAAACACATTGACAAAACACAACAGATCTCTTTGGCTATATGTTGTGTTTTGTGAATGTGTTTGTTTGCTGATGAAGGCTAATCGCCGCAACGTCCTGTATGTGTCGTAATTCTGTTATGTAAAGCTGCACTATTTTGTGCCATTTTATATTGTTTACATTTTCACAGCTTTACAGCAGTTCCACCAAATTTTATCGTTACAACGGGAACGTTAGAGGGGAGGAGAAGTCGAGGATGGGGGAGGCAAAGAAAGAAGATGCTGGCAGTTAGACATCATGGCACAGAAGGACATCAGTATCAGAAATCATGTGCAGTACTAGAAGCAAAAGGCTGACATGATCACCAGCGACACACGGCAAGGACTATAAGAAGAAAACACTTTTAAAATATAATTTCCAGAATAATCATCATCATCATCATCATCATCATCATCATCATCATCATCATCATCATCACCACCACCACCATCATCATCATCATCATCATCATCATCATCATCATCATCATCATCATCATCATCATCAAGCAAGAAATCCTTTGCAGAAAGTTCCCCTCCTGCCTCATACATGTTTACGTTCAGCATGCCTATAATGGCCGGTGTTCACTGACGTATTGGTCGACACCCGCCCCACTTCCAGTAACCATGCTAGTTAATTGTAAACCTCTGTGAAGTTTAGTGCAGCCAAAGTGTCACAGAAAATAATATACTTTAAAATCATTACTCATTTTCGATGGTTCCGTTGCCCAGCTGCTGAGTTAAGTGCGTGGAGCGACACAGTGAGTTGTGGATTTCATGTGGAGTGATTATACACGTGTCCGCGGTTGTTTGTATCGTGAATTGCATGTTCAGAAAAATGTTGGCCGGTCGGTTGTTGAACTAATTGGGTCTGCCTTATGTAGTAATGTGTGACTGCTGGTTTTCTGGTGACTGCCGCTTCCATCGACGATGAACTTTTTTCGTGGCGGACTGTTTGCGTTGGCAATCTGGCAGCGGCCTTATGCATAGTATACCCGTGCGGGCTGTTGGTTTGTCGAGACTCCTGTCTGTTCCATTTTTCATATGGGGCAGTGAGCAGCATTTTGTGTGATATTCACTGGCACAGGAACAGAGCATTTTGGGTGTGGGGGGAGACCCTTTGCTGTGAAGTTGGAACCGAGACTAACAAACTAACGACTAACTAACTCATTCTCAAAAGATATGTTCTGATTTTCAATTCTAGGTTTTCCTTATAAGTCCTTGCTCTGTGTGGCTCATTATACGGGACTGCACAGTTCCAAGATGACAAGCTAATTTCCACTCTTATTAAAATTAATTGGAAAGGCTATCCGATGCCACACAGTTGGAAGATCTCAGATGGCTCCTGGCGGTATCACGTTAGCGCGGGGTTACTCTAGTTAGCCAAACGCGAGGTTACTTACACATGTCGACGTCTGGAGGAAATAACAGTTGACACTTCAATGTGCCGCGTGACTCGCTTCAGATTCAGCTTGCGGGCTGTCTAGTTAAAGAGAATTATAGGGGAGACTGTGTGGTGAAGGGATAGTCTCATGACCAAGGCAGTGCTTCTAGAGCAGAGGTTCCCAAACCACGGCCCGCGGGCCACTTGTGACCCGCCAGCTGTCAGACAGTGGCACGCAAGACCTCGTTGTTTAATATAATATATTTTAATAATTTAAAAATGCACTCGGAGCGCCCCGTCAGCGTGCGATAGTTTACTCTGCTCGTGGCTGTTATGCTCAGATATTATCGAATACGCCTGTTCAGTTCGCAACGAAACGTTATGAAGTTCCTATATCCCATTCTTGTGGACCAATCAGAGTGCGCAAGGTGCCATGTTGTCGTCTGTTACAACAGTTTAGCAGAGTCGGTAGTATTGTGTAGAAATTAGATTTTTTTGTTCACATAAAAATTTACCGTTAACACCTATAAACACGAGTGGGGAAAATCTAAAATCAAATAATGGTAAAAAGTGAATTCAAAGAAGATTGGACGGAGAAATTTTAGTTTATGCCTAGCCGTAACCAATTTGCTTAATCTGCGGATTTTGTGTTTCTGTTACAAAAAAAAATTTAATCTTGAACGACACTTCACGATAACACATTCAGACATACATGCTCAATATGCGATCAAATCGGAGTTAAGAAAAGATTTTATACCTAAAAACGAAAGTTCTCTGACCAGGCAGCAGTAATTTTTCACCAAGGCTAACGAACAGAGCAAGAGTGCTGTCGTACGAAGTCTCTCTTCTGTTGGCTAGCAAAAAGAAGCCGTTCACCGTTGCAGAAGAAATAATCAAGCTTTCTCTTAAAATTGCTGCTAGAATGCTTGGCGATAAAAAGTGTGAAACAAAATTTGATCAGATTCCTTTGTCTAATAATACTATGGCCATTCGAGTTGAAGAATTGGCCAACGATGTTCATCGTCAAGAAACAGCACATATCAAAAATTGTAAATTTTTTTTTTCATTGGCAATGGATTAATCCACTGACATTTCTGACACAGTTCAGGTGGCAGCGTTTGTTAGAGCAATAAACGATAATTTTGAATTCATTGAAGAACTTCTGGGATTTGAATCGATGCATGCAACTACCAAAGGGACTGATCTGTTGGAAACTCTGAAGTTGTGTGTAGAGAAAAATAACATAGAATGGACCAAATTGGCAGTGTATGCACCGACGGTGCGCCGGCTTTGACGGGTAAAAAGTCTGGATGTCTAGCATTATTGGAACAGTTTCTTGGCCGCACTATATTAAAATATCATTGTATCATTCACCAAGAAGATCTGTGTGGAAAGACATTAACTCTGAAGCAGGTCATGGATGTTGTTCTGAGATGTGTGAACAAAATTTGAAGTAAGGCGCTGAACAGGCGTGAGTTCAGACAGTTTCTACAGAACTGAACGAGGAATACGGTGAGCTACTGTTACACTTGATGTCAGACGGCTATCTAAAGGGAAAGTTATGTCCCGTTTCTGGGAACTAAAAATAGTGTCTATCTATTTCTGTCTGTAATAAATGAATTGCCTATAGAACGAGAATGTCTGCTGAACGATGACTGGCTTAATGATCTGGCATTTTTGGTGGATATCACGTCTCATTTAAACTCTTTAAATGCGAGGATCTGGGGGGGGGGGGGGGACTATTCACAAATTTGTGCGATGACGTTTCTTCATTTGAAATGAGACTACGACTGTTTATCGGACTGCTGACTGAGGGACTTTAGAGACGTTTCCAACTCTGAAGACGCTCGTGGTGGAAAATAAATGTGACTTGTTACAGTACAAAGTAAAAGTTGAAAGTCTTCTGGATATCTTTCAATCGAGATTTCAAGAGTTCACACTAGAGGAGGATAATGTTGCCCTCTTCATAAATCCTTTCGTATTTCCTGATGCCAAGCTCTGTCAATTACAGCAAAACCTTCAGCACGAAGTAATTGATTTGAAATGCAATTCTGCACTGAGATATAAATTTCTGGAGCTGCCTTCTTCCCCTTCAGCTGATCATATGATTTTATTCTGGCGACTATTGCCTATCGAACAATTTGAACACTTGCGTTCATTCGCCCAGAGACATATTTGTCGTTTTGGTTCGACTTACAGATGCAAGAAGTCATTTCCCGCTATGACCGTTATAAAAAAAATCAAGCAACGTTCCAGGCTCACCGACAGTAACCTAGCTGCGCTTATGACTTTAGGCACGACAGATTTGTGCCCAGGCATGGGTAAGCTGGCATCTGAACTTAAGTACAGTAACTGTTTATGAAGAACAGTTACAATTGTAAATTAATTACATTACTAGCGATTTTTGAAATTGATTTTAAATTTATTGTTAAATGAACTTTTGATTTTAAACCAAAAAAAAAAAAAAAAAAAAAAAATGACCACAGTGTTGTACTGATTCTGACTGCCTTTAAAGTTTTAGAATTTTGTTGACGAAAGTTAAGAAAGGTAAGAATGACGACTTGTACAATTTTATACCGTTGTGGCCCGCTTAACTACCGAAAATAGTAGATCTGGCCCTCTGCTTGAAAAGCTTGGAAACCACTGTTCTAGAGCGAGAACGTCCGGTTCGCGGGCTGTATAAAGGCCCGCGATATCATTTGGTCAGGCCCTGCTAGAGCAACACATGCACTGAAATATGCTTCTGTGCTCGGAATAACTTCATATTTCGAGCTGGTCGTTTCAAAACTTACCCTCGTGAAGAATCGACTGCGCTCCGGATTGACCGACCAAAATCTGGAAAAGCAGTTGCGAGTAGCAACATCATCATTACCAGCTAACATTACACGCCTCACCAAAGAGAAGCAGTTCCAGCCATCACATTACGGGGTGAGATAAGTAAATGTTTAACCAAATAAGGCAGGCCAGTTGTTATGCTGATACTTTTTTTTTAATGTATCGCGAATGATTTTAGAAATAATCAACATGGCCCTTTGGTGAAAAACAGATTCTCCAATCCTGTTCTAGAGCATACATTTGATTGACCTATAATTTCTGATCCTTGGGTTGGAAAGAGGCAGCCAGATAGAAAGATCCAAGTTACACATGCGTTCAATATTATTAATGGGTTCTATAGAGCACTTCACTCTTTAGTCTCACTACTACTGAACACCTTTTTATTGGTGAGTATGTTTAATGTGCCTGCTCCGTGGCGAAGCTGTTACGAAGACAGTTCGTAATCCCACATACCTGCGTTCGAAACACAGCTGTGGGCGATTTGGCAGCAGACCGCATAACGTTGATTTTTTACGAAATGGTATTAGTGCCGGTCGTTCAGAAAGCAATGGCAAACTACTGAACATAAACTTGCCCAGGAATCACGAACAGCCAAAAAATGCTGGGGTCGACTGCTACGTCATGTGTTTTTTGTCCATAAAGAATGATGATGACCATTCATTTCATCCAGTGGGGTTGAAAGTATGGAACCGTGAGTTCTAAGATGGCCGATAAGGCCTATTGTGGCTCGATATGTTCTATGACAATGTGGACAAAGAATGCTTGACGTTTCTGGTCATGTAAACGTTACGTCATGTAAAGGATATGCAACAAGAAAAACAATGTTTAGTGCACACATAAACGCATCTGTCTGTCTGTCTGTCTGTCTGTCTGTCTGTCTGTTTAATCTATCTGTCTGTCGGTCGGTCGGTCGATCTGTCTGTCTGTCGGTCGGTCTGTCTGTCGGTCTGTCTGTCTGTCGGTCGGTCTGTCTATTTATGTTCGAATCTCGGTGTTGCCTACAGATGTCAGTTGTTATATTGTCTGGTATGTTCTCTGATCGCTACATATTCCATTGTCTTTTATGAGTGCCAATCAATAACCTCGAATTTATTTATCATGCTATGTACATGGCCTGTAGAGTTCCCAAGCAATTGATATGACTGTACACAAAGTGTAAATTGCTTATGTTATTCCGTTAACTGAAAACCTATGGGCCAAACGTTTGCCTTTTCCCATGTATATAAATGTCTATGCAACTTGAATATTATGTCTCCAGGAAGTCTCGCTACATGACCGAATCACCTGACTGGCTGTGTTTCAATAAAATGCATTGATTAATACTCTAAATCTGTTTATTTAGACAAGAGAGAAGAGGTGGCCGAGGAGTTATAAGACAGAGCCCTGAACACCGAGTAACCTGAGATCTAATCCTATCAAAGGTTAGGACTCCTGCTATTCGACCCTTGGTGCATTCAGGGAACAATTTTTTCGTGACCACGTGGCTACAAGTGCAACCAAGGTAACGAGAAAGTGACCCTAGCACCATATTCTCAACCTTCTAAGAAGGCATCGTAACGGATCAGTTGATTGTACTAATACGCACTCAAGAAGAAGAAGAAAAAGAAGGAGAAGAAGAAAAAGAAGAAGAAGAGAAAAAAGGAGTAAACTAAGAAGCCTAAGAAAAAAACAAAGAAGGAGGCGGAGAAGGACGAGGGGAAGGAAGAAAAAGTAGAAGACGAAAAAGAAGAAAAGGAGAAGGAAAAGGAGGAGAAGGGTGGATGCAAGAAGAAGAAGAAGCAGAAAAGAAGCAGAAGAAGAAGAAGAAGAAGAAGAAGAAGAAGAAGAAGAAGAAGAAGAAGAAGAAGAAGAAGAAGAAGAAGAAGAAGAAATAAAGCAGAAGAAAGGTATTCCAGTTCAACAACATCCCATTCAATCTGTGACCAGATGAGCATTCACACAGACGGAAATGTTCTTAACGTCCGATCAACAACTCTTCTTGCTGCACGTGACAGACATGTTATAAAACTAAACACAGCAAATAAACAAAACATAGGGCGGCGGAGACAATGGAAATCAATAAAATAGCATCCCATCCTCATATTCAAGTAAACAGCCCAAGAAGCAAGTGGCCGAGTGGTTAGGGTTACTGAAACAAGCAGTAGTGGACTCGGGCTCTAATCTTCGAGGAGACAGATTGCTTGCCTGAGCAAGGAGACTTTATTTCCCAAGCTATTGTCACGTGTTCTAGCAAGGAGGAACTGTGGATGAGAGGTTACAGTATCCGCATAGGTCCAGACGGTAATTGGTTCCATGTCGTGAAGAAGAAGAAGAAGAAGAAGAAGGAGAAGAAGAAGAAAGATGAGGAAGAAGGGGAGAAGAGGAGGAAGAGGATGAGGAGAAGAAGAACTAAAGGAAAAAGAAGAAATAAAAAAAAAAAACAAAAAAAAACAAAACAAACAAAAACAACAGAAGAAGCAACTGAAGAAGTAGAAGAAGAAGATGAAGACGAAGAAGAACCCCAACTATTGAAATGGTTATCAAGCCCAAAACCACTGTGGCATCGAGGTTATATATCGGTTAAATTTCGTAATTTCGTATATCATCATCATCATCATCATCATCATCATCATTATCATCATCATCATCATCATCATCATCATCATCATCATCATCATCATCATCATCATCATCATCATCATCATCATCATCATCATCTTCCACTTCTGCCGTCAAGCGTCGTGGGTGGCACTTGATAGTGTAATTCCGTGTGATTGTACAATGTCTTTGATATCGTCAATCCATTTTCTTCTTGGATGTCCTCTTGGTTTTAACTTTTCGTTTATTGTAATATGATTAATTTGGCGTGTCAATAAAATATTGTGAACATAAAAAATGCACCTTTTGAGGCTGACAATTTTGGAAAAGGGGGTAGTCTTCTTCTGTTGCTCGCTGGAAAAGGGGGAATGACATTCTGACATATGGTGAAAGGGTGCATGAACCAAAAAAGGTTGAGAACCACTGGCCTAACACATTAAATCTCTACGTCCGTATTTGCAATGGGACTACCCTTAACCTTTAATTAACATCAACTTTCACCAGCCTCCGACTGAAATACCTGAATGCTTTGATTTTCTCTTAGTGTTATAATTGCTTCTTATAAATCTCTTGGCCTCATCATAGGTTATGTCTCAATGATTATAATGATGACGACGAAGACAACAACAACAACAACAACAACAACAACAACAACAACAACAACAACAACAACAACAACAACAACAACAACAACAATAAACATAATGTAAGTATTTTAAGACATTATGATAGTCTGTAAAGTGCTCCCCCCCCAGTTTTGCGTATCCTTTTACAGGACTTAGCTGTCAACAGCAGCATCTTTCAGCTGTCTGTTGATCTCTTGGCAAGATTACGCTCAGTAGTTTGCCATTGCTTTCTGAGCGGCCGGCTCAGTATCCGCAAGTCACGAGCGGGGGTCGAACCACCTCAGTTCTCGCTCCGCTGCGAGACTCTGCGTGATAAACGGGATTACAGAGAGAAAGTGTAAAGTGCTCCGGTACCACTTATTTTACTAAACCACTAAGAGAAGTATACACTTGGTCGTGCTTACTATACACAATCCGTACATATAAACCAAAAGCATTAGCTACTGACGGTGTTTAAGCTTTGCGGATATGAATCAGAAGATCTTGTCAAAACTTCGTGTGATAAACATTTTATCTGAAATGGGATGGACAGTTTAAGAACCTAATGGCCGTTTTAGCATTAAAGCATTGTGCAATTTGCATTTTGAGAGAAGTTCGGAAATGTGGATAAAAAGAGAGCCCATTTTCCGAACGTCAGCATTATAGAAAATAAACATATAAAAATAAAAATAACGCTGAGAGCAGCTTTCTGAAAGCAGAAACACGGAAAACAACTAAACCAGCCTCAAATAGACTACAGACATTCATTAATGTGGTGATTGTGCGGACAGAAGGAGTAAAATAGTATGACAGAGTCACCAATGTGGAGCTCATGAAGAGAACAATGCAAATCCCAGTTAATTAATATGTGAAGAAAAGAGGCGGGCGCTGCATAGAACGTACATTAAGAAAACCCGAGAATGGTATAACTATAACGGCCTTTGTTTGGAATCCACAAGAAATAGAGGAAGATCTAACAACTCATGGAAAAGAGAAATCGAACAGAAGTGACTAATAGAGGGAGGACATGGACAGAGCTATGTGGGATAGATAAAGACAGGACGGCTTGAAGTGGGTGGTTGATGACTTATGTTTTCATTGTAGATAAAGTACGAAAGAAAAAGAAGCTGAAAATTGGGCAAACTGGGTTAGGAACTCATATGGGCATTTGATTACTTTCATGAGGACAAGACAACCGTCATTATTTGGTCTCGTGATGAGACCAGAGGGTCGGGAGAAGGTTGTGCAAACCGTGAAGATCCAGGGTGTCTGCATAGTGAGAAAATACTTGATGAGTTCGCAAAGTGACACGGACGACCTGTGCAACCCAATCCAATATTTGAGAGTAGGTGCCCAGGCACCGTTCAAGTGTCGTTCTATTGGCATCCTATACTTTATGTTGCATTCTTTCAGCGTGGGTTTGCGGAATCGCGCTGCTGATCACACTTCCGGTGTCAGCTGCGTTTCGTTGTATAGTGCTGTTTTTTTTTGGGGGGGGGGGGGGGAGGAAAGGGGGTGTCAGTTTTGCACACTTTTCCGACCTGTGCGGTCTATTGGCTTGCCGAGACTCCTGTCTTTTCCACTTTTCACATTGGGCAGTGAGGAACATTTTGTGTCATATTCACTGGCACAGGAACGGAGCATAGAGGGGAGACGACCCGGTGCCGTGAAGTTGGAACCGCGTGTGACGAAACGCGTTTATCTGTCTTGGGTCGTAAAGATCCCGCCCTATTTTGGCGCGTCATCGGGGGGCTTTCCCAGCTAAAAATAGACTGAGGGAAGCCGATAGAGGAATTACTATCTAGAATCTTCTCGAAAGACCGGAATTTGAGTGACCCGTGAGACTGGGTATTGCACTAAATTCTCGTGCAGAGAGATCTAGAAATTCTAGGCGGCGAATGACGGTTTCCCGAGAAAGTGTCTTTTCTCAAGAAGCACTATCTTCTCGTGCGCATTGAGTTGGCACGAGTGGGGAAATTGGCTAAACCATTCATTCACTTCCACTTTGCTCGGAGAGAGCAGACGCAGGCCTTGTGAGCCATTTTGTGTGGCGTCTCACCTCAACCATGATTCGGCTGACTGTTATGGAAAGGAAGCTGAGAAGCCCTTGAACAGTTCTGAAGCTGACTGGAAATCTGGTTCTTAACATTCAGGTACATATTTGTTTAAATCATTTAACTTTGTAAGTGTGTACCACACGCCATTGTTCTAACCTCATTACCTATGCGGATGTCCTTGCATACTAATTAGCAAACCGATCGATAACGCAGTTGACGGCTAATCGTGTGTTTGTTTACCGTGTGTTCGCGAATCAGCTGTTGGGAACGCAGGAATGCGATGTGGGTTATATGGATGTAAATTATATTTACCATATATTGCAAATCGTTGCATCTATTAGGTTGCTGTGTTAGAATAAAACATAGTTACTTGTACCTGATAGAAACTTAGATTTATGTCAGTCAGTTGCTGAAGCCAGAAGAACGGTTAGAAAACCAGGTAAGTTGGTAGGTGGAGATTCAGACAAAATTGTGCTTAGTTACTAAGTAAAGGAAGAACGTAGTTCTGTGCCACCAGGAATGATGTAACTATTGTGTAGTAACTTAATAGTGAATTCATTGTGTGGAACACCAGATTTCTGTGGTAAGGTAAGTCTGCTTTGGTGATATATATATATATATATATATATATGATGTGACATTGTGTATATATATTAGGTCATGGCATGTGATACTTCCTGGAGTAATTCCGAACACCGAATAGGTCGACGCGTGATAACAATGCGTGCCGTCGCGATATAAACATGCGTTCTGAATTCTTGTCTAAGCTATCCTGTTTCTTTCATACTGGCGCTAGTGCGAGTGAATGCTAAGGTGCTTGAAGTATGGAAGGATGCAAGGAGGCTGTATGAGACAGGGGACATATAGAATATGGGGGATGTGAAAGCAAGTTATGAAAGTATAGGTTGGTAAACCAGACCAACGATGAAGTTCGGTCCAACCAAGGCTAACCCACTTGGGAAGGGGGAACTGGAACATTACCCTTGGAACATGTGGGGAACATGTAGTCTCAAGAAGGCTTCTTGACTCTAAGGAAGAGTCTGATAAGAAGAGTTTGCTATGGCGTGGGCAGGTGGTCCCACCAGCAAACAGGCTTGTGTACATATTGGATGTGATCATGTACTATTCCTATATCCCGAGGGATGGTATATTGATCAATATTATGTTTCTTAATGAACATTGATGATGTTAGGAACGAGTCCAGGGACTCTTTACCTTATTGTTTAGTTCGATTAAATTAGAACTATGATAACAGCTTACTATCACTACTGACGTTAGCGACGACTGGTAGATGATTAGGGATAGGTGAGACCTACGATCAGACTCGTCATTCTGATTTCTTGCTCTGTTTGACGGGCTGTTCTGTGAGGCCAGCTGACATTCCTGAACCCATGCTTTACTACTCTCCATATAGAGATAATGCTTTGGTTATATGTATAACTAAGTAGCATGACTGAGGGTTGAGTAGCCATTGGTAGGATGCATGTGGACTAATGTTTGGGCCAGTATACTCTCACCGGTCGCTCTTCCTTTTCAGGAGTTTGCCTGGTGAGGAACCAGTCAACTATAATTGTCGTTGGCAGGAAACCACTTCGTGTGACATAGCGAAGGGTTCAATTCTTTACTTATCACGCCAGACTCCACCACACCATGTACCCAATGTGATTCACCATGCGTGAAGGTTTGCATCAAGTAATCCAGGTGCCCTGAAGGTGCACGTGTGGGACGTTATGGTTTGTGAGGTTTTTCTGCGGTAGAAGATATTCTATTGCAGCCAGGAGCATTTCAGCATTTTGAGTAATCATGCTCAACGAAAGGAAACACCTGACCGTATATTAGTACGGTGGTTCTGCCTAAACGTGGAAATAAATGCAAGTTACCAGGTGGAAGGGACAATTGATTATAGTCCAACCTGAATTGTTTTCCGTGAAATAGATGTCTGATTCTAATAATGTACTTTCCCAGCAGGAAAATTATGAACTGTGTTCGAGTAGGACTCAGGGACATTTCAGTTGCCATATCTGATGCTTCAAGCAGTGTTACTGTGAGGGACCATTGAATTGGTCATTGATATTCTTCAAGCAGTGTTACTGTGAGGGACCATTGAATTGGTCATTGATATTCTTCAAGCAGTGTTACTGTGAGGGACCATTGAATTGGTCATTGACATATTCTTCAAGCAGTGTTACTGTGAGGGACCATTGAATTGGTCATTGACATATTCTTCAAGCAAGGTTACTGTGCTATGCTGGATGGACCATTTGATTGGTCAGTGACTACTTAGGTTCATCGAAGTCACGAATACTTGGAGTCAAGTCCAGGAGGATTGTCTCCCAACCAGTGGTGTTAGAGAACTGTATATTAACAGTGACTCCGTGGGAGTGATATAGATGCAGTTGGTCTAGTGAGTGAGGTCCAGCAGTGACTCTATTGTTGTGGATCCACGCTCTGGGGACGGAGTGGTCTCCAAGGTTCTAGTCATCTCACTGGAAGGAAGCCGGGTGAGTGGCGGACCGACTGGACAGGACATCTGCATCCAATCTACTTCTCAACTCCATGATGACAAGGTTATCTCTGATTCTGTCTCTACTCTATCCTCTATTTGTGTAAATAGATTATTCTATCAGGATGTTCATTTCAGTTCTATATTCTCAAGGGTAAAATAAACTTGATGTAAGTTGACTTGCTCTTTGTATAATGATTGAGTGTGGTCTCGGACGATGCCTAAGTGTTCATTGTTCCACAGGAGTAGGTAGTTAGTGGGTGTCTAGAATCTGGAGGGGCGTGTAGACATAATTAACTAATATGAGATCAACCAAAGAGTAAAAATGTGTATCTGCCTGTCCAACCCCTGGGGCTAGAATACACGGGAGTGGCAGAGACACCTCGGGTGTGGTTCACTCTCACTACCCAAGGTGAACTCGTTACACCGCGACTAACTAACTAACTAACTAACTTTCCGGCCTTGTGTTCCCCAAGGATGGTTCCCGCTACCTCTCATTGTGTCTTTCTTCCAGTGAGACATTCGCCGAAAATTGTTTGACCTATTTTTGAGCGTATCACGGGCTCAGGTGGTTGTGGTGGGGCGTGATTGTCTGCGTCGATCGGCATGTCATATGGTGATAATGATACGGACTGTATTTTTAATGACTGTGGGGAGTTTGAAAATATTGTCGTTCAAAGTTAGTTAGTTAGTTAGTTAGTTAGTCGACAGATCATCCTCATTGCACATCGAACCATTCAGTCCATAAGCGCTGGGATCCCCTCCTCAGCAAATCCCGCAGCGTGTAGCGGCTAACGACGCTAGTTCTGTGTTGGTTTATCAATCTTCTTTGGCTTCCTGCGTAGTGTTCTTGTTTGGCCATCCCTCTTTTAATTTGCTGTTCTCGCAGTCTGGCCATGGTTGTAGATTCACAGTCATCACTTGGTTCTCGCAAAAGTCTTACTTCTCGTAGAGCATTCAGAATGTCAGCCTGGTCCATGGCACGTCTGCCCTCAACATTAGCCATATCTGCGAGCTTGTCAGCCCGCTCATTTCCCTGTACTCCTGCATGTCCTGGCACGATATGCCCTGCCGTTCAAAGTTTTGTATTTACCTTTTATGATGCATAAACTTCACAGAGGGTGAATACAAAACTTGGAACGGCAATATTTTCAAAAAACCGACAGTCATTAAAAATACACCCTATATATATATATATATATATATATATATATATATATATATATATATATATATATATATATATATATATATATATATATATATATACACACATATACGCTCGAGCGACATAAATAATAATTAAAACCATCGAAATAATACCCACAACAACAAGAACAACAACAGCGGGGGCAAGAGCAGCAACAGTAACAACAGCAACATCAGCTGCAGCAGCAGCAACAATAACAAAAACAACAGTAACAACAACAACAACAACAACAACAACAACAACAACAACAACAGCAAACACGATGTAAAGTGATATCACTACCTGAATAATATATCGAGCTATATCAACTCCAACAACACAGCCCAGAGACTATAGTGTATTATTACGTATGAAGTTTTTGACGAGATTAGTTTTCCCCATTTCTCAAAATAAATTTTTCGCAAACAATAATCATGTTTTGAGAGATAAAGCGATTTGTTGAAATGATTAAAAGCACACTTCTCTGTGTGACCTGACGATTATTATATTATTATTATTATTATTATTATTAGTATCGGCTTTATCATCATCATCATCATCATCATCATCATCATCATCATCATCATCATCATCATCATCATCATCATCATCATCACCGGAGGCCAGCATGGCTGAAAGGATAAGCGCGCTCGTTCCTAAACATCCGGTGCGCTGATGCCGAGGGAGCGTGTTCAACCCCTACACCGGCCAGTTGGACTAAAATGTTCACTTCTCGTCCTTGACATGGTGACGTAAATTACAAGTACCTCTAAACCCGAAGCGGGTTCACCGAATGGCGGGGGTTTACTGGTAATAGCCAAGCTAACCTACACGCAGAATTAGCCCAGTGCTACAAGAAGTAGCATGTATGGACTTCGATTGTGTTCAAAGCCAGCCAGTGCAAAAAAAACAACAACAATCCCCACCCATCACTATCATTACAACCATGACAATCACTTCGCAGGTCCGCATGGCCCAATGGGTAAGAACGATTGTTCTTAAATATCTGTTGAGCTGATGCCGAGGTAAGCAGTTCAACCCCACATCGGACAGCTGGACTAAAATGTTGACAGTTCGTCCTTGACTTGGGGACGAAAATTACAAGCACCTCTGAAGTCGGAGTGGTTTGGTCTGGTAGGGGTTAACGTCTTTCTCCGTAATCCCGTATATTCTCGTGTGTAATGAGAGTAGATGCCCAGGCACCTCGGGATGTGTAATGTCGCCAGATCATTTCCCCCTGTACAGTGAAAATATTTTCAGAAATATAGAAGATATGGAAGGAATCAACATTGGGGGACGATACATCAATAACATTAAATATGCAGATGATACAGTCTTGATTGCAAACAATGAACAGGACATGCAAAATTTAGTAGATGCGGTCGTTGCACACAGTGAACAACTAGGGTTAGAACTGTATAGTAAGAAGACACAGATTATGGTCGTCACCTCGAAGAAGAAAATACCACAATGTGATATACGAGTAAATGGGCATATTCTTAAGCAAGTGAATCGATACAGTTATCTCAGCACAGTCATACCATCTGATGGGAGATGCTTTGAAGAGATTACAACAAGAATTGCCATTGCGAAAGTAGCCTTTTGCAAGATGAAAAATATACTGACCAATAAAAAGATGTCAATTGAAACGAGAAAAAGAGTATTGAAGTGCTACATATAACCTATACTTTTGTATGGATGTGAAGCGTGGACAATAAGCAGTCAAGCTGAAAAACAACTGATGGCTGTGAAAATGTGGTTTCTCAGGAAAATGCAAAGAATACCATGGACAGACAGAAAAACCAATGAACAAGTCCTTCAAGAAACAAATGAAGATCGTAAGCTGATCAGAGACATTAGACGTAGACAGTCAACATATTTTGGGCATGTTATGAGAAGAAATGACGCAGAGAACTTGGTGATGACTGGCAAGATCGAAGGGAGGAGACCAAGGGGAACACCGAGAAGTAAATACCTGGATGGCTTGGCCACGTGGCATGGTCGAGACAGGAACACGGAACTGGTCCACGACTCTGGTGATCGAGTTAGATGGCAGAACATGACCGCCAACGATTATCGGCATGGCACATGATGGATGGTTGGAAAGCAGCTGCGCGAGAATCGGCAGCGGTTCGCGCCGTGCTGGTAGCTTACGGGAATATGTGAGCCGGTCGCTCAGAAAGAAATAGCAAACTACTGAGCGTAATCTTGCCTAGTACATCAACAACAGCTGGAAAATGCCGGTGTTCACTGCAACGTCATGTAAGGGATATGCAACATTAAAAAAAATCCACACGCAAAATTCAGTCCATCACAACTGTAAACAGTGTATATGGACTACGCTTGAATTCAAAGCGAGCGAGCAAATAAAAAAAAAAAAATCATTTCTATTATGATTCTGACACATGTCAACTTTAGGTGGTCATCATTACCATCATAATCAGCACCACCAGCACCACCACCACCGCCACAACCGCCGCCGCCGCCACCACCACCGCCATCATCATCATCATCATTTCCAATTTAAGCAGCATATTCACTGGCACAGGAACGGAGCATAATGGGGATATCACGTTGCTGTGAAGTTGGAACCGCGACTAACTAACTAACTAACTAACTAACTAACTAACTAACTAACTAACTAACTAACTAACTAACTAACTAACTAAGTAACTAACTAACTAAGTAACTAACTAACTAACTAACTAACTAACTAACTAACTAACCATCCCGCCCGCCCGCCAGCCAGCCTATCCAACCAACCAACCAACCAACCAACTAACTAACTAACTAACCAACCAACCAACTAACTAACTAAGTAACTAACTAACTAAGTAACTAACTAACTAACTAACTAACTAACTAACTAACTAACCATCCCGC
This sequence comes from Cepaea hortensis, assembly GCA_963921405.1. NCBI lineage: Eukaryota > Metazoa > Mollusca > Gastropoda > Stylommatophora > Helicidae > Cepaea > Cepaea hortensis. The sequence goes on along the minus strand of OY992876.1, from coordinate 167,787,374 downwards.
CCGCCCGCCAGCCAGCCTATCCAACCAACCAACCAACCAACCAACCAACTAACTAACTAACTAACCAATCAACTAACTAACTAACTAAGTAACTAACTAACTAAGTAACTAACTAACTAACTAACTAACTAGCTAGCTAACTAACTAGCTAGCTAACTAACTAACTAACTAGCTAACTAACTAACTAGCTAACTAACTAGCTAGCTAACTAGCTAACTAACTAACTAACTAACTAACTAACTAACTAACTAACTAACTAACTAACCAACTAACTAGCTAACTAACTAACTAACTAACTAACTAACTAACTAGCTAACTAACTAACTAACTAACTAACTAACTAGCTAACTAACTAACTAACTCTAAGTAGCACAGGGTATCAGTGCGATAATATTACTTTCTAGAAGCACTACAGATTACAAAACTTATTCTATGAAATCACGTGCTCGGCAAGTGTATTACCGCGGCACCCTGTATACATAAAAAAAGGTCCCTTTAACACGCTTTAAGGCTCAGTGAGCATATCGTGATAAATCCACATGTTTATAGGCCATTAGGGACTGGAATATTTTCTGGTAAGAAACTTCCTGGTTTGCAGACAAGCATGTCATCCTATTACAAAATAACGAAAAAAAAGAAACATTTGGCCCGAAGCAGGCACCGACTGTACGTCTATGATGTGACAGGGTCGTCACATGTTGTAGGTCTGGTTGCACAGTGGAATAGGTGGCCAATCTTTCCCTCACTTAGCGGGACCACGAACACAGGCGTCAAACCCTCATCCGACACGTTCAAGACATTATCAGCGTAGTTCTCCATCAACTTTGTTAACGCGCCCAATGGGTCATCTACAGGGTGTTTGTTAAGTCTCACTACACTTTGTATGTAGAACAAGTTTGAAAAATGAAGCACTTGACGTCATCAAACAATGTGCTTCACAGTCCATCGTGAAGCAATAAGCAGCGAATGGCTGTTGTCTGCTGGAGTAATTCTTCGGGGTTTCTTGAAAGGAACTGTTTAGAAAACTAATGTGCATACAATTGAGGGCCTGAAAGAAGCAATCAGAATTACCATTCAAGAAATAACAACAAACACGTTGCAGAAGGTATTTGACAATATGAAGAGTCGAGTACAGTCATGTCTTGAGGCCCGTGGTGGACATTTCCAACACCTCTTATAATAAATACTTCATTGGTACTTTCCAGCTTCCCCAAAAACAGCGTTAGACCATAGCAGTAACTATTGTAGCTAATTTAATGAATTTTGTAGCACAATTTTTTTGACGACGTCATGTACTTCATTTTTAAAATTTATTCTACATACAAAGTGTAGTGAGACTTTATAAACATCCTGAATAAACGGTAGCATATATGCGCGATTACGCATATGAAGAATGCTATTATTATATTATATATATTAGAAGACATATTAGAATACATATAGAATACATATTAGAAGAATATCATATTTGATGACGTCATGTATCCATAGTGTTCAGCCTCATTGTTTGTAACTAAACTATGACATTCCTAAACTGGAACTTAAGGGACTTAAGAAGACACTTTTAAAATATAATTTCCAGAATCATCATCATCATTCATCATCATCATCATCAGCATCATCATCATCATCATCATCATCATCATCATCATCATCATCATCATCATCATGCAAGAAGTCCTAAACTGGAACTTAAGGGACTTAAGAAGACACTTCTTAGTTCTGTATTAATATTAGGCTTTGTGCAAAACTTAAGTCTAGAGCCCTGTCCATGTTAAATCCCTGGATCTGTCAACTTTCATGTGAAATAACTTGTTCTTAGGAAGCTTACTGAGTGTGATTATGTAATAACAATGGGTATTTGCAGGTTTACTTACACATTTATATACAATGAATAATTAATCTCTAACCATGAAAGCTAAAACCTCTGTTGTACTTTGGAGCCTTGCTAGCGCGATTTTCTTTCCGTCAGTTTTAGAATACCACCTAAGTGAGTCTCAAATAAAGCATTGTTTTATACTTTGCTTTTTAGTATTGGAGTTTTCATACGGAGGCGCTCTAAACTTCAGTTTCAAATCCCCCCCCCCCCCCCCCCCCCATCTTTCCACCCTACGTTTGAGATATCACGTTAAAATTTCCTTTTCAATATTTAATCACCAGTCTGTCTCATCTTGTCTATCTGGTATGTCCCTTGGCGAACAGTGAAGACATCCTGCTTAGTTCGGGCGCTTTTCAGGCTTTCTGAATCCGTGGGATTATTGATTAACTATTGTTCTTTCTGTGGCTCGCTTGTGGAGGTTAACTGGTGAAAATACCAGCCACGTCTATACATTTAGCGACGCTTATTTTTGTTGTTGTCTTGGAACAGACATGATTTGGAAAGGTTTATCACTCGTAAAACCTCAACGGCTTCGGACAGAGGAGCGCAATTTGGAGGGTACAAGTCTGATTCTAGTGTGAAGAAATACAACCTATAGACTAAATGTCAAGCCAGAGCAGACCAGGTCCTAAGCCTTGGTAGGCAATTGGTCTAGTATCGAAGCTCCAACAGGCGGATAGTTAGAGCAATGCTCTGCTGGTTCGGAAGCTTCAGCAGCTTGTCTTGTTCCAGATGTATTAGTGGGATCATGCTGCATGGGCAACACAGTCTCTACAAATTCAGCCCAGGCTTTGTGCTATAGTGTGGTATAACTCCACCCATGGTCCCCGCCATAGATTATAGTTATTATGCCTGTTTTTGAAGCACAACAGTCGTCTGTCAAGACGGCAAGGTGCTAGTGATTACTCGTAAACAATTTATGTTTTAAATATTATTTTAAAAATATCGACAATTTGTAAAAAATCGTACACGTAAAAGACAACTAACAATACAAATAAAGTGTCTTTAACAATCCTATCATTACCATATGCTTTGCCAAGTGGCGCAGGCTTTGATATCTTCTATAGATCTCGTCCTTGCAGTTCTGGATCAATTCTCTTAATGACATTCCCCCATGTCATCACCTTAGATAATCGAGCATCACTTTTCTCAGCTTGCCTCTGCTTCGTCTACTATTGACGTTTCCAGTCGTCACGATGTTCACCAATTTCTCTCTTCTTATTATATAGCCACAGAGCATTGTCTCTCACTTATATTATAATTCTGCATAATATTCTGCCTTCACTAGCCTCTTCCAGCCAGTCATTGTTAGCGATTATGGCTGTCCAAGTTATTGGCCACAGTCGTCTCTGAAACCACACCTCCAACCCTTTCCTAGTTTGCTCACATTTCAAGATTCACTGCTATAAATACATTGTATATCCGCTGCAAGAAATTGCAATCAACCTCAGCTCCTATTAACTGTGATTTGTTCGGCAATTTTATGTTCAGTAATTTGCTAACTCCGGGCTCCGTTATGGACGCGGTTTGTAATTCCGTTTACCTGCGTTCGAAACATAGCTGCGATCGATTTAGCAGCAGACCATGTCGCGCTGGGTTTTAACGTTATGGTATGGGAGCCGGTATGCCGGTCTCCCTGGCGAAGGGTTTAACGACTTTCTCCGTAATCCCGCGTATTCACGTGAGGAACACAGCTGCGCGAGATTCGGCAGCGGATCGCGTCGCATTGGTTAATTACGGGGTATGTTAGCCGGTCGCTCAGAAAGCAATGGCAAACTACTGAGCGTAATCTTGCCAAGGCATCAACGACAGAAGTGCTGGTGTAGACAGCGATGTCCTGTAAATAGGATATACCAAAAAAAAGTTTGCTACTTTTTCTGAACAGGAAGTCAACATTTAAGTGGGGATCGTCGTGTATTTACAGTTTCGATATGACCTATCAGTTCTATTTTTCTCTTTTCCTTATTTGTAAACAAAAATAAAAACAGGTCAGATATTCGATGGTCCGCATGGCCGAATGCGTAAGAACACGTGTTCTTAATTATATGGTGTGCTGATGCCGAGGTAAGTTGTTCAACCCCTACACCGGACAGCTGGACTAAAATGTTGACCTGTCGTCCTTGACTTGGAGACGCAGATTACAAGTACCTCTGAAGTCGGAGTGGGTTTGCTTGATGGCGTTAATCAATGTTAATAGGGAAAGCTAATACACACGCAAAATTAAGCCCATCACTACCCAGGCTGTTTGTATCTGGCGTGACTTCACCCCGACTGTTTGCACATGGCTTGACTGTATCCGGACTGTTTGTACCTGGCGTGACTTTACTCGGACTGTTTGTACATGACATGACTGTACCCGGACTGGGATGGGATTCCAATAGAGGTTATCAGGAATGGGCAAGACGCACTCACTCTACAGATCCACTAGCTAATAGAGCTATGCTGGCGAGAAGGACAAGTCCCACAGGATTTCAAAGATTCAAGCATCATAACTCTGTACAAGAACAAGGGCGATCGGAGCGACAGCAACAGCTAGGGATATCTCACTTCTGTTATTGTTGGGAAAGTATTTGCCAGAATTGTTCTGCGCAGACTTCAAGTCATAGGAGATCAAGTCTACCCCGAATCAGTGTGGCTTTCGACAGAACTGGTCTACCATTGAAATGATAGTATCACTGCGACAAATGCAAGAAAAATGCGGTGAACAGAATCAACCACTGTTTATTGCCTTCATCGACCCCACAAAGGCCTGTTCAAGGCACTAAAGAAGATCGGCTGCCCACCAACTCTATGTCTATTGTGGAATCGCTCCACACAGGCATGAAGGGTATAATCAAGTTTGATGGTGCAACTTCAGAAGAGTTTTAAATCAAGAGTGTGGTTAAGCAATGTTGTGTACTAGCTCCCACCCTCTTTGGAATATACTTTTCACTTCTACTGAAATATGTCTTGCGTGATCAGGATGGTGGTGTATAAATTCCCTCACGCTCAGATGATGGCCTCTACAATGCTCAGAGATTGAAGACCAAGACCAAATTTAGGAGGGTACTGATCAGAGAGTTGCTTTTTGCAGATGATGCTGCAATTACGACCCACTCTGAGGAAAAATTACATCGTCTACTATCTGCATTCTCCAATACTCGTTCTGAATTTGGTTTAACAATTAGCAAAAAGAAGACACAGATTATGTCACAAGGTGCACATGGTGTACCATCAATCTTTATTGACGACGCCGAACTAGAGATAGTAGACCATTTTACATATCTAGGATCAGTGGTAAATAGCAGATTACCCCTAGATCAGGAAATCATCAGGATTGCTAAGGCAGCAACAACAATGAACAGGTTAACAAAAAGAGTCTGGGAGAACAGGAAGCTTACTGCCAAAACACAAGTCCTTGGCTACCAAGCCTGTGTCCTTAGTACTCTTCATTATGGCAGCGAGGCCTGGACAACTTACACACACCAAGAAAAGCGTTTAAACAGCTTTCATATGCGGTGTCTGCGAAGAATACTTGGTATTAAGTGGTAAGACAAAATCACAAATACTGAAGTATTGGAAAGATCAGATTGTGTGACGAGTAATTCTATGCTCAGTCGTCGTAGACTTAGATGGATAGGACACGTTAGGAGGATGGATGATGGTAGAATACCAAAGGGCATATTTTGTGGTGAATTACAGGAGGGAAGGAGATCTCAGGGTCGGCCTCTACTACGATACAAAGATGTGTGTAAGCGGGACATGACTGATGCAGGTATTGATAATGCACATTGGGAGTAAGTAGCCGCTGAACGTGTTGCATGGAGTTCAAATATCAGAAATGGAATAAAGACAAAGGAGAAAAGTTTGCATATAAGTCACACACCGAGCATGTAAGACGTAAGATTGTGCATGATGGTGGAAATGACCATGTGTTCACATGCATCCACTATGGACAAACATTTAAAGCGCTAATCGGCCTTATCAGTCACATTCGCCACCGCCTTGGGTTGTAGTTGTTATGCCTTTTTGAAGCACAATGAAACAAACTATCGTCTGTTAAGACGGCAAGGTGCCAATGAATTAAACAATAAATATGATAAACATTAACTCCATCACATGTCAAATGATAACGAGAATTGAACCGTGACCCCCGATGTCTGCACAAGACCTGGTATCTGAATAAGAAACCAGTAGCAACCATAAGTTAAATTACTTCCATGTCCTTTAGGGACATCACATAAAAGCCCAGTATTGATTGAATTTTTGTAATTTTCAAGACAATTTTACAATTAGTACTTTGCTATTGCTTTCTGAACGCCCAATGCTGCTTATATCTTTATGAACATTACCACAAAGTCGGCTACGACTGACTTCAAACGAGGTGTTTCGGGATTTTGAAATTTACATTTACTACTCCTAAACCACATTAATGACCAAGTCTTAAAAAATGAACACCACAAACTGATTAGAGAAATTAGACGTAGACAGTCAGTGTTTCTTTTTTTTTCTTTTCCATTTTCTTTGACACGTTATGAGAAGAAATAAATTGGAGAACTTGGTGACAACTGGCACGATTGAGGGGAAAAGAACAAGGGGGAAGGCACATAAGTAAATACATGGATGGCTCGGTCACGAGGTATAGTCAAGACAAGAACACAAAGCTGATCGACGACTCTGGTGATCGCGTGAGATGGCGATACATGACTGCCCACGCTTTTCGGCATGGGACGTGATAGTGATGAAGCCACATTCGCCGACTCAACCGAAGACCCGCGTCAAAACAAACAACAGTGCTTAATATCGACAACCAACAACCTGCAATTTACTTGAATCTGGTATAGATCTTCTGAAACCAAAACAAATGTATAGCATAACTCGCCTAACGCCCAATGCTAAACGATCCACCCGAACACTTTACCAACAGCCATATTTATCATGCATACAGACACCGATCTACGAAATCATAGTGTTATCAACGTGGTCTCTGTGCCAAAGGCTATACTGCCACTAGAATGTAGGATGTTGTTATGTGTAGTGACATCGATTAGCTTCTCGACAGTCTTGTTTTGGAGAGTGAGAAAAACAAAGGACTGCGCTGTTGCAATAATACGTAACTAGACTACCAACTAACATTGTACCACAACAAGCAATGATGTACAGACCAAATGGAAGCATAAGAAGAAGGCGACCGTGTAAGCGATGGACAGAGGGAATAATAAAGTACATGGGAATCTCGATACATGAAGCCCATAAACGGGCACTCTCTCGCTGTTTATGCTTCACCTCGACAACTGGCTGATAACAATTAAGAAGCTGAATGCTGAGGACATTGCTACCTCCAGGAATGGAATTAAGTGACCTGGCATAGATCCTTGATAACCTGGATTTTGCTGACGACATTGTTCCCCCTCCCCCAATCTCTTCCTGTTCCACACACGAAATCAGATGCAGGATAAAATAATCCCACTTGATATGAGGTCACAACAATTAGGTCTAGAAATTCATAGTGAACAGACAAAAATGATGAGAATAAATCAAGTAAATGATAACCCGATTTCCCTGTATGGAAATCACACGCATATTTAGGCAGCAATGTTGACAAAGTAGGGGTGGGAAACATATTAAGATATAAAAGAAGTTAATACAAAACACAAGAGGAACCTTCATAGCACAAGGACATGCATGGAAGTCAAATGAAAATAAATTTAGTTATAAAATTAGCATATTTTAACCTCTAACATTAAACCTCTACAGCTGAATGGATGAGAGACATCATTATCATCCTGTGCCATGCCGATAAAAGTGGGCTGCCATGGTTCACTATCTAACACGATCACCAATCTTGGATCAGTTTCGCGTTCTTGTCTCGACTATGCCATGTGGCCATGCTATCCAGATATTTGACTCTGTCTTTTCCTGGCCCTCTCTCTCTCTCTCTCTCTCTCTCTCTCTCTCTCTCTCTCTCTCTCTCTCTCTCTCTCTCTCTCTCTCTCTCAAAGACTTACGCTCATATAATTGTTTTAAAAAAGATAAATTCAAGGCGGTCTGAGCCAAATCTCCTGCAGCTGATTTAGAATGTGGTATTGGAATAGCAAATAACGTTCTCTATCTCATCGCCACAGTCTGCACAAAATAAGGCAACTAAAATGGTATGACAGAATTACAAACTTGGAGCCCGCTTAGAGAACGAAAGAAACTCTAGTGAATTAAAATGCCAGGAAAAGACATTGGCCCTGAATTAGACACACATTGTGAAAACCTGTTAGTAGTATAACTAGGCAGTTCCTCCTTTGGAAACCACTTGGCAACAGAAATAAATTAGAACTAAACTGCACTCAGAAGAGAATTAGAGACAGGCATCAATAAACTGAGAAGAACATGAGCAGAGCTGCAGGAGACAGCAAAGAATAAGAGGAACTCTAGGCATGAGTTTGTTGAGGACCTAAGTTTATTGACAGATAGAAGAAGAAGAAGAAGAAGAAGAAGAAGAAGAAGAAGAAGAAGAAGAAGAAGAAGAAGAAGAAGAAGAAGACGAAGAAGAAGAAGAAGCAAACTAATCAAAACGAAAATGCTGAAAACACGTATAATGCCTGATAAATGTTACATGTAAGACAATGCGCCTGGGAAAGGTACACAGACATATATGCATCCATACTAACACATATCCACATGGAGAAACATTATTCATACATGCCACACACTTATCAATTAAAACAAAAATCTCCCGACTAAGGAACCTGCAAAGGATCTATGATGTGATAGGGCCAGCACAATTGTTGTAGGCCTGAATGAACCGAGGAATAAGGGGCCAGTCATTCCCTCACTTAGGGAGACGACGAACGCAGGCGTCAAACTCTCATTCGATCGCGATAGTAACAACATCAGCTTAGCTCCTTATCAATTACACTGGTGCACCCGCTGAGTATCAATAAAAAGTTATTGCATATCCTTTACAGGACTTAGCAGTTAACCGCAGCACTTTTTAGCTGTTCGTGATTCCTGGGCAAGTTTACGTCCAGTAGTTTACCATTGCTTTCTGAACGACCGGCACAAATATCATTTCGTAAAAATCTAACGTAAGGCGGTCTACTGCCAAATCGCCCACAGCTGTGTTTCGAACGCGTGTATGTGGGATTACGAACCGCGTCCGTAACGCCTACGCCACGGAGGTGGAGGCAGCAATTCAGGTTATTTTCCCCGTTGCATTCAAACATTATTATCCATTTCTTTCTACTAGTCCAGTGGTTCTCAAAATTTTTTGGCCCATGTACGCCTTCACCATATATTCAGAACGTCATCCCCTCCCCCCTTTTCTTATTTCCTCCCTTTAACCCGCCCCCCCCCCCCCACATAGTATACGTAAAATTGGAAGCTGAATTTAATAACACATACTAGAATATGTCTATACGTCAACATAAAATGTGATTTGCGGGTCTACTTACGTTATAAAATGAATTTCAGAAGGGCAAAAGTACAGAACCATAAAGTATGGAGGGGAAAACAATATCAAGTAATCGGTTCTTGTATTAACGCGATCTTGAAATAATCTTAATTCCTCCACTGGAAACCCTAAAATCCGCCTCCCGGAAGGGGGGGGGGGGGAAAGAATTCCTCACCGGTTGAGAACCACTGTACTAGTCAAACCAATTTCCTTAGTGAATTTAAATTCAGAGGCGACAAACAATATGTTGCATGATTTATTGTCTGGCATATTTCGCTGCATCTCGTCAGGTGCATACTGCAGAGTTATATATTATATGAAGTGAGTAAATTATTAATACTTCAGCTGAAACAATTAACACTGATGGTCACAGGTATTATTGGAATGTGGAACATCTGTTATCTAATTTCAAATTGAGAACGAACTCTTTCTGTTTGCACAAAATCGGCTAGAATGGCCTGGCTGCTAATTCCTCGCTATATTTGAGCAATCGTTTATTTTTCGTCAAACTCAGATCACGAAACGCTTTTCCTTCGTTCACGCTTTGACCGTATTTTATCAGCTGTTGAAAAATCGACGATGACGGCTTTTCATAGCCTTTTGACTGCACAGGAATTTCCGAAGACTCATTAACTCTCTTTTTTAATATTACCGACATACTCCCACAAAGATCTCTAGAGCAGAATTCTAAGATTTCGTGTGGTTCAGTATAAAAACAAACAAAAACAAACACATTTCGGACTGAATACATATACGTAACGAAATATAGAAAAGAAACTAAATACATGAAACATACTTGTTTATGAAAAGGCGTTTTAAATTCAATTTCGAATACTATGATTTGGGCTACTAACGAAACACACACAAAACAAACATTTTCTTACCCTTATCACTTCCGGACATGCATAGTGAGGAGACCTGGCAAAGCAAAAATAAATGTATATTAATTCAGCACATATGTACTGTAACATAGACACGGACAGTTTACTGACACATTAACTCCACACATGTACTGTAACATGGACAGGGACAGCTTACTGAAACATTAACTCCACACATGTACTGTAACATAGACAGGAACAGCTTACTGAAACATTAACTCCACACATGTACTGTAACATAAACAGGAACAGCTTACTGAAACATTAACTCCACACATGTACTGTAACATGGACAGGAACAGCTTACTGAAACATTAACTCCACACATGTACTGTAACATGGACAGGGACAGCTTACTGAAACATTAACTCCACACATGTACTGTAACATGGACAGGAACAGCTTACTGAAACATTAACTCCACACATGTACTGTAACATAGACAGGGACAGCTTACTGAAACATTAACTCCACACATGTACTGTAACATAGACAGGGACAGCTTACTGAAACATTAACTCCATACATGTACTGTAACATAGACAGGGACATCTTACTGAAACATTAACTCCACACATGTACTGTAACATAGACAGGGACAGCTTACTGAAACATTAACTCCACACATGTACTGTAACATAGACAGGAACAGCTTACTGAAACATTAACTCCACACATGTACTGTAACATAGACAGGGACAGCTTACTGAAACATTAACTCCACACATGTACTTTAACATGGACACGGACAGCTTACTGAAACATTAACTCCACACATGTACTATAACATGGACACGGACAGCTTACTGAAACATTAACTCCACACATGTACTGTAACATGGACACGGACAGCTTACTGAACCATTAACTCCACACATGTACTGTAACATAGACAGGGACAGCTTACTGAAACATTAACTCCACACATGTACTGTAACATAGACAGGGACAGCTTACTGAAACATTAACTCCACACAAGCACTGTGTTGTTGTTGTTGTTTATCCATCAAGAATGATGATGACCATTCATTTCATCCAGTGGGGTTGAAGGTATGGAGCTGTGGGTTTTAAGATGGCTGATAAGGCCTATTTTGGCTCGAAATGTTCTTTGACAATGTGGGCAAAGAATGCTTGAAGTTTCTGGAGGAGGATTTCCTGCAGTGGTTTTTCTGTCCTTCCTTTTCTTCACAGCTCTTGCAGTCCTGGTTACCTCACATATGACTGCTCCCTTGCGTAATGATGCACGCCACGAATTTCGGTCTCTGGCTGCAGCCTCCCAGGTGTCATGAATTCCAAAAGCATTCAGTGAGATTTTCAGAGTGTCTTTAAAGCGTTTCCTCTGGCCACCTTGGGAGCGTTTGCCACAACGCAGTTCGCTACAAGCACTGTAACATAGACAGGGATAGCTTACTGAAACGGTAACTCCACACATGCACCGTAACATGGACAGGGATAGCTCACTGAAACATTAACTCCACACATGCACTGTAACATAGACAGGGACAACTTGAGTGGCACCTCATAGTCTTGACAGACCAAAGTATGTGCGTTGGAATGTGGCCAAAATTTCATCACAATGCCTGGGCAGAGCTTCAGAGAAACGTGTGGTGCCCAAACGACATGTTCCCTCTCTCGACCTTGCCTTGCGTACTCCAGAGGAATGGGTAACCAATACGTCTGGCACAAGGTAGGCTGCAGACGCTGGCGGCTCAGCGTCAAACCTCTGAGACCTCGCCTCCACAAGCAGGTGGCGAGTGGTGGCCAGACCCTGGCATCCAAGGGACCCGACTTAGAGGCGTTCAGCCAAGTCCCACAGGTGAGGGCCTCGTACGCGCCTGGACCATAGGACGCGTACATCTGTCAATCACAAGTGTCCGCACCTGTGTAAAGCGTGTACAACCGTCAGACTCCCCGCCTGACTTTTGCGGATCCCACGACCACCGGGATTAGGCGCACCGGAGATATCGCCGGAGATATTGCTCGTCTGTTGCGAGCAAATCTCCCATCCTTCCACTGTGCGGATCTCGCGACCAGCGAGAATAAGCCCCCCGGAGATATTGCTCGTCTGTTGCGGGCAAATCTCCACCACTGAATAAGTAAAGAAACGATACATTAACTCCACACATGCACTGTAACAAGGACAGGGACAGCTCACTGAAACATTAACTCTACATATATACTGTAACATGGACAGGAACAGCTTATTGAAACATTAACTCCACACATGTACTATAACATGGACAGGGACAGCTTACTGAAACATTAACTCCGCACATGCACTGTAACATAAACACGTAAAGTTTACTGAAACATTAACTCCACACATGTACTGTAATATGGACAGGGACAGCTTACTGAAACATTAACTCCACACATGTACTGTAACATAGAGAGGGACAGCTTACTGACACATTCACTCCACACGTGTACTGTAACATAGACAGGGACAGCTTACTGAAATATTAACTCCACACATGCACTGTAACATGGACAGGGACAGCTAACTGAAATATTAACCCCACACATGCACTGTAACAGAAACTGACAGCTTACTGAAACATTAACTCCACACATGTACTGTAGCATAGAGAGGGACAGCTTACTGACACATTAACTCCACACATGTACTGTAACATAGACACGGACAGCTTACTGAAATATTAACTCCACACATGTACTGTAACATAGACAGGGACAGCTTACTGAAACATTAACTCAACACATGTACTGTAACATAGACAGGGACAGCTTACTGAAACATTAACTCCACACATGTACTGTAACATAGACAGGGACAGCTTACTGAAATATTAACTCCACACATGTGCTGTAACATAGACAGGGACAGCTTACTGAAACATTAACTCCACACATGTACTGTAACATAGAGAGGGACAGCTTACTGACACATTAACTCCACACGTGTACTGTAACATAGACAGGGACATCTTACTGAAATATTAACCCCACACATGCACTGTAACAGAAACTGACAGCTTACTGAAACATTAACTCCACACATGTACTGTAGCATAGAGAGGGACAGCTTACTGAAATATTAACTCCACACATGCACTGTAACATGGACAGAGACAGCTTGCTGAAACATTAACTCCACACATGTACTGTAACATAGACAGGGACACCTTACTGAAACATTAACTCCACTCATGTACTGTAACATAGACAGGGACAGCTTACTGAAACATTAACTCCACTCATGTACTGTAACATAAACACGTAAAGTTTACTGAAACATTAACTCCACACATGTACTGTAACATAGACAGGGACAGCTTACTGAAACATTAACTCCAAACATTCACTGTATCATGGACAAGGACAGCTTACTGAAACATTAACTCCACACATGACTGATGCTTTATAACTCGTAAATGTTATCTGTGATGACTACCAAAGAATGCAGAAACAATGTTGTTTGTCCATCATGAATGATGATGACCATTAATTTCATCCAGTGAGATTGAAAGTATGGAGCCATGAGTTCTAAGATGGCTGATAAGGCCTATTTTGGCTCGAAATGTTCTTTGACAATGTAGGCAAAGATTGCTTGACGTTCCAAGAGTAGGATCTCCTGCAGTGGTATTTCTGTCCAGCCTTTTCTTCACAACTCCTGCAGTCCTGGTTGCTTCACAAGTGACTGCACCCTTGCGTAATGATGTACGCCACGAATTTCAGTCTTTGGCAGCAGTCTCCCGGCTGTCAAGATGAATTCCAAAAGCTTTCAGTGAGATTTTCAGAGTGTCTTTAAAGCGTTTCCTCTGGCCGCCATTGGGAGCTTTTACCAAAACGTAGCTCGCCGTAAAAAATTTGTTTAGGGAGCATGTGATCTGGCATGCGAGTCAAGTGACCAGCCCAGCAAATCTGATTCTTCATCAGTAGAGTGTGGATACTGGACATGGGCGATCTTTCTGGGACTTCAGTGCCTGGGATCTTGTCTTGCCATTTAATCTTCAATAGTTTCCTAAGGCAGACTGTGTGGAAGTGGTTTAATTTCCTAGCATGTCGTTGATAAACAGTCCAGGTTTCACAAGCACATAGCAGTGTGGACAATACAACTGCTTTGTAGACTTTCAGCTTTGTTTGCAGGCTTATTCTATTTTTGTCCCACACATTCTTGTACGGTCTGCCAAAGGCCACGCTGGCCTTGGAGATTCTTGCATTCACTTCGTCATCAATTGTGGCAGCTTGTGACACAGTGCTGCCAAGATAGGTGAATTTGTCCACAATGGTCTATGACCATTCATTTTGATACTCGGAACGGTGTGATTAATCCATGTAACTGGCTGGTACATAACTACAGTCTTCTTCAAGTTGATATCGAGCCGCTAAGTTGGCACAGCCATATGAGAAAGCTGAAACATTGTGTTGCATGTCTGCATCTGAGTTGGCATATAGAGCGCAATCATCAGCAAAAAAAAAAAAAAAAATCGCCTAAAAGTCGACTTCATTGCACCGGGTTTTTATCCCATATGGCTCAGTCTCTTTCCGCAGGGCGGAAAGCGTCGCCAAAGCACGAACTCCGTAGCTTCAGCGACGACTCTCTGGAGTCTCCGAAAGAATGCACTCGTGAACCGAAGGACGCGGCCCGGAATCGAACCCACAACCTTCGGAGCCCGAGTCAGACGGCTTGACTACTTCGCCACGAGACTCCGATCAGCAAACAGGAGCTCTCTGACGGTGTCGCTGTTAGTTTTGGTTTTAGCTTTCAGCCTTCTGAGATTGAACAACTTTCCATCCATGAGGTAGTTGATGTCTATTCCAATGTCATTATTCTCGAAGGCATTCGTCAGCATAGCTGAAAACATGAGGCTGAACAGTGTTGGTGTCAGGACACACCCTTGCTTCACTCCATTGGTGACAGGAAAGGGCTCAGAGAGTTCACCATTTCCCTGTACTCTTGCCTGCATACTATCACCAATTAGCCGCATAGAATACACGAAATAGCAGAAACAACATTTTGCTTGTGGATGTCTGCGTGAGTGTGGTTTCTGAGGCCAGTATTGCGAATGCCCTGGACTGCCATGGGAACTAACAACGAGTGCCTAGGAAAAGCTAATGAAAGTGGAACATTATATACAACTATAGGAATGAGACAAACAATGCCTATTGGTCATACAATGAGGTGAAAAGCCTGGGGGAACATCATAACGACCAGAAAGAAAGAGTAGCGATTGTGAAAACCAACGCAAAGCTGTCTGCTCCCATATTGCCTGCGACTGACTTCAAGCCCGATATGTTGGGCTTGTGAAACTGCTCTCTCTATCCCTAACCCACAGACGTCGACATATTGAAAGTATAAAAAAAAGACATCTCCATTTAGCATCTAGTATAGAGGATTGATTGCTTGTTTCCAAGCATTTCAGTTGATCTTATTGGATATTGATCTCAGGCGTGGCCAGCACAATTCACGTGATCCCAGCTGTTTTGTTAGCTGCCAGCTATCTTTATGTCTTCGCCCTCTCGACAAACAGAAATGACGTCGGTTTATTAACGGCTTGATTATCTTCGCACACGTCGCTGTAATCACACATGAGAATGTAGCCTCCAGTTAGGAATTATTTATAACTGGGTGGAGATGGGAACCAGAAGCATGGGCCATAGAGTGCCCAGCTGTCATACACAAGAGTAATGGATGTTTGTATCATATGTGTTGCAGTTTCTTGTGGGAATCTTATTTCGTGAAGGATTTTTCTCATGTTTATATATAATTCGTTTTTTGTGTAGTATTATTTATTATTAAAAGTTACGAGTAAAACTCATCATCATCATTTTTATCATCGTCATCATAATTATCGTCATGTAGTGTGTACTGTCCATGTTAAATGATGAGGAAAGGGACAGGAGAAGAAGAAGAAGAAGAAGAAGAAGAAGAAGAAGAAGAAGAAGAAATAATTAGCAGACGGAAGAGGAGGAGAGGAAGAAGAAGAAGGAGAGAAGAAGTAGAGGAAGAAGAAGCAGGAGCAGGAGGAGGAGTTGGAAGAAGAATCAGACGAAAGAGAGAAAGATAATAATAATACTAATAATACTAAAAATAATGCTAATAATAATAACGAGAGTAAGAAAGAATTGAGGAACACGAAAGAGCAGGAGAAGAAGCTAATTTAACAGACTAAATGATGAGCAAAGAGAATAAACTTTACGGCATTTCAATCTGTATCTGCCAATACTATTCTCAACAGTATATTTCCGCGCGGGAATAATTCGTCATGCCCGCTTACCTGCTGAACGTCACGGCTTTATCATTCTTGGTGATACTTGCTATCTCAGTGGTTCTCAACCTTTTTTTGGCCCATGCCCCCTTCACTATATTTTCAGAATGTCACCCCCCCCCCCCTTTTCGTATTTCCTACCTAAAAATTTGGCCCGTGCCCCCCTTCACCATATTTTCAGAACGTCACTCCCCCCTTTCGTATTTCCTACCTAAAAATCCCACCCCGCCCCTACACAGTATACGTAATAATGGAAGCTAAATTTAATAGCACATACTAAAACAAGTCTAGACGTCCACATAAAACATGATTTGTGGGTCTACTTACTTTATAAATTGAATTTTAGAAGGATGAGACGTACAGTACCGTATAGTATGAAGGGAAAAACAATATCAAGTAATCAGTTCGTGTATTAACGCGATCTTGAAATAATCTTAATTCCCCCGCCCTGGAAACCCTAAAATTCCCCGCCTGGGGGGGGGGGGGAATTCCCCACAGGTTGAGAACCACTGTGCTATCTAGAACAGCCCAGGCCTCCATCATCGTGAATGTAGCTGAGTGTATATCCCATCACAACCGCGTCTTGTTATTCGTGAGCAGAGGCAGTTAAATGTGTCGGATCGGGAGATACAGTTTGAGGCACAGGGATCGTTAATTTCATCGTTCGTTGTTTTTTGTTGTTTTTTTTCTCTTAAATTGCATATCCTTTACGGACGTAGCAGTCAACCCCAGTAATTTTTTGCTGTTCCTTATTCCTGGGCAAGTTTTACGTTCAGTCGTTTGCCATTGCTTTCTTAACGGCCGGCTCCCATATCAACACGTTATAACACAACGGGACACGGTCCGCTGCTGAATCGGTTAACGCTGCGTTTTGAACGCCTGGTATGCTGCTCACGAACCGCGTACCGGCGTTTTTATTTAAGGATGTTGAAATTTCCATAAGGGTTCCCAGCACCTTACTAACTCTCGCAATTACTGCCGGTGGGGTGTGGCGTGTACGACCTTCACATATTCTAGTGCGTTTCATGGTGGTGTAGGTAGGTACACCAATGCAGATGTAGACAACGTGTTACAAGTGAAAGAAAGAAAAAGAAGAAGGAATAGGAGAACGAGGAGATTAAGAAGAACACATAGAAGAAAAGGAGACGAAGAAGAAGAGCATGACGGCGAGGCGGAGAAAGAGAAAAAGAAGAAGAAGAAAAAGAAGAAGAAGAAGAAGAAGAAGAAGAAGAAGAAGAAGAAGAAGAAGAAGAAGAAGAAGACAAAATTGCAGCACACAGAAGAGCACGAGAAGGAGACACTTGAACATATGAATTGGTCAGTAATGGGTATCTATCACCTTGACGGCGTTTCAACCTGCATCTATAAAGGGTTCCCACCATCTCACCAACACACACAGATAATGCCGGTGGCAAGTTGCGTGTTGAGCCTTCACATATTCTAGTGCAGTGGTGCTCAACCTTTTTTGGCCTATGCTCCCCTTTACAATATGTTCAGAGCCTCACCCCCCATTCGAATTTCCTCCCTATAAATCCCCCTACACCACCCTTACACAGTATACATAAACATGGAATCTAAATTTAATAACACATACTAGAACAAGTCTAGACATCGACATAAAACGTGATTTGTGGGTCTACTTACATTATAAAACGAATTTCATTAGGGCGAGAAGTTCTGAACCGTAAAATTTAGATGGAAAAACAATATCAAGTAACTGGTTCTTGTATTAATGCGATCTTTAAATAATCTTAATTCCGCCGGTTGAGAACCACTGTTCTAGTGCATGTCTTAATGGTTTGGGACGAGACATCATCATCATCATCATCATCATCATCACCATCATGAAGCAGGCACTTTGCAGAACGTCTCACTCAACACGGCACGTCAAAATGACTCTCCATCTCTAGCCATTTCCCCCGCCTCATGCGCCCTCATGCCAAAAGCGTCTGCAATATCCTGTGTCCATCTTCGTGTTGGTGGATGGCTGCCTCTTCTATCAGGAAACACGCCTCCCAGCACTGTTCTCTCCCAGCCACTGTGACGTCTGATATGGCTAAAGTATTACAGCGTCCCAGGCAAGACATTGTCTATGAGCCACATTTGTTCCATGTTCAGATCTTGTAGAAGTTTAGTGTTTAGCTTCTTATTGGCCCATGGTGTGTTCATAACCTTTCTGTAGCATTTGAACTCAAAAGCCCTAGTATTTGTTTCTTTACAAAATTTTGAAATTGTCCATGACTCACATCAATATCTTGCAACTGGAAACATGCACTTCCTTTACAATTTTCACTATTTTACTGTTGTTATGCTATAAGGTCTTAATACCGTTTAATTTCTGCAGGACTATGAAACGGGACAACATTTCAAATATGGACAATCTATCTCCAGGGAATGATAGAAGAAAAAAGAAGAAGAATGATGTAGGAAGACCATTCCCTTCCTTGCCGCCGTTACTTTCCATACAAACCCTATAGAATTAAGACAATTATGCGGTACACATTGACTGGGCTAGGGGAAGTCCAGGGCGGCGCTGGTCAAGTAAGTAAAGATTCCTTTTCAGGCGCATTGAGACGTATTGGTCATATTGTGTTAGCCCCGTATGTTTATGCGTTGATCGGCACTCGAGGGGTGATGTGGTCAATATCACACAGACCATCTTTACTTTCAAAGACAATGTCTAGTACCTATTTTAGGCAGAGTCCATCAGGGTGGTTTTTGTTTTTGCGCTCGCTCGCTTTGAACTCAAGCGTAGTCCATACACACTATTTATAGTAGTAATGGACTGAATTTTGAGTGTGGATTAGCTTTCCCTATTAACAGTGTCCATCGCCATCAGGCGAACCCACTCCGACTTCAGAGGTACTTGAATTTACGTCCCCAAGTCAAGGACGAGAGATCAACATTTTAGTCCACCTGTCCGGTGTAGGGGTTGAACCGCTTTCTAAAGCAGTGTAGGGGAGGCAATGTTATTCGTGACGTATAGTGGTTGATCTTGAAATACAAACAACTCAATTCCGCAGTCTTGGGTTTCATCATTTATTTAGTTGTTGTATCAAAACAAAGGCAGAGTAATTCTCGAGTCGGTTGACAAAATAAGATTCAACTCTTTTAAAACCGAGGCCCGCTCATCATCAAGCATTCCGGAAGGAACCAAACTCTTGCGACCGGTCTGGCGGATGGTACTGCGGTTACTCACCTCTAACTCGCCTGTCGTCACACCACGACACCCCCATAGCTACCCCCAACCATGGTGCTCACCCGTGCAATGCTCGATAATAAAATCTTTACGTTGCGCACCAGCTAGCCCCTCATTGCCACCCAACTCTTATAACAGGCTACTCTGTTATATTTCCTCGACATCAGCACAACGGATGTTTAAGAACACGCGTTCTAATCCATTCGACCATGCTGACCTGCGGTTCTCAGTTTAAGTTTAAGAATGAGAATTTGAACTAATGATTACGGTGCCGGCCGACAAGCTTGCTGGTCACTGGGCTATTGAGGCTCTCACCAACATTACTGGTGAGAGAAAAATAGACCCGCAGATATGATGGAATGATATACACTCAGCTACCTTCATGATGATGGAGGCCTGGGCTGTTCTAGATAACAGTTATCTCCAACAAGGATGATAAAGGCTGTAGCGTTCAGCAGGTAAGCGGGCATGACGAATTATTCCTGCACGGAAACACTGTCGAGAATAATATTGGCAGATACAGATTGAAACTCTATAAATTTGATTCACTTTGCTCATCATTTAATTTGTTAAATTGTCTTCTTATCTTGCTCTTCCGCGTAGTTGTTGTTGTTGCTGTTGTTGTTGCTGTTGTTGTTGTTCTTGCTCTTGTTCTTCTTCTTCTTTCTGATTTTTATTGTCCTTCCTTCCTTCCTTCCTTCCTCCCTCCCTCCATTCCTTCCTTACTTCCTTCCCTCCCTCCCCCCTCCCTCCCTTCATTCTTTCAGTAGCTTGTAACAAATGTTCTATATCTGCAATACTGTATCTTCCTATCCCACCTGCCACACACTAGCCTATGTGAAGACCTAACACGACAACCCCACCGGCGGTATCTGCGCGAGGTAGCGAGATGGTGCCAACCCTTAAGGCAATTTTAACATCTAAAAATAAAAAAAATAACGATGAAACAGACAGGATGGAACGTAGACCACAAGGCCGCTGTATTGGTAAACATCGATCTACCACCATATGCCCAATATGTTTTAAAATGTGTCAAGGGGTCCTTTGCTTTTTTTTTCTTCTGGGCACTGTGACAATGGGGTTACGGACGCAATTCGTAATCCCGCATACTGCGTTCGAAACAGAGCTGCGGGCAATTTGGCAGCACAACACCTTGCGTTGGTTTTCTTAAAATGATATGAGTGCCGGTCGTTCAGAAAGCAATGGCAAACTACTGAAAGTAAATTTACTAAGAAGTTACAAACAGCCAAAAACAATGCTGGGCTTGACTGCGGTATCCTGTAAAGCAGTGGTTCTCAACCTTTTTTGGCCCGTGCCCCCCTTCACCATATTTTTAGGAAGTCATTCCTCCCCTCACCATATTTTTAGAACGTCATTCCCCCCTTTTGTATTTCCTCCCTAAAAATTTCCCCCTGCCCCTACACAGTATACGTAATAATTGAAGCTAAATTTAATAGCACATACTAAAACAAGTCTAGACGTCCACAGGAAACGTGATTTGTGGGTCTACTTACTTTATAAAATGAATTTTAGAAGGGTGAGACGTACAGAACAGTAAAGTATGAATGGAAAAACAAGATCAAGTAATCAGTTCTTGTATTAATGCAATCATGAAATAATCTTAATTCCCCCCCCCCCCCACCCCCTGGAAACCCCAAAATTCCCCCCTGGGGGGGGGGGGGTAATTCCCCGCGGTTGAGAACCACTGCTGTAAAGGATATGCAACTAACTTTGTATATATCTCTAACAGATTTTCAAGTGTCTTAGGTTCCTAAAACAGACGTGAGATCAGTAAATACATTTTTAAAGACATTGGTGAAAACAGACAACTACTTAAAACCATTAAAATGCATCTTAGCATTATATCAATATGGGTGTCTGTTACTCAAATTATTAGGACAAGATCATAAACATGAGATAAAGAGGTTAGCCTAGAAAAAGCTATATCTCGCAAGTACCAGGAACGTTGGCGTACAGACATAATTGAACTGAAGAGTTGCCGCGTGAAGGAGATAGTGGGGGAAGCTTAGACTATTCTAGTACCAGTCTTCAGACTGATTGGCCTAATGAATGAATGAGTAAGGTTGATGTGATGAATACGATCGATATGAAAGTCCGCTGGTTAGCACAGACAACCATGAAGCGCCGTTCATATTCTTTTATTGATTACAGCTTTACATCTGGTGTATAGATAACCGGCTTTTCCCCAGCTCACAACAAGACCTCACATAAATAACAAGGGCGGTGTTTTCGCGACAGAAGGCCAAATAGACTTGTAGGCAGACATATACTCTGGGGTTTGGTCTGGTTTCTTTTAAATATGTTTCCAGGCTAATGGAAAGTGATGAGTCAGATAAACGGAGAGCAGACAGACAGCCAGAGATACGAACAGACAAACAGGTCTATGAAAGAACGCATATGCATATACATAGACGAATAATCCGATATTTAGATTGAAAGATAACCAACTAACTAGACAGAGTAAGGAAGAGTGGGTGGATTCACGCAAATGTAAAGACGGGAAGATGTACAGACAGACAGACAGTCATATAGATAGACAGAAAGACAGACATACATAGCTAGCTAGCTAGATAGATAGATAGATAGATAGATATATAAGTTGACAGAAAGACAGACAGACAGACAGACCAGACAGACAGACAGACATACAGACATATGGACCGACGGACGGACGGACGGGCTGGCGGACGGATGGACAGACAGACAGACAGATAGATAGATAGATAGATAGATAGATAGATAGATAGATAGATAGATAGATGGGCGGGTAGACAGACAGACAGACTGACAGACAGACAGACAGGTAGATAGATAGACAGACAGGTAGATAGATAGATAGATAGATAGATAGATAGATAGATAGATAGATAGATAGATGGGCGGGTAGACAGACAGACAGACAGATAGGATAGATAGACAGACAGACAGATAGGTAGATAGATAGATAGATAGATAGACAGACAGACAGATGGATAGATAGATAGATAGATAGATAGATAGATAGATAGATAGATAGATAGATAGATAGATAGATAGATAGATAGATAGATAGATAGATAGATAGATAGCTAACAATCATACATAACCAGACTCCCAATTCGCGAAGTCTGTGATTTGCTCTTACACCAAGTTTCCAAGTCTCCCGTTCTCCCGTTCCATTTGTTGTAGTTTTGCCAGACACACATTTGTCTTCCTTCCACTCTTGTGAACACATTTAGAATTGTAAAACTGCAGCAGCCTTATTTTATGTGCAGATAGATTCTGTCAGTTTGTGTGCCTCGCGCGATGGTGTGATTGAACAATTGTATACCCCCCCTTATCCGAAGCTGCCCTTCTATGTTTTCACTCAGCCCATTTTGATCAGAAGAAACATGTCTGGCATTGTATTTGCGAGTGTTACTTTTAGCGATGGATCAAAGCCCGCGGAGGCGGACGTACTTAAAACATATTAATTCTTACTGAATGTGAGATTTCTATATTTTTGTACATGATTTTTCTGTCTCTGGAAGTTTGCATATATAGATGAAGATTAATTTTTTTGCCCCCGCATATCCTTTACAGGACAATGCAGTCAACACCAGCATATATTTCAGCTGCTGTTGATGTCTTGGCAAGTTTTACGTTCAGTAGTTTGCCATTGATTTCTGAACGACCGGCTCACATACCTCTGTAAGTAACCAACACGACGCGATCCGCTGCCGAATCTCGCGGAGTTGTGTTTCGTACGAGAGTATACGGGATTACGAACAACGTCCTTAACCCCTACGTCAGCGAGACCGGCAGTTGAAGATTACAGTTATTTAACACATGATTGTAGATTACGTTAGCTAATTCGCATATATCTGTATATTAAATTAGTAATTTATATATAGTTGAAGGTTACGTTGGTTATTTCACACATAGGTGTCAATGACAGATAGTAATAATTTATTAGTAGTCACATATAGTCGTTATTTACAGTTAGTTAATTCATTTATAGTTGAAGAATTACTTCTTTTATTTCAAATATTGTTGTAGATAACAGTTAGTTATTTCACATATAGTTTTAGTTTACATTTAGTTATTTCATGCACAGTTGAAGATCAATCTTAGTTATTTTACATATAAATGTAAATTACAATCAATTATTTCACATATATTTGTAATTTTGTTTTTCGCATATCCTTTACAGGACATCGCTGTAAACATTAGCATCTTTCAGCTGATTGTTGATTTCTTGGCAAGTAGTTTGCAACTGATTTCTGAACGACGGGCTCACATACCCCGTAGGTTACGAACGCGGTGAAAACCGATACCGATTCTCGCGCAGGTTACGTTCCTCACGTGGATATACGGGACTACGGAGAAAGACAATAACCCCTAGGTCAGGTTTACAGTTAGTTATTTTATATATAATTGCAGATTACAATTAGTTATTTCACATATACTTTTAGATTACAGTAAGTTATTCGACTTACAGGTGTAGTTTACAGTTAGTTATTTAATATATATTTGTAGTTTACAAGTTTTTTTTAAACATATAGTTGTGGTTTAGAGTTTGTTATTTCATGTATAATTATAGATTACAGTTAGCTATTTCATTTGCAGTTGTAGATTACAGTTAGTTATTTCATAGATACAGGATATCTTCTACTACATGTGAAATAACTCACTGTATATCCGCAATTACACATGAAATAACTGTACATTTCAACAATTTATAAAGTAACTAACAGTAATCTGCAACTACATATGAAATAACTAACTGTAATCTATAATTATACATAAAATATCTAACTGTAATATATAATTATACATGAAATAACTAACTGTAATCTATAATTATACCATAAAATAACTAACTGTAATCTATAATTATACATGAATTAACTAACGGTAATAAGCCGATAAGCACTGGCTGTCATGGTTAGCCATCTCACACGATCAACAGAGTCTTGCGTCAAGTTTTGCTCTTGTCCCGATTATGTCATGTGGCTAAACCCTGAAGATGATTATCTCTCTGCCTCCCCCTGGCTTATTTTCATTAGTTTTGCCGATCGTCACTAAATTTTCTAATTTATTTCTCTCCACAACGTGCTCAAAATATGTCGACTGTCTACGTCAAATTTCTTCATAAACTTACGGTTTTCATTTGTTTCCAGAAGAACTGCCCTATTTTGATGTTCTGTACATCCATCGTATTCTTTCTATGTTCCCCAGAAACCACATTTCCACTGGCATTATATGTTTCCCAGCTTGTTTGCTTATTGTCATGTTTTACATGCATATAACAGTATGGGTTCTATAAACAACTTCAACACTCTTTTTCTCAATGCAGTTGACAACTTTACATTAGTCATCAATCAATCAATCAATCATGTGCCATGCCGGAAAGCGTGGGCGGTCATCAATACGTGCTCCATTTTGCAATAGACTACATTTGCCATAACTAGGGTTCTAATCTCAAGAAAACATCTCCTTGAAAGACATGCCTGTTGAAATCAGTTATACTGTGATACAGGCATGACATGCAGCAAGATATCTCGCTTTTTGATAGTCTGTTATTTTATCAAAACTTGCCACTGATAGGAAACATCACACATTTGATTCAAAATGTCGAATACTGAATAGGGTGCAAACGTAGTTTTATTCACATTCGAACAAGTCAACGAATCTAACATTCTAGCACCATGTGCAATCTCTACTCTATGTCATTCAAACTATTTTTAAGTACATCTCTTCATTTATAATTCATAGACACTCCGCGATTGTATTTCCCGCACAGAAGTACAATTTACATCAGGGGTCCTCACACTGTGTACTGGAGAGAGAGAGGTTTTGATTCCTTCACCTCGCTCAAAAGTTGCAGGTGCCTCTCCCAGCATATTGTTGAGAACTATTATAGGAACCATTTGGTTCTGCTGATATCACATTTCCTCCTGATCTATAGGTAATGATATTAGAAGTCCAGCGTTCCCAGATTAAAAAAAAAAAAAAGCAGGCACTGTGATTAGGTCGCTTAAAAGTCAACAGGGTCGACTTCATTGCACCGGGTTTTATCCCATATGGCTCGGTCTCTTTCCGCAGCACGGAAAGCGTCGCACAAAGCACGTGATTAGGTGAGAAGAGCTAGGTTGCGTGCGCTAAATATACAACAATACTTAAAAACTGTCTACGCCCTAACATCGTTGCTCTGACAACATTGTAAGGGAAACACCTGCCCACAAGTCAGTACGGCCCGTTCTCTTCAATGGACTCTGGTCAGAGGCAGTAAATCTGACAACAACCCTCGAACCCTCGTCCGGCTGCGCTCATCAGCGTAGTTTCCTATCACCCACGCTAAAGCGCCAGCTTAACCCCTATACAGTTTATCATTTTCTCGCAACACCCGCCACTTTCTACCGTGGCGTGGGAACCGCTGGCTTAGAAAATGAATGGAGTCTGTGAGACGTGAGAGAATCTCTATCAGTCGCCAAAACAAAACAAAAAGACAAAGAGAAACATACTTTTCTCTCTTTCCTTCCACGTTCGGAGGCTATAATTATACCCAGGAATAACGGAGAGCGGAGGAAGTCACCAGGGAGGGTCTCTCGGTGCACGATATGTGCTAGATGTTATACCTCGCGGGAGGTTAACTGATTCAGAAAAAAAAATAGGTAAGAATGCAGAAGCGTTAGCAGTTTATCTTCCATTTTATATATACATATACACGCATACAGGCACACAAATATACACATACAAGGACAGTAAATGAAGACACACGACACAACTGGCGTGCGGAAAGACAAATGGGTGAAATGAAAGAGTTAGAATGAAATACATAGAGGCAGAGAAACAGAAATGGATAGATACGCAGACAGACAGACAGAGAATAGACAGCCAGCCAGCCAGACAGACGGACGGACGGACGGGCGGATAGATAGATAGATAGATAGATAGATAGATAGATAGATAGATAGATAGATAGATAGATAGATAGATAGATAGATAGATAGATAGATAGATAGATAGATAGATAGATAGATAGATAGATAGATAGATAGATAGATAGATAGAGAGATTTATACGATTAAAGTAACATTCGCCAGGCAGACTCATCACTGAATGATACTAAAGCCAACGTTCCTAGCCAGATACCGGCTGTGTTAAACATAATCTATGAACGTTAGGTAAAACTAAACCCTAAACACCCATAATCCATACGCTCAGTAGTGTGTGCAATCAAAAAACCTGGCAGCATTTCCGGCTGCCAATAACGAAAACGACATCGTAAAAAACAGATAAGGCGTTGCTGAGTTTATTCTTTATGTGCAGTTTTGAACTGCCCAGAGATAAGCCTTCTCAAGACAGGATATGGCACAAGAGCAAGGCATTCATTACGATGCGTGTACGCAATACTGCCTACTCGTCCATACAAGCAAATTTTGAAAGGTGTAAAGGATGCTAAGAAGTTGATGTGACAGAAAGGATTAGAGTGTAGAATCTTAAATTTCCGGTGGGCTGGTGGAGAGGAATGGGTTAATTCCCTACACTGGAATTTAGTCGGACTTAAAAATTGACTTCTGGCTCAAAAAGTAATGGCAAACTACTGAAACTAGCATTGGCTAGAAAATCAACTGGGGTTGATTGCAACGTCCCGCTAAGAATATGCTACATGTTTTAAATGGCTGCCAAAGACAGATTCGCGGCCATGACGTATAATTGGCCCAATGTACGGGTATTAAAAGTGTTGCTTGCTAGAATAGTTGAACCAATGATTGGGTTTGCCTGGGGAAAAGAGTTACTATGTTGGATAATAGCTCATTTCAACTTTCAAGGTATCTGTAACTTATTGCCTGTCTAAAGAACGCCTAATCCAGTGGTTCTCAACCGTTTTTGGCCCATGCACTCCTTCACCATATGTTCAGAATGTCACCCCCTACCCCCCTTTCGTATTTCCTCCCTATAAATCCCCTCTCCCCACCCCTCCCCTACACAGTATACGTAAAGATTGAAGCTAAATTTAATAACACATACTAGAACAAGTCTAGACGTCTAGATAAAACGTGATTTGCGGATCTACTTACATTATAAGACGAATTGTCAGAAGGGCGAGAAGAATAGAACTGTAAAGTATGGAGGGAGAAACAATATCAAGTAATAAGTTCTTGTTTTAATGCGATCTTGAAATAATCTTAAATCCCCCCCCCCCCCCCCGGGCATGGAAACCATTGGGGGGGGGGGGGAGGAAAGGGGGATTCCTTACCAGTTGATAGCCACTGAACTAATCGGATGAACAAATGTCGGAAAGAATGGGATGTCCTGGCCGTAAGGCGCAAATATCGAAACCCTACCGTAAATAGGAGGAACTCAAGTACCGATAAACATAACATGACAGATCAGACTAAAGAAGAAGAAGAAGAAGAAGAAGAAGAAGAAGAAGAAGAAGAAGAAGAAGAAGAAGAAGAAGAAGAAGAAAGAGAAGAAGAAGAAGAAGAAAGAAGGAAAGAAGAAGAAGAAGAAGAAGAAGAAGAAGAAGAAGAAGAAGAAGAAGAAGAAGAAGAAGAAGAAGAAGAAGAAGAAGAAGAAGAAGAAAAGAAGAAGAAGAAGAAGAAGAAGAAGAAGAAGAAGAAGAAGAAGAAGAAGAAAAAGAAGAAGAAGAAGAAGAAGAAGAAGAAGAAGAAGAAGAAGAAGAAGAAGAAGAAGAAGAAGAAGAGAAGAAGAAGAAGAAGAAGAAGAAGAAGAAAAAGAAGAAGAAGAAGAAGAAGAAGAAGAAGAAGAAAAAGAAGAAGAAGAAGAAGAAGAAGAAGAAGAAGAAGAAGAAGAAGAAGAAGAAGAAGAAGAAGAAGAAGAAGGGGAAGAAGAAGAAGAAGAAACATTTCATCACTGAGAGATTCAAGGATCTTGTTTTCTAAGCGCGGCCAGTTGTCTGCCTATACCATGAAGAATGAAATATTTAGGCTCTACATGCTAGTTTCTATTCCAGTCGTCAGCTATACCTTGGAAGCATTCGATCAGCCAATGACTTCTCACTGCCTCTTCAGATTCTAGCAAGTAGACGCCTCTTATAACTGCTAGACAAAATCCAAAACTATACGATACAGTTCACAATTGGTGCCATGAAAACCTCGCCCAGAGATGAACGCCAAATTAACACCCATAAGAAACCTCTTAAACCTCACAAGGGAAGGATTAACTGTGGTAACATATGACTGTGCACAAGAGAGTACACAATAGCATTGAATAGGTAAATGATAGACCAGAGGCATCAACAATATATAATTAAAAATGCATGGAGTTCAGTATGGTCGAGTGGATTCTATCACACGTTGTTAAACATCTGGTGTGCAGATGCCGAGGTAGCGGTTTCAACCCCTACACCGGCCAGTTGGACTAACATGTTGACGTCTAGACCTTGACTTAGAGACGTAAATTACGAGTACCTCAGAAGTCGAAGTGGGTTCGCCTGATGGTGAGGGACACTGGTAAAAGAGAAAGCTAATCCACATGCAAAAATCAGTCCAATGCTACTAGAGGTAGTAGAATGTTTATGGACTAAGTTTGGGTTGAAAGCTATATATATATATATATATATAATGAGAATGTTTGTACAAAAAACAAATATATCAACCAAGAGACAGAATGCAAGTGGTAATTACTAAGGACCGCTTTATCGACCAACAGATAGTCCTATCGTAGGGCCGCCTTACGCTGATTTTCATACAATGGTATGAGTGTCGGCCATTCAGAAAGCAATTACAAACTACTGAACGTAAACTTGCTAAGAAATCACAAACAGCCCAAAAATGCTGGGGTTGACTGCGACGTCCTGTACAGGATATGCAACTAACTTTTTAACAGCAGGAGTTGAACTTTCCGACTCCCGAGTAGACAAGATTATCCCAGCTACACTACTGAAAACCATCGCTTTAGAGTCTTAGATTTGGTGATGAAAACTTCGCCGCTGCGCAAAGTGTTTATCACTGAATCTAAAGTCTCTAAAGCAATGGATTTAAAATGTGGAGACCGTGTTGAACATCCATTGCATCTAACCTTTACTATGGAAAGGCCACCTGAAAAAGGGTGTGTCTCAGTGAAAAACAACTCAAGGGAATCGATCAAAAGCGTGAACCACATTGAAGATGCTGCGTCCTTACGGGGAATTAGTTGAACATCCATTGATATGTACAATAGAAGCTGCTCGAACCACATCCTTCTATCAATTACAGTCTTGAGATGACTGCAAAAACCAAGGCAGATGCTGCATTTTTGACAGAGAGACAATAGGCTGTCCAGAGCTACCTGCTCACAGCTAAAGGGATTATATCATCATCATCATAATCATCATAATCATCATAATCATCATCATCATCATCATTATCATCATCATCATCATCATTATCATCGATATCACCACCCCAGTCGGCTTGATCACATCCTGCCTTTGGATAAAACGGAATCAGCACGAGGGACTTCCCCTCACGCGCAAGTAATTTTGTCATCTCATTTCACCGTTGATTCAAATCCCGTGGCTGTGGGATATTGACTGACAAACTACGGTATAGTCACCTTCGGCAGTGATGGACAAAAACAATAACATTACTGCCCCTTACATTGCGCGATTTCCCATGCACATACGCGATCGCTTACCTGCTATTTGATTGCATGCCAACTCTATTACACGTGTCAGTAGTTCTTTAAGATCGCATTCTGTCGGATAATCCAAGAGCAGAAATGCTTTGTGCATTCTCAGCAAATTAAGAAAGGCGTACATGCAATGAAGGCTAATTAACACAATCAATTTATTGAGAGATTTAAAATTAAAATAAAAAGAAGAAGAAAATTAGGAAAAAAAAAAAAAAAACAGTAACAACAAAGTCATTAATTTAACTTTAGGTGTTTACAAAGATACTGTTCTGTCAACGCTCAAACACGTTATTCATGTACAAACAGTAATAACAAAGTCATTAATTTCACTTTAGGTGTTTACAAAGAATTGTTTTTATCAACGCACAAACACGTTATCACGTTTATGCTAATGCTGCTATTATTTCTTTCTCTTGGTCTTGTACTTCTTCATCCACCCCCGTCTCCTTCTCTTCTTCTTCATTGTCCTCTTCTTCTTACCTCTTCTTTTCCTCTTGATGTTGTTTTTCGGTTTTTCATCATCATCATCATCATCATCATCATCATCATCATCATCATCATCATCATCATCATCATCATCATCATCATCATCACCTTCTTACGTTTCTATTCAGATTTCAGTATTGTTTTCAGATGTAAATTTTGCTGTTATTTTGTGGAGTTTTAGTTTTCCTTTACAAGTAATAATTGGATATTAACTTCTCAGGAACAACATATTTCGCAAAAGCTGGGTATTTTAATGAATATTTAATGGCGTCAGCTTACAAAATCTGTGACCATCATCTTCCTTGAAAACAATGTACCGCGGCTTCTCTCCCTCTATGACACTCACTTATGCACTTGCTTGTCTATAAGGCTGATAGAGATATTTGAGTGTCGAACCTCAGCTGCATTTGCGTAAGGTGTAGTCTATATGGCTGGTAGAGATATTAGAGTGTCGAACCTCAGCTGCACTTGTATAAGGTGTAGTCTATAAGGCTGGTAGAGATATTAGAGTGTCGAACCTCAGCTGCATGTGTGTAAGGCAGTGGTTCTCAATCTTTTTTGGCTCATGCACCCCTTTCACCTTATGTTCAGAATGTCATCCCCGCTTCGTATTTCCTCCCTATAAATCCCCCCACCCCCTATACAGTATACGTACCAAATAGAAGCTAAATTTAATAACCCACACTAGAACAAGTCTAGATGTCTACATAAAACGTGATTTGCGGGTCTACTTACGTTATAAAACGACTTTCACAAGGGCGAGAATTACAAAAACCGTAAAATATGGAGGGAAAACAATATCAAATTATCGGTTCTTGTATTATTACTATCTTGAAATAATCTTAACCTTGGGCGGGGGGGGGGGGGGAAAATTCTCCACCGGTTGAGAACCACTGGTGTAAGGTGTAGTCTATATGACTGGTAGAGATATTAGAGTGTCGAGCCTCAGCTGCATTTGTGTAAGGAGTAGTCTATATGGCTGGTAGAGATATTTGAGTGTCGGACCTCAGCTGCATTTGTGTAAGGTGTAAAGTTGGCGGTAAAATGATTGACCCGCTTTAAGATGCATTGCACGTATGGTGCTAGACCAATACTTTAATGGGCCAATCGGTCCTAGGTGGGTGACATCGTCAGTATTACACCGGCTGTCTTGATTTCCCAAGACATTTCCTGGTACTGATTTTAGACTGAGCGAGCCTGGGAGATGAGATGGGATGAGACGAGACGATGAGATGAGATGATATGATATGATGAGATGAGATGAGATAATGAATGAGATGATATGATATGATGAGATGATATGATATGATGAAATGATGAGATGAGATGATGAGATGAGAAGATGAGATGAGACGATGCGATGCGATGAGATGACGAGATGAGATGAAATGATGAGATGAGATCAGATGATGAGTTGAGATAATACGATGGACCCGAGAGTTCGATTAAAACAAAATTTAGTCCCGATGCGTCTTCGAATCGATGGTCAACAGTCCGACAGGCCAGCGCACAGCTTCTAGGCTATCGCGGCTTCACTACATCTCTTATAACTGGTTCTGTCTATAAATGGTTTTATAATCTGATCAGTGGCGTAGTCAAATTTTAATGTTAAGGGAAGCGAGCACAGAAAATGGCGCCATGACACGTATACAACGGTACTCGGGATGACGTTTACCGCACAAGTTTACTAGGTACCACGTTTCAAAAATAGGACACAGGGGGAGCGATTACTCCTCCTGTGCCTCCCTATCTACGCCTCTGATTCTAATCGTGTATGATTCACTACTGACTTCAATATGACCCCTTAAGTTCACGAAGATACGTGAGCCTAGCGATAAGCCTTAAAATAAAACCGCTCGCAGGAAGTGCCGACGCCAGTCTTCTTTCTAGACTATAAAATTCTACACTAGTTAACCCCCCCCCCCCCCCCCCCCCCCAAAAAAAAAAAAAAAAAAAAAAAACATCCGTGGCCTGGTGGTTAGGGAGCCTGTATGAAAAGAGAATGGTCGGAGTTCAATCTCCCAGGAGAGACACAATTATTTCCCCCCGATCGGTACCACTCTGGCGTTGAAGCAACCTCGTAAAACTTGGCACCATACAATGTTTTGTGAATTGTCCTGAAAGGAACCATGGCACGGAAGAGAAATTGCTTCCTCAACTCATTACGTCGTGGCTTAGAATATATATTTCAAACACTATATACCCCGATGCCAGTATACGCTTTGGGGCTACCATTGCCAACTTTTCAACCATAACGTTTAACATACCATTAAATACATGCCCCAAAAGCAGCAACTTGCTGTGAGTCGGTGATGTACTGGGACCATTAATGTTGTAGGGCTGAGTGCCTGGAGTGGTCAGTCTCCTCCACCCTCCAAACGTAGCGCGCGAAGAGCACAGAAATCGAACGCTCGTTCGACCGCGCTCAAGCCAACTTCTACGAACCCCCCCCCCCCCCCCCCACCCCCCACCCATATTGACCAAACTCCACTGAGTGGGAGGGAGCCACGGCAGTTCAATGGCTAGCAAGCTTACCTGCCAGCCGGGGGCTCACCTATTCGAATCTCTACTGATGCAGATTTTAAAAAAAAATGAGCTATGCTTCCAGGTCCTCGCAGTTCAAAATAGGTACCATGAAACTGTTCTGGAAGTAAAGGCTTTCGGTGTAATATTGACCACTTCACCCATCGCGTGCCGAATGGTCTATACAAACATAGAGCCGACACCATGTTCCTAATAATCTCAAGGTGTCTTAAAGGGACATTTACATGCGGATTTTGTAGAATGGTTCCAGCAGCTGAAACTCCACAAATCCATATAAATCAACACTTATGGCTTTCGCCGCTGAATCTCGAAAAATCCAAATAGATTAACATGTATAGTTCTTGAAGGTGAAGCTCCAAAAATCCAAATGAATTAAAATGTATGGCTCCAGCAGTTGAAACTCTACATATCCATATACATTAACATGTATGGATCCAGCATTGAAACTCTACACATCCATATAAATTAAAATGTATGGCTCCGTATAACAGTAGACGGTACTACCTGGTTTCTGTTAGCGCCGAACGTTGGGCGGCGCTTACCAAACCCGACACCCCACATTGTGCCAACGGCTTCGGGCGGAAGAGCGCAATTGGGAGGGTACAAGCCTTACCCTGGTGCGAGGAAATGCAAGCTAAAGACAAAATTGTCATGGCAGGGCAGACCAGGCCCCAAGCCTTGGTTGGCGACTGGTCTAGGATTGAAGCTCCGACAGGCGGACAGTTGGAGCATTGCTTTGCTGATCCGGCAGCTTCTGCAGCTTGTCTTGTTCCAGATGTAGGGGTGTTACCTTTCCTCTGGAGTGAACTAGGCAGGCCGAGAGAGGGATCATGCTGCATGGGCAACACATGATCTCTATATTTTAGCCCAGGCTTTGTGCTATGGAGAGGCAATAACTCCATCCCTGGTCTTAACTGGTCTCGAAATCAAAGCGAGAGGCAACTGTTACGGGTTATAAGTCCTTGTCAGTTGGCGTAGACATGGGGCGCCACGCGTTGCCTCTGACGGTGGGAGACACCTATAGGTGTCACTGATCAGCTACCGCCCGCCTCAAGCTGGGCAGCCCCCAGCCAATTGGGTGCTGATCCGCCACAGCCTGCCTGCTTCAATGGGTGCTTGGGGCTAGGACAAAATCTGAATCGCAGGCTGTAAAACCAATGCACCAGGTACAAACAAAAATATAAATAGAAACCTCAAGCTACGGCTTGCAACCTGGAACGTGAGAACCATGTGTCCAGGATTTTCCACTGACTTGACCAATATTGACGATGTGAGAAAAACGGCTGTGATTGATGCCGAACTCAATCGTCTTAACATTGATATTGCTGGCCTGCAGGAGACTCGCCTCGCTGAGGAAGGGTCACTCAGGGAAAACAACTACACCTTTTTCTGGAAGGGTAAAGGGCAGGCAGAAAAAAGGCAACACGGTGTGGGCTTTGCAGTGAAGAATTCGCTACTAGGAATGATTGAAATTCCAGCAGGAGGAAATGAAAGACTATTATCCCTGCGCTTGGCAACCTCTTGTGGGTTTGCCACCATTATTACTGCATATGCACCGACACTCGATTCCTCTGATGATGTGAAGGATTTGTTCTATGAGGAGTTAGACTCTGTGATCAAGGCAGTTCCAAAATCCGACTACATTTATATGCTCGGTGATTTCAATGCTCGTGTGGGCAAGGACTCGAGTTCATGGCCAGTGTGCCTTGGAAAATACAACATCGGTCGCATGAATGAAAATGGGCAAAGGCTGCTGGAGCATTGCACCAGTAATGACCTATGTATTACAAACTCTTTTTTTAAAACAAAAGAGATGCATAAGGTCACATGGAAACATCCAAGATCCGGCCATTGGCACCAGCTGGACTTCATCATCACACGGAGACAACATCTGAACCATATATCATTGACTCGTAGTTACCATAGTGCTGACTGTGATACGGATCATTCTTTGGTTGTTGCAAGGGTTAGACTGAGACCAAAGAGAATCTACACAGCTAAACACAAATCTAGCCCCAGGATTAATATTATTAACACTCATGATCCTGAAAAGTGCTTTCAGTTTCAACAGCAACTTGAAGACGCTTTCACTGATACACCAGAAAATTGTACAGTAAATGATAAATGGAATAAACTTAAGGAAACTCTTTGTAAAACTGCCGTAAAGGTTTACGGCACTGTGGATCATAAGAGGCAGGACTGGTTTGCGGCCAACAGCGAGACTCTGCAGCCCTTGATTGATAAGAAGAAGAAAGCTCTCTTAAGAAACAAGGAAAGACCAACGCGTAACACTCTGAGTGAGCTAAGGCAAGCTAGGAAGGATGTGCAAAAGGCTGCCAGGCAGTGTGCAAATGATTATTGGATCAAGTTATGTGAGTCCATTCAAATCGCAAGTGATAAGGGAGACATAAGAAGTATGTATGAAGGAATAAAGAAAGCCTGTGGTCCAGTGATCAAAAGAAGTGCACCATTGAAAACCTTGACTGGAGAAGTCATCACTGATAAGAAACAGCAGATGGACAGATGGGTAGAGCACTATTTGGAGCTTTACTCAAGTGAGACCAAACTAGCGGATAATGCCCTCAACGCCATAGAGGCTCTACCAACTC
Source organism: Cepaea hortensis (assembly GCA_963921405.1). Lineage (NCBI taxonomy): Eukaryota > Metazoa > Mollusca > Gastropoda > Stylommatophora > Helicidae > Cepaea > Cepaea hortensis. The sequence goes on along the minus strand of OY992876.1, from coordinate 167,751,494 downwards.
TTGACCACCTGGACACACTTCCCACCATAACAGAAGTTAAGTGTGCTATAAATGAACTTGCATCTGGCAAGGCTCCAGGTAAGGATGGGATTCCAATAGAGGTTATCAGGAGTGGGCAAGACACACTCACTATACAGATCCACCAGCTAATAGAGCTATGCTGGCGTGAAGGACAAGTCCCACAGGATTTCAAAGATTCAAGCATCATAACACTGTACAAGAACAAGGGTGATCGGAGCGACTGCAACAACTATAGGGGTATCTCACTTCTGTGTATTGTTGGAAAAGTATTTGCCAGAATTGTTCTGCGCAGACTTCAAGTCCTAGGAGATCAAGTCTACCCCGAATCACAGTGTGGCTTTCGACAGAACCGGTCTACCACTGATATGATATTCTCATTGCGACAAATGCAAGAAAAATGCCGTGAACAGAATCAACCACTGTTTATTGCCTTCATCGACCTCACAAAGGCATTTGATTTGGTCAGTCGTGAGGGTCTGTTCAAGGCACTAAAGAAGATTGGCTGCCCACCAACTCTTCTGTCCATTGTGGAATCGTTCCACACAGGCATGAAGGGTATAATCAAGTTTGATGGTGCAACTTCTGAAGAATTTGAAATCAAGAGTGGAGTTAAGCAAGGTTGTGTACTAGCTCCCACCCTCTTTGGAATATACTTTTCACTTCTACTGAAATATGCATTTCGTGATCAGGATGGTGGTATATACATTCACTCACGCTCAGATGGCGGCCTCTACAATGCTCAGAGATTGAAGGCTAAGACCAAAATTAGGAGGGTACTGATCAGAGAGTTGCTTTTTGCAGATGATGCTGCAGTTACGACCCACTCTGAGGAAGAATTGCAATGTCTACTATCTGCATTCTCCAATGCTTGTTCTGAATTTGGTTTAACAATTAGCAAAAAGAAGACACAGATTATGTCACAAGGTGCACATGGGGTACCATCAATCTTTATTGACGACGCCGAACTAGAGATAGTAGACCATTTTACATATCTGGGATCGGTGGTAAATAGCAAATTATCCCTAGATCAGGAAATCAACATCCGGATTGGAAAGGCAGCAACAACAATGAACAGGTTAAGAAAAAGAGTCTGGGAGAACAGGAAGCTTACTGCCAAAACAAAAGTCCTTGTCTATCAAGCCTGTGTCCTTAGTACTCTTCTCTATGGCAGTGAAACCTGGACAACTTACTCACACCAAGAGAACAATTTAAACAGCTTTCATATGCGGTGTCTGCGAAGAATTCTTGGTATTAAGTGGCAAGACAAAATCACAAATACTGAAGTATTGGAAAGATCAGGTTGTGTGACAGTTTATTCCATGCTCAGTCTTCGTAGACTTAGATGGATAGGACATCTTAGGCGGATGGATGATGGTAGAATACCAAAGGATATCTTTTTTGGTGAATTACAGATGGGTAAGAGATCTCAGGGTCGGCCTCTACTACGATACAAAGATGTGTGTAAGCGGGACATGATTGATACAGGCATTGATAATGCACATTGGGAGCAAGTCGCCGCTGAACGTGTTGCATGGAGGGCAAATATCAGAAATGGAATAAAGTCAAAGGAGAAAATTATTGCAGAAAAGTCACACACCAAGCGTTTGAGACGTAAGATGGTGCATGATGGTGGAAATGACCACGTGTTCACATGCACCCACTGTGAACGGACATTTACAGCGCAAATTGGCCTTATCAGTCACACTCGCTACCGCCATAGTTAAAAGTTATTATGCCTTTTTAAAGCACAAACTATTGTCTGTCAAGACGGCAAGGTGCCAATGTATATGGCTCCAGCATTTGAAAATCTACAAATCCATATAAATTAACATGTACGGCTCCAGCAGTTGAAACTACAAATTCATATAAAATACCAGGCAATGAACGAATCACCAAAAAACGTGAAGTAGATTGTGAGCTTTACTAAAACACGATTACAAGAAACAAATTCGACGTTGCGGCCAAAGACTTTGTCAGCGCAGAACAAACACAAACCGACACAAAACTACATGAAACACACTACAAGTAGGGTACTTATCTGAATCTGTATCCTAACTAGGAGTGACTAACTGACACGCGTTCGACGACTATCAGTGGATTGTATAAACCGGATGTATGGTCAACGGGTCAAAGGTCAATACCGTCAGAAGCTCAGGTATTGGCTTAACAAATCGGCGGGAAGGGGTGGGGGTAGAGAGGCGCCCATGTGGGCAAAAGTTAAAAATTAGGATAGGCGAAGATATCACGGAAGCACTTCGCAATTGGCAATTTCTCGTTCCACGCTCGAAACACAGCTGCGGAAGATTTAATTGCGTTGGTCCTCACCGAGGGGCATGAGTGGCGGTCGCTCAGAAAACGATTGCAAACCACCGAGCGCAAACCTGCCAAGAAATCCCAAACAGCAAAAAATGATACTGGGATTGACTGCGACGTCCTGCAAAGGACACGCAACTTCCTTATTATACAATTGGGGGTGGGGGCGGGAGCGTGTGGGGTTTGGAAGTTAAATGAAACTGTTGGACATTGAGCCGTGAGGGGAGAGTGAACCCAATATAAAATACCACGTATGGCTCCAGTAGCTGAAGCTCTACAAACCCATATAAATTAATGTGTACGGCTCGTATTCCATTCTAGTATTTCTACAAATCATTTCTGGTAATTTGTGTGTTTAATTCTCAGTTAAACAAATCTGCTTGAAATAATGAGCTTCAAATTACCATTGCCAGTCAAGACCCAAAACTCACTATTAAAGTGAGCTTGTAGAATATCGGTGTGAAGTGAAGTTAACTTGGGCAAAGCTTTGAGTCTGCAATCAAAGAAAGAAAAACCCAACGCAGAAACCAAGGCAGCTATATAAACAAATTTGGGAGTCTCTGTGGCGAAGTGGTCAAGCCGTTTGACTCGTGCTCCGAAGGTTGTGGGTTCGATTCCGGGCCGCACCCTTCGGTTTACGAGTTAAAATGTTTCGGAGACTCCTGTGGGTCGTCGCTAAAAGCTACGGAGTTCGTGCTTTGTGCGACGCTTTCCGCGCTGCGGAAAGAGACCGAGCCATATGGCATAAAACCCGGTGCGATGAAGTCGACCCTGTCGACTTTTAAGCGACTTTAAGCAGACTGAACGTTGAAGCTAGAAAGCGTTCACTGCAAACAAAATATTAGCACTAATGTATATAATTACGTTGGGTATTAAAACTGCGTATTTTATTATGTGAATATAAATGTTATAGACGGGTTCTAGGAATACCTTGGGTAAAGAAAAGAACAAATGCATCCACACTTCAAGCGCTGAATATTGAAGAAGGTTCGCTTTTAAGGACGATAAAACAAGGAAAACTGAAATAATTTGGTCACTTGAAACGTCACGAAAGTTTGGAGAGAACAATAATGGAGGGGGTATATGCCTGGGAAGAGAGGGAGAGGAAGGCCAAAGAGAAGATGGGTGCAGGGTGTGGCGGATGATCTCCAGATGGGTGTATCGGAAGCGGGACATCTTGCTTATGATCAAGAGGTTTTCTTCCGGTACGATGACAGCGATACAGGGTTAATTCCCAACCAGTCAGTTCCAATTTAAATCCAATTTGTAAAAAAAAAAAAAAACTTTCCACCTCGTTCAACCGGCTTCTTCAGCGTTGGTTATAGATAAGGTAGATCATAGCGCGGTCTTTGATTCTTTTTCTTCGGTGTCTTTTCTGTGTAACTGAATTCACGAATATTACGTCAGCTGGGAGTTTGGCCGGTGCGTTTTTTACTGTATTGATTTCTTGCTGCTTTTCCGCCTGTCAGTAAATGCTCGTTGTACGCCTGTTTTTAGTGGGTTCGTTTCTTTGCCTCCTGGATTCTTTGTTTTTTTCTCTGGCTTTTGTGGACCTAGTACACTTTGAACATCTGCAGCACTTGTTGGTTCGTCGTTTCTTCATACAAATGCTGCTTGATTTTTTCCGCTTCAGCTTTGTAGATGGATTTTAGTGTGTTTTGGTTCTTGATGTCAAAAAGAAAGTGCACTTACACATCAACTATCACCCATAATATACCCATATCCGCAAAACGACAGATAATAAACAGCATATTCACAACAACCCTATGCTACCAATCTCAAACTTGGACATTATCCAAATCACACTTTCGCAAAATCAACACCAGTGAGATGAGATGCCTGAGGAGAGCTACCAAATTAACAACCCGAGACCGAGTAAGAAATGTTACCAGACAGACAGTGGGATCAACACCTTGTGCCACATTTATTGAAAGACAGAAGATCAAGTGGTTTGGTCATCTCGTTTGAATGCAACACCAGCAACAACCAGTACTGGCCCTACATCAACGATCATCTGCGACGAGAGCAAGATGACTCCAGAGAAGAAAATGGATTGACGACATCAAAGACATTGTACAATCACACGGGATGACACTATCCAATGCCACCCATCGGGCGTTGGAGCGCCAATTATTCCCTCCCCCCAACGACGCTTGACGTCAAAATTGGAAGATAATGATGATGATGATGATGATGATGATGATGATTCTTGATGTGTTTTCGAATTGGACTGCTGACTTCTAAATGAGGTTTTCGCTTTTTCTAGCGCGTTCCTGGGTTGTTCTCTTTCCGATTCAATCTCTTGTTTCATTTGAGGCATGCGTGTTGTTGAGTATTATTTTGTACTTGTTTTATCTCTTTCAGTACTGTTGTGGTCTCGCTAGTGTCTCTTGATTTATCTGTCTGCAGAATATTGTTCATCTGCTTTTTCAGCTTCGCTATCTGACCTTGAAGCTGTTTTATTTCTAGTGGTATTATTTCTATATCTACCCCGCATCATATAATCTGTACTTTTGTATGGATGTGAGATGCGGACAATGAGAAGACAAGCTGAAAAACATCTTATGGCAGTTGAAATCTGGTTTCTGAGGAACATATAAAGATACCATGAACATAAAGAAAAACGTCTGAGCAAGTCCTACAAGTAGCAGATGAAATCCCTAAACTGATTAGAGAAATTCCACGCAGACAGTCACAATTTTTTTTGGGACACGTTATGAAAAGAAATAAACTAGAGAACTTAGGGACAACTGGTAAGACTGGGGGAAAAGAACAAGAGGAAGGCAGAAAAGTAAATATCTAGATGGCTTGGCCATGTGGTATGGTCGAGACAAGAACACAGAGCTGATCCACGACTCTGGTGATTGTGTAAGATGGCGAAACGTGACCGCTCACGCTAATCGGCATGGCACAAGATGACGATGATGTTTCATATCTCCGTCGCTCCTCCATAAATAGTGTAGTTGTTGTTATAGCAATCTTCATGGCACCTCTGTAGTTTTGGAGGTAGGGAACCCTGGGTATCTGGGTCCGTCCTTGCCTAGGCAGTTGGGGCATTTGCTGTTAGGCTTTCGACAATCCTTGTCTTGTATGGCTAGCGGGCATTCACTGAAGGCGTGATCTTTCGCGCAGAAACGGCAGATTTCTGTCTCGCTGTGACACGTAGCTCTACTGTGTCCGATCTCATCTCATTACATAGACGCCAGCTGCAAGAGAAATGTCAGGAACAGAACTGCAAAATGTTCTCCACTTTCATTGACCTTACCAAGGCTTTTGATACAGTCAGCAGAGAAGGACTGTGGAAGATTATGGCAAAATATGGTTGTCCACGAAAGTTTGTCCAAATAGTGCGGCTATTTCATGACGGCATGCAGGCAAGAGTACAGGAAAATGGTGAGCTGTCTGAACCCTTTCCTGTCACCAATGGAGTGAAGAAAGGATGTGTCCTGGCACCAACACTGTTCAGCCTCATGTTTTCAGCCATGTTGATGAATGCCTTCGAGAACGACGACATTGGAATAGACATCAACTACCGTATGGATGGAAAGTTATTCAATCTCAGAAGGCTGAAAGCTAAAACCAAAATTGACAGTGGCACAGTCAGAGAGCTCCTGTTTGCTGATGATTGCGCTCTATACGCCAACTCAGAGGCGGACATGCAACATAATGTTTCAGCTTTCTCACATGCCTGTGCCAACTTTGGGCTCAATATCAACTTGGAGAAGACTGTAGTTATGTACCAGCCAGCTCCAGGGAATAATCACACTGTGCCGAATATCAAAGTGAATGATCATAGACTAAGTGTTGTGGACAAATTTACCTATCTTGGCAGCACCGTGTCACAAGCTGCCACAATCGATGACGAAGTGAATGCAAGAATCTCCAAGGCCAGTGCAGCCTTTGGCAGACTGTACAAGAATGTATGGGACAGAACTGGAATAAGCCTGCAAACAAAGCTAAAAGTCTACAAAGCAGTTGTATTATCCACACTGCTATATGCTTGTGAAACCTGGACTGTTTATCAGCGACACGCTAGGAAATTAAACCACTTCCACACAGTATGCCTAAGGAAGCTACTGAAGATTAAATGGCAAGACAAGATTCCAGACACTGAAGTCCTAGAAAGAGCATCCATACCCAGTATCCACACTCTACTGATGAAGAATCAGATTCGCTGGGCTGGTCACTTGACTCGCATGCCAGATCACAGGCTCCCTAAACGAATTTTTTACAGCGAACTGCGTTGTGGTAAACGCTCCCAAGGTGGCCAGAGGAAACGTTTTAAAGACACTCTGAAAATTTCACTGAATGCTTTTGGAATTCATCATGACACCTGGGAGGCTGCAGCCAGAGACCGAAATTCGTGGCGTGCATCATTGCGCAAAGGTGCAGTTATATGTGAGGCAACCAGGACTGCAAGAGCTGTGAAGAAAAGGCAGGACAGAAAAACCACTGCAGGAAATCCTCCTCCAGAGACGTCAAGCATTCTTTGTCCACATTGTCAAAGAACATTTCGAGCCAAAATAGGCCTTATCAGCCATCTTAGAACCCACGGCTCCACACCTTCAACCCCACTGGATGAAATGAATGGTCATCATCATTCTTGATGGACAAACAACACATAGACGCCAGAATACTTTCTGTGAGGTAAGGCCGCCAATATGATACCCACCACACAATCTTCACAGTGTCATATTTGGCACACACACAATTTTGGCCTAGCGCCATATTCCATCGTTCTTTTGTATCTGTCTGCATACATATAGTTAGATCTGTTTATCCAGCAAGGTCAAATTAGGACAGCCTGTTTTCGTAAATGTATAGTCTCTCTGTCTTTTTATCTACTCCGTGCGGTTCCAGTTCATTAGACATCATTATAGCTTTCCTCGAATCCCTTCCCCCCTGGACAGAAAGGGTTGGGAAACCCGTTAAATCTCCTTGGGTGAGCCCAGTTCCAGCGTGTCATGTGGCGGCTCTGCAATTATGGAAGCCTCCTTTAATGGCGGGGAATGCCTATGGTCTGCCTGCTGAGATGGGGATGACACCACACCAGTGAGACAAATGTTCTTCGAAACACCCAGGAAGGTTAACCCTGTCAACAAATGTCCGCAGAAGTCGGATGTGTCGACCTAAAGGCGCAAGTATCGCAGCTCTGCTGTAAACAGGCACAAAGTAATTACGTTCGGGAAAAAACAACAACACTCGGATGAACGCAGAAGAAGAAGAAGAAGAAGAAGAAGAAGAAGAAGAAGAAGAAGAAGAAGAAGAAGAAGAAGAAGAAGAAGAAGAAGAAGAAGAAGAAGAAGAAGAAGAAGAAGAAGAAGAAGAAGAAAATCCATTCCGTTCTCCCACAGTCAGCTCCACTGCAATACATTTCTGTATAAAACTTAGCTACACTAAGTTTGCCGTTGTCAGCGGCTTAAGAGTCAGTGAATGCACAATCACAATCTCGCATACTGGCTTTGAAATCAGCCACATGCGATTTGGAAACAGTCCTTCTTGCGTTTTTTTTTCACAATACTATGAGCATCGGTCGTTCAGAAAGCAATGGCAATCTACTGAAGTAAAATTACCTAAAAAAATCACAAGCACCTTGGAGGCCAGCGTGGTCGAATGGATAAGAGCGCTTGTTCTTAAGCATCTGGTGCAGGCCACGTGGCCGAATGGATAAAACGCGTGTTCTTAAACATCCGCTGTGCTGATGCCGAGGTAAGCGGTTCAAACCCCTACACCGGACAGCTGGACTAAATGTCAATCTGTCGTCCATGACTTTGGGACGTAAATTACATGTACCTCTGAAGTCGGAATGGGTTCGCCTGATGGCGAGGGGCACTGTTAATAGGGAAAGCTAATCCACATGCAAAATTCAGTCCATTACTACATTAAATAGTGTGTATGGACCACGCTTGAGTTCAAAGCCAGTGAGCGCAAAAACAAGCATCCGGTGTCAACCCCTACAAGGTCGGTTAGACTAAAATGTACAGGGTGACCCCCCCCCCCCATTAAAAAAAACAAAAAAAAAAACGGAATCAACAAATCTTTGAAAGTTTTGGGCATCATTGGGACGACGCAGACGATTGGATCAATATCAACATTGGTTCCAGCAAGAATGGGGCCACCCCACACACATCAAATGACTCTCTATCCTGGCTGAGAGCGCATTTCAGGGGAGACTGATCAGCATGAAGTGTGACTTGTATTATGCACCACACCCACCTGACTTGAACCCCCTAGAATTGTATCTATTTTGGTATCTCAAAGATAATGTGTACCAGAACAACCCTACAAATATTGGTGAACTAAAGGCAGTAATCACAGCAAAGATCAGGGAAATCCACACAGAGGATTGCGGTGGAGTAATTGATAATTTTGCCCAACGTATGCAATTGTGAATCCAATGCTGCGAAGGCCACTTGGAGCATAACTTTTATGCAAAGCTACCGAGGTAACTGAAACTTGTGGGAATGATTGTACACTGACTGAAGTTTACGTTCACCAAATGTCAAGAAATTTGCTTGACCTTTGTAGGATTTAATAAACCTTTCATGGGTTCCGTTTTTTTTTTTTTTTGGGTCACCCGGTAGATTTCTCACCCTTGACTTGGGGAGGTAAATTACAGGTTCCTCTGAAGTTGGAGTGAATGGTGAGGGACATTGGTAATAGGGAAAGCTAATCCACACGCATAAATAAGTGGTGCACCAGAAGTAGTAGCACGTGTATGGACTACGCTTGAGTTCAAAGCAAATGAGCGCAAAAACAAGCAGCCCAAAAATTCTAGGGTTCATTTCAACATCCTGTACAGTACAGGCAATTAACTTTTAATACTGAGCCTGTTCTCTCTCTCTCTCTCTCTCTCTCTCTCTCTCTCTCTCTCTCTCTCTCCCCCCCCCCCCCCACCCTCGGCGTCTGCAAAGCTCACCCTAGTTTAAGATTACATCTGTTTAAAGACACGCCAGACACTGGGAAAGAACATTCAAGACAGGCAAGTAAGTATCAACAGTAACACAGAAAACAGATAAAAGCAGAGGCTTAAAGACAGACAACTTTTCTCTAGAAACAGAAGCCCAAGGCAACACTGGAGATAAGGCTGCCGAGGATCACGCTGCAAGGCACGTTTAAAATTCACATCTATAAAGCCTACCTGGGGATGAGTCATCCTCGTGTGTAAATATTTACCTTTCCACTTTATCTTGAATATTCAGATACAGTGCTAACTCCATCGCAGCATGTGTTCTCATACTGTCTTATTTCGGCGTCACATTGTATTAGTTGTATACTCGGTGTGGCCTCTTTTAGTAGTTCACTGCTTTGATACCTTGGTAGTCCACGCTTGCTTACAGATGCGTGGAGTTTTAGAAGCAGTGAAGAAATAGCATGTAGTTGACGTTCAGTTTCTGGCAGGAAACAGGCATATGAGAGGAGGTGTGAGTTATTCATGGATCGACAGATAGACTGAGAGACAGAACGAACGAATGAACTTTATTTTCAAAGAGTCATAAATTGGTCATAGGTATCACATATTGGTCACAGATAGATAGAGATAAATAAATAGATAGATAGAACGAACGAACGAACGAACGAACAAACTTTATTTTAAAAGGGTAACAAATTGGGCACGCAGGCCCGTCTTACATTCGGGCCTTTCGATCACTCATCTTTCATTCATCAAATGTGCATGTTACATTTATATAGGAAAAAAAACATTGTCAAAAGGATTTTGTAAGCATAAACAATGCATATTACGCATGGTACATTCACTTGGGAAAAAACACACACTGTCAAATGAAAGTTGTAAACATAAACAGTGCATATTGCAATATTGTGAGACACATCCCCCATCCACCTCACACCCCGCAGCCATCCACACATCCCCCACCCACTATACCCCCACCCACTCACACATACCTCCACGCACTCACACAGACTCAGGCAAATATACATGCCGCCACCCACCCACTGATCCCCCACCCACACACATTTCCCCACCCACACATACATCCCCCACCCATCCCATAACCGACATGCACACACCCGCCCACATGTTCTCCACCACCCACCCACACAACCGCAACCACCCAGAAAAACACACATCACAAAACCACACACACATACCCCCGTCAACCCACACATCCCTTACCTATCCACACATGCATCCCGCACCCTCACAATTTTCCCCACCCACACATCAGCCAACCTCACCCATCCAATATCCGCCACCTCTCAACTACATATCCCCCACCTATACACACATCCCCACCCACAAACACATCTCCCCACCTGCCCACACATACCCCCCACCCATAAACACCCCAAAAACACACATCTCCAACCCCCACACACCCCACCACCCACATATACCCCACCACACACATCCGCCGCTCAAACACTTAGATAGATAGGTAGATAGATAGGTAGGTAGGTAGATAGATAGATAGATAGATAGATAGATAGATCAACAGACAGACAGACAGAGAGACAGACAGACAGATAGATAGATAGATAGATAGATAGATAGATAGATAGATAGATAGATAGATAGATAGATAGATAGATAGATAGATAGACAGACAGATAGATATATAGCCTTGACAACGAAAAGTATGTCGAAATCGTGCATATTAGATAAAGAATACAGAGAAGAACTTACTACACCTGAATCATTCAACCAACTATAAAACCCCCCAAATCAAGGCAGACATGAAAAAAAAATGTGTATATAATTTAAAATAAATTCCCCAGGGCATCCTCTAGCGGCAAAAATTAATATATGTTGCATAACTGTAGTCCGTACTGCCTCTATACATACAAAACATGTACAACATCGAGTACGGCAGACCAGTGTGGCCAGAATAAAAACTCTTTTATGATTCATCACGCTCATGAAGTATATCTAACTCCACCACCCCGTTCCTGCGGTGTTAACCCACATTTTTCTTGTTCTTTCTACTAGCCTGCATGATTCATGAGTTTCATATCTGGTGAGTATTAGAGTTCTGAGGGGTACTAACTATCAGGATCTTTAACACTAGTCAGAAACAGGAAACATGATTACCGTCAACTTCAGAGGTTGTCCTAAGGAGAAGCATGTGTTGGGTAAACATGCAGGAAGATATACAAATTAGTGCGGAAATGTGGGATGTAGTGTATCCAGGCTATAGTTGTGTGCATGGATAATTAGGTAGATATGGATATCTATTAGAATGTAGAAATAGACACTGGACAGACAGACAGACAGACAGACAGACAGACAGACAGACGGCCGTACGGACAGTTAGATAGATAGATAGATAGATAGATAGATAGATAGATAGATAGATAGATAGATAGATAGATAGATAGATAGATAGATAGATAGATAGATAGATGGGTTTGCTGGTGGCTGGGTAGAAAGTAGTTAAGTGAATAGCCAAACAGCCAGGACAGACATATATATGGATGGATGGATACATGAGTAGATGAATGGACAGATTAACAGACAGAAACATAGATAGACAGACATATATATAATTAGACAGACAGCCAGGACAGACAGATATATGGATGGGTGAGTGTATAGATTGACGAATTAACGGACAGACAGTGAGACAACCAGAAAAGAATTAACAGACAGACAGTGAGATAACCAGACAAACAGACAGATCGATTCACACACATATATACTTAATATACTGTCAAAACTGTCGTTTACTGCCTATACTGTATAGTACCTTGCGGTGTATGGTGGGGTGGGGGATGGTCTTGAGCCTGAGGAATTAAGGCCGCCTGGCTAGTGCAGTCGCCGCGAACAGTGCAGTATAGAGTTTTCTTTTTACCCCCGACAGAAAACACTCCACACCTTACCTAGGATTCGAACCTGGGCACACACACACATATACAAGAGAACTAAATACCAGCTAATCGCAACATTCAACTACAGAACCATACTGCCGCATATTGACTTCTGTTCTCTTCGGAACTTGATGATAGAATGTAAGCATTGATAGACACCTGAAGTGTGCAGGTTTCCTAGCATCTGAGGAGGTGTATCCCCTTGCCTGGTGTGTGTCACTTGTTGATGCCAAATCCCTGCCAACAGGAGGGTTGCGTTTATGACGCGTGGCTCTTAAGTGAAAATGATATCAGCGTTTCTGCAATCATAGGCAGGTCAGAAAAAAATACATGCAGGTAAAGGGGCGCAGATGTTTGGAAAGCTGCCTTTACCTGCTCGCAGACGCACTTCGCATTCACATACAAACACATGTGATCACTCATACGCACAACCACATACACACAAGCGCACACACGTACACATATACACACTTTCACGTACACAACGAGCACGTATATGCAGGTACACAGGCGGAAATGCACGTACACACATACATACACACACGAATGTACACAGACGCATGTACATAAATGCGAATGCCCGTAAATACATGCACACACACGAACATGAACGCACATACAAACGCGCGTTCACACACTCTAGAACGCCGGCCGACACACACGCACGCACGCACGCACGCACACACACACACACACACACGCGAGAAGTAGACGGTAACCTTTAATAGAAGATTATCACAACTAACAAAATAGACGCTGCGACCAAAACCTTCGTCAGCACGGGAAAAACACTCACACACCGACACGACTATATGGAAAACACTACATGAAACTATAAATATAAAAGTTACTTATTTGTATTCTTGCTGTGAGCTGGACTCGTTTTTCACTGGATCCGAGTGTATTATTTACTTACTTGCGTTCGCTGGCTGTGAACTCCAGCGTGAAGTCCCGTATGTCGGATGGAGACATCCTGTTGTCCAACATCAGTGTGATGTCATAACGGACTGAGGTTTGCGTGAGTATCCGTTGTCCCATGTCTGGCTTATTGGTGTGCAGACTGGTGGTTCCTCGCCGTGCAGGCAGATACTCTACGACTTCGGAGGAATCACCGACCCTACTGACATTAGCCAGGACCCCGAAGGGACCTAATGCCCAGAACGCGCAACTAGGACGTGTCAGTAGGTGTTGGCCAGTATAGAACCTGGCCCTGGTGCATTGGAAACACCTCTGCGTCTCCCCCCCCCCCCCGAGTGTATGATTCGAATACAGTGAATGATTATGCGATTAAAGGAAGCATTGTGCCTGAAATGGTTGAGCATACAATGACACAGAAAGATTTAACTTAGGTCCTCTTCTCTCCAGTTACCTTTAGCAATCCTTCCTTTATTGTCATGTCATATAATGTCATATCCATATAATAATTAATCTTCTTCATTAGTCTGACATTGCCCATGGTTAGTTCTGTTTTCCCCCGATTTCACACGTACACCTCTCTGAATTATTGCTATCAACGATTGCCTTGCACTCGTCCTTCACCCACCCCATTGTAAACATTTCTTTAACATTTATTGTTTAAATTTCATAGTAATTTTCTAAAGTTTTATGTTGATCTTGACAGAGCTGAGTTGAGTTCAGTTCAGTTAAGAACCGACATCACTGCACTCAGGACATTCCCATACGTGCTCAGTCCCCTCGTTCAACAGCCAGCGAAGAGTCATACTACTAATCGTTCCCACCGCTATCTGATTAAAAGTTCTCCTTGTCTTCCCTCTCAGTTTTGAAATTCTTCCAGAACCCCTGCCGATCTCCCGCAATCTCAGTCTTTCCACATATGAGTTCTCAATCTGTTCCTCCACCTTCTCCACCTGGTCCCACACACGCACGACCTCCTCTCCCTTGTCCATAGGCAAAATACCACCAAGAGGTGCCCTCCCTGCTAGCCTATCAGCCTTTTCATTCCCCCGTACACCCGCATGGCCAGGGCAAAATATCCATACAGTTCTCACAATCTGTGACCTCTGAAGCGACGAGAGCAATTCCACACGAAACATTCCTTTCTCCATCTTGCTAAGCATACTCTTTGAATCTGTAATGAATACAACTGTGTTGCAGTAGTCTCCTCTAGCCACCGGAATGCCGCTGTTACTGCCTCCACCTCCATTCTCATGCTGGAGGTCGTAGTCTCATATGCCAGACTCTCCGTTTTCAAGACTCGCCCATTAGCCTCTTGACAGAGTAAATGGCTACCGAAACGTCAAACGTCAAACAGTTATGATGTGTTTTAATCAATAACACTTTATTGATATTTGTTTTAGTTTTCAATATATTATTACATTATTTTCAACTATTTCATTTTTTTTTCGCATATCCTTTGCAGGACATCGCTGTCAACACCAGCATTTTACCTCTGTCGTTGATTTCTTGGCAAGATTACGCTCAGCAGTTTGCCATTGCTTTCTGAGCGGCCGGCTCACTTATCCCGTAAGTTACCAACGTGGCGAGAACCGCTTCCAATTCTCGTGCGCTGCGTTACCCTAGGTGAATAAACAGGATTACCGAGAAAGTCGTTTAAACGCTAGGCCAGGGAGACCGGCTATTTCATGTTACGTTTATTATTTTGTTTACGTAGACTCAGACCCTAGTCTGGTATTATGTGTTTGTTTTTATTGTGTGTCTCAGGATCTTATAATCCATGTTATTTCAGTATATACTATTATATTCTTCTGCAGCCTCGTCAACATAAGCAGTCTGGATCTACACACAGTAAGGATGGTATTAACTTTCACAAATATTAGGAAGATATGGCATAGACAAGATTTGAATATCGACGAAAATCGACTCAAAAACAACATCGTGTCTAGGAAAATACAATACTTTGGTCACATTAAATGTGACTTGGAGAGAACAATGATGGAGGGCATGGTTCTTGGAAGAAGAGGCTGGGATCCTCCAGCACGATGATGGACACAGGACATTGCAGACTCCTACAGGCTCATTCAGCAGTTAATAATTTCTGTCATTGAGTATGGTTTGGGGTTGCTAAATGTATCAACGAGCTAGCTTGAAAGGTTGGAGCGCATACAGAATGCGGCCATGCGAGTGATCCTGGGGTGCAAGAAAGACATACCAATTATATGCATGAGGTATATCTTGGCTCTACCAACAATGGTGGACAAGTATAGGGTCCTTCAAGCGAAATGGTATCCGAGAGTTGTGTAGATAGTGATCATCCGCTGCATGAAGCCACGGATATGATAAAATGTCATAGACTAAGACGAGGCAGCTCCTGGACGGCACAGTCAGATGTATAATTTAAATAGCATCAATTGTGAACAAGAGTGGGTTAAAGTATCGGTAGACAGGACTGGCTGACACAATGAAATAGTAACACTGGATCGTGAGTGCAGAGAATGGGTTTGAGGTGCAACAACTGATCCAGAGTAACACATCTAGGTGACGTAGTGATCTATACTGATGGGTCAGTGATGAGAGTCAGACATTAGTGGTTGGGGGTTCATTGCGAAGGCTAATAGGCGATTCTTGAAAAAGGAGAGATTATGACCTCCCAGCATGAGAATGGAGGTGGAAGCAGTAACAGCGGCATTCCGTTGGTTAGAGGAGACCACTGCAATACACATAGTATTAATAACGGATTCAAGGAGTATGCTTAGTAAGGTGGAGAAAAGAGTGTTTCATGTGGAATGGCTATCCTCTCTTCAGAGGTAAAAGATAATGCGAATTGTATGGATTTATTGTCCTGGCCATGCGGGTGTGAGCGGGAATGAACAGGCTGATAGGCTGGCAGGAAATGCACCTCTTGGTGGTAGATTACTTATGCACAGAGGAGATGTAGCCGTGCACCTGTGGGACTATTTGGAGAAGGTGGGATAACAGACTGTGAGGCCGTGTGTGGAAAGAATGAGATTTCGGGGATTTGGCAGGGATTCTGGAAAAATCTCAAAACTAAGAGGGAAGACCAGGTGAACTTTCAATCAGAAATGAATGGTGGGAATGATTAGTAGTATGACTCTTCGCTGGCTGTTGAACAATGGGACGGAGAGCGTATGGGAATGTCCTGAGTGCAGTGATGTCGGTTCGTAACTCAACTCAACTGTAGATACCTCTGGCATGAGGGTGGGTGAGGCAGGGGAAATGGCCAGAGTTCGAAAGTCTTTTATGTGATGAGAGCAACGTTCTGCATAGGACAGGCTACATGATCATGGTTATGTTACAGACAGACAGACAGGCTGCTAGACATACATATATATAGGCATGCAGGCAGATAAACAGACATTCAGACAGACCGGCCGATCCATCGACCGACGGACGGAAGGACGGAAGAACAGACAGACACACAGACATAAATCTTTTGTGATCAAGTATTGGAATGGAAACAGATTGTGTTCGCAAAAAAAAACAAAAAACCGTACATTCTCGGGAAGGAGAAGAAGAAGAGGAGTCGGTAAAGGGATAAGACGTTGTAGCATGTCATTCTCAACACTTGCCACTCTGTTTAATTGAAAACAAAAAATGTACGCATTCGAGAGCATGTGTATGTATCCATTTTCTTGACTTTGTTTTAGGGCTCATATTGTTTTGCGAATATTTTTTTTTTCAATTACCAACCGTGCTATCACAGAACAGTTAGTTTGAAAGATACGTTGTAAGTCAAATGATAAATCCCTGTGTAATATTCCTTATCTTTTTTTGTTTTTGCCAAGCCAAACTTTGAACTGCAGACTGGCGCAAAATGGAAACAACATGGTTTGACTCAATTATCAATGTGAAGTTCTTGGAGAGAACCAAACAAATACAAGTGAACCAAGAGGTGAGGAAAAGAAGCTGGAACTGGATAGGGCAGACATTGAGAAAACACCAGAATAGTATCATTAGAACGGTCTTTGTCTGGAATCCACAGAGCAATAAAAATAGAGGAAGACCCCCACAACACGCGGAGAAGAGAAGTAGGAAGAGAAATGAATAATATTGAGAGGAAAGGACGAAATTCATGGAATAGCTCAGGACAGAAGGGCTTAGAGTGGACTGGCTGAGGGCTTATGTTCTAATGGCGGATAAAAGGATGAAAGAAGAAATAGTCGGCCGTTGTATAATCATCTCCTCACATTATTGCATTTTTGAGACCGCCTCATTGTCAGTCATTTGGTGTCTGTTTAATGACAACTATGGCAGGAAAATGTAATCAAATGGTAGCTATATGAAGCAGAAAGCCAAGATGCTTCACATTCACATTATATTATATCCTGATACACACACACACACACACACACACACACACACACACACACACACATATATATATATATATATATATATATATATATATATATATATATATATATATATATATATATATATATATATATATATATATATATCATTCCATATGTATGTATTTTATCTGTTTGTCGTTGTGTTTGATTGCCGATGAAGTCTTTAAGTCTTTCTAACCGCGACACCCAATTATTATGCATCACCTTGTTGTGGTAATTCCGATACTGTCCACTTTATGTTGTTTCGTACATTCATTGAAGTGTCACAACTCTACTGCAGTGAACCCCTACTTCAACTTTTCTTTCACACAGCAACGCCGCTGAAGAAACACACAAACAAAACACTAGCCAGTAGTCAATAGTTCACTACATGAAGAAAATTTGATCAAAGTGTGTGTCACAATCTGGAGTACGTCTGGTGGCCTTCATAGCTTTATCCAGAATGAGAATAATGCTCCAGTAACTACCAAACAATTATGCTAAAAGCCACCACTTCAGAGATAAAATCTAGGACAGACAGACAATTAAGGATAGCTCTTAAACATACTACAACAACGCTCGACCCCATCTTCATTGCTGAAAGAAAGGTAAATCGGAGTTTAAAGACACCAGT
Organism: Cepaea hortensis; assembly: GCA_963921405.1. Lineage (NCBI taxonomy): Eukaryota > Metazoa > Mollusca > Gastropoda > Stylommatophora > Helicidae > Cepaea > Cepaea hortensis. The sequence continues at coordinate 167,733,425 of OY992876.1, read as the reverse complement.
TTATTTCCTTCCTGCAAATGATACTATGTTGATTCTAAACTTGAAAGCATTGATGAAAACTATTTTTCAGTAAATATTCCACTTCTCTTTTATTGTTCAAAATATTTAAAATGTCAATGGCTTGTCAACTGCCTGTTCATCTCTCCATGGTTGCCCTATCTATTATGCTGGAAAGAGCCTAGGGTACCTAAGAGTGACGTGTTTATGCCAACAGAGTGGCCAATAAATAATTGTTTTGTAAGACAGTAGCAAACCGCATGCACACCTGCAAGGTAATGGCCAAATTACATACATGAATATGAATACAAACATTTTAAGTTAACATGTTTGCGCTCTGGACATTCCCGCGCGTTCTCCCTCCTCTTCTTCAGTAGTAGCCAATGAAGAGTTTTCATTCTAATGATACCCGTGGCAGCCATATTGGACGTCCATTTCCGTTTTCCTTTTACCACCGAGTGTCGTTCCTATCCATCTTATATATATATATATATATATTCTCCCTCAACCCTTTCATTTGTTCCCATACCAGAATCAGCATCTTCTGTCCCAGATCTTCTTCATCACTCATTGATTTTCCGTCTAATTCAATTACAGTCGTTTGTTTTCGTGTTTTAAACACAACGTGCCGTCTGATTATAAATATGCTCTACAAGAAATCGTTAAAGTTTGATTTGGCTGAAGCATATGCTAAGTTATGTTTTGTTTGTTTTGTCTCGTCTTGTCGATCCACTGTAGGGATGGAGACGACAAGCAGGGTTATCTGCAGGTCCTTGTATGTTGGTCAGCGTTATGAAGAGTGAGTTTCCACTTTCGTGTGAAGGTTTATCATCATCATCATCATCATCATCATAATCATCATCATCATCATCATCATCACCATCATCATCATCATCATCATCATCATCATCATCATCATCATCATCATCATCATCATCATCATCGTCATGTAGCCGATCTTTTACAGAGCGTTGCTCTCATCACGGCGAGTCTAGAAGCCTCTCGATCTCTGGCCAAATCCCCTGCCTTGTAACCCTCATGCCAAAGGTGTCTACAATACCCTGTGTCCGTCTTTGTGCTGGCCGGCCCCCGCATCTTCTTCCCGGTACCATCATTGTTCTTTCGAGTACACTGTGATGCTTATTTGTATATTTATGTGTGAGTGAGTGTGTGATCAAAATAGAAACAAATCCCTTGCCGCTGTAGACTAACTCTGATATGAGGGCTTAGTCAGATATGACTGAGCTAGCCGTATGACAGTAGACAGTGCTACCTGCTTTCTTTTAACGCCGAATGTTGGGATGTCAGGTCTAACTCAGATATGAATGAGCTATCGTATGACAGTAAACGGTACTACCTGCTTTATGATAGAGCCGAATGTTGGGCGGCGATCACCAAACCCGACGCTTCACATTATGCCTTCGGCTTCAGGCGGAGGGTACAAAACATATCCTAGTGCGAGGAAATGTAACCTAAAGACTAAAAGTATCGGCAGGACCTAAGCTTTAGCCGGCAACTGGTCTAGGATCGAAGCTCAGACAGGCGGAAAGTTAGAGCATTGCTTTGCTGACCCGACAGCTTCTGCAGCTTGTCTTGTTCCAGATGTATTGGTGTTACCTTTCCTCTGGAGAAAACTAGACAGGCCGAGAGAGCGATCATGCTGCATGGGTAACACATGATCTCTACAGTTCAGCCCAAGCTTTGTACTTGGTCCTCGCTATGAGTCGCAGTTATTATGCCCCTTTTGAAGCACAATGTAACAAACTATCGCCTATCAAGACAACAAGGTGCCATTGCAGTGCAATCATTATATCTTCTAATAGGTCTTCCTAATACTGTAAAGCCGGGCATATTACAAAAACGACCAATCAATTGCCTTTTCTCGCCACCTCCTCACCATGTATTCTATGAGTGACAGTCAATACCTATTCAGTCTTCTTCTCTACATCGTCTGCCCTCAGTCCTCCATGTATAAGCTCTCAACAAACTTTATACAAGCCTTCGTAGGTCAGCATGGCCGAATTGATAAGAACTCGCGTTCTTGAACATCCGGTGTGCTGATGCCGTGGCAAGGGATTCAACCCATACACTGGATAGTTGGACTAAAATGCTGGCCTATCGTTCTTGACTCGGGGACGTAAAATACAAGTACCTCTGAAGTCAGAGTGGGTTCGCCTGGTGGCGAGGGACACTGTTAACAGGGAAAGCTAATCCACGCGCAACAATCAGTCCAGCACTACTAGTAGTAGTGGGTGTGGACTACGCTTGAGTTCAAAGCCAGCGAGAGGAAAAGAAGTACATACCTTCTTTGTTATCTCATGCAGCTCCGACCACGTCCTTCTCATATTATTCCAACAGGAACCCTCTATCGAAATGCTAGGACCGCCACATTTTGTAGGCCTGAATGTAGGCTTGAGTAGAGAAATTAGACGTAGACAGCCACAATGTTTTGGACTCGTTATGAGAAGAAATAAACTTGGTGACAACTGGCAAGATTGAGGGGAAAAGAACAAAGGAAGGCAGAGAAGTAAATACCCGTGTGGCTTGGCCAAATGGTATGATCGAGACAAGAAGTCAGAGCTGATCCACGACTCTGGTGATCGTGTGAGATGGCAAAACATGACCGCCCACGCTTATCGGGATCCACATGATGATGATGATGATGATGATGATGAATCGAGGGATGAATGTGTGGCCAGTCTTTTCCCCACTTAGCGGACGACGAACGCAAGCTTCAAACCTTCGTCCAGCCGTAATCATGGCATTATCAGTTTAACCTTCTAGCCAACATTCTTTCATCTGTCTCTAGTTTTCGTCTTCATATGTTGTTGGCCGGGCTCCCTGGCCTAGAGGTTAGCAGCTTTCTCCGTAACCCCGAATACTCTCATGGTTGACGTGAGCGCACGAGAATTGGAAGCGGTTCGAGTCGCGCCAGTGACTTATGAGAGTATGGAGCCGGTCGCTCAGAAAGTCGTGGCGTGCTGATAAGCGTAATATGGTCTAGGAATCAACATACAGCTGAAAGATGATGATGTTGACCGCAATATCCTAAAACAGGATGGAAACGCGGAAAAAAAATATGTTGTTGGTTTTCAGCGTATTGCCTTTAATTCCTGCCAGCAGCCGTAACTCCTGCCTTTATAATGTAAAACAGACATCTTGATACAACAGATACGTTATGTAGGTGTCAAGGCAATACCGGATTTATTGTAATCGACTTTCAACTAGCTAAATAAGGCAACATGTCACGTGACCAATTTTTGGCGGTTATGGAACAGTTTAACTAAACACCAATACAATAACAGTTAATTTGCATGTCGTTCTTATCTCTCTGGGTCGCTCTCTCTCCATCTCTCTCTTTCTCTCTGTGTGTGTGTGTCTCTCTGTGTGTGTGTGTGTCTCTCTCTCTCTCTGCCTCTCTCTACCCCTCTTTCTGTGTCTCTCTCCACTCTGTCTCTCTCTGTCTCTGTCCTCTCTCTGTCTCTGTCTCTTTCTTCCTTTCTCTTTTATTTTCACACACGTTCTCTTTCACATTCTCGTCTTTCCTTCCCAGACAGATACCAGAAAGTTATGAAAATGTTTGGTACCCAATTTATTCAAGCTGGGATAAATAATCTTGCCTCTGCTGAGAAGTTAACCCGGGCTACTGCTCCCCAACCCGCCCCAACCCAGGAAAACACACTAACCATTATGTCATTGCAGCGCCCTAAATAACACTAGGTGAATAAACAGACTAAATTATCCCGTATAATGTCTGATTTTAGTAAATAATTATTCTTTGTATTTCGTTTTCCGAGAGTTCCGAATTATAATATTATCGATCATACTAAATAAACCGACATAAAACAGTTATTTACCCTTTACAGGACTTTGCGGTCAATCCCTGCAATTTTGGCTGTTTGAGATGTCTTGGCAAGTTTATAATCAGTAGTTTGCCATTGCTTTCTTTACGATAATTGTATGAAAAGCAATGCAAGTCAGTCTGCTGCCAAATCGCCCGCAGCAGTGTTTCGAATGCGGTATGCGGTATTACTAATTGCGTCCGTATCTCCTTCACCACATAATATAATGCATAATGTTGTGTATAATGTCTAATTTACGTGCAAACTGTGATAGTTGGATGTCTATACTAAGTTGTATCCATAATAAATAGACATAGCTTCTGTAAAACATTTCTAATGATGTTAGTTAGTCGCGGTTCCAACTTCACGGCAACGGGTCGTCCCCATTATGCTCCGTTCCTGTGCCAGTGAATATCACACAAAATGCTCCTTACTGCCCAATGTGAAAAGTAGAACTGACAGGAGTCTCGGCAAGCCAAAAGCCCGCACAGGTACACTGTGCATAATGTCGTCGCAAGAATGCGAACACAAAAATCCTCCAGAAAAAATACAGTTCTTCGTTGATAGAACCGGCAGTCACCAGAAAGACTTCAGTGACCCGGGTTTTATTCCAAATGGCTCGGTCCCTTTCTACATGGCTACCCGCTGAAAGCGCCGTATAAAGCACGAACTCAGTAGCTCCAGCGACGACTCCCAGAAGTCTTCTGAAAAATGCACTCGTGAACCGAAAAAGGCAAACCAGTCAATTCAGCAAAAGCCGGCCGCCATCTTTCCGAACATGCAGTTCACGCTGCAAACAACTGCGGACAGATATACAAGAATTCCACACGAAATTCACAGTTCACAGTATCTAATGAACAATGCAAATAAATAAATAAATAAATATAAATAAATAATGAATGTCAATAGCAAGAATCTCATAACATGGTTGTTGTTTCTAAACCCCAAGTATGAATGACTGTGCATTTTCATAACCGACGATGTGTTTTTAAATAGTGAAACGTATGACGGGAGTTGAGTTTTTCAATTTTGAATTGGAACTACAGAAAAGTTAACTAAATGATTTAATAAGAAATTAGATAGTAATGTTAACAACGAGAAGTGTAAAATGTCCCTGTTTACCATGTTTACTGTTTCTCTGCAGCCATATTTAGAAGGTAAGAAACAAATATACATCACTGTGTTGATGCGTGGCAGCAATGACAGTGGGGAAATAACGAGTATCGAACTGTCGGTATACACAAGACAACGTCTCCGAACGCTCTAATGAGGTCGCCCTTCTCTCCTTGTTTCTTATTTGTTTATTTGTTTGCCTACCTACCTACCTACCTACCTAACTACCTACCGACCTACCTACCTACCTAGACTGACAGTCTGTCTGTCATCTCTCTGTCTGTCGCTCTACTTCTCTCGAAATCGTATTGGTATAACATCACTGAATAAGAGTTTAGAGATTTAGCAACTCACAGCTTGACTGCTGGTGTAAAGATCAACAAACTAGGGATGTCTACTGCCAGCCTGCCTGCCTGCCAGCCTGCCTGCCTGCCTGCCTGCCTGTCTGCCTGCCAGCCAGCCTGTCTGCCTGCCTGCCTGTCTGTCTGTCTGTCGCTTTACTTCTCTCGAAGTAGTGTCAGTAGAACACCACTTAGCAAATGAGGTAGATGTGATCAACGACTCACAGCTTGAATGCTGGTGTAATGATCAGCAAACTAGGGATATCTGTCCATAACCCAAGACGGCTTCCACGTGGTTGCCACGTAGACAGGCTGGATCACCGAGTGTTGACCACATAATAGTGATCTAAGAGAGTGGAGAAACTGTGTCGAAATATGATGTTATGTGTCGGTTAAATGGAACAAAACTCCCAGTCCCTTACTGGAGGAACAAAGAAAGAGAAGAAGTAGATTCCCAATGCAACAATTTCACGAGTAAACAAGCAATTATAGCGATTTTCTATGAGACGTTTATTAAATAACAACAGATAAATAATCAAAAACAAGGAAAATTACATGCAAATGGCAGCTCATCAATAATACAGTGTCAGTTTACACAAACCACATATACAGAAAAATTATTAATGGGATAGCCGAGGGTCAGAGATTAAGACAGAGACACGGAAACATGGCGTGATCTGAACAAAACCGTGTCATGATCTTTAATGATTATATGAAATAAAACTTGTAGAGTCTGAAATAAACCTTAACAGTATCTGAAATAAACCTAGCCATGGTCTGAACAAACGCTTACAAATCATGAAATAAACTCTATCGAAACCTGCATGATCTAAAAAAACAAAAAACAAAACAGTGCAGGAAACAACATTGCAAAGAAAAGGGAAGATCTAAATTAAACTCTATCATTGTCTAAACAAAACGCTAACATCATCTGAAATAATCCCTGCCACGGACTGAACAAACGCTAACATGATCCGAAATAAACTCTGGCATGATTCGAACAAAGGCTAACAGGATCTGAAATAAACCCTGCCATAGTTTAAACAAAGGCTAACAGGATCTGAAATACACCTAAAAAAACGGCTAACAGGATCTAAAATAAACTCTGCCATGGATAAACCTTGCATTGGTCCTAACAAAACGCTAACACGACCCGAAATAAACCCTTTGTGCCTCTCCAGTACATACAACCCTACGGTTGTAACAGTGCGAGAACACCAAAGTGTCACAGTTTTAACAGACAAACAATAAGCTGAACATCTGCATACTGTGGCCGTTGTCTGAAACTGACTGAACTATCATTAGAGCGAAACAGGCGAAGGCATGCACCCCCGACTTCTGAGGCAGACTTTAATGACAAAAACACGCTCATGTTACAACTAAAGAAAAGGCGAAAATTAAAAATACACTCATGTACCCAAAACACACACTCACAAACACACACATCCACACACATACACATAAAGAGAAATGCTGGATCATAGAACTTGTTTTTAAACTGAGTGCAGAAGAGTCAACGACTGTACAATGTGAAATTATACCAGGCTAAAACTATCTTTTGAATTTCTAACATATGAAAATGTAACATTAATTATACAGTTAAGAAGTCCCCGTGGTTACATCTGTAGTAGTAAATGAATTTGGCCAGGAATGTATCGTTTTCGATTTTCTGATGAGCAACGCCCGGATGTTGGGAGGTCAAAACGAGGGTGTGAGAATGTGTGAGTATATGTGTGGATGTTTAAGAATGTGTGAGTATATGTGTGGACGTGTGAGAATGTGTGAGTATATATGTGGATGTGTGAGAAGGTAGGTGTAAGTATATGTGTGGATGTGTGAGAATGTGTGAGTATATGTGTGGATGTGTGAGTAGATGTGAGTATATGTGTGGATGTTTGAGAAGGTGTGAGTTTAAGCGCGAGTGACTACCGTCTTGTTGTTTTCTACACAGGAAACAGACCGGCCTATACTGACTGGACTGATGGAACTCGGTCGGGTCGTGTGCTCTAGGGACCGCTGTGTGGTAGAGGCCGCAATTACGAGGAATATGTGCCATTGAGAAAATTATAAGGAATAATGTACATTAAATATTCAATTTAACACGCGCCAAATCCGTTGCAGAATAATCAGTCTATTTTACGCCTGGATTATGCAAATGAAGGACAGTTATATTTAGGTAATGAAAGAACATGTGGAGAAAGTCTCGACAAATGAGAATGTATTATTTCATATAAAAGGTTAGTTAGATATCTTTACAGGATGTCGCAGTCAACCCCAGAATTCTTTGGCTGTTGGTTATTTTTTTTGGGCAAATTTACGTTCAGTCATTCGCCAGTACTTTCACGCTTTATGCGGGATTACGCACGGCATATGTAACCCCTTTTCCACAGAGCCGGCATCATTTCAGACATGTATAAAAGGTCATTACCATCAATTGCACTGCCAGCTGGCGTAGGCGTTCATGTCTGTATGAAAGATTTTTAAAGTTAGTCGCACATTCTTTACGGACGTAGCAGTCAACCACAGCATTTTTTGGCTGTTCGTGATTCCTGGGCACGTTTACGTTCAGTAGTTTGCCATTGCTTTATGAACGACAGATACCCAAACCATTTCATAAAAAACCAACGCAGCTGTGTTTCGAACGCGGTATGGGTGATTACGAACTGAGTCCGTAAACCCTTCACGACGGAGCAGGCTTTTACCACATAAAAGGTCAGTCAGTACAAGTAAGTAAAGAACCCTTTTACACGATTTAAGCTGCATGGGACATACTGTGCTAGACCAATATTTGTATAGATGTTTATAGACTATTCGGCCCTGGGTATGATTGGTATCTCACAGCCGCCTTTACTTCTCAAGAATTTGTGCTACCCATTTGAAGTTGGGTCGACCTGGGAGCAGGGTACAATTTAAAAAATCCGAATCAGCCTTGCTGGGGATCGAACCCATGACCACCGGTTCGGCAGGTGAGTGTCCAGCTACTACACCACCATGACTCCATATTAAAGGTACACAAAGGACCATTTTCCATGCCTGGATGCGTATTTGCTGCATGGATGTAGCCAGTAGTTGTTATAGCCCAATCACTATATGATGGGTGATATGACGTCGCCTGCCTTTCTTGTCCATGTGCCTATGTTAGGCCCGAACGATCCAGGAGCCCAAATAACTTAAAACAACAATCATCATGTGACTTCCTGGTAAGCGTGGGCGGTCATGTTTCGACATTTTACACGATCAACATTAAAAAAAGAAATTAAAAAAAAAAAAGAATTTAAAAATATTAAAACAACATCTGCTGCAATATGGATTTGACAACGACTGGGTCGGCAGGCAAGCTTTCTATTCTCTACCCTCCCACAGTTCCATAATGCATGGGGCTAACAGAAAACAGACTTTACAGGACCCTGCAATTGTTTAGAACCGGTCCTAACTCTTTTGACGGAAGAGACTAAATATAAACATACCAACATCCTTAAATCGTTTGAGAATCAAAACCGCGATCAAAACCACGTTATTTGTCTAGGCAATTTTACGTTGAGTAGTTTGCCAATTGCTTTCTGAATGAAAAGTCAACTTTACGTAAAACTAACCGTTGTAGGAAAAAAACGCACTACCTCATTGTCAGCACACAGGAAGTGTTAAAGCATGCGCTCTTAACATTCGGCGACTGTTTAGGTTAGTTTAGTTTAGTCGACGGATCAACATCACGGCACACGGGTGTACCCATAAGTGCTCCGTTCTACTCCTAATTCTAGCCTGAGTCTGGAGAATCTCAGCTCAGTGCACGAACTCCGCAGCACCGGCGAGGATCCTGAAATACTTTGGGTAGATTTTTAACTCGGAATTTTTCCCGGCAGCGCCGTTGGGCTACTCTTTTTCAATTTCCAACTGCCAAGGGATTTTTTGGTAATACAACTCATAAGAATGCTCTATCTAGACCAACAAGCAGCGGTTAGAATAGATGGTGAGACATCAGATTGGTTTGACATCAAGCAAGGAGTCCGTTAGGAATGTGTGCTGACAATCTATTTGTTTAACATTTAAATATAATGTGAAATGTAAGAGATGATATAAACAGGGAGCTATATGATGCCCTAAATATCGGTGGTTATGACATACCAGAGATTCGGTGTGCTGATGATACAGTATTGCTATCCACAACACAGACTGGTATAGAAAAACCTAATAGCCTCAACCCAGTTGAATAGTGAAAATCACAACCTATATCTTAACATAGCAAAAACAAAGATAATGCATACAGATAAAACTACTATGGAGATAGAAATATATGTTAATGAGGAAAAATTGGAGGTAGTGGAAAATTTTTAATATCTTGGGTCATTGATTACCAACAACGGTGACACAATGAAAGAAATTAAACGACCATTATCAATTGCTCTTCAAAGACTAAAACAACTGAAAAAATTATGGAGTGGGACAGACAGAACTACAAAAATTAGATTTTCAAGAGCAAGCATCTTTCTAATTGCAACATACGCGTGTGAGACCTGGACACTTACTAAACAAACTGAACAGCGCATAGATGCCTTTGAATATAAATGTTATAGACGAGTTCTAAGAATATCTTGGGTAAAAAAAAAAAAAAAAAAATGCATCCATACTTCAAGAGCCGAATATTGAAGAAGGTTGTCTATTAAAGACGATAAAACAAAGAAAATTGAATTATCACTTAAACGTCACAAAAGTTTGGAGAGAACAATAATGGAGGGGTATATGCCTGGGAAGAGATAAAGAGGAAGGCCACAGATAAGATCGGTGCAGGATGTGGCAGGTGATCTCCAGATGGGTGTATCGGACGCGGAACATCTTGCTTATGATCGAGAGATTTTCCGGAAGGTTGTTATGTGAGCCAGGTTCTGCAAAGGACATGCTACTGAATGAATGAATGAAGGGATTTTTTTACGTGCGCAACAATACACACGGGCGTCCGATCTCACTACCCAGAGACCAGGGAAAATTTTGTTACTAGAAGTCGACGTGAAAAGATCCTGGCCCTCACCGGGGCTTGAACCCGGGACCTCTAGCAGGACACTATACCTCGAGACCACTCATCCCCTTAACATTCGGCTACGTTAATCTCTACCATTACGAATAAACAGCAGTTAAGGAGCTCTTGTGCTGATGCTCTCTACAAGGCAAGATGTGTATACACACATATATATGTGTACAATGTTTACAAGTGGACATAGCTCTTAATTATGTGTATATAAACAGATACATTGGCAGATAAACATGTTCATATTTATATGTTGTTTGTTGTTTGTCCATTACGGATTCAAAGAATATGCTTAGCAAGGTGGAGAAAGGAATGTTTCGTGTGGAATGGCTCTCGTCGCTTCAGAGGTCACATATTGTGAAAATTGTATGGATATTTTGCCCTGGCCATGCGGGTGTACGGGGGAATGAACAGGCTGATAGGCTAGCAGGGAATGCACCTTTTGATGGTATCTTGCCTATGGACAAGGGGGAGGTGGTCGAGCGCTTGTGGGACCAGGTGGAGAAGGCGGAGGAACAGATTGAGAACCCATATGTGGAAAGAATGAGATTGCGGGGGATCGGCAGGGGTTCTGGAAGAATCTCAAAACTGAGAGGGAAGACCAGGAGAACATTTAATCAGATAGCGGTGGGAACGATTAGTAGTATGACTCTTCGCTGGCTGTTGAACGAGGGGACTGAGCACGTATGGAAATGTCCTGAGTGCAGTGATGTCGGTTCTTGACTCAACTCAACTCAAATTGTTGTTTGTCCATCAAGAATGATGATGACCATTCATTTCATCCAGTGAGGTTGAAAGTATGGAGCCGTGAGGTCTAAGATGGCTGAAAAGGCCTATTTTGGCTCGAAATATTCTTTGTCAATATGGGCAAAGAATGCTTGACGTTCCAGGAGGAGGATCTACTGCAGTGGATTTTCTGTCCAGCCTTTTCTTCACAGCTCTTGCAGTCCTGGTTGCTTCACAAGTTACTGCACCCTTATGTAATGATGCACGCCACGAATTACGGTCTTTAGCAGCAGTCTCCCAGGTGTAAAGATGAATTCCAAAAGCTTTCAGTGAGATCTTCGGAGTGTCTATAAAGCGTTTCCTCTGGCCGCCTTGGGTCGTGTACCACAACGCAGCTAGCCGTAAACAATTCGTTTAGGGAGCCTGTGATCTGGTATACGAGTTAAGTGACCAGCCCAGCGAATCTGATTCTTCAATAGTAGTGTGGATACTGGGCATTGACGCTCTTTCTAGAACTTCAGTGTCAGGGATCTTGTCTTGCCATTTAATCTTCAATAGCTTCCTAAAGCAGACTGTGTGGAAGTGGTTTAATTTCCTAGCAGGTCGCTGATAAACAGTCCATATTTCACAAGCATATAGGAGTGTGGATAATACAACGGCTTTATAGACTTTCAGCTTTGTTTGCAGGCTTATTCCATTTTTGTCCCATAAATTCTTGTACAGTCTGCCAAAGGCGACACTAGCCTTGGAGATTCTTGCATTCACTTCGTCATCAATTGTGGCAGCTTGTGACACAGTGCTGCCAAGACAGGTGAACTTGTCCACAACACTTAGTCTGTGACCGTTCACCTTGATATTCAGCACTGTGTGATTATTCCCTGGAGCTGGCTGGTACATAACTACAGTCTTCTCCAGGTTGATATTGAGCCCAAAGTTGGCACAGGCATATGAGAAAGCTGAAGCATTGTGTTGCATGTCTGCCTCTGAGTTGGCATACAGAGTGCAATCATCAGCAAACAGCAGTTCTCTGACGGTGTCGCTGTTAGTTTTGGTTTTGGCTTTCAGCCTTCTGAGATTGAATAACTTTCCATCCATGCAGTAGTTGATGTCTATTCCAATGTCGTTGTTCTCGAAGGCATTCGTCAGTATAGCTGAAAACATGAGACTGAACAGTGTTGGTGCCAGGACACATCCTCCATTGGTGACAGGAAAGGGCTCAGACAGTTCACCATTTTTCTGTACTCTTGCTTGCATACCATCATGAAATAGCCGCACTATTTGGACAAACATTTGTGGACAGCCATATTTCGCCATAATCTTCCACAGTCCTTCTCTGCTGACTGTATCAAAAGCCTCGGTAAGGTCAATGAAAGTGGAGAACATTTCAGAGTTCTGCTCCTGACATTTCTCTTGCAGCTGTCTTGCAGCGAAAATCATGTCAACAGTCCCTCGTTCTTTTCTGAAGCGACATTGACTCTCAGGAAGAAGACCTTGATCGAGATAGGCCGTGAGGCGGTTGAGAAGAATTCTGGCTAGTATCTTCCCTGCGATTGAGAGCAAGGAGATGCCTCGGTGGTTGTCACAGGATTGGCGGTTTCCTTTGTATTTGTAAAGGTGGACTATTGACGCGTCCCTGAAATCTTGTGGCATGGTCTCGTTCACCCATATGTTTGTAAAGACTTGGTGCAGCTGCTCTATTAGGACCGGCCCACCTGCCTTGTATATCTCTGCTGGGATGGAGTCAAGACCAGGCGCCTTTCCACTGGAAAGTTGCTGGATGGCTTTGTTTACTTCTACAGCAATATTCACAATACGCAACAACAGTATTTAAAGGTGTTGAAGAAAAATATTTCCATGTATTCAGAAAGAAAGACTTACAAATGTTTAGAAACATTTACAAGTGTTAAGAAACATTTTCATAATTGTTCATAAGTATTTACACGTATTAAGGAAAATGCACAAGTGTACACCATAATTTCCAACATTAGAGAAATATTTTCATTTGTACATAACATTAAAAGTGTCATAACCATGTGCCTTGCCAGCTTGCGTTGGAGTTCATGTCATTCCACAGATCTCCGTCCTTGGTGCTCTGGACCAACTCTGCTGATGATATTCCTCCATGCCACTGTCTATAATTTATCTTGGTCTGCCGTTTCCTCACTGATCTTTCCAGTTTTCACGATATCCTCAAACACCTCTCTTCTCATCATGTGACCAAAGAATGTTGTTTATCGCTTTCGCATAGTTGTATATAATGTTGTAGTTTCATTAGCCTCTTCTAGGCAATCATTGTTAGTTATTTAAGCAATCCAAGGTATTTGCAACACTCTGACTTTTCCTAATTTGCCCATTAACATTCCATACAAAACAGGCTCTATGTAACATTTCAGCACTCTTTTTCTACCATTCAATGATAGCGATTTATTGCTTATGCTTTTTAAAATTTTATAGAACTCAGAATTTGCTTAACCTATTCTGCTCTTAATCTCCGTAACGAATCTTCCATCTCATGTTATAAAAGCTCCTAAGCATTTAATTATACCTACTTGGTTAAAAAACATTTTTCCTGTTATTAAAAGTGTAAATTTCACGTGCATATAAATAGTTATTGGAAATATTGACTCACTTAAAGGAAAAAGCCCAACAGATGGGGCTGGTTATCAACCAAGATAAGACAGAATATATGGTAATTTCAAGAGACGGAATGGCTAAAAACTCTGGCCACATACAAATAGATAATATGACCATTAAAAGAACGGAAACATACAAATACCTGGGTACAATCTTCAACTGCTCCAACATCATAAGGGAAGAATTAAAAACTAGAATCAACTCTGGAAATAAGATATACTATGCACTACAACATCTACTAAAATCAAAGGCGCTATCTCGTAACACCAAAATCACAATATACAAAACACTGATCAGACCAGTTGTGCTGTATGGCTCTGAAACCTGGAGTACAACGAAAGGAGAAGAAGCCTTGTTACAAACCTTTGAGAACAAAATTTTAAGACGCATCTTTGGACCCATTAGGGATACACAAAGTGGATAGTGGAAAAGAAGAAGTAACAAAGACATTTATGATCTGTTTAAGTCCCCGCTAATCACTGGTATCGTGAAGGCTAATAGACTACAATGGCTGGGGCATATAGAAAGAATGGAAGATAATAGGGAAACAAAACTCGCTTACACTCAGGAAATAAATGACCGTAGACCCCGAGGTAGACCAAGAAGGCGGTGGAGAGATAACACATGTACAGACCTACAAGCACTTGGAATCAACGACTGGCAAGAGAAGGTCCACCAGAGAGACAAATGGAGACGGATTGTATTTGCAGCAAAGAACCTCAATGGCTCGGAACGCTGAAGAAGAAGAATAAATAGTTACAAGTGTATATACCCAACAGACGCACTGTATTCTCTATCATACTCTTCTTATTATAACTCTGCCATTAAGTATTGAATGTTCATGCCATCTTAAAACCGTGTAAGCTTTCAATATTTTTCCTCCTAAAAATGTTTCTGAAAAACGAAACCCGACATTTTCCCACGCCACGTGCGTTCCCATTAAATGCCAGGTAAGTAAACAAAAACGTTACACCTTTCCCACAATCCAACTCTTCCGGAACTACGGTGACTCATTTCTGAACTGTCTTCTGAGATTAAAAGAATTAATGTACAATTACCTTGACCTTAAACGTTGCTTCATGACTGTCTGGTAAAACGCTCGTAGAGCTAAAGTTATAATGTCTCGGATTTAACTCACGTATTTCGTTACATTTGTTGAATGATTTGTCCTATTTAACTTCTTACATTTCGCTACATGCATATGTTGAATGATTTGCTCTATTTAACTCTTATAATTTTCTTGCATTTGTTGAATGATTTGTCCACCGTGATAGTTGACAGTCAGCAACAAAGTGAAATACCCAGCTCTTGCAGACTCCACCGGCATGTTCAGAATTAGCGTGTTGCTGGTCTAAAGAAAGCAACACAATTTTCATTATTCCTCAATTCTTCAAGTTGTACACATATAACCAATTCGAACCGACAATGTTAATAACATGTGCTGCCAAAGACGATTCCCAATGGCAACAAAGACCCGTTCTGTCGGATAGAACGCTGAGGTAAATTACATCCTGTTGGTGTACACACGAAAGGAATGTGGTTGGACTCTTCTGGAAATCTGAGTTATGACAATAAAGTCCGATGCACTGAGTTTCAGTTCGTTTGAGTCCTGAAAATAGCTGGCATCCAACAAAGAGATATTGGTTTAGGGACATCGAAGAGATATTGGTGTAGGGACATCGAAGATATATTTGTGTAGGGACATCGAAGAGATATTGGTGTAGGGACATCGAAGAGATACTGGTGCAGGGACATCGAAGAGATATTGGTGTAGGGACATCGAAGATATATTGGTGTAGGGACACCGAAGATATATTGGTTAGGGACATCGAAGATATATTGGTCAGGGACATCGAAGATATACTGGTGTAGGGACATCGAAGACATACTGGTGTAGGGACATCGAAGATATACTGGTGTAGGGGCATCGAAGATATATTGGTGTAGGGACATCGAAGATATATTGGTGTAGGGACATCGAAGATATATTGGTCAGAGACATCGAAGATATATTGGTGTAGGGACATCGAAGATATATTGGTGTAGGGACATCGAAGATATACTGGTGCAGGGACATCGAAGAGATATTGATGTAGGGACATCGAAGATATATTTGTGTAGAGACATCGAAGATATATTGGTGTAGAGACATCGAAGAGATATTGGTGTAGAGACATCGAAGATATATTGGTGTAGGGACATCGAAGATATATTGGTGTAGGGACATCGAAGATATATTGGTGTAGGGACATCGAAGATATATTAGTGTAGAGACATCGAGGAGATATTGGTGTAAGGACATCGAAGAGATATTGGTGTAGGGACATCGAAGAGATATTGGTGTAGGGACATCGAAGATATATTGGTCAGAGACATCGAAGATATACTGGTGTAGGGACATCGAAGATATACTGGTGTAGGGACATCGAAGATATATTGGTGTAGGGACATCGAAGATATATTCGTGTAGGGACATCGAAGATATATTGGTGTAGGGACATCGAAGATATATTGGTGTAGGGACATCGAAGATATATTGGTGTAGGGACATCGAAGATATATTGGTTTAGGGACATCGAAGATATATTGGTTTAGGGACATCGAAGATATACTGGTGTAGGGACATCGAAGATATATTGGTGTAGGGACATCGAAGAGATATTGGTGTAGGGACATCGAAGATATATTGGTGCAGGGACATCGAAGAGATATTGATGTAGAGACATCGAAGATATATTGGTTAGGGACATCGAAGATATACTGGTGCAGGGACATCGAAGATATATTGGTGTAGGGACATCGAAGATATATTGGTGTAGGGACATCGAAGTGATATTGATGTAGAGACATCGAAGATATATTGGTTAGGGACATCGAAGATATACTGGTGCAGGGACATCGAAGATATACTGGTGCAGGGACATCGAAGATATACTGGTGCAGGGACATCGAAGATTTACTGGTGTAGGGACATCGAAGATATATTGGTGTAGGAACATCGAAGATATATTGGTTTAGGGACATCGAAGATATACTGGTGTAGGGACATCGAAGATATATTGGTTAGGGACATCGAAGAGATATTGGTGTAGGGACATCGAAGATATACTGGTTAGGGACATCGAAGATATACTGGTGCAGGGACATCGAAGATATACTGGTGTAGGGACATCGAAGATATATTGGTCAGGGACATCGAAGATATACTGGTGCAGGGACATCGAAGATATACTGGTGCAGGGACATCGAAGATATACTGGTGCAGGGACATCGAAGATATACTGGTGCAGGGACATCGAAGATTTACTGGTGTAGGGACATCGAAGATATATTGGTGTAGCGACATCGAAGATATATTGGTTTAGGGACATCGAAGATATACTGGTGTAGGGACATCGAAGATATATTGGTTAGGGACATCGAAGAGATTTTGGTGTAGGGACATCGAAGATATACTGGTTAGGGACATCGAAGATATACTGGTGCAGGGACATCGAAGATATACTGGTGTAGGGACATCGAAGATATATTGGTCAGGGACATCGAAGATATACTGGTGCAGGGACATCGAAGAGATATTGGTGTTGGGACATCGAAGAGATATTGGTTAGGGACATCGAAGATATACTGGTGCAGGGACATCGAAGAGATATTGGTGTAGGGACATCGAAGATATATTGGTGTAGGGACATCGAAGAGATATTGGTGTAGGGACATCGAAGATATATTGGTTTAGGGACATCGAAGATATATTGGTCAGGGACATCGAAGATATACTGGTGCAGGGACATCGAAGATATATTGGTGTAGGGACACCAAGGAGACATCGGTGTAGGGACATCGAAGAAATATTAGTGTAGGGACTCCAAAGAGATATTGGTGTAGGGATATCGAAGAGATATTGGTGTAGGGACATTGAAGAGATATTGGTGTAGGGACATCGAAGAGATATTGATGTAGGGATATCGAAGAGATATTGGTGTAGGGACACCAAAGAGATATTGGTGTAGGGATATCGAAGAGATATTGGTGTATGGACACCAAAGAGATATTGGTGTAGGGATATCGAAGAGATATTGATGTAGGGACACCAAAGAGATATTGGTGTAGGGATATCGAAGAGATATTGGTGTAGGAATATCGAAGAGATATTGGTGTAGGGACACCAAAGAGATATTGGTGTAGGGACATCGAAGAGATATTGGTGTAGGAACACTGAAGAGATATTGGTATAGGGACACCAAAGAGATATTGGTGTAGGGACATCGAAGAGATACTGGTATAGGGACTTCTCTCCCGACCCAGTATCAAGTCACCATCTCCGCAAGGTCTGTGCTGCAGAGTTCTTCTTCCCCTTTCCAAGTCCAGAAACCAGCGAGATGTGCAACGCCGGCACCAGAACTACACATGTAGAGAAACACATATTAGTGTGTAGCTCGGTCATGAATAAGCACAGCACTCATAGGCTATATGAAACTATTGCAGACTGAAAATAGCCACACCCCCTGCGCCACACCCCTCCCCATGGTTTTAAGCATTTCGTTGTTAACAGACTCCAACTCAAAGCCCAGAGAGAGAGAGAGAGAGAGAGAGAGAGAGACAGAGAGAGAGAGAGAGAGAGAGAGAGAGAGAGAGAGAGAGAGAGAGAGAGTGAGTTGGAAGTCAACATAAGAACTCCATCAAATCACGTAAAGAATTTCGCAGCCAAAGAATGTTTCTTTCCACTGGAAATATACTGTATACTCCAAAAACATGATCTAATTTTGGAAGAGGGTGTGGACCAAATCCTTCCTTATCCGCCTTTTCTTCCAAAAATAATTTCCATGGTCCATTTTCTAAGACTGACTTGGCCTCGGGGAAAATTCCGATTGGAGAGAAGCCAATATAAACAACTGGAACGCGGACCACTGCATTTGTAGAACATTGACTGTTTGATATAAGAATCGACAGCGTAATATTTCGGGCAACCCATAGATATTTCGTCAGCAGCAGCAAATGTCGCAAGGTGCAGATGTTAGTCGTTCCAATGCCACATTGGATGTTAAAAGTCAGTATATCAATTACAGGACGTTTTGCAGTCAACACCAGCATTTTTAGCTGTTGTTGTCTTGGCAAATTTACGTTCAGTAGTTTGCCATTGCTTTCTGAACGACCGGCACCCTTTTCATTTCGTAAAAAAACCCAGCGCAACACGGTCTGCTGACAAATCGCGCGCAGCTCTGTTTCGAACGCGGGTATATGGCATCACGAACCGCGTCCGTAAACCCTTCGCCACGGAGACCGGCCACATTGGATGTAAAAACGTCTAATTCGTTCTGTCTTACGCCCCGCCCCTCCCTCCCAGACACAGATTTAGCTCCTAATTTGAGCATCGTCAAATACTAGGATAAGTCGGTAAGTAAGTCACAAAATTATATTAAAAAAAAAATAGTTGTGAAATTGGAGTTGGTAGCTTATAGAAGTTTAATTATGTGACATATCCATCAAGTCTGACACTAACCGTTATGCTGTCACGACTAAGAGGGCTATAATGTACATTAACACTACTTACAGTTATACGGCCCTCTAAATACATACACTACTTTACATTCGTGTGTAATGTCATATTTATTTGTCTGATGTAACTATGCATTGCTTGCCTCGCGTTCCGAAGTTTGTGAGTTCGTCTCCCGTCTCCGTCATTCAGCTCATGAGTGCAGTTTTCTCGGAGAATCCTAGAGGTAATCGCTAGAGCTATGCAGTTCATGATCTTTGCGACGCTCCGACAGACCACTCTATGGAAAGAGACTGAGCTATATCAAATGAAACCCAATGCAGGAAAATCTAGTCTCTGGCCTTTAAACCCTTTCAAGGTCAGCATGGTCGAACGGATAAGAACTCGCGTTCTTACACACCCGGTGTGCTGATGCCGAGGTAAGGGGTTCAACCCCTGGACCGTACAGTTGGACTAAAATGTTGAAAATGTTGACTTCTAGTCCTTTACCTGGAGATGTAAATTACAAGTACCTCTGAAATCGGCGTGGGTTCGTCTGATGGCGAGGGACACTGTAATAGGGAAAGCTAACCCATACGCAAAATTCAGCCAGTGCTGCTAAAAGTAGTGTGTATGGACTACACTTGAGTTCAAAGCGAGTGAGCGCAACAACAAAAAAGCCCTTTAAACCTTTTATGTAACTTTAAAATAAAGATTTACCATCAACAATGAGGTTTATTATTAAGAGTATAAGGACATTACGCAACTGTCGAAATTCATAATGAATTATTCAACCTGATTATACCCACAGAAATGACCTTCCCCAAGACTAGACCAAATTAAGCTTCAGCCCTGTTAAACATATTTCAACGCGCAGAGTGCCCCACTTAAGGTCACAACCCGTCAAATCCAAACCCGTGTGTCTACACTTCTGCTAACATGGCGCGAGCGTTCTATTGATTTACTGACGCCACGGCACTGATGCTTCTTTGCAACTATAGTTCTTTGTAGTTTGAAGTGCCAGGAATAATTTCTTTCCACATTGTATACGCAAATTAAACTACAAGAAGAGTTCACTCCGACCCGTAGCTCTTGTGGCCAGTCGGAAGGGTGTCATGACGGTTGTGTCAACAATGAAGAGTTTTACTTTAGTCTTTCCTCAGAAGTATGTATGAGTATAATGAGTGGCATACGTGAAGAGACTGAAATAAATACAAGTGAATCAAGGTGGAGGAGAAAAGGCGGGTGTTGGGTAGGACGTACATTGAGAAGACCTGAGAACATTATAACTAGACAGTCCTTTGAAACCCACAGGGAAACCGAAATAGTTGGAGACACAAAACGCAAGGAGAAGAGAATTAGAGACAGAGATGAGTAACATGGGGGTGGGGAGCATAAACGGTGACGTATAGATAGCAACAGATAAAACGGCGTTGATTGAGCTGGTTGATTTCCTATGCCCTAACGGAGGGGCTAAGGGCTTGCGAACGCGGTTTGTGAGCCCGTATACCCGGGTTCGAAACTCAGCGGTGCTGGTTTTTTCCGAAAAAGGTATAGGAGCCGGTCGTTCAGAAAGCAATGGCAAACTACTGAACGTAAAATTTGCCCAGGAATCACGAACAGCGGAAATGCTGGGGCTGACTGCTACGTCATGTGAAGGACATGCAACTTAATTTTTTTTTAACGGAGGATAAAGATAGAAAGAAGAATATCGTGAGCTGTCCATTTACAGAATATTATTTGTCTTTCTGTTTTCCGTTGGCCTTCAAAAGAAGATGAAGATTAAAAGCGACTCAAGAGATGTGACATGCGGAGTGCAGACGCATTAATGTGCTAGAGCTGGGTTTCATAGTGTCCACGATTTATCTTCATATGTGGGAGGAACATACTGCACAGACACCACATGGCTAACGAAAGAAGAATCGACAGAGAACTACACACTTTACACCCTGCAAGGCTGAAAGAGAGTCCCGACAATTCAACACCATTGTGACAAGACCGCCGGGGCTTGGTCTGGTTTGCCACGATAGATACTATCCCCTGCCTTTGCTCCAACCACCTCAATAGCACTCTACATCTACCAGGCCCCACACAAGCCGGGACAGCTTAACCTTCCCTCCCTCACCTAGGGTTCCAAACCCCAAGGGGGCTCGGACCAGACACCAGTCATATCACTGCACAAAGTCATAGCTAAGATAACAAAAATTTAATTCTGAACTACGTCAACCACAACACAGAGAAGGATGGCTGAAAGCCAGACTAGAAGAACTATGTACAAGATCAAAGACGCAGATGAGTATTCATCATGGAGGCGGACGATAGCTCGTGCGGTTGTCCAGTCGTGGTAGCGACTCACCCAGGCTCCTCCAGTGGACTGGAACTCCAAGGTCTGCTGCCTCTCCAAAGTTCCCTCTTCACCCAGAGAACCAAGCAAGGGCTGATCACGCGCCGTACCACTGCCTGACGGACCCTGCACTGATGAACAAGGATTCTTCCTTGCTGTCGTA
Organism: Cepaea hortensis; assembly: GCA_963921405.1. Taxonomy (NCBI): domain Eukaryota; kingdom Metazoa; phylum Mollusca; class Gastropoda; order Stylommatophora; family Helicidae; genus Cepaea; species Cepaea hortensis. The sequence continues at coordinate 167,711,772 of OY992876.1, read as the reverse complement.
CTATTTCCCTCGTCACACTCTTGATGAAGTCTGGGCCGACCCTAGAACATTAGCGGTCTCCCACTTGCAGAAAAAATACATGTAGCGCCGTCTCAAAATACACAAGAGCCAGGTCACTCTTCTATCTCATCAGTGACCCACACACTGATATGTCACTTACATAATAAGCGGTTGCTCCACACGAACACACAATGTCACTGGTAAAGTCTATCAGGTGACTAAACACTTCACCTTAGTTCCATGTCCTTGGACAATAGATCTTCACACAGTATTATGTACCTACCCTGATCCATGGGTAGTAATCACAACCTAGCATACACTGTCAACAGTTCATCACGTTGGCATGAGGTAGCTCCCTACCGTCACAAACATTGTCAACAGTTCATAACGTTGGCATGAGGTAACTCCCTACCTTCACAACCATGTCACTCAGGTGTTTCCACCAATGTTGTAATCAATGTCCTAGTTCACTGGACCACATGTTGGCTTCATAAAGGTAACCAATGTAAAAACACTATGTAAGCATCAACTGATACATGGTGTCCCATAACCCAGCCGGGCCAGAAGCATATAACACAGGTCATGGTGACCGGTAACAATGATCACTCTGCACAACTTGAAAGGTCACTCCCTTGCAATTACCAAGGTTTACACCGAGACTGAATGTCACCAGTGCTTCACTGGCTTGAATCACCAGACGTTTCAGTGTTGGATCCTCTCAGGATCGGATGACACTCGTCGGACTCTTGACGGAGGTCCTGACCTAGACCTACCGACTTATTCAGCACTCAGCTCCTTCCAACATTGATCTCGCAGAATCAGACAACCACTCCCAGTATGGCCTCAATCAACTTCTGGATAGGCACTGGAATGAGTGGGCCCATAGAGCTCATGGTGCAGCTCTTGAATCTTCTACTGTATAGTAATAACAGATCCTGAAACACGGAGAGGTTGGTGTGAGTACTCAACTACAACAAAGACTACCAGCATCTCCACCCTGTCACCTGCCTCTCAGACATTCCTCATGTCTACCAACATGAGTATGAAATCATCACATCATAGATCTACCTAGTCACTATAATATATAGGCATAATGATGGTAGAAAAAGCAATAGCACACCTGTTCAGTCAAGTAACACTTCTGGGCTACATATAACCCCTAGCACCAGAGTCGACTGTATGACTCTGTCAAGCATCCTTCGCCTGGTGCCAGTCCAATCCGGTTTCATCCCCCATCATCAATCAACATATACACTTACTTTCCTTTCAGTGTAGGGATTACTGTATCTAGAAGGTGTCCAGCCGGACATCTCCTTCCTGACAGACTCATCAATTCATCAATCCCTTAACCCATGGACTGATGAATTACACACCTTAAGAACTATATGTCCATAATGAATTATACTCCTGATAATTCATTACTATAGCATTAACTAAGGAGAACTCATGACTTGTTACACTTAAATAGCAAAATCATATCACAGCCATAGTGTCAGGTCTGGGATCCCTGCCCCAGATCCTGAGTTGCCCTCTTATTCACTGACTATCTTTCAAGTCAGTCATCCCTGTGCCGGTCGAGCACAGCTGTGGTGGCCATCCACCACTACACTTTCCCACAGCTACTGTGGGTCTCGTGTGCCTTGTCCCGTGACGACTTAAGTCACGTCATCCAATGTAGCAAACCTCCAGACTCCACTACCAAACTCTGGCTCCACCTTTTTTTTTGGGGGGGGGGGGGGTTTATGCCCCTCCCAACTACTACCTCACGGCAGTACTCCAAGTACTCCATGAACCGAGTCAGGGTTCCAGAAGAGTAGAATATTAGAGACAGAAACGGTTAGGTTCAAACCTCGACCGTACTGGCTATCCCCTTGCCCGGCTCTACGATAAAGCAACCGGTTTTCTACATAGAACTGACCCGGAGTTGGCGGGACAGAACTTTGGGACACCTCCAGTAAGTAAGGACGCAAAGTCGGGTCCCTACTTTGAGCACTGCTCACTAACCTCGCAAGAGAATGGTCTATTTCCTTACCACACTGCCTTTCTCCATCCTTAGCCCTGGCCTGCCTAGCGCTCACTAGACAATGTTCCCTGGGGTCCCCCAGGAATACATGCGGACGACCGAGGATCAAAGGGTAAATAGGATCAGGCAGCACAGCCGCCTGGATGCTACCCGTAACGTACCTGCACCGAATGTCAATCCGAGCAATCGGCAAGTCCATAGCTACGGAGCTCCTCATGGCCAGCTGAAATTCTCTTGTCTCGCCGGTGAGCTGCCCTGGGCTCACAAGGTGGGATGAGATTACAGCTTCAAACTGCAATCCTGTATCGTATAGACATTCCACCTGCTTCCCATTCACCTCTATCGTTTCGATCACAGGTGATTTCTCAGACTTTGGTTTCTCCCGACCCTTAGGTGTGGTCTCGCTAGGTCTACCTCTAGTAGAGGCGAGACACGCAAAGTGCAAGTCCTTTGGCTTCCTCAGACAATCTACAGTATTATGGGAAGGAGACTTACAGTGCTTACACCACCTCTTACTCCACTTCCGTTTTGGGGAGGCGGGAGGGCTTTGCTTATCGGGTTTCTTACCAGAGTCTTTTACCACAGGATCTGCTACATTGGATGATTCTTTGGGACCCTTGGTCTTGGGCTTCTGATCAAGCCCCTTCTGCCTTTTCTGTGAATCAGTCTGACTGGAATCCCCAGTCTCACCATAGACTTCCACATACCTTTCAGCTAACTTATTTACTATGTCTAGCCTTTCCGCCCCATTTTCCCCTAAGAAATTCCTAAAAGGCTTGGACATCTGCATTTTCATTTGATCCACCACCATCAACTCTCTCAGACTCTCATAATCCTCTTTGAAATTGGCCAATGCCATCCACTTCAACAGGTATGAGTTCAACCTCACACTATAGGCCGAGAACATCTCACCTGGTTCTCTCTTGGAAGTTCTGAACCTCCGCCTGTAAGCATGGGCTGTCATTTCGAATCTTTTCAAAAGAGCCGATTTCAGGGTTGGATAATCATTTTCCATCCCTGGGGGAAGACGCGCATACACTTCGTACGCGGTGCCACGGCGTCCTTGTGAAAGCTTAAGATTCCAACGCTCTGGCTCTAAACCCATAGCTTTACACATTGCCTCGAACTTCTCTAAGAATTGATCTATCTTCTCTTGGTCCGGTTCAAATGGTGGAAACGGCCATTTCATAGCATGGTAAGCTGGTCTGCTGGCTACTGATGAGCTAGGTAAAACTACTCCACCTACTGCTCCCTCAGACTCACCAACCGATTTAGCCTCTACCTCAAGTTGTTTCATACGGAACTCATGTTCCATTTCCAACTTCCTAGCATCTAATTTCTTAGACTCTAGGTCAGCTGCCAGTTTTTGTGCTTGTTGGTCTGCCACCAACTTTTGCTCTTCAAGTGCTACCTTTCGAGCTTCAAGCTCAATTTCTGACTTTCTTCTCTCCCTCTCTTCTGCTCTGAAGTCTCTCTCTACTTCCAGTACATAGGCTTTAAACTCCTCACCTTCCAATCCCATCTCAGTTGCAGATGCCCGCACCTTAGCTAAATCTAAAGTACGAGTAGCCATGCTTAGTGTAACTTAGTATCAGTATAGATATGCAATACCCAATCACAATGCTAACTGGACTCCAACCAACACTGTAACTATGTATCTATACTAACTTAACTAAATGTCTGTCCACGTCGAAGAGAAAGGTTTCAGTAGCCCTACTCGTCAAGTAGACAATAGGTATAGGACAGATGACACTATAACCTATTCCTACGAGATGTCAGAACAAAGAGAAGATCCCGGACGGGCCCCCACTCTATCTTGTGACAAGACCGCCGGGGCTTGGTCTGGTTTGCCACGATAGATACTATCCCCTGCCTTTGCTCCAACCACCTCAATAGCACTCTACATCTACCAGGCCCCACACAAGCCGGGACAGCTTAACCTTCCCTCCCTCACCTAGGGTTCCAAACCCCAAGGGGGCTCGGACCAGACACCAGTCATATCACTGCACAAAGTCATAGCTAAGATAACAAAAATTTAATTCTGAACTACGTCAACCACAACACAGAGAAGGATGGCTGAAAGCCAGACTAGAAGAACTATGTACAAGATCAAAGACGCAGATGAGTATTCATCATGGAGGCGGACGATAGCTCGTGCGGTTGTCCAGTCGTGGTAGCGACTCACCCAGGCTCCTCCAGTGGACTGGAACTCCAAGGTCTGCTGCCTCTCCAAAGTTCCCTCTTCACCCAGAGAACCAAGCAAGGGCTGATCACGCGCCGTACCACTGCCTGACGGACCCTGCACTGATGAACAAGGATTCTTCCTTGCTGTCGTACTATTTCCCTCGTCACACTCTTGATGAAGTCTGGGCCGACCCTAGAACATTAGCGGTCTCCCACTTGCAGAAAAAATACATGTAGCGCCGTCTCAAAATACACAAGAGCCAGGTCACTCTTCTATCTCATCAGTGACCCACACACTGATATGTCACTTACATAATAAGCGGTTGCTCCACACGAACACACAATGTCACTGGTAAAGTCTATCAGGTGACTAAACACTTCACCTTAGTTCCATGTCCTTGGACAATAGATCTTCACACAGTATTATGTACCTACCCTGATCCATGGGTAGTAATCACAACCTAGCATACACTGTCAACAGTTCATCACGTTGGCATGAGGTAGCTCCCTACCGTCACAAACATTGTCAACAGTTCATAACGTTGGCATGAGGTAACTCCCTACCTTCACAACCATGTCACTCAGGTGTTTCCACCAATGTTGTAATCAATGTCCTAGTTCACTGGACCACATGTTGGCTTCATAAAGGTAACCAATGTAAAAACACTATGTAAGCATCAACTGATACATGGTGTCCCATAACCCAGCTGGGCCAGAAGCATATAACACAGGTCATGGTGACCGGTAACAATGATCACTCTGCACAACTTGAAAGGTCACTCCCTTGCAATTACCAAGGTTTACACCGAGACTGAATGTCACCAGTGCTTCACTGGCTTGAATCACCAGACGTTTCAGTGTTGGATCCTCTCAGGATCGGATGACACTCGTCGGACTCTTGACGGAGGTCCTGACCTAGACCTACCGACTTATTCAGCACTCAGCTCCTTCCAACATTGATCTCGCAGAATCAGACAACCACTCCCAGTATGGCCTCAATCAACTTCTGGATAGGCACTGGAATGAGTGGGCCCATAGAGCTCATGGTGCAGCTCTTGAATCTTCTACTGTATAGTAATAACAGATCCTGAAACACGGAGAGGTTGGTGTGAGTACTCAACTACAACAAAGACTACCAGCATCTCCACCCTGTCACCTGCCTCTCAGACATTCCTCATGTCTACCAACATGAGTATGAAATCATCACATCATAGATCTACCTAGTCACTATAATATATAGGCATAATGATGGTAGAAAAAGCAATAGCACACCTGTTCAGTCAAGTAACACTTCTGGGCTACATATAACCCCTAGCACCAGAGTCGACTGTATGACTCTGTCAAGCATCCTTCGCCTGGTGCCAGTCCAATCCGGTTTCATCCCCCATCATCAATCAACATATACACTTACTTTCCTTTCAGTGTAGGGATTACTGTATCTAGAAGGTGTCCAGCCGGACATCTCCTTCCTGACAGACTCATCAATTCATCAATCCCTTAACCCATGGACTGATGAATTACACACCTTAAGAACTATATGTCCATAATGAATTATACTCCTGATAATTCATTACTATAGCATTAACTAAGGAGAACTCATGACTTGTTACACTTAAATAGCAAAATCATATCACAGCCATAGTGTCAGGTCTGGGATCCCTGCCCCAGATCCTGAGTTGCCCTCTTATTCACTGACTATCTTTCAAGTCAGTCATCCCTGTGCCGGTCGAGCACAGCTGTGGTGGCCATCCACCACTACACTTTCCCACAGCTACTGTGGGTCTCGTGTACCTTGTCCCGTGACGACTTAAGTCACGTCATCCAATGTAGCAAACCTCCAGACTCCACTACCAAACTCTGGCTCCACCTTTTTTTTTGGGGGGGGGGGGGTTTATGCCCCTCCCAACTACTACCTCACGGCAGTACTCCAAGTACTCCATGAACCGAGTCAGGGTTCCAGAAGAGTAGAATATTAGAGACAGAAACGGTTAGGTTCAAACCTCGATCTATCTAGACACCTCGGCCTCGAATTACGGAGCGCCGCATCACCCTCGATCGGGTATGTTCATCCATCGGATATGCACGATTGCATTGGGTCGGACCTATTACCGATCGGGTTGGGGGTACCGGCCTACCTCCCGCTGCCTAGACAAACGTAAGATGGAACACGCACGGTCATCCTTGCGGACGGACATGACCACAAGCAGTAACAATAGTATCATGAATACTTATTATCAATTGTTATCCTACCGATGCAACGCCATTCGGCTTACGCGGAATAACAGTGCTATCTGCACACAGCAAATACACCACTGCTGATTTCACCTTGATTCCTCGAAACATCACCATCACTGATAGAACAATTACGTTACCATTCTAATGGCACGAAGCACATTACACATCTCTAATAATAAGCTCTACCTTATCATTTCCAGCGTCTAGCATGTTGATGTCATGACGGACAAACTGTCGCCTTGCCTGCTTAATGAATAAACCAAACCCGTAACTGCTACACACTGTAACGCACATCGTTCGGCCTATGTTATTTACACACCACTCGCGGTGGAATACGGCTTGTTCCGTCAGGTAACCCATTACATTGCTGATCGATAAAGCCTACTTAAAAATGCAACCGCCAACTGTAATGGATAACTCTACGCGACAACTCAATTTTGCGATGGCAATTCATTCATTACGGGAACTCAGCACGGCATTACGACAACAATTAAATCATAGAATAAGTACTCAACTAACCTGTGATTGAAGAATCACAACCTTGACTGTAGATGTCCGCACTGGCCGCGAATATTGACATCAAAATTATATCAGCCTGCTGGCCATGATCTCTCCACGCTGAGGTCTGGTGGGCGACTGACTCCGACAACGTCAGTCCGCCTTCCACTCGCCTACACGGGCTGCGTGACTTTCATGATTCATGAAGAAAACCAGAGTCACGATGGATTCCTCCAACCCGTGCTGCACAACGCACTCGTGAACTTAGAGATCAAAACCACGTACGCACTTGGGGGAACATTCTAGATTCTTCTATAAATAACTAGAATAGCTCCGCCCCCGCACTACTTTTCGAGGGAACTCCCCTATTAATTGACATTAAATTAAAGGGAGACCAACGCATGGCACTCCCTTCAAAGGGCTATTATGCAGAGATCTTACGATCTTTATCCGTTTCGTCACAACCATGATGAAAGGCAATCATGACCCAAGTGCGGCGATGTCGGTTCTTGACCCAACTAAACTTAATTCATCTCAACTCAACCCAAATCAGATCAAATCAGATCATCTCAACTCATATTAACTCAGCTCAGCTCATGGTCCAAATCGAGTAATCACCTGTTGCAAAACTTACAAGCATGTTCGGAATTAGTGTCACTTGCCTACCCGAATAGTACTAAGGCATCATTAACAAAAACAACAACAACAACAGCAGCAGCAGCAGCAGCAACAACAACAACAAGAAACAACCACGACAACAGCAACAACAACAACAGCAGCATCAGCAGCAACAACAACAACAACAACAACAACAAACAACAACAACAACAACAACAACAACAACAACAACAACAACAACAACAACAACACCAACAACAACGCTGGTACGCTCAGATCAGACAAACTTCTAATCTCCACAGGACACATTCTATCAGATGTTATAGCCGTTCCGAGACATTTATAAGCATTCACTTATTTCAGAATGTCGCCATTTACTAGGATTGTGGTATTTCTTTCTTCTTGGAGACGAGCACAATCTCTGTTTTCGTACAATTTAATTCCAACTGTAATTGTTCACTGTGTACAATAACCGCATTTACGAAATGCTACGGGTACACATGCAAGTATGCGTTTTAATGAGTAGGGTTTTGAAATTGTTGAATTAAGAATTGAGCCCGGATAGATCTATTCAACCTGCTCTTTCCCAGTTCCAACTGCCGAGACATTTTCTAACGTGCACAAAAGTTCAAATCCGGCAACAGGAACTGGGTGAAATAAATCATCATCATCATGTGCCATACCGATTATTGTGGTCTGTTATGGTTCGTTATACAGACAATCACATGAGGTTTGGATCAAATTTGTGTCCTTGTCATGATTACGCAATGTGACCAGATCGTCGAGATATTTATCTCTCTGCCTTCCCCTTGCTATTGTCCTATTACTCTTCCTACCAAACAAAACAAATACCTACCCATAATTCTTATTCTTCTTACCTTCGCTTGAAATTTATTGTCTATATCTGCAATGCAATCGCTTATATATACTTAACTGTCTGATTTAGCTCACGGAGTGATCCATAGAGTTTATCTTCCACTGTCGTTTCTCTCAGCAAAAGGTTTTCCTAGATATGTCATATTTTGGGCAGTCTTGGAGTATGTGATCTGCTGACTCCACTGTCAATCCACATGTCCAGATAGCTGTTCATAATTCCCAACTAAGGTTATTCAGTAGCCGTCTAAATCAAGAAGCACAGAGAAATCGATGTGTGATCAAGTCACACAGAGAGGCAGTGATGTCACAGAATGTTCGTGGGCACGGGAAGAGAAGTAAACTATAGTACATACCCACAGCTGGTCTCTAACATAGATCCTTCCACTTGCAGTGAGGCCATGCCGAAGTCAGCCACACGTATATTGCTCTTTTCATCGAGTAGAAGGTTCTCCGGCTTCAAGTCGCGATGGCTGTCAATTATATATATATATATATATATATATATATATATATATATATATATATATATATATATATATATATATATATATATATAAGAGATTAAGAGCAAAATAAGTCAATAAAAAGCTGCATTACAGAAAATTAAATGATCTTATGCAATAAATAAATCACTATCATTGACTGTAAAAAAGAGAGTTCTGAAGTGTTATTTAAAACCTATTTTGCTGTATGGTAGTGAATCTTGGAATGTGAATGAACAAAGTATGACGAGCCTGGAAACAGATATGTGGTTCCTAACTGTTGCGAATACTGTGGACTGTTAGGGTTAACAAAGATTGACTGGAAGAAAAACAGAACATCATATACAACTATACAAAGGAGACAAATAGCATTCCTTAGTCATGTGATGAGAAGAAAGACATTGAAAACATCGAGACGACTGTAAAGATCAGTGCGGAAAGACACAGAGGCAGACAGAAAGAAATGATGATGGATGGACTGAGGTAGTGGTAAGAAGGAATATTATTTGCAGACTTGGTCTCGGACACCAAGGATCGAGATATGTGAAGAGTTGAGTAGAGTTGCATCAGGAACTGACATTAGAACACTCGGAACATTCCCATACGTGCACCGTTCTCATCTGCAACAGCTAGCGATGAGTCCCAATACTAACGGTACTAGTAACAGACTGAGTATGTGTCCGTCTCTTTTCTTGGAGATTTGAGTGTCGGACTCAAGGTCACTCCCTGCAGCACCATTATCTCCAAACCGTGATAATCTATCTGTTCTTCTGCACTTCACACGCGATTCCAAAGGGCCCCGATCACATTAGCTTTATCATGCACCAATACTCCTTCAAGTGGTGCAGACATAACAATACTGTCCTCCTACTCGTTTCCCATCACACCAACATGTCTTGGGAAAAGAAACTCCAACATATGCTCTCTATTTTTGATTGTTGAATGGAAGCCTGTCATTATGCCTGAAGTATTCCGGTCTTCACCTTTCGCATCATAGTTTGTGAGTTTGTCCCAATCATAGCATGCGTGTGCTGTTTGTCCCTCAGCCAGTGAAACACCGCAGTGACTGCCTCCACCTCCGTTCTCAGACTAGATGTTGTGGTATCGTATGCCAGGCTCTCCTGCACAAATAAACCGACCATCAACCTTCGCCACGAACTCTTGAGACCTTCGTTTACCTTTTATCACGGAGCCGTCCATGTAGATGACCTAATGCCGTGTGGCGTTGGTAATCATGACTGTACACTTCCTTCTGTCTCTTGTATTGCCAATCAATTCTGATACTGATCTTCCTACAAGCGATGATGTCAAACTGTCCATCATCTTTTATCTTTGCCGTCCTCTCCTCTCGTTCCATCAAATTTTCCCGTTGTGACGACAAACTCCAATTTTCCTTTCTCATCATATGCCCACAGAAGATAAACTGTCTTCTTCTGATGTGAGTAGCCAATATTTGTGTGTGAGTTAACTTCTTTGAAAATATCTTCAATGCTCTTTCTATCCGTCCACGATGTTCTCATCATTCTTCTATAAAACCACATCCCCACAGCATCCACATATTTCTTCACTTGTCTGCTAATTGTCCATGATTCGCTACAATACATCTGGATTGGCTCAATATAGCTCTTAAGAAATCTTTTCCTCATCTCGATGGACAAAGATAAATTGTAGAGAATATTCTTCATCTTGTGACATGCAGTTTTTGCTTGGGCTATTCTACATTTAACTTCCTTAATACATCTTCCATCTGCTGTTAATAAAGTACGCATATAATTAAATACATCGTCGTGTTTCAGAATGGTTTCCTGCAGTTTGATGTTGCATTTGGTCATACCATTGTATTATACTTTTATTATTATACTCTGTAATCGTTCTTTACCAAGACGATAATTAAAACACACGTTAACAGACAAATAACAATTCACAATGATGCATCGTTGATTACCTAGCAGATAATTATAAACACATATTAACAAGCAAATAACAAGTCAAAATGATGCATCGATCCTTACCAGATATTGTGACTGTGGCAAAAGTCTAAAGCTGATATTATTTGTCTGAAAAACTTTCTGGCTTCTTTGGGTGTGAGTCGTCCTTTTTTGACCAGGTAGTCGAAGAGCTCACCTCCAGACACGTGTTCCAGGACTAGATACCTGGGGAAAAACAAAACATTCGCTGTTTGAAACGATTCTAATTGTTTTAGTTGGGCTGACATTAGTCTTTCTGTGGCAAGGGGTTGCGGACGCTATTCGTAATCTCGTATACCGCGTTGGAAACACAGTTGCGGGCGATTTGACAACAGACAGCCATGCGTTGGTTGTTATGAAATGGTATGAGTAATGGTCGTTCAGATAGCAATGACAAACTACTGAATATAAACTTGCCAAGAAATCACGAACAGCTAAAAATGCTGGGGTTGACTGGGACATCCTGTAATTGATATGCAACTAACTTTTTCGGAACTTTATTTGGACATAAGCCTAATATGGTAAAATGCACACCGTTTGAAGTGACTCGAAGCTCGGCCCAAAAGTAAGAGAAGTGTTTCGTTATGGCTCGTACAGCGTTGATGTGTTTTATAACTAAAGTAAATACATCGCCTTTTTAATCTCTACACGTGAAGTTCTGCCCTGACGTTGGTCGGAGGGCTTGAGTGCTCTACTGAATCAGTGAGTACTATCTGAGATATTTAAACTCCTGGTTGGATTAACAAAGAGTTCTAATGTTATCAGAGTACTTTAGCTCCCATGACATGATACTGTTTATCGAAGTACTTTAGTTTCCAAGACATGAAACTGTTTAACAAAGTATATTAGTTTCCAAGATCTGGTTCGGTTTATCAAAGTACATTACTTTCCAAGAGATGGCGCGGCTTATCAAAATGTTTTAGTTTCCAGGACATGGTAGGGTTTAACAAAGTACTTTAGTTTCCTGGACATGGTACGGTTTAACAAAATACTTTAGTTTCCAGGACATGGTACGGTTTAACAAAGTACTTTAGTTTCCAAGACATGGCACTATTGATCATGGTGCTTTAGCTTTCAAGACATGGTACTGTTTGTCGAAGTTCTTTAGTTTCCAAGACATGGTACTATTGATCATGGTGCTTTAGCTTTCAAGACATGGTACTTACTGTTTGTCGAAGTTCTTTAGTTTCCAAGACATGCTACTGTTTAACAAAGTACAATAGTTTCCCAGATCTGATTCGTCGGTTTATCAAAGTACATTAATTTCCAAGATCTGGTTCGGTTTATCGAAGTACTTAAGTTTCCAAGACATGATACGGTTAAACAAAGTAAATTAGTTTCAAAGACATGGTACTGTTTATCGAAGTACTTGTTTCCAAGACATGATACGGTTTAACAAAGTACATTAGTTTCCAAGATCTGGTTCGGTTTATCAAGTGCTTTAGTTTCCAAGGCATGGTATGGTTTAACAATGTGCTTTATTTTCCGGGGCATGGTACGGTTTAACAAAGTACATTAGTTTCCAAGACATGGCACTATTGATCATGGTGCTTTAGCTTTCAAGACATGGTACTGTTTGTCGAAGTTCTTTAGTTTCCAAGACATGGTACTATTGATCATGGTGCTTTAGCTTTCAAGACATGGTACTTACTGTTTGTCGAAGTTCTTTAGTTTCCAAGACATGCTACTGTTTAACAAAGTACAATAGTTTCCCAGATCTGATTCGTCGGTTTATCAAAGTACATTAATTTCCAAGATCTGGTTCGGTTTATCGAAGTACTTAAGTTTCCAAGACATGATACGGTTAAACAAAGTAAATTAGTTTCCAAGACATGGTACTGTTTATCGAAGTACTTGTTTCCAAGACATGATACGGTTTAACAAAGTACATTAGTTTCCAAGATCTGGTTCGGTTTATCAAGTGCTTTAGTTTCCAAGGCATGGTATGGTTTAACAATGTGCTTTATTTTCCGGGGCATGGTACGGTTTAACAAAGTACATTAGTTTCCAAGACATGGTACTGTTGATCATAGTGGTTTAGCTTTCAAGAAACAGTACTGATTACCAAAGTACAGGGCGAGCAGTCAGACTAAAGGAATGAAGAGTAAGTGAAGACATGTAGGTATAGACACATACTCCATCGGCGAATAAGTACACGGATTAACAAAGTACATTAGTTTTCATGATCTGGTCTACATCATTACATTACAACTCCATGAGTATAAAATGTTTCTCTTTGTGGACTCATAATGTAGGATCTGCAACAATTAGTAGATGCGGTTGTTGTACACAGTGAGCAACTGGGGTTAGAATTAAATTGTAAAAAGACACAGGTTATGATCGTCACTAGGAAGAACGAAGTACCACAATGTAATATACAAGTAAATGGGAGTATTCTTCAACAAGTGAATCGGTACAATTATCTCTGAACAGTCATAAGATCTGATGGGAGATGCCTTGAAGAGATTAGAACAAGAATCGCCATGGCGAAAGTAGCCTTTAGCAAGATGAAAAACATTCTGACCAATAAGAAGATGTCAATTGAAACGAGAAAAAGAGTGTTGAGGGGATACATAGAGCCTGTTCTTTTGCATGGATGTGAAACTTGGGCAATGAGCAGTCAAGCTGAAAAACATCTGATGGCTGCAGAAATGTGGTTTCTGATGAAAATGCAAAGAATACCATGGACAGACATAAAAACCAATGACCAAGTACTACAGGAGACAAATGAAAATCGTAAATTGATTAGAGAAATTAGACGTAGACAGTCAAAATTTTTTGGACATGCTATGAGAAGAAATGGATTGGAGAACTTAGTGACAACTGGCAAGATCGAAGGGAACAGACCAAGAGGAAAATACCTGGATGGCTTGGCCACATGGCATGAACGGGACAGGAACACTGAGCTGATCCACGACTCTGGTGATCGAGTGAAATTGCGAGTCATGACCGCCCACGCTTTCCGGCATGACACATGATTGATTGAGTGATAGACACATAAGCCATCGGTGAATAAGTACACGGATTAACAAAGTACTTAGTTTTCAATATCTGGTCTACATCATTCCATTCCAACCCATGAGAATAAAATGTTTCTCTTTGTGGGCACACGCTGATCAACTTAACACTTTAACATTGACTTCTCATCCATCATTTGGGGGCGTAAATTAGGATTACCTCATAAGTCGGGAAGGGTTCATTTAATTGCGAGGAACACCCTCACGAAAAATCAAACCAGTAAACTCTCATTTTACAGCACGTGTATGTACTTTCCTCGTGCTCAAAGCGAGCGAACGCCAAACACGTGGTTCTCTTTCTCCATTCCTCACTGTTGCTTTCTGACTAATAATCCCATTGGATGACGAAGAGATCGAGACCAGCAAACATTGCACATCATGCCCCTTTGTGACGTCCCCTGAATGGCGGACAGTGCCAAATATATCGTCCTACATCCAGGCTTTAAAAGTTGGCTCAAGAATGATGGATCTCATGTCGATATAATTATATAACATATGACTTGAAGTTAGTTAGTTGCATATCCTTTACATGACGTAGTAGTCAACCCCAGCATTTTTATCTGTTCTTGATTCCTGGGCAAGTCTTACGTTCAGTAGGCACTTGGAAGCTCGACGCAATTAAAAACACATATTAATAGAGACGCACGTTTCGCTAAAAATCTTTATGAATCAAAGAACAAGAAATAAAAGCCCAAAGAGGAATACTAAGAGGCATCTATTATGCCCTTGAAAGGAAATGGCATTCCAGGATACTGTATAATGTTATGGAAAACAAAAGTAAGGACAGGAATTGGCAGCTACTGTTGTATGGTTGTGAGAATCTTCACATGTATGGTTGTGAAAATCTTCACATGTATGCTTGTTAAAATCGCCACATGTATGGTTGTGAAAATCTTCACATGTACAGTTGTAAACATTTTCACATGTACTAGAGATTTACAAAATTGCCCCGATGGACCTGCTATGAGCTTTCGTTTTCTTCTTTAGCGTTAGCATGTTTTGACCTCTAGCGTAGTCCATACACGTGGTACTACTTCCAGTGCACTTGACTGATTTTGGCGTGCGAATTAGCTTTACCTATTACCAGTGTCCCTCGCCATCAGGCGAACCCAATTCGACTTCTGAGGCACTTGTTATTTACGTTCACCAGTCAAGGACGGAAAGTCAACATTTTAGTCCAACTGACCGGTGTAAAGTTTGAACCTCCTACTTCGACATCAGCAATCCGGAAGTTTAAGAGCGAGCGCTCTTATCCATTCGGCCACGCTGACCTACCTATGAGTCCGTGATGCGATAATCCCATTTTAGGCCTGAAAGTACGGAGGAATGAGTGACCTGTCTTTACCTCTGTTGGCGGACGACAAACTTAGGCGTAGAACTCTCGTCCGATCGCTCTCATGCCATGATCTGCGTAGCCCAATATAAACTCTAGTTACTCACACGCCCACATATACTAGGTTACGGCATAATGCAGTTCCTTTGCATACCTTTCCTTTTAATAAAAGTCTGAAACATTATCCTGTACAGATTCGCGATGCTGGAAGCCGCGGTAGCTTAATAACTAGACGTTTGCCTGCAGAGCCGCTAGTTATGGGTTCGAATCCGCATTGTGCGAATGTTTAAGATTTGACCTGGGCTCCCAGGTTGACTCAGCTTAAAACTGTTACCAAGAAATATAATGGCGGTAAAGGCGGTCATCATGGCGGTCATCATGATACTGACTAAATCACCTACTGATTGCCAATTTGTTTGTAATCATTTGAGTCTAGTAATATACGTCCATCGGCTCCGTGGCGAAAGAGTTACGGACGCAGTTCGTAATCCCGAATACCCACGTTCGAAACACAGCTGTGTTGGTGTTTTATGAAATAGGATAGGTGCCTGTCTTTCAGAAAGCAGTTGCAAACTACTGAACGTAAACTTGCCCAGAAATCACGAACAGCCAAAAAATGCTGGGGTTGACTGCTACGTCCTGTAAAGGACATGAAACTAACTGACTGACTGACTGACTGACTGACTGACTGATGGACTACATGGTGTATTTTTAATGACTGCAGTGTTTGAAAATATTGCCGTTCCAATTTTGGATTCACCCTTTGTGTAGTTCATGCAAAATAATAGGTAAATACAAAACTAGGATCGGCAATACTTTCAAAAACCGCACAGTCATTGAAAATACACCCTGTATATGTCTAATGCCGGCTTCGTGGCTTAGAGGTTATGACTTTTCTCCGTAATCTCGTATACTCTCGTCGGTGACGTGATGACGGTGATAATCAGCAGTGGTTCGAATCGCATCGGTAACTTATGGGGTATGTGAGCCGGCCGCTCAGAAAGCAATGGCAAACTATTGAGCGTAATCTTGCCAAGAGATCAACATACAGCTGAAAGATGCTGGTGTTGACAGCGATGTCCTGTAAAGGATATGCAAAAAAAAAAAAATGTCCAATGCGCCTTACAACGCGCAAAAGGGTCCTATACTTATTTACTACTTGCTTTGGTGAGATGCTGAATTGATCTGAACAGTGCTGGCTCGAAAATAATCAAGCCCTGTCACTACTTGGGATTGAACCCCTAACCACAACTTTAGCGAGGCCAGTATACTAATTGATACTATAATATAACTAGGCGACGCACAGAGAAAAGCATGAAAATGAAATTTTACAAACAACCGCCACCTGCAAATACCACTTCGACTCGCTGAAAGAGTAAGTGTACATCAGTGATCAATAAACTAACTCCCTGCATAAAATTGCAAATGTCAGAGACGAGAAGAAAATATCTCCCGACAGAAAAGAGAATGTGAGATATGTTGAATCAATACGTTATCTCATATCTCCGTACAGGGGAAAAGACCATGCGATATGATGAATCAATACGTTATCTACATTAAAATATGGACGCGCGAATATGTGCTACATTGACAGCATGGGAGGTGAAAGGTTAATACAGCAAATAATATATTCACAGACTAATGAATCAGAATCGTGTAGATTGAATGATTAATGCACAAGTGTAATGTACGGGAGGATTTACATAGCATGAGCGGTAATGGACTTGATTATGGTAAATTTACCTCGTGGTGATTGTTCCATCTGTCTGTCTGGCTGTCTGTATGTCTGTCGATCAGCAGACTTCCCGCCTGCCACCCACAGATAACCCACCAAACCACCCATTAACCTATCCACTCACGCTTCCCAGCACCTACATACTTATCAACCTACATGCCTATCTACGTACCTAAATACCTGACTGACTGCCTGCGAGTCTTCCTTCCTTCCTTCCTTCCTACCTACCTACCCGATACCCAACCACATACCTATCTACCTACCTACTTACCTACCAACCAACCAACCTAATTAGCTTCCTTCCTATCTAGAATGTCTATCCATCAATCTATCTACCCACATTCTCATTCCCTGTTTGTCTATTCGTCCATCCACCTGACTGCCTGATTGCCTGCCTGCATGCATGTATTTATTAATAAATCTGTGTGTCTGCCACCCTACCTTTTTTACCTGCCTATGTACTCATTTAGTTACCAATCTACCAGTCAGTCTGCACCCCTCCCCCTTCTTCGTTCTAACCACCCCTTTCTTCTTTATCAGCGACCTCTTCCATCATCTTCTCACACTTCTGGACCCAAGAACAATCTGTCACCATCTGTCTCTCTTCTCAATTAAACCAAACCCGATTGCTGTTTGCCAGACTTTTCCAAAAGCATTGCTAAATTCTACATCCATCTACATCTCGGCAGGCTTCATTTAATGAGAACGGAAACTGTAATGTAGATGGTTTCCAGTTCTCTTTGTTATACCCAGTTCAGTGGTTTTCGCGATCTTTTTTCTTGCTATACAAAAGTCACCGAGTTTAAAGGCCTTTCACTTAGCTCTAAAGTATTCAGTGAGTTTAATTGCCTTTCTCCAATTGCTTCGGAGGTCACGGGTAGCAAGCATCACCTGGATCTTTTCTCCTGGGCATGCCGGTGTGCTGGGGAATGAACAGGCGGACAGATTGGCTGGCTCGGCAGAACTTGGTGGAGTATTGATGCATGACAAGGCAGATGTGGTTGCGGCCTTGTGGGAGCACGTGTACACCTCGGAGGAGCAAATGGATCACCATAGTCTGGTTAGAATGAGGCAGCGAGGAGTGACGAGGGGATCTTGCCGACGCTCGACGCTCAGAGGAAAGGCGAGACGGACATATAATCAGATTGCTACTGGAACTATTAGTGTTGGAACTCTTCGCTGGTTGCTGAGGATGGGGACGGAGCGCTTATGGGAATGTCCCGAATGCTGTGATGTCGGTTCCTAGATCAATCAATCAATCAATCAATCAATCAATCTCCATACTATAGAGAAGTGGGTGGGTTTAACTACCTGTCTCCTGGCTATACTGAATTCAGTGAGTTTAATGACCTTTCTCCTTGCTATACATAATTAAGCAAGTTTAATGATCTTTCTCCTTGCTATACACAATTCAATGACTAGTGAATTTCATTTCTGTTGTACACAATTCCATGGCTTTGTCGACCTTTATGCTTGCTTTTAACAATTCAGTGACTGTGACTACTTGTCTACTTTCTTTTCACAATTCATTGAATTCGATGTCTTTTCTACCTTGTTAAACACCTTTGGGTGATTTCTATGAAGCGGGCGCGCAACAACATACACAGCAACAGAAGAGAAGAAGAAGAAGAAGAAGAAGAAGAAGAAGAAGAAGAAGAAGAAGAAGAAGAAGAAGAAGAAGAAGAAACAGCAAAAGTGGCAGCGACTAAGCAGCAGCAATAACAACAGAGACAGCCACAGAAGAAGAAGAAAAGGAAGAAGAAGAGAAATAAAAAGAAGAAGAAGAAGCAGCAGCAGCAACAACAACAGCAGCAACAGCAGTATCAGCAGCAACAGCAGCAGCAGCAGCAGAAGAAGAAGAAGAAGAAGAAGAAGAAGAAGAAGAAGAAGAAGTGAAGAAGAAGAAGAAGACCATGCAGCAGCAGCAATAGCAGCAGCAGCAGCAGAAGAAGAAGAAGAAGAAGAAGAAGAAGAAGAAGAAGAAGAAGAAGAGGAGGAGGAGGAGGAGGAGGAAGAGGAGGACGAAGCAACAGCAACAGCCCTCGCCGCCGCCGCAGCAGCAGTAACAGCAACAACTACAACAACAATAACAGCAGCCGCGTTTATGAATATATGAATTGCTTGCTTGCTTGTGTTCATTGGCTTGAGCTCCAACGCAAAGTCCTGTATGTCGGATGAAGGCATCCTGTTGTCCAACATCAGTGTGATGTCATACAGGACCTGAGGTTTGCGTGAGTATCCGTTGTCCCATGTCTGGCTTATTGGTGTGCAGACTGGTGGTTCCTCGCCATACAGGCAGACACTCTCCGACTTCGGAGGAATCGGCGATCCTATTGACTTCAGCCAGGACCCCGAAGGGACCTGTTGCCCAGGACGCTCGGCGAGGACGCGTCAATAGGTCTTGGCCAGTATATAACCCGGCCCTGGTGCCATGGAAACACCTCTGCGTCCCAATATATGAATTAAGAAAGGCAGCAGAAGCGATAAGGGAAAATGAACTGGTATAAGGGTGAAATGAAAAATGAGGCGAGGATAGGGACGAAGCAGGAAATGGCCAAAGGCTGGATGATAGGGTTGAGGGTCTATGCTTCATTATGGGATAAAGGGCAGAAGAAGAAGGAAAAAAAAGAAGAAGAAGAAGCCAGTAGCTTAACCAAAGCCATGTCAAACATTCCGTTTTCAGTTGATTACCGGTGTCAAGGAAAGACATCATTACTGTGTGCAAAGTGCTGCCTGTAAGACTCGCGGATGTTAGCCACGGTTGAGACAGGAAACAATATTCACCTGAGTCTGTTTCAATGTTCAGTACATCACCAACGCATTTCATGATTTCTCTAGGGATTCTCCCATCCCACTCCCTCAATTCACCGTATTTTACTGTTCTTTCCGCTCTCCAAAAAAACTCACCTACAATTACTATAGGGATTTTCCGTAACATTCTTTACCTTTTTGTCGTCATCATCATCATCATTGTCATCAACATCATCCACTTCTTTTCTACCTGTCACTTCTGCTCCTCAAATTCTTGCGCTTGTGCTTCTCCGTATTCTCTCTCTCCCCCCCCCCCCTTTCTTCTTCGTCTGCTTCTGCTTCTTCTTCTTCCTCCTCCTTCTCCTCCCCTCCTCCTCTTTTTCTTCTTCCTCCGCCTTCTCTTCCTTCTCCTCCATCTTCTTCCTCGTCTCTTCTTCCTTTCCTTCTATGACTTATTATTCTTGTGCCTCCTTCTTCATCATCTTCTTGTGTTTTTGCTTCTTCTTATTTTTCCTTAAATTCTTTTTTCTCCTTCTCCTCCTTCGTCTTTTCCTTATGCTTCTCCACCTCCTCCTCCAATACAATTTCTTCTTGTCTGTTTTTCTAATAATGTCTGCCCAAGAAATCCGATTAAAACATACGTTACTGCATTTGGAAACTCGCTGGTACTCCCAAATAGCTGTTCGCCAATACTTGTTTCTGTGAACTAGTGTTTATTCCACAACTGATACAACATGTGGCAGTCTCGAAGGATTTGTTTGACTGTCGCTTTTGTCACTAAATCATTCGTTCAGTACACATATACAGTATTCTCATTTGGGAAGGAAAGGAGCTTGGAGGCGAATTGTCACCTTTGATCCCAGTATAGTGGGTACGAACCGTGCTGGGGATTGTTGCACTATAAGGAACTCAAACAGGTGTCGTCTCCATGATAACAGTTGGTCGCAATGTATCTTGAACACTGTCTGTCTGTCGTCGTGCTTGCACATTCTGTCAGACTGCCGTTCGTCCTTCCATTGATGTTATCGTCCCACTTGCATCGTTGTTTACCTCTTGCTCACTTGTCTTCAGCCTTATCCCCCAGTTTGGTTTTTATAAGAGTGTTGTCTTTTAACTTGGCCGAAATATTTCACTTGCCTCTTTTAAAATTCTTTTTCAGGTTTTTTCAGAGATCAGGTTGCTGTGGAACTACAAACCGAACTCAATCGCATAAGTACTTGGTTTGTTGAAGCTGGGGCAATGGTCAACCCAACAAAGGCAACAGTGACATGGTTCTCTTTGAATAACCATATTGTCAACACTCCAACGCCAACGGTAAATCTGTGCTCAGAGACTGTGGAAAGAACGCAAGCAATGAATTACCCGTGGGTACGTTTAGATCGAAGCCTTGCTTATAATAAGCACATACAACAGTTGATAACAAAGGCCAAGCGGGGTTTGGCTGCGATGCGGGTGATGGCGGCAGCACAAAGTGAGCAGCGCCATCTGTCTTCTATACGAGGGGCTGGTCATGTCTGTTTTTGAGTATGCGATGGCGATTCTGACTCTCATGCAGAATGCATGCAGGGCGATGCGCTACCTTCTTGATTTTCCAACCATCGAAGACAGAATACAAGTCTGCAGAGCACGTGCCTACCCCAGAGTTAACGCAAACACACACAATCTACTGCATAGTGAAATTAGGAAGGTGAAGGACAGCAGGTTAAAAAGAGGAAAGTCGTGCATGGGTCAAACTGAAGACATTCTTCAACAGGTGTGTTCACTCGAGGACTTAGAACCTGGCGAGAAGTGGGTACAAGTGCCAACAGATTTCTGTACGTCCTTTTCTGTTTGCATCCAACTAGACAGAAAGTGCAGACAAGAAAATCCGGCTGCTGTGGAGGCGGAAGTACAAGCGTTGATTTTTGAAAATTCCTTAGGCGGCGATGCTGTCATCTACACAGATGGGTCGGTCGCCCGACATGTGAGAAACTCATGAGCCTTTACGGCTCAGGTTAGAGGGAGAATTGTGAAGGAGGACTCTGGTGCTTTTGCTGAGACCACAAGTAGCCTGACTATGGAAGTCATGGCAGTAAGTAAAGCAATAACATGGCTCGAGATACAGACATTCACTAGAACATGTTTCCTTAGTGACTCAATGAGCATGCTCAAGAGGATAGAGATGGGGTGGATCCGAAGAGAGTGGTTGCTGTCTCTGGAGCGGTCTCGGTTGGCAAAGATTAGTTTCATCTTCGTGCCAGGGCATGCTGGAGTACAAGGAAATGAGCGGGCTGACAAGCTCGCAGGTATGGCTAATGTAGAGGGTGGACGCGCCATGGACCAGGCTGACATTCTTAATGCTCTACGAGAAGTAAGACTTGTGCGAGAACCAAGTGATGACTGTGAATCTACAACCAGGGTCAGGCTGCGAGAACAGCAAATTAGAAGAGGTATGGCCAAACAAGAACACTACGCAGGAAGCCAAAGAAGATTGATAAACCAATACAGAACTGGTGTCGTTAGCCGCTGCACGCTGCGGGATTTGCTGAGGAGAGGATTATAGCACTTATGGACTGAATGGTTCGATGTGCAATGAGGGTGATCTGTCGACTAACTAACTTAATTCTTTCATCAACTCTCTTTTAACTCCCAGTTCTTCTACAATATAGGATAATGGTCCCTCTTCTCTTCCCTCCAATAACGTATGTTAAAATAATCACACCCATCTCGTAAAATAAACATACGTTGCAGCCATAAATGAATAATATTCTTATCTTATATATAAATTAGGATGTGCGTATGTATCTCTGTATGTATGTATGTCCTTTATTTGTTCGCGAACGGCCCATCCGATTGAGATGAAATTTTCTACACGCCTTCCTTTCATTCCAGAGCTGTCAACTGTGATATTTTGTTAGTGTGAAATCGCCTGCTTACTCAGTATTATTTCATTTTTCATTTTTCATCATAATTTCATATATCTCAGGGGACCTAACTCTGTAAAAGTTATTTCAAGGGGCATAACTTTTCTGTATAACTTATAGTCATATTGTGGCATCGTTTTCAAAGATTTATAAACTCTTTGTCCATAGTTATGTACCGGCATATGAGTTATAATAAATAATGATACAATCTGTAAGGCATTTTCAAAGTTTTCATAAAAATGATGCACAATGCATAACATTGTAACTCATCTTTTTTTGCTTAAGAAGTTACTGTAGTCATGCAGGTGATTAGAAAGAGTTTTCATTAAAAATAATGGATGGTGTGTGGTAGAACGTTCTTTTAAGTTACATTTTTTGTTGTTGTATGAATTTAATGAAGCCGGACAGGGTCAGGCAGACAGATAGACAGACAGACAGACAGATAGACAGTCGGGAACAGGAACTTATATGACTACTTATATAAATTAAATGAGATGCTTCACACCAGGAGCTGGGCGATGTCGGGCCGGGTCAGACAGACAGACAGACAGACAGACAGACAGATAGTCGGTAACGGGAACGGGAACTTATATGACTACTTATATGAATTAAATGAGATGCTTCCCACCAGGGACTGGGCGAAGCCGGGCAGGGTCAGCTAGTAACTTATAAAAAGAAGACGTATAACAGTGCTGAGTGTCATCCAAACCTACTTGGTCACCACCCGCTGATTCATCCTGTCCAGGAGTGGATCCCGTGTCTGTTCAGCCTGTGTTGAATAGTTACAACAGCCTACTACTCCTGGCATCTTGCCGTCTTGACAGACGATAGTTTGTTACAATGTGCTTCAAGAAAGGCATAATAACTACAACCCATGTCAGGGGACCAGGGATAGAGTTATAAATCTCGATAACACAAAGCCTGGGCTGAATTGTAGAGACCATGCGTTATCCATGAAGCATGATCTCTCTCTAGTGTACTCCAGAGGAAAAGTAACACCAATACATTTGGAACAAGACAAACTGCAGAAGCTAACGAATCAGCAAATCAATGCTCTTATTGTCTGCCTCTCGGAGCTTCGATCACAGACCAGTTGTCACCAATGTTTGGGAACTAAATAGGGTCGTCGTAGCCGAGGGTTTTATCCCGATTGCGTTTTCATTTCATGAGCGCTGACGGTCGGGGTAGTGAGTTCATTCCCATCACCGGTCTCTGGACTTAAACGATGACTTCTCATTCAGAAGTAATGGCAAACCATTCATTCAGTTGCATGTCCTTTGCTGAGCCTCGCTTCCATAACAACTGTCCGGAAAACTTCTCGGTCATAAGCAAGATGTCCCGCGTCCGATACACCCACGTGGAGATCATCCGCCACATCCTGCACCTATTATCTCTTTGGCCATGTACTGATATTCAATATGTCTAGAAAATCTTCCAGGGGTTGATCGCAGTGTCCTGCAAAGGATACGCAGGACTCTCCTTCCGACACTCAATGACGGTGACGTAGTGCGTCAGTGACTTGTTCTTGTCTGTATGACAGATTAATTAAAGGTCAAAACAATCAAAGATAGGGATCAAAAGATATATTAGTGTGTTGGGACTTTAGCATGGGGAGAGATTGGCTGAGTCTGCACGGCGAGGTGAGGGAGAGGAGGTGGAATTAGATCGATGTGGTCAGGCCCCTTTAGGAGCATGCGAATAGTGTGGAAGAACAGATAATTCATAAGACATGGAGAGAATTGTGTCGTAGGACACTCAGGACTCTAAGGAAAGACCAGATGAACACATAATAAGACTGCAGCTAATGCTATTAGTATTGGGACTCTTCTCTTGTGGTTGAAGTTGTGGACGGAAATCGTGCAAGGCACACTATACTTTGATTGATGTATGTATTTAGGAATCCCGCACGTTATTCATTATATTTGTGATTTATTGTAAACAGTGCCAGGTTGCTTAAAGAAGGTCATCAGAGTATGGTAATGTCCAGATTGAATTGACGTCGGTTCTTTACTCAATCCAGCTCAACTGTTGAGGCAATTAATA
Source organism: Cepaea hortensis (assembly GCA_963921405.1). Taxonomy (NCBI): domain Eukaryota; kingdom Metazoa; phylum Mollusca; class Gastropoda; order Stylommatophora; family Helicidae; genus Cepaea; species Cepaea hortensis. The sequence continues at coordinate 167,687,107 of OY992876.1, read as the reverse complement.
TAGCACGAGTGAAACAAATGCACATATTTGACAGGAACTCACAGGAGAAAGGAAGAAAGTGGTGATCTGTCAAAGCAGGTAGCGATCCAGTTATCATGTTAGCTATTACACATGTTTCATGCGAATATTATACTTTTTGGGGATTAATATAGAGGGAGTATAAAGGGAGCCGAGGTAGCGTAGTTGTTAGCCCCTCGCCTGTTGGCCAGGTGGTCGAGATTCGAATCAGCATCAGGGCGGATGTTTAAAATTGACTTGGGAATGTCCAGTGAAGTAAAGTTGACCAGCATGAATACTGACCGCATCAACCACCGAGTTCAGAATGTCCAGTGAAGTAAAGTTGACCAGCATGAATAATGACCGCATCAACCACCGAGTTCAGAATGTCCAGTGAAGTAAAGTTGACCAGCATGAATACTGACCGCATCAACCACCGAGTTCAGAATGTCCAGTGAAGTAAAGTTGACCAGCATGAATACTGACCGCATCAACCACCGAGTTCAGAATGTCCAGTGAAGTAAAGTTGACCAGCATGAATACTGACCGCATCAACCACCGAGTTCAGAATGTCCAGTGAAGTAAAGTTGACCAGCATGAATACTGACCGCATCAACCACCGAGTTCAGAATGTCCAGTGAAGTAAAGTTGACCAGCATGAATACTGACCGCATCAACCACCGAGTTCAGAATGTCCAGTGAAGTAAAGTTGACCAGCATGAATAATGACCGCATCAACCACCGAGTTCAGAATGTCCAGTGAAGTAAAGTTGACCAGCATGAATACTGACCGCATCAACCACCGAGTTCAGAATGTCCAGTGAAGTAAAGTTGACCAGCATGAATAATGACCGCATCAACCACCGAGTTCAGAATGTCCAGTGAAGTAAAGTTGACCAGCATGAATACTGACCGCATCAACCACCGAGTTCAGAATGTCCAGTGAAGTAAAGTTGACCAGCATGAATACTGACCGCATCAACCACCGAGTTCAGAATGGTCTTTAAACATAGAGCTCTAGCACCACCTGCCTTGAGGCGTGTGAAAGGGTCCTTTATTAAAAATAGTAAAGAGTATGCAAGAGAAAACAATGGCCACCCGGGAAGGTTCACCGGGTCAACAAACGCAGCAGAAGAAAGATGTGTCAGCCTAAAGGCGCAAGTATCGCAGCTCTGCTGTAAATAGGCACAACGCAATCACGTCCGAAAAAAGACTCCAGATAAACGGAAAAGAAGAAGAAGAAACAATGGCCTTAACACGTATCAGGGACAGCTGGGGGTCACACATGTAGATTAGATTTTAATGTGGGGCCGTGACCAAACTGAAAGTTTGAGAGTCCCTGCCCCAAGGACCAGTCAGTTATGTTCGACCTTTCTAATTCGCGTACCAGGAGATCTGCCCTCCCCAGTAGGTAGGTTTCAACAGAAAGAAATGTCCGCATTCCAAACCTTTCTGTTTTCTCACATAACAACCACGAACTATGGGGATATAAGCAACTCTCGAAGGAGTCTGTTAACTGTTTCTTTTCGTTTGATAAATCGGGGACCGATAAAGGTGTCTAGTTAGCATTCATATTGCCCCCGACAGGCCTCAGATGAGAATATCATTCCCGACTTTGTGCGTTAAAAGGTTAACCTTTTCTTCTTCTTCTTCTTCTTCTTCTTCTTCTTCTTCTTCTTCTTCTTCTTCTTCTTCTTCTTCTTCTTCTTCTTCTTCTTCTTCTTCTTCTTCTTCTATTTCAGTTGCCTGGTATGAAGCAGGTATTGGCGATCATGACCGTTCAACCTATTTTACTAACCGTCCAGCGATCACAACCATATGTTAAAACAGATTCTATGTAACATGTAGGCATTCTGTTTCTAGCCTCAAATAACAGGGACATACTGCAGAAGGTGTTGCTCATTTGATTAAATACATCACTTTTAACGTGCCTTGTCTGTATGGTTGTGATGATTAATTTAGCTACATCTGCAGTGATGAAGACCTGGGCGTTAATTTCCTGCCGTACCAAAGATATTGCCAACACGTTCCTAGGGATATAACCAGCCAAGGATAACAGCAGAGGTCACCATTGCTGAAAGGATAAGAGATCTTGCTTTTAAATTTCATGTGCGCTATTGGCGGGGAAGCGGGTTAAACAATACACCCTTAAGTTGGATTTATGTGTTGACTTATCGTTCACAAAGCAATAGCTTACCACTGACAGTAAAAATTGCCCAGAAAATCAAACTGAAGTTGATGACAACGTCCTGCACGCAATATGTAACATGGTAAGGATAACAACGTTTGGTGTTGATGCTCATTTCCCTGCTGATAGTTCCTACAACAGTCTCCAGAATATGTTATTGAGCTGGCAAAATGAAACAAACAACATTAACGATGTCAAAGACGCCGAGAGGGCCTCGGAAAAGTTATACACCTCTAGCCTGCGAACCGAGAAGCCGAGCACACCTCAGAGAGTTCTATTCGGAAAGGGAACGCGCGCTTGCAATGCAGCAGAAAACTAAAAGCTTAGTTATGATAAAAGTCGGACGCGGGTTCAAGGGCTTGGCTCGTCGCCTACGAAAGTGAGGGACAGATTGGCTACCGTGGTACAGGTCTACAAAACTGATGGGGCTAACACACCACAGACCTATAACAGGAAACTAACAAAAAAAAAAAAATGTTTGCATATCCTTTACAGGACATCGCTGTCAACATCAGCATCTTTCAGCTGATTGTTGATTTCTTGGTAAGATTACTGCTTCAGTAAAATTAAACTTAAGAAGATTTTAGGTTTGAAAATAATCAGACGAAATTCCAGAAATGCCAAAACTACTAGTAACGAAAATAAAAGCGGTGAACATAACAGTCCAGTCTGAATCATATTTATTTACGTGAGAAAAGGCCTACATTTGTCTGATACCAGATTGACCATTTTCACATTTTAACGTTTTTTTTTTTGTCTTATTTTTAAATTCTAATATAATAATGCCGGTCTCCCGGCTACTGAGCGTAATCTTGCCAAGAAATCAATGACAGCGGTAAAATGCTGGTATTGACAGCGATGTCCTGTAAAGGATATGCGAACAAACAAGAAAACAAATGTAATAATATTACAATTTTAATGATTGACTTTGGCTCTCAGTCTCTCACTGGCTCACTACAAACACACATTTACTAAAAACTACACGAAGCAGTGCTTTAAGAAATGTTATACTTTTTAGAATGTATTACCATCAGTTACCAGGTCTGACGTCACGCCAAAGTAGATCTGATGCCAAAGTAAGAGGGCACCTGGGAAGAAAATGGAATGACGACAAAGACGTACAGTGACACTATCTAGATTCTAGATGGAAAGTCAACAATTTCTCCTCAAGACGCTTGACGGCAAAAATTGAAGATGACGATGACGATAAGGGTAGCATAATAAGGATAGCGACTGCAAGTAACTCCATCTTGACCATGCATCTAATTTAACAACGTTTTTGAATAGAACAAGTTAAGTTTCAACCCACATTTTCAGAACAACAAAAACAAACACCGCCGTCTTAAGAGCTGATCTATTCTGAGAATTGTAACGATTTTTTCTAAGGGCAATAACTAGTGATTAAAACAAGGGAGACAATCCGTATCGTATTAGAGAAACATTATTCCAAGGCTATCTTTGACGCCACTTGTAGAAAACAAAAAGAACTCCAGAAAGGAAGAACCTGAAGGGACGATCGTGTCCTAGAAAATACTTCTATTAGTTAAAAGTGGGATAAATCCCATGTCCCTAATTGTGAAGATAGTCGGGTAGTTAATTCCCTTCTCCTGTGTAATATTAAGGACGTTTTTGTATATGCTAGGTCACCCAAAACGTTGGGTAAATTTGTGTTTTGAGTGTATTGAGATCCAGCCTATAATGAGCGCGAGCAATTTTTCTGGAAATTGAAGACGGTCTGTGTGATATCTGACAAAAATGTACTTACTGAGTACCCACTTGTCTAAAAATAACCGGTTAGCATTATATACCCAGTAAAAGGCGCGTTGGCGTGGTTGATAGGAGGCCACGCTGATAAAGTCATGAACGCGGTCGGAAACGAGAATTCGTCATCTGGTTAGTCTACACATCACATCACAGAACGAGACCAGGTTCCTCTGTCGGGACATAGTTAGATGTGCGCGCGCGCGTGTGTGTGTGTGTATGTGTGTTTGTGTGTGTGGCCCGGCGTGAAGCCGGGGTGGCATAGTAGTTAGTGCGAATACCTGCCAAGGCAGTGGTTCAGGTTTGACACTCAGTAGAATCAGGCTTATTTTGCCCAACCAGTACAGCAATGGGGTCAACCAGCCTTATTATATGAATTAGATAATTAGATGCATATCCTTTACAGGGCGTTGTAGTCAACCACAGCATTTATGAGCTGTTTCTGACCTCTTGGCAAGTTTACGTTCAGTAGTTTGCAATCGACTTTCTGAACGACCGGCATTCATACTGTTGTATGAAAACACAACACAAGGCGGTCTCCTGCCAAATCTTCTGCAGCCGTGTTTCGAAAGCGGTATGCGTGACTACGAATTACGCCCGTAACCCTTTCGCCATAGAGAGTCTACACATGAGTACCAAAGACTTTTGAGGATGTTCTGAGAATTATCTGAGAATTATCTGGGAATTATCTGGAAATTATCTGGGAAGGATGGGTAACCAGGCATGGAACTGACTACTCTGCCTCATATGTCCTGGCCTAGAATATGTGAAGATGTGGGTATACAGAAGAATATGTGGTATTTCATGGAAACAATGAAATACAGAGATTCTAGAAAAATTGGGAATGAACGAGAGTTGATGAAAGAAATATAAAATATTGAAAATCTAGGTCACGTTATAAGACATAACACTCTTATTAAAGAAACCATACTGAAAGGTAAGGTTGAAAGCAAGCTAGTAACAGGTATACACAGATACAAGTGGGAAGATAACATCAAGAGATGGACGAACATCAGTCTAACAGAATGTACAATCAAGGCGAGAGACAGACAATGTTGGAGATCACTGCAGTCAACTTTCACTGAGGAGACGACAACTGATTGACTGAGAATATGTGAAGGCCCGACATTTACATACCAAAACAACAGTTGCTGCTATAGCACTATCTTTACCTTTCTTCCTGAAACATTACCCAAAAGCAAACATATCCATAATCTATTACGAGTGTATTTCTGTCAAATTATTAAAAAACAAAAAAAACAAACAAATTAATTTCCATCCTTGTATACACTAAATAAAGTAATATGCTGCTAAGTCTAATGAGTTGAGGGAAATGCACGAACTGATAAACTTTCTGGCTCTGCATCCCCTGCAGTTGGCCAGCCCATGGATCGTGCCGACGTTATTAACGCCCCTAGAGAGACGTCGAGAGCGGATGACTTGGACATCAGTGAATCTACATCATCGTCTAGAATAAGAAATTCAGGAATATGAATCGGCACGGCCAGACACGAAAAGCACATCGGGAGAACGATGGGCTCGTCAACCAACAAAGAACTGGCACTATTAGCCGCCGGCCACTAGTGCATATGTTGGGGGAGGAGGGAGTAGTGGCGATGGAGAGGATATGAGCACCTACGGACTTCTCAGGAGAGCAAGGATGATACCCCAACAGATAACAGATAACGCTGTGCAGTTGTCCAGGGAGTCCTCGATCTGTGATAATTCACGAACCACATAGCAAATTATAGGGCATCCGCTTGGGTTGCATCTCAAAGGATGTAGACCAGTGGTTCTCAACCTTTTTTGGCCCGTGCCCCCCTTCACCATATTTTCAGAACGTCATTCCCCCCCCCCCCTTTCCTATCAAACATTTGGCCCGTGCCCCCCTTCACCATATTTTCAGAACGTCATTCCCCTACTTTCATATTTCCTACCTAAAAACCCCCACCCCTACACAGTATACGTAAAAATGGAAGGTAAATTTAATAGCATATACTAAAACAAGTTTAGACATCCACATAAAACGTGATTTGTGGGTCTACTTACTTTATAAAATGAATTTTAGAAGGAAGAGACGCACATAACTGTAAAGTATGAAGGGAAAAACAATATCAAGTAATCGGTTCTTGTATTAAAGCGATCTTGAAATGGTCTTCATTCCCTCCCCCACCCCATGGAAACCCTAAAATTCCCCCCTGGGGGGGGGGGGATTCCCCACCGGTTGAGAACCACTGATGTAGACTGTCTTTTTTCTGATACGAATAACCAATTCACTTTGTAAATTCACTATCCATCTACGGTGTTCTCATCATTCTTCGATTAAACCACATCTCCGACGCCCCTCCCCCACCTTTAATTTCTCACGTGTCTGGTAATTGTCCGTGATTCGCTTTCGTTCATCAGGATTACTTCAATATAGCTCTTAAGAACTCTTGTACTGGCTTGGAGCGACACAAATAAATTGCAGGTAATATTCTTCATCTTGTAGATAGCTGCCTATGCTTGAGCTATTCTGCATTTAACTTTCTTACTACGTCTTCCATCTGCTCTTATTAAAGGAAGAGCAGTTATTAAGAAGATTCTTTTCGAAGACGACCGTGGACATTTAAGAAACCCCAAATATGACAATGCAGCAGGCGGGAGAAATGGCTAGAGACCTGGAGGCTTTCTGATGTACTGCCAAGAAGGCAATGATCCACAAACAAAAAAAAAATCTTCATGGTAAGCTACTGTGCTCATGTTCTTGCAGGTGCCAACTTCGCTACAGCAATAATACAATGCCACGATTGTTCATAAATTGTAGAACGTTCTATAAACGGAAATGAGTCACTCTCGAAGGCAGGGTCGTTAAATGGGAAATCGATTGCTTCATGCATACCCATGCAAGACCGTTATTCATTCATTTTCCGGTTAGATTTTCCAGAAAGGAAACAGCTATTCATTTCTTTTCTGCGAGGCTTTCAGTAACGAAACCGGTGTTTCATTCATTTTTTCGATAGGCTTTATTCCATAGGAAAAAATACCCTCCGAATAATATATAACTCATTGTCTCGTTAAATTTAGAAAAACAGAATAATCGTTCATTTTCTTGTTTTTTTTTAACGTTTCAGAATAATAATGGCGTAATTCATTCATTTTCACTGCAAGATTCACAAGTTAGCAGACCGATATCCATTCATTTTCCTGCTAGGGTTCACAGAAATAAATCGCTTATTCATTCATTTGTCAACGAGGTTAACAAGAAACGAATGAATGCCTATAAATATTCCTATCTAATTGGGGTATGATGTCATTTTTCCGCTACATTTTCAAGAAACCCCTTTCCTGCAGGGTTTAAAATAAATTAAAAAAATTAATAACCCAATACATTCCTCACTTAAATATATTAAATATATGCTAATTGAATAGAAAAGAGGTAAATCCAAAGAGCATCGATTTCACTGCACTGGGTTTTCCCCACTAGCTCAGTTTCAGCTTGCAGATCAGATAATCGCCTGTTGAAAACGTCACACATAGCACGAACTCGGTACGTAGCTCCAGCAACAACCCCAGAGGTCACCGTAATACTGCACCCACGAACTGAATGCCGAAGTGCTAAAACGAGCCCAGGAACCTCCCGACATCCAGCCGACACATTAACCACTTCAAAAAAGGAGAGATTAGTTAGTTAGTCGCGGTTCCAACTTTACAGCAAAGGGTCGCCCCATTATGCTCCGTTTCTGTGGCAGTGAATATCACAAAAAATGCCCTCACTGCCCCATGTGAAAAGTGGAAATGGACAGGAGTCTCGACAAACCAACAGCCCGCACAGGTATATTATGCATAGTATGGAGACATGCTTTACCCTCTACTATTGAAGATATCCAGTAACCAATAGTCTGCCCATACGTCTTCTTAAAATTAGTCCACGAAGGAGTTTGCAAATGAAAACCAAAGAATGTATTTGGTTTTTGCGTTCACTCGCTTTGAACTCAAGTATAGTCCATATACGGGCTACTACTTCTAGTGCACTGGACTAATTTTTGCATGTGGATTGCCTTCCTTATTTCCAGTGTCCCTCACCATCAGGCGAACATACCCCGACTTCAGAGGTACTTGTAATTTACGCTTCCAAATCGAGGACGAAAAGTCAACATTTAATCCAGCTGACTGATGTAGGGGTTGGCACAGATGCTTTGCCTGGTTCTGATGCAATTCAGGAAGATCAGTCAATGGACAGAGCAATTACCGTAAATCACTAACTGCTGACGCTCAGTTCCACGAAATGGTTGAGACAGCGGCCTTGGTCAGGCTGAGATACATTGGTATTAAGCAGGGGGTTGGGAGATTTGATGACCTTGTAATGGGCACATCATGCCCATTGATCGACACTTGCATAAGTCAAGTAAAACATGAGAGACATTAGAGTAAACACAGATATATACACAAACTGAAATGTATAGAGGCAGTCGTGTAAGCTTGTTGAGTGCGTGGAGCGACACTGTGAGCTGTGAATTTCGCATGGAGTGCTTTTACATCTGTCCGCGATTGTTTGTAGCGTGAACTGCATGTTCTGCAAAAAATTGCGGGCGGCCGGACACTGAACTAACTGGGTTTCCTTATGCAGTAATGTGTGGCTGGTAATTTTCTAGTGATTGCTGCTTCCATCAAAGATGAACTGTATTTTTCGTGGCGGGCTTTTGTGTTAGCATTCTGGCAGCGGCATTATGCATAGTATACCTGTGCAGGCTGTTGGTTTGTCGAGCCTCCTGTCTATTACACTTTCCACATGCGGCGGTGAGGAGGATTTTGTGCGATATTCACAGGCACAGAAACGGAGCATAATGGAGCAACCATTTGAAGTGGAATGGGAGCTGCGACTAACTGACTAACTGTTCTCTCTTTTCTCCCCCCTCTTTACACCCCCCCCCCCCAAAAAAAAAAAAAAATTGCACAGTGCGGAGCCAAAGGAACATGTTTTAATATGCCCTTCCATTTTATTTGTGCTTTCTTTTTTAACAACTTTTATAAAAGCCAATCTATACCTGTTAATTTATGTCTCTTATTACTAGAATTGCCCCATGATTTCCTCACCGAATGTTTTTTTTTTCAGTATAAGGACAGCATTAATGCGACCCCCCAATAGCTTCTTTCAGGTGAAGCAATGAGATAAACAGCGAGATGGCATTGTTTCACGTGAAACAATGAAATAGCATCGTGTAATGTGAAATTATGAAAAATAAACGACGAGATAGCATCGTTTCATGTGAAACAATGACAAAAAGAACGAGATAGCATCATTTCTTGTGAAACAATGAGACAAACACCAAGATAGCACCGTGTCACAGATTGCACAATGCCGTCATTGATTGATACTGACATTTCTGTTTATAAATGACATGCGCAAACAAAAAGATTATACCTTTACATCAAGTAACAGCTCTATTGATTAAGCGCAACTGTTCGGTGGGGATGTAAGATTTATAGGCAAAGATGTGGGACGAGGGACGCAGAGACAGAAACATACATTATGTGATTACTAATATAAGATAACATATTGCTAATCCATGATTATTTGATTAAAAATTTCAGATTACATGACGACTGTTCTAAGATTATATAATTACTAATCTAAGATGTAAGAATGGGGAGTCAGGGTTGGATTGAAGTAAGTCACGTTATCAATAAAACGATGAGAAAGAAAGAGGGGGAGATAGACTAAGGGGAGAGAGAGAGAGAGAGAGAGAGAGAGAGAGAGAGAGAGAGAGACAGAGAGAGACAGACAGAGAAAGAGAGAGAGAGAGAGAGAGAGAGAGAGAGAGAGAGAGAGAGAGAGAGAGAGAGAGAGTGATTTTAAAGTATTTTGTATAATTTCTAGATATACGAGAGGCAGAAAGACCATCTGTGTGAGGGAGAGAAACGTGTACACCATCTCCAGATCCCCCCCCCCCCATATCCTATTTACAGGACATCGATGTCAACACCAGTATGTTACTGCTGTTGTTCATGTATTGGCAAGTTTACATTCAGTAGTTTGCCATTGCTTTCTGAACGACCGACTCCCTTACCAACACGATAAAACCAAGCGCGACGCGGTCGCAGCTGTGTTTCGAACGCAGGTAAACGGGCTTACGAATCACGTCCACAAAACCTTAGCCACGGAGACCGGCCTCTCAAGATTACTGACTATAAAAAAAGTGTAACTGAGATGGAGAAACAGAAACCTGAAAATAATTTATATGATTATTAAATACATATTTACATGGAAGGGAAATACTGAACTGAAAATAGTATATAATTTAATACAACTGTCAAAAAGTATGGCTGCGAGAAAGATATATATATATATATATATATATATATATATATATATATATATATATATATATAGAGAGAGAGAGAGAGAGAGAGAGAGAGAGAGAAAAGGAGAGGAAGAGATAGAGAGGCAGACAGGCAGACAGATGAAAGACAGAAAGACAGAGAGGAATAAAAACAGACAGGCACAGGCAGAAAGAGAGGGAGTGAGACTATAAATCGGCATATTTATGGCATGTATGATTCTGGGATACACAAAACTGGATACACATCGGGAATCTGGAGTTCGTGTACTGTACTGAGAAACTCCTTGTGTGACCTACGGCAACAAACTGGAGCATGCATGGATATGATTCTTTGCAGTGAATTTATTCTTTACCCAACAATCGCTAATATTGACATTATTAAAACTTTATAATGCACACAAACATACATACATACACACATACACATACACACAGAGAGAAAGAGAGAATGAGAGAGAGAAGAGAAGGAGTGAGGAGGTAAGAGAAAAAATGGAGAGAGAGAGAGAAAAAGAGAGAAAAAGAGAGAGAGAGAGAAAGAGAAAGAACAAGTAAGAGAGAAAGACTGAGAGACGAGAGAAAGAAGGGACGAGAGAGAAAGAAATAGAGAGAAAAAGGGAGAATTCACCATTATAAATTTGATTTGTATGTTGCGAAGGCCTCTAACAGCTTTGACAGGGATTCCCTTTGAAAGGTTGATGCGGCACTATGCGATCCCATAGAAAATGATTAACATTATAAGGGCAACATATGAAGATATGAAATGCAGATGTATTTATGAGGGAAAGTTAACGATTACACCTGAAATAAAAACAGAAGCGCGACTACAGACTGAATTATGAAGACGACAATGACTACAGCCAGAAATGGAATTCTATGGACCACGAGAAGGCAGCTTAATGATTTGGACTTCACAGACGACACTGCACTCCCGTGAAACGCACAAAATCAAATGTAAGATGAACTAAACACACTTGACGAGAGGTCGCCATAATTAGGTGTAAAAATGCACATAAAAAAGACAAAGATAATGAGAATACATCAAGCAAATAACAACCCAATCTTTCTATGTGAAACCCCAATTCAGATTACAATGTTAACACAGATGGAAGAATCGATAGGGATATTACAAAAAGAACACACAAGATATGTAGAGCTTTCATACCACTATGAAAGTTGCGCCGGCTTCGTGGCTTAGAGGTTATGACTTTTCTCCGTAATCTCGTATACTCTCGTCAGGTAACGTGATGACGGTTCAAATCAGCAGTGGTTCGAATCGCATCGGTAACTTACGGGGTATGTGAGCCGGCCGCTCAGAAAGCAATGGCAAACTACTGAGCGTAATCTTGCCAAGAGATCAACATACAGCTGAAAGATGCTGGTGTTGACAGCTAAGTCCTGTAAAAAGGATATGCTAAAAAAAAAAAAAAAAAAAATGAAAGTTGCGGAAATAAACATAAATTAAACATAGCACCACATTTAGATTATTTAACATTCTGGTTAAATCTACATTGCTGTATGGGTCAGAAACACGGAGAACCACAACATAACTACTAATAAACAACAAACATTAATTCATTGGGGCCTGCGCAGAATTATAGAATTAAAATGATATGAGCTAGTCATCAACTAAAATGATATGACAAAATCACAAACTAAAATGATATCAGAATCACCAACTAAAATGATAGGACGGAATCACCAACTAAAATAATATGTCAGAATCGCCAACTAAAATCATAGGACATAATTTCCAATTAAAATGATATGCTAGAACCATTAACTAAAATGATAAGACAGAATCCCCAACTAAAATGAAATACCAGAATCATCAACTAAATTGATAGATCAGAATCGCCAGCTAAAATTATAGGACATGGGACGCTGGCACCGGGTAAGACACTGAGAAAACCTGAGGAATAACTAGACACATCTTTGTCTGAAACCCGCACGGCGCACAAAATAATGGAAGGCCGTAGTAGACTACGGAGAAGGAAATTAAAATCAGATAAATAATACGGAGAGATCATGGATGCAACTGCAGGAGATTGCAAAAAATAGGACTACGTGGCGTGGGTTGGTTGAGGTCCGATACTCCAATGGGAGATACCGGCAAAAGAAGAAGCGACAAGAGGTGATTTTGTTGTTACTTGAAAACGTCTACAATGTATAGGGTGTGTTTTTAATGACTGTGCAGTGTTTGACAATATTGCCGATCCAAGTTGTGTATTCACGCACTGTAAAGTTCTTGCAACATAATAGGTAAATACAAAACTTGGACCGGCAATATTTTCAAACACTGCACAGTCATTAAAAATACACCCAGTATGTAATTGTTTCCTGTAATTCGCCGAATGGGTACGTTAACGTAGTTGACAACGAATTGCGCTGGTAATGCTATGAATATTGGTTCGACGCCTAGACTCGTCGTTTGCGAAAGTGAGGAGAAGACCCGCTACCCATTCATTTGTGTATCCATGACTTTGATTCATTTGACATATAGAATTGAATGTTTCCCATGTAACAAGTCTGTTCAAGGTAGATTTAAACTGAAGTAAATACTATCAGCGAGGTCAAGTTTATTCATTAGGTTACCCCTCTATATTTGAGATGCAAGCAGTCATATTTTTAAAACTAATAAAGTTCAATGGATTTTGTTGTTAAACATGTTACGGTAACATTTGAAATCTATCGGTCATATATTTCAACATTGTAGGTCCCATTTTTTGCTATTTATCAGGTCTGAAATGTTTGCATATTTGCGCGATTTTTAAGCAATAAGTGTCCTTGCTCTACTTATTATATACAACGCAATTCTCTCTCGCTTTCTGAGGGGAGAGAGAGAGAGACGGAGAGAGAGAGATGGAGAGAGAGAGAGAGAGATGGAGAAAGAGAGAGAGAAATGGAGAAAAAAAGACAGAGAGAGAGATGGAGAGAGAGAGAGAGAGATGGAGAGAGAGAGATGGAGAGAGAGATGGAGAGAGATGGAGAGAGAGAGAGGGAGAGATGGAGAGAGATGGTGAAAGAGAGAGAGAGAGAAATGGAGAAAAAAGATAGAGAGAGATGGAGAAAGAGAGAGAAATGGAGAAAATAGATAGATAGATAGATAGACAGACAGACAGACAGACAGACAGACAGACAGACAGACAGACAGACAGACAGACAGACAGACAGACAGATAGATAGATAGATAGATAGAGGGAGAGAGAGAAAGAGAGAGAGAGAGAGAGAGAGAGAGAGAGTATGTATGTATGTATAAGTAAACATTTGTAAGTGAGTTTGTGATTGTGAGTGAGTATATGTGTATGCAAGGGAGTGTGTATTTGTGTGTTTATTGTGTGGGTACATACCTCTGAGTTTGTTTAAATGATTTAAGTACGCACGCAGGAATGTATGTATATCTGACTGCCTGCATGTCTCATAACATTGTAATATGCATCGAGTTTGTTCCAAACTGTTATTGCACAATGTTTATTCCCTATGTGAATATAACGTGCCCAACTTGTGGCCCTTTGAAAATAAAGTTCATTCTCTCTCTCTCTCTCTCTCTCTCTCTCTCTCTCTCTCTCTCTCTCTCTCTCTCTCTCTCTCTCTCTCTCTCTCTCTCTCTCTCTCTCTCTCTCTATTCCGAATAATTGCTGAGACAAAGATGATGCCATAGTTCTAAAATTGGCAGGCGCAAATGCAATTATGTGAAATAAAACAAAACACTTTGCGTGCAAAGGCAATTAACTTTCTTTAATCTAATGGCAAGTAAATGAACCTAATATCCCATATAATCAGGACCTTCGCTTCCCCCACACTCAACATGTGTGTGAGAACTGACAAT